>CM032660.1:35794436-36000291 GCA_019095985.1 Streblospio benedicti
AACAGAAAAATTGTATATATTCTTTTTCTTTACGCCTTAACTGTTCTACATTCTGTCATTATTGTATTTCATACGCAAATGTGGTAATGCAGTATCACGTGGCATTCATTTACACAGGAAGAGAGAGCATTGATAAAACAAAGGATTGTGCAAGATACCGAGTTCTATTTGCACGATGTATTGCGGCATGCCCCCAGACTCTTTCCTATTTTTTTCGACAGGCAAGAGGTCGGGACTGAGATGCCTGCAACCAACTGTACCACGACATTTTTAATTGGACGTTGGTGAAAGGTGTAACTAAGGTGTCTCCATTTAAAGATAATAGTAATCGGGATTGTGTACGCATAAGCATATTTTGTAGTCTATCCATGTAGGCAAACAAAATGAACGAACGTGTTTTGTTCGCAAGTAATTCCTGTGTTGTGGGTCTGTCAAGCAAGACCCACAGGAAAGGGGCTACATTCCAGTGTATATGATCCGGTGTAGTAAACGTATCGTACATCATCCATACACTTGATTGGCTAATATAAGTGTTAAAACGATTGAAACTCGTACAATGATTCAATTATAGTTGTTCCAAAATTAGACCATTAATTATCTGCTTTTAGTAATCAACCCCAAATTATTGAGTAGGCTGTTTAGGTATTCTCTCATAGGGGATGGACCTACTCAGTTCAAGTTCCAAGAAGACATTGTAGTTATTCATAAGTCATGAGAGAACCTTCACACCAATGTTTCGCCATTTTCATTTTGTTTCAGTCGATGCAGTCCTTACCTCTTACATATTCCACCCAACATAATATTGGGGGTATGTTGGGCATATAATATTGTAAGACTAAGAGTTTGTAGTTGAAAATTGCGTAATCATATTCACGTTTACACAGCCTCGAGAATGCATGTACCTGTACAATTATAATTTGTAATCTATATTTTTTTGTATGCTATTAGGACGGGATGTAGATTGTGATGATCAAGAACATGCAATTAATGCCAACTAAAGAGCCCGATGAAAAATTGTTACTACATGTAAGAGAGCACCGGATGATATTTTGGCGTACGTTTGTCTATATATTTTTGATGAGGTTATGATAGTTTATTATGCTTTACTAATGCTTGTGAGCCGAACAAAACTGGAAATCATCAATTGGATTGTGAACTTCACTTAAGGGACGGTGCAATATTTACCAGGCAGGGGGACCGGTGCATTTGGTAGGGGGACAGGTACTTTTTTCAAGGTGCAAAGTAGGGGGACCGGATGATTTTTCATTCTCCTTGGGCATGGGACATGTACTTTTGTTCAGCTGCTGAAATCCCACCTCGATGTGAGCGAATCGGTACAAATTAATCACACAAATATTCATGGGAGGGGACACAGACCTTTTTTATGAATAGAGGTCATGGGACATCAGTTTTTTTTCATCACATCAGCAGGGGACGAGACCTTTTTTCAAACAAGTTTTTCGATATGCACCGGTCCCCCCACCTGTTAAATATTGCACCGTCCCTAAGCTACCTTTAAAACAGCTTTCCTATAATTCTTGGAAGTATTTTATGCGTAGAATTTCAACATCTGTACGTATACATTAAAAACAAATTAGCCAATCAAGAACATAACAGAAGTTTTGTAATATATTTTCTTTGTCACTGCTTTATTCATCAAATAAACAAATCAAATTAACAAAATACTTTACTAGTTTCGAGATCTGCATCGCAGTCAATGGTGGCCGAGCGGGACCATCTCGCCATCTCGCCATTTTGCCTTGGATTTTTTATGGCAAGAGTGTTACGGGCTTGGGTCTCGCCATAAAAAAAATAATAATAATAAAAAAAAAAAAAAAAAATCCGAATTAAAAATTTGGGTCCCGCCATAAGAAAAATAAAATCATAAGAGTTAAGTAGTGTCTTGTCTTCTCATGGAATAAAAACACACAAAACTTTTTTTTAAATTGTGTACATTATACAAAGATATATTGGAAATTAACTGTCTTGGTTTTAAGTGAAATGTATTGATATTAGAGGATTCTTTCTTCAAATCTATAGCCTCTGCTGGGACTCGAACCATGGACCACTACCACCTATTCACCTAGCGTTAGACCACTTAGCCATCCTAACACAACTGAAAGCTGTGTCCTTCCAACTGAGGGTGTTAATGATCCTGTCTTATAGTACATGTAGCAGTGTTCACTGAAGTGTATCACACACAATTTGGAATATATATTGGAATATTGGAAATTAACTGACTGGGTTTTTAAGTATTTATATTAGCGGATTCGTTCACAAAGTTTATAGGGCTATATCACATAGTCGGTGTCTTAAGTGATAGGTGAATAGATTCCTCAGTGGTAGTGGTCCAGGGTTCGAGTCCCGGCAGAGGCTATGTGATATAGGCCTATAGGCTTGGTGAAAGAATCCTTTAATATCAATGTGCACATTATGTTTAATTTCCATGCCATTTGTTTTACATTCACGGCTTTAATATGAAACCCATTGTTCTCTGAACAATTCAATTAAATATACTTGGTACACGTACATCTTGCATCTATTCATTTCATTTCTAGAAGCTAATCTTACCACCTTTATGGTTACTGTTTAAGTTAGGTGGTCACATTAACTATGGTGACCGAGCCGGACCCTCTCGTCATCTCTTGGTCTCGCCTAGAAAAAAACCACACAAAACCATCGCTGTGAAAAGTCTCGCATAAAGAAAACTTGGGTCTCGTGGTCTCCCCTAGAAACAAGAACGCACGAAACCCTCAGCGAAGGTTTCGGTGTAAAAAAACAAAACAAAAATTGAGTCTGGTCTAAAAAAACAAAGACTCGCTGTCTCGCCCTGTAGCTATCTCGCACAGATAATATTAATTTGATACCAATATAAATGAATTAACAGTAAGGGTAATAATTCTAAGTGTTTAATGTGACCACCTAACTTAAAACATACCCATAAAGGTGGTAAGATTTACTTCTAGAAATGAAATAAATAGATGAACGATGTACCAAGTATATTTAATTGAATTGTTCAGAGAACAATGAGTTTCATCTTAAAGACGTGAATGGAAAAACAAATGTCATGGAAATTAAACATAATGTACACATTGATATTAAAGGATTCTTTCACCAAGACTATAGGACTATATCACATAGCCTCTGCCGGGACTCGAACCCTGGACCACTACCACTGAGGCACTTATTCACATAGCACTTAAGGCAGAGCCTACATGATATAGCCCTATAAACTTGGTGAAGGAATCCTCTAATATCAATACTTAAAAACCCAGTCAGTTAATTTCCAATATATCTATGTATAACCAATAGACAACCTGTGTGTGATACACTTCAGTGAACACTGCTACATGTATTATAAAACAGAATTATTAACACCCTCAGTTGGAAGAACACAGCTTTCAGTTGCGCCAGGATGGCTAAGTACTGCGCCTGCCTTAAGTGCTAGGTGAATAGGTGCCACAGTGGTAGAGGTCCAGGGTTCGAGTCCTGGCAGAGGCTATGTGATCTAGCCCTATATAGATTTGGAGAAAGATTCCTCTAATATCAATACATTGTACTTAAAACCAAGATTGTTAATTACCAATATATCTTTGTATAATGTACGCAATGAAAAAAAGTTTTTTGTGTGTTTTATTCCATGAGAAGACAAGACACCACTTTATTTTTAATTTCATTTTTCTTATGGCGAGATCCAAATTTTTAATTCGTCTTTTTTTTCTTTCTTTTTTTTATGGCGAGACCCAAGCCCGTAACACCCTCGCCATAAAAATACAATGCAAAATGGCAGGATGACGGTCCCGCTCGGGCACCAAATTAAACACTTAGAAGTATTACCTTTACTGTTACTTCATTTATATTGGTATCAAATTTTTATTTAATATATGCGAGAGATTAATATATGCGAGAGATTAGTTTTGTTTTAATTAATTCTTCTTTTTCTTACGCGAGACTTTACTGCGAGGGTTTCGTGTGTTTTTTCCTGTGCGACACCACAAGACTAAAGTGTGTGTTTTTTTCGTGTTTTTTTTTTTTTTTTTTTTTTTTTTTAACTATGCGAAACCTTGTAGAGCGAGGGTTTCGTGCTTTTAAGGCGAAACCAAGAGATGACGAGAGGATCCCGCTCGGCCACCATAGCAGTCTCTTTTTAATATTTTTTTTATTGATTTTTTTAAAACTGCTATGGTGGCTCGAAACTAGTAGAGTATTTTGTTAATTTGATTTGTTTATTTGATGAATAAAGCAATGAGAAAAAAATGTATTACAAAATGAGACCTTATGCTGCATACCAGACATATCAGACGCACTCAATGTAACAGAAGTGTGTATTTATGTAATGGGCCTTATGTAATATAAAGCCAGTACATGTACACCTGAGATCACATCGCCAACTATACCTGTGCATTGGATGGTTTTGCTTTGATGTACTTGACTGGAGGCAGTTTTACTGTAATTATTATCCTTGTTCTTGTGTGCGCTTTTAATATGTGTATTTAGTGAGAATGCTTATATATTATGTATAATATCGGTATTGACAAAAATCTTTGTTTCAGGATTATGGTGGCCCTAGTTAAAGGTTTCTATGTGCCTTGACTCTCATCTAGGGTCCATCTTTTCTTATGACATTCATTGTTTTGCTCATTAGGCCTCAGTTTCTCCTTTGGTGATTGGTGACTACCATGCCGTTATTGAATTAATAAAGTATCGGTTTTACATTTTTTTATCAAAACGATCGTATTCACTTGTACTATAAACTCACAATGCAACAAAAGAAAATCGCATATTATATTATTAATATAGTGTTTTTTTCTTCCAATACTTCAGATTGAGATAAGAATGTTCCGAAGAAAAAAGAGTAAAGGCTCTGCAATGGTGGCCAATTCCAACGATGATATATGTACAGTGATAGAATCGCAGAAAAGCACCACCACGGTTCCGTTCATGCAGCCAGCCGCTGAAGTGACGCCAGAATATCTATACTGCAATGACCGCAAAGCTTCAAAGAGGTCAAACAAATACTCAGCCAGCGAACGCTCATCACATTCGACACATGAAGACCATATCGCAGGTACTAGAAGAGTCCCACCAGTATTTGCGCCTCAAAACTTTACTGATGTGGATAATGTAGGAGGGAACAGTTTCAATTTGTTTTCAGATAAAAATCTTTCTTCAACACCTGCATCAAATTCATCCTCTGTCAATGGGGCTTGTACTATAAAATCAGTACCAATTCAGAAGATTTCTTCTGGTTCAAGTGATAGCGTAGAGTTTGACTTCTTGGATTCACCAAAAGCTCAGAGACCCATCAACAGTAAGGTTGTGAACAATCATCAATATTTGTCTCAACAGCAACGGGTTGTGAAAGCAAAAATTAGAGATTTAGAATTGTTGTAAAATATAAGTTTTTAATAAAAATTGGATAAAGCAATTAGTTTTTTTTCTCTCTTGCCTTCGTGTTTTATTTATCGTTATCGCCATCATAACATTATTATTACTGGATTTGAACCGTACTCACTCGAGATCATCTAGATCATTATTCCTCATGGGTAGCCAAGAATGGTATTCTCACTGAACCATCTTTTGTGAGTATTCTCACCTGATGTTGGTAAAAGTACCCAGAATGAATTTTAGCCCTGATACACGTCAGGATCCCCCAACGTTTTTGAGAAATCTAAGATGGCCGCCGGTAGGAGGTTAAAATTTAATATTGTCCATATCCTTTTAAAAATTAAACATGATTGTGGTGACAAGATCTATAGGTTTTTGGGGCCAAACAATCCAAATATGCTCATTGGAGCTGTAGTTACCATACAGATACATGCAAAATCCATAAATAAAATAATGAACATTTCTGTGGTGGCCATCTTGGATTGTGTACATATTTAGATGTTCAATCTCATTCCAATGAATGTATTTGGATTCTTCAACCTCTAAAACACACTCTGATTATCGGATGTCCTGAAGAGACCTCTGACGCATAACTATATTGACCAATCACAGGCTTTTAATCTCAGGATGTGAATGAGGTCAAGTTATCAATCCAAGCATTGCTAAAGATTTGCAGACTGTCAATTTGCACTTTTCTATGCTTATAAAACACAAATAGAAGTATATGTATATATCCTGCTGGTTTGAACAGTCTTTGTATAAAAAATCACGCTATAAAGGTTAAATTAAGAATTAGGTCACATAAATTGATAAATGATGATAATCCAATCTCTGGTGAAACATTTCAGAGGCCAATTTGACATCTGATACTCAGAGTGCTAAAACCTACCCATTATCAAAATATACCTTTGTCACAAATATAGAGAAAGATCTGTACAATATTACATTGTAACGCTGGATAAGGAGGATAACCGACAGATATCATGGCTAAAATTCATTCTTAGGCATCCTTACAACATAATCAGGTGAGAAATATTCTTGCACACACAAAAACGGGTTAGCTACTTGACTACAATAGTGATGGTCTAAAATATATTATCAGGACAGTAGAAACATGTGATCACAATGTAAACTGATTAGAGGGGCCGTATCAAAGTCAAGAAATACATGTACGTTAGATGAAAATTTAAACTCTCCTATGTTTTGCTGTTATGAATACGAATTTACTCGGGCAAAATAAAAGGTAAAGAACAGAGAATAACATCGACAACTGCATTTATATGTTATAAACCACTAGGTCCATCTCATTGATGTGAGCCAGTAACGATCATATTGTATATGTAAAAAGACATTCACATTTTGCGGCCATCTTGAATTTCAGAAGTATGGAATGTGTTATAGTATGTGTTGCAGCTAGAAAGCCCATATTCATGATTTTATCATGAGATTATATTTGTGTAGCGTATTTTTCCAGCCATTGCTGTTGTCTATTGCCAATGCACTAAAAGCCTCACGTTTTGTATTGTCCCCATTTCATCTACATGATGTTATCGTAATAGACTGTTTGAACCACCCGAACTCCCATCACAACATTGATTTACGGGACAATGCTATTTGAAAAATCAATAATCCATTTTTAAAAATCTCTGAAAAGCAACCAATTATTGCCAATCGCAAGTAAAAAGCTACAGCTGCCATCCACTTATACCTCCCGGTGTACTCTCAGACCCTCCCGGTGCCATAGCAGGACCCCACCTCAGGCCCCAGCATGTTTGGACTTTGACCATAGTATAGACAATGACCGAAACCTTGGCCTCACCATATCCTGAACTTTGCAAATAACCTTACTTCTGACCAGTAGTCTGCTGTTATGTTAGGGAACGAAAATAAATAATGATACCGGGCGGGTCATCCATTTCCCCCTGATCAACATTTTAAAAAGTTGAGTGTGACCCCCCCCCCCCTCTGCTAAAGCAAAAGTCCTCTACATAGTCATTGCATTAATGGACAATATAGTCATTGCATTAATAGACAATTGCTAAAAAAAAACTTTTGAAAAAAAAAAACTGTAGCATGATAAAAAAAAGTTCAGCGCCCCCAAAAAAAAAAAAAAAAAAAAATAAATAAATAAAACGCTTGGACGACCCCACCGCCACCTCCACTACCACCACCAACACGCTTTTTGGACGACCTTCCATCATTATGATTATCTAAGATCGTTCCCTTACGTGCATTTGACCTCGTGTGGAGGTGAATGTCTACCTATAGGTAGGTACCTTTATTTTATTAGCACATGTGGTTTGTGTCTATCATCCTTAAGAAGCTGTGTATTGTTGTGACCATCAAGACCAAGGACACGTCGACATGTAGTTTATGTGTACTAAGGTTTCTTCAATTCCATGTATCTCATATGTACTTTTTTACATTTGGCTTTTTTAATTTTTCATGTGTATACTGCCCCAAAAGGGGCACATATTGCTCAATAAAGTTTGAATTTGTATTTGTCGACAGTTCGTCGGAGAAGCGTCTGCCGCCAGTCCAGTATCGATCCTCTTCCTGCGGTGCAGGTGCCACTTGCGCAAGCGTGGGTTCTCCCGGTGTAACAGGAGGCCTTCCCGGTGGAACCAAGGATACGTATTTCGTATATTAATCTACGCTCTTTGGTGGAACTGCAGAACAAACAGCAACTCCGGTTGAGCCGATCAATACAAAGTCAATAATCCCCTGTGGCTGACATTGGACTAACAAAAACACACGTGGTGATTTACTACCGCTGGCATCTGCTGCCCCTCCCACTGCTTTCCATAAAACAGAATATTCCAAACAATGGTGCATAAAAAGACCCTATCACACGACATTGTGCATAAAAACATTCCGCCCATCATAGCATACTAAAAACCATAGTCTGTCCACCAGCTGCACGTCCCTATACCTTGAACTATATGTACTATGTGATCACCATATGCTTAATTTGCAATATAGTAGATTCTCTTTATCAAGACAACTTGGAGGTGGTCTTCAAGTGGTCTCAAATGAAGAGGTGGTCTTTTTTGGAGGTGCGTATTGATCTCGTTCTAAAGGTTTGGGACAGGGTAAAATTGTCTTACTAAAGAGATGGTTTCCTTATATGTGCTCTAATGTATGCTACTCTAACATTGGAGCTCAGGTCCACTACATGGCTTGGAAATTCCTCTATTCACATTTGCGCTACAAGCTACACGCTACATACATGTATGGTGTGTTCAAATTCACAAGATTTCCTTGTACGATTTTCACCTTGAATGACAGTAGCTCTCTTTATTGCCCAAAGACTTTAGAGGACATTGTGTCCTTGTTTATCAGGGCTTACTTTACGAACACTTGTGTCCGTTTCGCACTTATAGTGGAAGGCCTTGTGCCACAAAAATTAGTTCATGTGCATTGAATGAAAAAAGTTGTCAACCTGTATCATTTTAATCTTTACACCCTAGAGCCAAAAACATACATGTAGGCATTTTTCTGTCACCCTAATGGGGTCACAGGAGGTATCAAAGGGTCAATTGTTCATTAAAATGGGCATATCTCCTTAAATATAGCAAATAAGAACATAAGTTGTATTGATTTAGGTAGGACGTTGGGTATGCTGAATCTATTTATGGCCTTACATTTGACCTTGAACGCATCCTTGAATGTCAAACCAATGCTTGCAATGCACATTTGGTTTTCAATAGTTTCTCACAAAATATATACATGTATCATCCTAAGTTGGAATTATATTGTTGATAGTCTCAATCTTGGGAATGGAGAATATACATATTACACGATGCATAACCTTGGATGAATCCTTCAATCAGTACAACAGTTCATATGACAAATGACAAAGTGTTTTACATAACCAATAGAAAATCACCACTGCCAGTCGCTGTAGTATGTAACGGTAGCTTCCCGCTTGTAGCGCAAATGTGAACATCATCTTACCGTAGCAAGGTAACATCTATCAATGGTTTATCTGAAGAACCCCCGAATAAGTGAAGATGTGTGAACATATGCTTTTCATGTTTCTTTAACATTTGAACTTTGGCCTATACAGAGATACACTGTACATGAGTTGACAGGCAACATGCTACAACAGACGATTGCATTTTTTTTTACTTGCTCATTTAAAAAAGATCGTCCCCCGCACTTGATTATCTAAATAATAACAATTATGTTTTATGTCAACACTATTCGTGATTTTAGAGCGCTTATGAAGCGCAAATTAAACATGTTGATGGGTGAGCGAAAATCGTGTGCATGTAAATACAAATATGCCTGTAGCCAACGTTTGTTACTGTTGCCCATCGTAAACATTGTAGTTACAAATCTCACATCACTGATTGCATGGTGTTGGTTATTATTCACACTGCCTTTTCAAGTCCATGTTCATAACAAAAGCCGTGGCTTAGAGCTCCCTAATCCCGCGAAACTTAGCAGCGGTGCCAAAAACCCTAAAAATGAAAATAAGATACATTTTTTGTATTTTGGTGGGGAAAGAGGGGTGCCCTCTGGATCTGCCTACTGTATGAAAGATCTAAGATATGTTTCTGTCTGTCTGGTCGGTGGAGTAGAGGTCTATAGAAACGTGTGGCAAAGCACTGTTGGCTCTACTACGCTGGTCAAATCTGGTTTAGAGCGCCTTTTGAGGTCTCATCAACGTACGTATTGTACAGTCTGTTCTCCCACCCCTAATTTGTCATTGCACACTACAGATCTCTTCTTTCGTTGGCACTGCTGCGTCTTTAGAAGCACTCAACAAAGCTATCTTAGTGTATTCTTTGGCTTGACGAAATTACTGCAACCATAGTCCTTCATCATTGCGTCACTTCAGCAGCTGAAGCGAAAGCCTTGTGATCACTTTGTATGTCACTATGTATGTATGTATGTCTCTGGACAAGCTAGAGGGTATACCGATGAACCAATTTTGTTCAAACATTACACAATTATGTGGTATGCTGCGACACCGCAGTGATTCGATTTTGGGTACTTTGCCCATTAAAGTATTCTTTCCACGGGACCATTTATGGTCCATTTTGGAGGTTTTCACCCTGAATATCAAGGGCACAATATATTACTCAAAACTTGCTTTTGAACCATTGAGGAATTCCCAAGTGCGACCTAGAAAACTAGCCAATCAGCGAAGATTTCCTTACCTATATAGTCATAAACTTGCGATATATTGTCCAATTTTTAGCTTTTAGTGGAAATAGTTTTCAAATATTCTCTTAAAAACCATCACTTTGTTTTAAAATTAATGAGCAGAAAATATGCAACACGCAACAACCAATGAGAGCTCACGAAAGGTAGTTCAAACAGAGGTCAATTTTACCTAATGCATTATGCACATTTTGACCTAAATACTAAGAATTGTGAGGTCCATAGAGGTTCCTGCCAGACTAGGAACCGATATTACATAGAGTGGAGGTTTTCTGCAGTATCTTTAAAACTGCTTCAATGAACACATTCAAACTTGGTACAGGACCTACATGGTTAGAGTCTATCACATATATTCAATTTTGGCAATTTGCCAATTTAAGTGTGATTTCCTGACAGCCATTAAATTTAGGTCATTTTTGGCATTTGCTTCAATAGTTTCAATACAGCTTGAGCCATGAGTTCCAAATTTGATACACTGCTCTATACTTAGTGACCATAATCAGTGTCCAATTTTGGCACTTTGCCAATCAAAGTGTTCTCCCCAGAAGGTCATTGGTGGCCAATTTTGGCATTTTTAGCTTGACACATGACTTCCGTATTTCATGCAATATTATGGGACTGGTGACCACAACCTCCGTTGAACTTTGGCCCTTTGCTAACTAATGAAAAGTGCTCAGAGAGCACAGCATTGTGTAGCAGTTTAGACATTTTAGTTTTTTTTGCTACTTTATTCAATACTTTTCAATACAGTTTGAACCATGACCTCCAAATTTCATTGTATGTTCACATATGTATTGACAGTTATATCTGTTCATTTTTGGCACTTTGCCAATTAAAGTGTGCCTTTTAGTTCCATATTCGACATTTTTATTAATACCCGGTAGTATCAATGCCTTTGAAGACAAAATCTTCAAACTTGGTTCACTGTTTACGTTTATTGAGACCATCGTGAGTTTTAAATTTTGGCTATTTGCCAAGAAAACTATAGGTACCAGGGAGCAATTTTAAGTTTTTTCAAAATCCTTATGCAATATCATAATCGCCTGTATGTCAGCGTTGTTCTAGCGACGCCGTGTTCTTTGAACACTTTTGATCTAGTTATTCTTGCACCTTCTTATAGATCCTTTACACACGAAACACTCGGTTGGTTTGTTCGTTCATTTGTTCGTTCGTTCGATCATTCTTTCATTCATCATCTGCCAGTGCCTTTTTTCTTTAAAAGTGCAGCCTTCAATCTTCATTGTACAAATAGGACATACACACTTTTCAATGATCCATGTACTATGTGCTTCTGTTATGTTTCTCTGTCATCCCTGTTCTATTTATATAAGGTCTATATTGTGAATAACGCAAAGTCTGTGCTCCAATGGATGGTTAAAGTAGAAATGGATATGCTGGTCCCAGTTAGGCCCATAATCCATAAATCCCGACGACAGCAGCAAGAAATTGGCGCTGAATGGGTTCAATGCTTTTTGAATGGGGTATAATTTATACAGGCAGCGGCGGCTGGACCGTTTGACGTACCACTTCTGGCATGGATTCTGCGGCTGAGCTGCGTGCCTGCCATAACTGATGAACGGCACCGCGTAATTAGTTTACATTATTACAAATGGGGCTTAAAATCCACTCGGGGAGTGGGGATGGGGGTTGTCTTACCCCCACCCCCAAAAAAGAAAAAAATGGCACACGCGTGCCACCGGGGGTATGAAATCAGTACATAGAAATATAGTGCCGCCGCCGAAGATTAGTGGGGCAGCGTAGGTCAATATTTTCATAGAATCGTGCATCTGGTGATAAAAGCATCAAAATTGGCATATTGTTTCTCAAAGTCATACTTAAGATTTCTATTTCTTTCTTTTTCTGGAGCCACTTAAAAATCCAAGATGGCGGCCATTTTTCAAGATGGCCACCATATTGAGTAATTAAATTAAATATGATTTAATGGTATTACATTGTAATTGTAATGACATTCCTGTTGGATTTTTATATTCTGTAACATACTAAATCTACTTTGGACCCTTTCAAAGATGGCTACCACCTTTCAAGATATCACACCCATTAATAAAATGAAGGTCTGAACTAGTAACCAACAATATGATGTCATACACAACATATTATTCTTGTGATAATACCCAGTCATAATGTTACAAAAGGACGATGTGAATTAAATCAAAGAAAATTCCATTACCTAATAATATATTGATTTATCAATATTTGCTTGAAAATGTCATATATGTGACCCAAAAAATATACAGAATTATGAAAAATTATGACCCAAAAATATAATGGATGAGGAAATTATGACCCAAAAATATAACGGATGGGGAAACTACATGTATGAGCCAAAAGTATAATTTGATGAGGGTACCACTATCAGGTTGTACGGCCGTACCCACACATTTGGTAGATTTTCAGTTTCAAGCTTATATTGCTCCATGATTATAACCAGGAAGGCCAATTCTCCTACTTCCTCATCTTGTTCTTGTGCTGGGTCCAAGGTGCTAATAGTTTTTGTTCAATATGTTGAAAATGTGTGGCTGACATGTCCTTCTTGAGCAGATGAAATTCAACATAAACTTATGTGTGAATACAACATCCTTTACACAAATCAATTAATAATTGATTGCAGAATTTTGAACTAAATAAAAAAAGTGAACACACACATATGTACTTTGATTTAATCAACATTACAATATATTTATACAAAAATAAACATAAGCTTTCGTGACTAGGCTACCTTTTCAGTAGACTCGTTCCAATATACAACTTTCGTCTATGTGTTTGATTGTATATGAATGTATCAAGTTTTAAAAAAATCACTTACATAACACTAAGCCATCGCATATCTCATATACATATACACACAATATTATAAAATCACATTTTTGAGCAGTTTATGTACAAATGAAATCGTTGTAATGAAAAATCACACTACATGTAAACATTTGATGGTTAGGATTAAGCAAAAATCTTCTAGTCAGCAGGAGTCAAAACATGCCATTCAACTTGCATACAATAAATATCGATGTAATCATGATTTTTTACAGCATAAAATGGAAAACATATAGGGTAACGTAACCAGAAATCGGCCCTCTCAAAAATCGGCCCCTGTAGTGAAAAATACACTTGTTTTCCATTCAAATAACGTGGATTGCTACAGTAAATTGAATTACCGTAATCAATCTTATTAGCGCACCCCCCCAAATAAGCGCACACCCCTGTTAATGCAGATTAAATAATATACAAATCTTGCTTATTTTAGCGGCGCCATATTGTAGACTATAACACGCCGGTATTATTTCGTATTCGGATTACCACATAACCATCCGGGCGAGTTGTTTTATCATGTTCTGTCGGGTCAGTGAGAATAATGCATAAACTGCGAAAAATTGTTGGGGTAAGCTTATCATTTTTTGTGTTTTTGCTGAAATTTGTTTTTGTAAGCACATTGTGCACTTATTAGAACAAATACGGTATGATCTGTAAACAACAGTCCTTCACAATGATACTAATATATTTTTCATATAGACTTTTCCACAACATGACAATTACATAGTTTCTGTAAGATCCTTTCATGCAGAGCTAAAAATTACTTCCAAATTTCGGCCCTCGTAGGTTTTCTATTCTACATTCTACTAAAATCTACATTATTTCTAAATATTTTGTTCTGGATGAATCTTTATGTAGGGGGGCCGATTATTGAAAAGATGGGGGCCGGAATCTGAAATCACGGTTAAAATTGTTTTTGTCAATAAGTCATGTATGTGAATTCGTTAACTCATAAAATTAAAACTCTATATCGGATTAAGAGTCCACATGATACACGCAAGATGATATAATCGAGAATGTTTTTATTCAGCTTTTATGACATAATTTCAGTTTCCGGCCCTTAGGCGGCCGGAAACTGGTTACGTTACCCTAATCATATCTGCGAAGATACTAAAGAACACTACCAATATGTGACAAGAGCACAAATGCAGCTCACAATTAAAATATGTAAAAGTTGCAAATATTATTTTGATAATTATTTATTAAGGCACAGTAACAAATAGGGCAAATGGAGTCTCCCTTACGCGGGTTTCCAAGAGGGGACTCAAACTTTACTTGACGATTTCCACTGAACTCGTAAATTTATAAGATTTATGAGCTTTAAAACAAAATACCAATAAAACATGAATGAGCGACAGACTGATTTTGTTTAGACAATTAAAATGCATTCATTTGTTTGATGTTGCAAATCGTATAAAAAATGTTGTATACAATGGTGGACATTTAAAAAATTCACCATCACAAAGGGCTATACCATATTCATTATTTATATACCGGTATAAACAAGTATTGTAGCAATAAAACAATCATTACATTGGTCTTGTAAAAACGTTGTTGTGCTGTACATGCATTTACATATATTACTAGTGAAACCGGGATAGAACTTTTCTCCCACACCCAATATGAACAGGAATTAAACAAAAAGGCAGATGATGCTTATGTAAATCATAGATTATATGGAATTATGTAGGATATAAATTACGACTCTAGAATTTACTTATACATGTCTGTTTGGTGAAGATAAAAGATATGTGAACATTCCATAATGCGCCCACATTAATCGTTGCTCAATATTGCAATCGGAATATTTTGCATATTTCATATTCAATATGAATTATAACTTTGTTTAAAAAAGACTACTTCTAAACTTCAGTCTCAGATCCTAAATAAGAAAGGTCTAATAACTGTTAAAAGCAATTTCTGGATATACAGTAAGTGTGGGAATATCAGGTAATCAAAATCTAGTATTGTGCAAGTACCTGCATTTCCATGTATAGTGTTACTATCTACTTACAATCTGCATAAAGTTTAAGTAAACAATTGATAATAGAAATTTAACATCTTAAAGATACAGGATTTTACATGCTAATTCCCAGGGCTAATTGGCACTCATAAATTATTATCACTTGCCAAGTGAGATCCACTTTACTCTGAATGTACTTCAGCACACATAGCAATAAAAACTCCAAAAACAATAACAACAACGAAACAACTATGAACAAACATACTACATGTACCAAGAGTTATCACAAATAACGATAATTATTATCATATAACCGGATCATACTTTTTACCTCGAAAGATAAAATTCAATGCTGATAATGATATTGTAGCCACCATAATCTTGCATAAGGATTCCTAATTTTCATCATCTTCATTTTTTGCATTGAAGACTGTGCATTGGCCAAGCTTTATGCTGAAAAAAGCAAAGAAAAGTGCATCTTAAGTCTTTATTTGCATTCAAATCATTTACATCAAATTACCAAATTATCAATAATCAAGATTTTAAACCAAACTTCATTTTCATATGACCAATAGATGATAGCATTTGTTATCTTTTATACATAAATATAACAAAGTGTAGCAAGCATCACAAATCAACAACTTATGCCACAAACATGAACGTGAAAGCGACATTATCACAACGACATTAACAAACAATTCAGTAAGATTTGCATCAAAATTTTGAATTGTAAAAATATCTTGTGAAATATCTTGTTAAAAGATTGCGAAATGTACTGGTAATGGCTTTCAAATATAAACAGAAATGAGAATCAATCATATTATCTAGAGACAACAACATAAGCAGCTGCAAATGAGTAGTAATCAATGATGTCAATTTTCACCGATTACGATATTCAAAGCTTCGATTATTTTTACAAAATAATATCAAGCATGTCTCAATTGTTCATGTATATCACATAACACAGCTTGATATATGCCATCCTGTAAAATTGATATAAATTACGATGCTACTAAGAAAATCATATAAAATCTTTAATTGTGATTAGCGATTGTCTACGAATGGTAATAGTGTGCAAATGCATTCTTTGATATTCTACAAATCAAAACCTGATGCTGACTTAGAGAAAGCTATGACTTTAGATAGACTTATGCTAGCATTTCAATGGGGCAAGTGAGGTCAGTGGATAAACAATAAACAAGCAGCATCACACCACAAAATCAAAGTTAAGGTAGTCCATGTATAGAACCCGAAGGCAGGCCACAATTGAATTAGGCCTCCCTCACTAGTTCCTCCCTCTTTTCTTAAATGTCCTTTAATAGTTATCATGTAGTAACTGCATTCTGTAACAGCACACCCCTCAGAAAAAACACACGAAAAAACACACAGACTGCGTTGTAATTATATTCTTCGCATGAGTCGGTTAATTAACACTCTACACTGCGATTCTCAAATATTCAAAAATCAAGTAAGTACGAAACAAACTAATGGAATTTCTAGTAATTAATAGACCTAGGTGCCTGTAGATACTGATGTAAATAGCCCTGCGTTGTGTGTCTATGATGCAATAAATTCTAGCAGGATGCATCATTGTTCTACCATAACATTCCGAGTGAACGTACATCAATTTAAAATAACATACAATCTTAGTCTGCTCGGCATATTGTACAAAATTTCACTCAAGGCTTGTAATTTGAAAATAAATCCATTGTCTGCCATTTTTTATGTTTACATAATGGCAAGCAGCACTGGCTTTGTTTCATCAGTTTAGCACTTTTTGGGTGATAATACCCCGATTTAACATGATGGTAAAAGTATAAATAAAGATAGAAATACACTACTCATCTACTGGTACATAATTGTCAATATTTTTTAAACCAAATGATTTTTTATTCTTGCTTAGGACTCATGGGCTTATATTCAAACATTAAGCCCACCTTCGATGTTAGGCCCATGGGGTATAATATGCCAAAATAGGGTTTATGGAAAATCAATTACTTAATAACAGTATAGCATAAAAGCATTACATTCATGTATAACTCAAGATATGACGAATTATAAAAATACCTATTGGATAAATCACTAATATTATCACAGTACTTCAATAAATATTTCAAGAAATGACAAGTATTGCATATATGGTATATACATTATAAGTCAAGTATTTCCTATACTTTCCTATTTACTTTCATTTTAAGAGTTCAATGCCATATTTATAACTGAGTGGCAAAGGTAATTAAGTTTACATCTTATGCACAAAGAAGATAATTTAAAAAGAGATATTCAGCAATGACTCGCAAATGTATTTTGTGGCAGATCCAAGGTTTCTTAGAACCAAGGTTCTTCATGTAAAAACACATGCAAAACACATGGGGTACCAGAACCATCTGGTAGATGGTCTAAATAGACCCCTGCCATAGATCTGATACATACAGCATATTGATAATAGTTTATTCATCTATTATAAATGATGATACTGTTAGAGATATCTTAGTGTTTTAGTGTTGAAATATCGACATCGCTAATGTTTCGAATATCGAGCAGTCATCGACTCATAATTCATGCATGTAAATGAGAGCTACATGGTAAAGTGAAATACGATGGAAATAGAATTGAAATGAAACCCATGCAATGAAGTGACAAAAGTGTAAAAGATAAAAAAATACCTGGCAATCTCCACTGCAGTAGGACACTGCTTTGCACCCAGAACAAACAAACTTAGCTTTGCTGGCACACACATCACATAAGGATGGTGGGCCACCAGCTGGGTTTGGCTGTGCTTTGCCGGTCCCCGTCCCTGGGAGGGAGACGGGGACGGAGACAGAGAGCTTGAGGTTGGAGGCCGTCCCTGTTGCCACAGTAGTTTGAGCAGCAGGTATGTGCTATGCAGGAGAAAAAGGCAGAGAAAAACAAATTACCAATACAACAGAAATTAAGACTCAAGCCAAACAAGAGTGAGTAGAGCAATTCAAAGAAGCTAAAAACCCACTTCAATACTTTATACTTGAAAAATGTAAAAGAAAAATGGAAATTATACAGTTGCGCCTACTTATGTTGACTTCTTATGATGTACAATTACGGGCAATTTTTGAAAATGAACATTTGTATACAAAAACACCTTTAAAAAGGTTAGATATTCCTTTCTGAAAACACCAAATGATACTCCTTTCAAGATAACACAAATAAGCGCAACTATACATTGAATTGTAGACAGAATTGTATTGAAGGATAAAACATTGTCTTCATTCATCTTACTTGTATGTTCATATATAAGATACTGTTGTTATATTCAATGATTTGGAATTCAGTTCAATTAGTACTACAAAATAATTGTATTTCCAAAGTTGAGGTTTTTCAAAACTTTTTCTTAACAATGATAAGTTTTTATCTGTGAATAAAGGCCTATGAGAATAATAATAATTTATTCCCACCCACCCACAAACAAAATGTTGCCCAACGTATATTGAAACATGACATGGAATGACTTAAGTGTAAAGTGGTACACCATAATTCTGGCACATCATTTCTTTACAATATAAAACCAGGGTAAAGCTGTGGGGTAACTCCGGGAGTTACCCCAACAAGATGGAGGCATGGTCCGTCGTATCAAAAGTTTTTCTGTTGCTCATTTGCATTTGTGGAACTAAGATTCATGGTCTATTAAATATGTATTAACACTATGCATCATACTCTAATGATACATGCTGCAAGTATAAATTGATTGCACATCTTGAACACACGTCAAACTCATAAATGAGTTCATTAAGCATAACAAACCCACATGACCCACATGATGACAAAAATTAAAACCTGCTTTATGAATTCATTGAAGAGTTTGACATGTGTTCAATATGCGCTATCTAATTAAACACACCTAATATTGACACATACCTATTAAAGGATAAATTCTAATTGCAGAAATTTAAATAATCAACAGAAAACATTTGAATCGATAAACTAGGTCTCTACCTGCTTTACCCCGGTGAATATCAGAAAATGGCCCATAAATTACAAGTCCAAGAGATTTTTCTATTGCTCAATCAACCATCATGAACCACTGACTATAACACTTTCTATATAGAGTATAAATTCATCTTTTTGCTGTGTATAAATTGGGTTTTAGGTTTAGTTTTATGTTTAGTATTATATATTGTTCAGTACTCTTGTGACTTTATAAATTGCTAGTACAATTTCTAATAAAGCAGTTTTAACTAAGACTTTGAACTATACACAACTTCTAGAGGATTTCTTTAAATTAAAACAATTATTACATCATGCATATACATATCTATAATGAGCCCTTGTACTTATTTCAATCTACAGGCATGGTGTCGTTTTATAGTTTCAAAATACATTAACAGAATTTGCCTCGAGTTTAGCTCATAAAAAGCTGTGGAATGTCCACATAAATGTTTGTGTAATTTGAAAGCCTTCCATTAAATTGTGGCATGTTCATATATTATGTTTTATATGGATTGTGAATCAATAAAATACTGTACAATAAAATGGTATTCATTATTGGATTCAATTTGATGCCTAAACAAACGTCATTGAAAGTAAGCTTGACTATTCATATATATACAACTTCACAACTATATAATATTCTTTCAACAATTTTCACCTGTTTTCATGGATTAATCTGTTGTTTAAGGATCCTTGTTTTTAAAAACCCAATACCATATTATCTCTTAACAAGTTGATATAAAAAAGCTTAAAAGGACATTTCTTGTAATAATCCTCTAATATAAGATTCTATGCCCGAGAACTCAAGACAATGCAATCAGACATTCTATCATGCCGTGCATAAATCAACGCCAATAACCCACGCTGATTGGTCGATCAGCGTGCTCAATTATACTGTTGACTGCACGTGCGGAGACCACTAGTCTAAACTAGACTAGTACCGTCACATTTTCTATACAGCCACTGACGTCGCATGGTAAAAATGGCAATGAGAACATTATATGATTTATTTTAAAATAAAAACGAATCAGAAACTCATTTAGTGTGGATTTTAGACATGATAGAATGGTATTTGACCACTCAATTGTCATGTCAATCAGGAAATTGAGCATGCTGACGTCTGATTTACCCTCACTTTGTTCGGGTAAATCAGACGTCAGCCTGCTCAATTTCTCGATTGGCACTCCAATCTTGTGGTCAAATCCTACAATGTATACCTCAACCTACATTGCTTGATCATAAGTACGCTACTGAATATTGATTTTTTTCTCATTAAACGGCGATTTCTTCACTCTAAATCAAGTTTGAAAGAGGTGGTATGACAAAATCAATTTAGAAATGTGATTTTCTTCTCTAAATGATAGAAAACTAAATTAATGGTATTGCTATGGCGTTGAAATTCCATACATATTCACATTTATCCAGTCTCTAGGATACAATTGATAAAACTAAGTTTTATGACAGCAGATGTTGACTCGAATCATTGAGAATATGTTACTTATCAGGCAGCATCTCACATTTTCATATTACATTTTGTATTTGCATATGATGAATCTGTATTTCTGTCCATAACAAACTAACACGCTCGACTCTCAATTACACATATATATACTCATGTTTCAACTGGCTAACATTGCTCATGTTTGAACTGGTGAACATTGCAATTATATTGAAAATTCATGTTGAAAATAGTGTTTGAATCATTAAGTTGAAATATTTGTAAGTAAGTGTATAACTTTCTTGAAGGTTAATCAAGCAGTGAAAAAATCAAGGGGAGACGAAATGATGATCCATGTTTGTTTACTCTTTTTTTTACAACTATGGGATCTGTACTGTCAAATCATCATGTTTTTTAAACGTTTTTTTTTTTCAACAAACTACATATACTTGACCTTTAAACCACTTAACCAAGTATGTACCATGCAATAAGTGAATAAATAAAATAAGAATATAAATTTTAACTTACCGCTTCGTATGCTGGTGGGTTCGAGTTGAAGATATTAGTTTGCATCTGTTGTCTCCCGAATGCCATATTTTGTTGCGGTACAGCTTGGTTTGTATTTGCGCCACCCATTCCACCCCCGTATGATTGTGCAGCTGTTGGAAACCTTGAGAATATCATATTTTGACCAGCTAATGTCTGTGGCATATGACCCATATTTTGCATATTCTGGGGTTGCAACTGAATTTGCTGCATCTGCTGCTGTTGCTGAACTTGTTGCAAGTGAAACTGCTGTTGATGCTGTGCTTGCTGCTGTTGCTGTTGCTGCTGCATTAATTGTCGCTGCTGTTGCTGCTGCAGGAGTTGCTGCTGCTGTTGCTGCTGCTGTAAAAGCTGCTGTTGCTGTGGTTGTTGCTGCTGCTGTTGGACCTGAGATTGAGGTGCAAAATAACGCATTTGGTTGGCTGCTAGTTGCGGTCGTGTATGTTTAGGAGATAGATTAAAAATCTGAGCTGGATTAGGCTTCACTTGTGGTCTTGAAGTATTCATTCCACTGATATTTGGTCGAATGAAAGCATGAGTATTCGGAATGTTCACATGTGAGGAAGCTGGTACATTTGGATGAACAGAGACAACAGTTGGTGTAGAAATATCCTTTGGCATGATGCGCTGTTGTGCATTTTGATTTGAAGGCAGCATATGTTTTACATTTGGATTATTGGAACTACTAGCAGGTTGCTGTCGAACTTGTGCTGTTGATACACTAGGGCTGATATTTGCAGCAACTGGACTGATCACAACAGGAAGTGCTCCTGGAGATGTTCCTAGCGGCTGAACCTGAGAAATATTCGTCAAATGAACATTAAGACTGCTGCTGCTGCTGTTGCTGCTGTTGCTGCTTCCTATAGGTTGCGCTGCTGTTGTAACTTTGGGTGAAATAGAATGTGTTTTTTCAAACAAAGTTGTTTCTTTTGCATGTACATCTTCACTAGT
Source organism: Streblospio benedicti (assembly GCA_019095985.1). NCBI lineage: Eukaryota > Metazoa > Annelida > Polychaeta > Spionida > Spionidae > Streblospio > Streblospio benedicti. The sequence goes on from CM032660.1 coordinate 35,816,687, forward strand.
CACAGTGGCGGGTTTTTTGGCTGGTTTCTTTAATTGTCTAATGTTCAGCGGCTGGAGCTTCTTAGCCTTGTGAGCATCAAGTTCTTTAACAGAGTCCTTTGTTGAAGACACTGGCTTGCTCACTGGAACATTGCTTGGTGACAAGGATGAAGAATCAAGCACATTTTCAGATTTACAAGGCATACTTTTATTTATGCTTAGATTTTTTCCCATTTCAGAGAAATTAAGCGGTTCAGAAACCATAGGCTTCTTTGGAATTCTGTTTTGTGCATATTTGCAGTACATATTTGTAATAGAGCCGAAATTTACATGATTTTTGGTGTGCGCTTCAAGAGGTCCTGTTGATATAACAAATTTTACAATGGTTTGATGATTGTGAGCACGACTTGGCCTTAATCCTTCCAATTTTCTTGTTTCTTGATTTTCAGGAGCAATTACCATGTCAGCTCTCTGATGATAGGGATTCAACACATGCAAAGGTAAAGGTGGTTTATGAGATATGCCAGGAAACATCATGATTGAAGATGCCTCAGAATCTGTTGATTCACTTCGTTCTATTCGTAAATCTTGAGCTTGCACAGGGGGGTTTGATGGTTTGATTAAATCAACTGTTGATGTTTGAGGAACTGTTGGCACAGAATAGTCAACAGGTGAATCAGTGTCCCGACTAGTCAGATCTATAACTTCAGTGACAGTTTCTTTTCCAGTTGTTTTGCACTTGATCACTTGATCTTGAATCATCTTAAGAAGCAAAGATGCCTTTTGTTTCATTTTCGAGAGAAGAAGTCTTTCTTTTTCCTTAATCTCTTCGATCTTATTGAGCTCTTGCAGTTTGTTGAAAATCTTAGAATACTCCTGCTGTAGAAGCTTTTCATGATCTGAAAGTTGACCAGAATTCTTTCCTGGTGAAGTCCCAGCATCCATCTGAGCTTGGCGGGACAAGCTGGCAGTTTCGTTAGATGTTTGAGGCGTTTCATTCGCCAATGCTGATGTGGATGGACTATTTTGCATGTTAAGCTCAGCCGAACCTGCTCCAATTCTAACTTGATTTATGGAAGCGTCTTTGTTTTGATGCAGCGATTCTGATGGTGACATAATATGTGTCGACATTATAGGAGTAACTTGTCCAGTTTGTCTGTTAGGTGTCGTGGAGCTCGCAGAACTTTGGAAAGCAGATGAATTTGGTGGTGTTTTCGAACATGTAGACATTGTCATTGGTATTATGTTAATTGCTTCAGGTTGTGGAGCAATTGGTACGTTAGCTGTGGAATTGGTGTGCATATTAACAGTATGGCTTTGTGGTATTATATTTTGCACACCAATAGGTACAGAACTTGTTGGTATGATCAGTCCAGAAGTCATTGACAAATTACCTACTGCATCTGATTGCACAGAAAGGTTATGACTTTGAGGTACAGATGTCTGAATGGAAACAGGAATTGAGCTATTTGCCAACATTACTTGAGGAATTGTCTGTCCATTATTTTGGGGTTGAATGAATATTGGCTGAGTAGAGATGTTCTGTACTACCGTTCCCATAGTGGGCATATGTGAAAGCGGAAATGTCCTGGTACCCTCAACTTTGATAATTTTTGCTGGAAGTGTTTCTGTGATTCCATCCGATGGTCGTTTTATAGACAGGTCTGTTGGCTGATTAACAGTTATGACAGGAGTAAAAGTTGGAGAGGAAATTTGTATGAAAGGCACTGTTGCCGTACTTGGTATAACTTCACCAGTATGGATATTAATTATAGGCCTTAAAGGAGGGGGATGTCCATTCCCTGATTCATTAAGATTGTTAGGTGTAACTCGAGCAGTTGGCACAGTTGTATTTTCCCGCACCGAACACCCTTTTGCTTTTGACGATCCCACAAGCTTATTTTTAGCAAGTCCTTTGCCTTTAGATGATGTTAAAGGTTTACAAGATTTCTTAACGGATCGTTTTTGCTTTTCTCCATTAGGCTTGGATTTTGCATTTGCTTTTGCCTCAGCTTCTGTGCTGCATGGGTCTGCTATATCTGAAATAAATATCTACTTTTACCATCCTATAGTAAATTATTTTTTCTTTCAGCTTTCCATAAATTGCTGAATAATAATTTATACGGAAACTGTGAGGAAAATGTGGAGTATTAGAACACAAATTCCACTCCTTTTCCGCAGTTATCGGGAAAAATGTTACGCATATGAAAAATAGATATTGTGGACAATTGTATGTGGAAAAATGTGGAAATATTTGGACGTATGGGGAGTATTAGAACAATATTTCCACACATTTTCAGCAGTCACTGTGAAAATGTTGTGAACAATCAAATGCAGAAAAATATTGAAATTGGGCACATTTTTATGCAGGAAAAGCAAAAATTATGTGGAAATTTGTCCGCAGTAACTGGAAAAATTGTAGAAAATTAAATCTTGAAAAAAATGTGCCTGAGACATATTTGGATCTAGTATTATAAGAATGAACACCTCAGGTGATGGTTGAAGACAAAATTACATGTTTTCAATGGTTTCTTGGGAAATGACACATCTAAATATGAGTTTTGATGTGGTGACTAGGGTTACGTCATCAAATTTGCCACTTTTTTAAATGAATCATTTTTTCTTGGAGACCTGAGCATCCCATCAAATCGCTTTAAATCAACATGTCACAAACTGAATTTGACCAAATTCTAGCAAAAACACTTGATAATACGATGTCTAATCTATTAATACATTAATTTTTTCAAGGATTATAACCATTTAATATTGCCAAGCTCTACCTGTAACTTATAGTATAATGTCTATAATCACGTTCTTTGATACTTAATTATACTCTTGTGTCACAGCCCCAGGCATTATTACGTACACTTGATGACATAAATCAATAATATTCAGTACATTTCCAAGAAGCTGGTATTGATGCTCCAGTGCCCCAGTGTTTGATGCTAACCCAGGTCACAGCATCATGGCTCATATGGTCAGCCATATTTGTATAATATGTATAGATAAGAGCTTGCTTCAGACCAAATCCCTCAGATTATATCATGTCCCTAATAACTGTCTGCTCATATTGGGGACGTTTAGATGTTGCATGTTATCTATGATACCTCTACCCTTACTGTTTTACATCATTCGATCAGTGGTTTTTCTCAGTTCATAGCCTTTGAACTTACGTGTATAGCTTTAATCAATCCCAAACAGGGTTTGGTGTAAAACACACCCTATTAAAAACATTTAGATACTCAGGAACATTGTGGCCAGGACAGTGATGTTCTAGTCATATTTGTGTGTGTGACAGTAGAGGACATATCTAACGATAGCATTTTATAGTTGTCTGGAATAATCGCCCTCCCAGCTCATACAGAACAAGAGGAATCCAAATACGTCCTTGGGGCTAATAATCACAAATCTATGGTTTATAAAAAATCTATTTACTTACCGAATTTCTCCGTATTTGTTGCATCAGGATGTACTTCGGAAGGCAGAATTTCATCTTCTTCCATTCTTTCAGGTTGATCAATTTGATTGCTTAAATCCATCACAAGATTATCCATATCCTTATTTGTGTCACTATGAGATTCAATGTACACATCTAGTTTAGATTTAGCACTTGGATTTTTAACAACATTTTCACCACTCGCTATCTTTCTCTCAAGCCAATTGTGACTAGGAAATTCACTGTTAATTCGATCAATCATAAGTTTTTCTTCTTCAACTTCATGAACGCGATCTTTTAGGCGTCTGCGCTTATTGGGGAGTATTGTTGGCATGTCATCTTCATCATCAGGAGCTGAAATAATAAAACATACATTTTTGACCTTAATGAACACTAAATGTTACAAAATAACAAATTATTACCGAAAAATGAATGAAAAATTAATTTGGATTGCAGCATTCAGATCTTCATCGAAATGAAAGTTAATTTCTTTATGATGTGAACAATAATGAAAAGTGATATATGATCGTATTGATGTCATAATGATCTTTCAAAGCTATTCAAAATTGGGCTACTGTAGACATTGTATGCACCTCAGCTTTCTAAATTTCAAAATCAATAAAATCCACCAAAAAGTATGGAATCATAAAAGACTCTGAAACATATGCAAAACATAACAAACCTTGAATAGGTTGTTGATGAGGTGACCTAGATATTGTATTCTTTACATCTGCTGGTGAGCATCCTTCAGTACCTGCTAGCATCTTCTTGGGAATTTTCAGTACAATTTTATCCTTTTCGGAGCTTTGATTTGATGTTTCACTTGTATTGTTTATGTTTGTTGTTACATTTTCTTCTGAGCTTATTGGATTGTCACACACATTGTTAGTTGTTTCATTACTTTCCCCATCTTCTGACATAAAATTTTGATTTATCTTTTCATGTTCAGTTTCACTGTTAGTTTTATTTTTTTCTAAGGAGTCGTTAATATCTCTTATAAGCATATTAACCTGCTCTTCGCTATCTAGATCTTTATCATCACTTTTATCTTTGCCTTGCGTTGACTTAAGCTTTTTCTTTAGCCTTTTTGCCTTCAGCGATTTTGATTTTGATGATTTCTTCTCTTTTACATTTAGTCCCAAATTCTTTTCTGCCTGCTTTGGCACTAGCTTTTTCTTTATTTTGCTCTCATTGTTTGTAGCAGGTTTCTTTTGTTTACGCGGTTGCTTATTGAGATTTGCATTTGCTGAATTATCTGATGATAACGCTTGCTTTGTTGTATCTGAGGCTATTGGCAACTTCTCTCCTACATTCTTATGTTTTGTTGGCTTCTCACCCAAATTGACAAAACATTCTTTTAGTTTTAAATTTTGTTCGATCTGATAATTTTCCCCAATTTTGGTAGAACGCTTTGCATTTAAATCAATCATAGAACTAGACTCCTTTGCATCGGATGTTTTGTTTACATTTTCACCAATAACATCACTAACCTTTGACAAACTTACATCGCTATATTTCAATTTTTGGCTTGATATCGTCTCAGGTGACATGTACCCATCTTCCACTGTATGTGGTAAACTAGAGCCATCTTCACTATGTTCTTCATCAATATCTTTAAGAGGACTTGTAAAACGTTCAGGTTCTATACGTGTCAAACTGTCTGTTTCGTCTTCATTATCATATTCTTCGTCAATGTCTTTTAAAGGACTTGCGAATTTTTGTGGTGCAATACCAATCAAACTGTCAGATGTTTCTTCCGGGAAATCATAAATGCTTGGTGAATACATATATTTTTTCTTCCTTGCTTCAAGATTTGGAATCTTAAGATATGACTTAGGTTTTTTGGTGCTATTATTAACGTCATTATCATAATTAATGTCATTAACATCAGTGGTTATTGAACTCTCGCAATCATCTTTCGAAGAAATTGCTTCTACAAAATTGGTTGAATCTTGTGAAGTGGGAGCATCTGTGTGGCAATTCATCTGTCCTGTAGGATCATTTCTACTCCCAATCTCACCTGTTGACATGGTAATTTGCTTCTGTTTTCTTTTCTTAACGGCACATTCTTCTTTTGAAACTCTCTTCAGTGTTAACTGCAAAGATTTACTTGGTTCAGATACTACCACAAAAGATTTATCAACCAAATCATCCATAATCTTTGAGACTATTTCAGAGCTTGCTTGACTCTGTACATCTTCAATTCCATTGCTACTATCTAGGTCATCTATGTTGAACTTTTGTGATTCCCTTTCTTCCAATTGACCTTCCACAATTGATTGCGATTCTTTATCTTCTTTGTTTTCCTTAGTTTTGGCCACTTGTGTTATGGAATAAGGTTCATTTCTTTTCTCCAATGTTAATTCTTCCTCACACTCCATTATCAAATCTTCATTACATTCCATTTTGTCACAGCTCAATTCACATATAGTCTTTTCAATATCATTTCCTATCTTTTCTTGATCAGGGGTTTGTTTACAGATTGATAATAAATCATCTTCTTTCAAAGCTTTATCAACATTTTCTAACACAATAATACGGCACATTTCATTTACATCATCATCTAACGGGGATGAAGGAACACTTGGTGCAACATTTACAGATTCTGAGCTTACAGTGTCTTTATTTGTGACATTTTCCAGACTCTGCTGTGCTATTGTACAATCTACATGTACATCTGATATTTGTAACTGTTTTTCATTTTCACTTGAATGCTTTGTAGCAGCAATGTCGTGGACTGCAGGAGTGTCCACACTGGCACTCAATGATATACTTTTTGAAATATCTTCGTGTGTCTGACTTGGATCCATGGGTTCTTCATGAATATGTGAAGTAACTATTTCACTGTTATTCACATTGGTACACTGTATTTGATCTTTTACACTATTTGCAGATTTATTTTCCAAGATCTCATCAATATCCTTTAAACAACGTTCTGTAGTAGTTTCAAGAATACTTGCTTCTTTTTCATTCAAACCAAGGTCCACAGTTCCATCTGCAAGATTATCTGACTGCAGCAAAATACGCTCTGTTGTTAAAACAGCTTGCTCCTGCACAGAATCTTGATCTAATGCATTTCCATGAAGTGGGTTTTCTTTTGATTCATATATGTCCACCTTCTCCCCATCTTCAGCTTCATCAACAGGTTTACTGTCATCAACTCCATTGCTTTCCTTTTGACCTGTCTCATCAGCTTTACATGGATTTTCTGGAGCTATTTCCTCAACAATGCTGTCAATGGGTTTTGCATTTGATTTGGTTTGTCCTTCATCATCACTTGATTTATCATTGCCAACAGCTTCACTACATTCTTTGCCAATAACTTTCTTTTCACTATGGTCATCACTTTCTCCACTTGAACCATCTTCACCAAAGAAATCAGTGAGGACATTGGAAAGTGAATCTACATCAGTAGGTGTTCGAACTTCAGTCTTTTCCTCTGGGCATTCTTCAGTTTCTTTGAAATCATATTGTACTTGTAACTCTAGATCATGGAAGTTTTTGTCACCATCATCTTTCTGTTTGTTTACTTCATAAAATTTGATTTGTTCTTTGGCAAAAATATCTGATTCACTACCATAATCAGTCACAATACCTGACCCATGGTCTTCGTTTTTGTCCGTATCTATTGAAATGAATTTTGTAGCTATTTCATCTTCTTTAATTTCATCAACTTCATTTCTCTCTGCCCCTAGCGATTCAGCATTGCTTGATTGTGTAGCATTTTGTGATGGAGATTCTAAGTCAGGTGTTATTATGCTGTTAGCATTCTCCTCAGAACAAAGAGCATGTTCTTCTTGCAATGCATCGGCAAGGGCAATTTCTAAAACATCTTCTTGTATATCAAAATCATCTTTGGCATCATAATAATCCAAGGCAGAGGTAGCCATGTTATCTTCCATATCCTGCTCTGAATTGTCTTGAATACTACTTGATGTTTCATTCAACAGGGAAATGTGTGATTGTCCACTTTTACTGTTTGTGTCAGCATTAGATAACTCGGTAGATGTTTCCATTTCATCAACTTTTTCAGCACTAGTATCATTTGTGCTGTTAATTGCACATTTTTCAACTTGCCCAAGAGGTTCACATGTATCACTTTTTTCTGACTCATCTTTGCTTTCACTATCCCCTGCACTAACTGTATCGATTTTCATTGGTATTTCTTCAACTTGCCCACTCTTCTTAGAATGCATATCAAGAAGTGTAACATTTTCCCCCATATTATTTTGCAATGTTCCTGCTGCCATTTTACTTATATTCACAGTTTTCGTTAATACTTTATCACGATTTTCCCTGTCTGGTAGCCCTATAAGTTTACCAATATCTACTATGCTTATTTTTGGTATGGATTTCTTCAATTTGTGGCCGATCTTAACTTTAGGGCAATCTTGTTCGTTTGATTTTGAGCTTGACTCTAAATGTTTTTCTGGTTCATTGGAATTTTCCTCTTTATTCACAGCCAGTTCACTTTCCATACTTTCACTGTCCTCTGCACTCAGTTTTATGATAAGGCTTTCTACCTTGGGTGATTCTGATTTAGCATCATTCTGATCTTTTTCATATGATGAATTTTGGATGCCACTGGTGTGTAATGCATTACTCTCACTGTCACTAGTACTCTCAGCATGACTTTTTTGTGAACCCATTGCCCCACAGACTGTAAATGAAAATTCTAATTCACTACATGGATTTCCGATTGTACTGTCCTCCACAATTTTATCTTCGATGGCATGCTCAGAATCAGACAAAGATTCTGGATCCTTCACGACCAAGTCACTTTTCTTATTTATATTGTTTTTCTCAACTGCTGATTCAATCTGGTCACTGAGTATCGTAACCAGTGACATATTACATTCTTGCTCTGACTGATCACTTTTTGTGGCAACGTCAGATGTTGATTCCTGCACTTTTATTGCAACTTCATTATCATTCTCTATAATAGAAAGATCATTTAAAATGATATCTGATGATGTATTTTCCCTTTCCTGCTGTTCAATAATTACTGTAATGTCCTCCCCTGATTCAATGCATCTGCTATCAACAACATTCTGAACACCTGTATTGGTTTCATCAGATACATTGGCATTGATCTGAGAAGTTGTAATGTTTTCATTATCTTTTACATGATTAATGTTATTTTCATTGCCATCTGAAGAATTACTTATATCTACAGCATTTTCTTCTCTATTTGGTTTTGGCACTTTTGAAGAGTCATTGACTTCTGCTTCAATGCTCTCTAGTTTTTCCAAAATTGATTCTACAGATTTCGCAGTTTCATTTTCTATTACATGTTCATCTTGTTCTATAGGTTCTTTGTGCATTTCAGAAATGCTAACATCAACAGTTTCAAAGTCCTTTGAAGAGGTACCTTTGTCAGTATCATCCGCATCAGTGACTTTATTATAAGTGATTCCAACGGAGCTCACGGCAGAAACATTTTCGTCTGACTTTGCTGCAGTATCTGCAGAATTTTCAATGAATTTAGACTCATCACTTGAGTTCAATTTTACATCTTCTTTTTCATCAAATTTCACACTATTTTCAATTGGAAAATCAGCTTTAGAACATTTCATGTCATATTGATAATCTTTTTGAACACTGTCCATAACTTTATCAGTATCTGTAGATAGAGTTTGAGTAGCATTCACATTTTCATTATCATTATCAGTGAACACGGTTGCTTGAAGTTTCAGATCTTGTAAAGATTGCACAGAAGTGCTGTCAGCCCCTGATGATTGAGGCATATTTTGGCACTTCATTGATGCAAATGGAACACACTTAGCATCATCAGATGAACTTACAGTTTCTGTTACAGCATAGTCTGTTATCTTTTCAATATTTAGTGCATCTTTCTGTTGTCCATATCTGCTGCATTCTGAAACAATACCTGGAACTATGCTACTCTCAGTAGTCTTGGTCTTGGGTGTGTCACAATCAGTTGTTGATGCATCATGGACATTTTCATGACACATTTCTGACTGCTTGTTATCTGTGACAGTACTGGTAGATGTTACCCGTTTTTCCGCTATTGGTGTGATAGCAGATACTTCTGTTCTTGATAGCATCCTGTTATCAGTTTCAATGGGAGTGCTCGATGCAATACCCTTGGTTACAACCACATCATCTATATGATCACTCATTACTATTTTTGAACTTTCATCTTCGCTTCTTGACAAATTGGAAAACATATTACTTGTGCATTTCTCTACAATATTGACATTGATTGGTGGCTTTGGTGTGGATAAATGTTTTTGCTGTGCATCTACTATCAGAACAGGATTTTCTTGACCAGAGTCCTTATTTGGTACATCAGCTGCCACTTCATCATTGACAGTCATTTCAACCTTTTTGTTGTGCACATGCTCTAAATCATTTGTTTTAAGATTTGTAACATCTTGACCACACGAAATAATTTGATTATAGTCTCTATTTTTATTTTTTTCTTCGGGTGGTTTGGCAAGTAAATTTTCATTTTTTTCTTCGGGTGGTTTGGCAAGTAAATTTTCATCAAAATCTTGTTCATCATCTGAAAGTTCAGGATTGCAAATAATTTTTGCAACAACCTCATGCATTTGATGAAATGGAGAGCTTGGTATATCAAATTCACTACCTAGGTGTGTGTTAATTGAGTGTTGCCTCCTACCAAAGTCACCAAATATATTGCTGAACACATTTTTTGATTTTCTGTCTGACTCAGGTGCATCTGGAACTACAAAAACCGGTTTAACTGAAGCATTATGAGACAAATCTTCAATTTCCTCCAAGTCGTCCCACAAAAACCCATCAGAATCGTTTGAAAGATTTGATGACTCAGGTGGGCTTGATTTCTCTTTAGGTTCATCCAAATCATTTGAAATATTTGATGAGTCAAGCTGGTATGATTTCTCCTCTTTAGACTTATCAAAATCGTTTGATACATTTGATGAGTCTAGTGGCCTTGATTTCTCCTCAAAATCATTTGACATATTTGATGAGTCTAGTGGCCTTGACTTCTCTTCATTAGGATCATCAAAATCATTAGATAAATTTGATGAATCAGGTGAGCTTGATTTCTCCTCTTTAGGGTCATCCAAAGGGTTTGAAACATTTGATGACTTGATTGAAATTTTGTCTTTAAAGTCATCACAATCATTAAATACATTTAATGAGTCAAGAGAACTTGACTTTTTGTCTTTAGGGTCATCCAAATCATTTGAAACATTCATTGAGTCAAGTGGGCTTGCTTTTTTGTCTTTAGGGTCATCAACGTTATCTGATACATTTGGTGAGGTGACTGGGCTTGATTCCTCTTCTTTAGAGTCATCAAAACTAACAATTTCTATTTCTGCAAAATTTTCAAAGATATTTGAAGAATTGGTTCTGTGTTCACGATCTTTATTAGCATTGAGAATGTCATTCGAAATGTTAGTTTTAGTATTATTTTCACCAATTTGCTCTGCTTTTTCATTGTCTGTTGTACTTTCAGATAAAATCGATTCCTTTTCTAAAATCTTTTCGAACAGGTTATCACCACTTTTCTTAGGCTCAGCAGATTTTTTGGGGAATAGGTTTTTGCCCGTTTCACTATTTGATACAGTCTTTGAGTCACTTTTTGAAAGTTGCATAGGAATGTCTTCTGAGCTTTGCCTATTAAATACTTCTAATTTTGATTTATGTTCTTGAATATTTGGACTGCAAACATCAAGAGTATTAGCTATCTGGCTACACGATCTTTCCCTTGATTTATCAGAACAAATTATTACTTCGCGTTTACTTACAAACGAATGGCTAGTTGATTTATTTTCCAGCTGGATTGATGTACTTCTGATTTGGCTCTCATTTCGAGCTACATCAACATTAGATTTTAGCGCTTTACCTTCATTTACATTGTTTATTGGGCGTGGCTTTATACTAGAAGGTACTACTGGATTGAGAGGAATGATGACTGGTTTTTTAGCTAGTACCGATCCTTTTGGATGGCTAGATTTCAAACCTTCAACATTAGGTTGTACTTGGGGGTTTCCTACGCTCGGTTTTGATAACGTTTTCAAATTGTATTCTTTCACAAATTGTCTCTGCTTTTCCATTTCTTCTGGAGATAGCTGTATCACAGAAGCTTTATCATTTGAACTGTAAATAAATGGCTGAGAGTTGGGTACGATTTTCGGGGATACATTTTTGTGGAAACTAGGTTTGACTGCTGTCGCGAGTGTTTTACGAATGTGGCTTGGTTTTCCATGTTCTTTCTGATTGTTTAAGTTTTGACTTGCATAATGGTTAGAGGTTGGTTTATGGCCATGTGATTTGCTCTGCGGATGTTTAAGAATACCCTTCTTTGGAGCAGCTTGTGGACTGTAACCTGAGATGGTACTAGAATAACTGATCTTTTCACTCACACTTGATGTCACCGGTGTTTTTAAATGACCACCTGGAAATGCAATACTTTGTCTGTATTTTGAAATGTAATCTGCATGAGGCACTGATTTCTGAACATTGCTAGAACTTCGTTTCCCGTCAGAGTTATGCTTTTGTGATTCTCTCCTCTGAATATACTGTTCATATGATATTGTTTTTGCTTTGCGCATCTGAGGCTCAGTGAAAGAATCACTACTGATATTTGCCAACTGTGGTTTTGAAAAATATACTTTATCCACACATTCCTGCTGTAGTAATGACGGTTGAGGAGATGATAATGTCCGAACAGCATCAACTCCTTTACTCATATTGGATGTGTACTGCGGACGTGCTTGACCAGTACCAATTAAGGCAGAAATTTCACCTTTTGTTAACCGCAAATGCGATCCACTAACACCTTGAACACATGTCTGATTGATTGGTGAATTGGCTATAGTTTGGGAAACTGTACGAGTTTCATTATGATTGGGCAGTGTCCTAGACATAGCAGGACTTTGCTGTGGTATAGTTTTAGACACTGTACTTGTTACTGTCCTGGAAACAGAGTTTTTGTGATTTTGTGATCTGGGAAAATTAGACGTTGATGGGTGCAAAGAAAATTTCAGTTTAATGTGATTTCCTGACTCCTCAAGTGTAGCCGAATGAGTATTGCACTTTGAAGTTGTAATAACTGATGCTGTGCTTACTGTATATGTAGGCTTTGCAGTATCACATGACACAGTTTTACGGCTACTACTATATAATCCAACGTTCACATCAGTGTTTTCAAGCTTGCTGGTATCACTTAATTTCCACTCATTTGATGAGTCCTTACTCAGTTTGAGCAAGCTTTTCGGAGGATTCATGTCATTTTTAGAAGTATCCTTTGCTTTGTCAAGCCTATTTTTAGAAACCTCAGACATTCTCTTATCATCTGATGTTTCTACACAGGAATTTTTCACTGTTGACACTACTGGTCTTGACACATGTATCAATTTAGGTACTGTCTTTTTATATGTTGTAACACTATTATCCGTATTATCCACAGATGAAGCACTTTGTACAACCAAATTAGGCACATCTAGACTTGAGCTGGGTGTCACAGTGTAATTGTTTGCTGCCTCATAGGAAATCTCACCAATTTCTACTGTCTTAGAAATTGAACACTGAAAATGTTTGGATTTTTTACTTATTCTATGAATGTTATCCACTACAACTATTGGTTCAAATTCCTTCTGAAAGCGCTTTTTCAAAGTTGCTTTAGATGGTGGTTTTCCTCTTTTAATCCTTCCTGCAGTCTTTTTACGAAACTCATTATAAAATTTCAACTGAGCTGCTTCTATGTCTGCAGCAGACATTTTGTTTATTGACGGATGTGACATAATAATTTTCAAATGATGCAAAGGTGATACGGCGAGTGTTGATTGGCTCTATGCTGCATACATCATCAATATTTATGATTAACGAACAGATATCCTCATCTGAAAAACAAGAAAAATCAATGGGGTAATAGCCACATATAAAGCACACATTGAAATTCTGTCATTAGCCTCGTAAATTAAAAGAAAAAAATCAATCATCATTCAAAGGTAAGTGAATAAAGTATTAGCATTTAAAAAAAAAGCTTTAAGGTAAAATGTGTCTTGTTATTGACAATACAAGAAACATCCTGGCAAAGGTTCAAAACATAACCATTCCCTCAGCCATGGCATAAATTGTTGAAAGGTATGAGCAGTCAATTTGCTATTTTTCATTTTAACATCTTTTCAAGACTTTTACATCATTTGTTAGATTTCGATAAGAAATGTGTAACCTATCCTGAAATTAGATATTGCTCAAGCTGAACAATTAGGTTTGCCACATGGTTGCTGATTCATAGAGATCTAATCTCAGATTCATAATGGTTCCTGCCCAGATTAGAAAGCATGGAATTTGCAGCTGTGACGCATTGCCAGGCAAAAATTAAGCTTCTAGCAGCCCTGGGCCGATGTGGTACCATTCACAGCATTACAAAACCTGAACTTGTACTTTATTAGAGATAAAGATCAGTTGCATAATTGAATCTTGAAGTTTCACCTTTTTTTAAATGGCATAATTATCTTTATCTCATATCAGATGGAAATCAAGAATACGCATATTTTAGTTAAATATTTCAGCTTATAGAAATTTTTCACAGGTTAAAAACAAGAAAAGGTATATGAGAATAGTGAACTTAAAATTAAAACACTAACACTCTGATTGTCAGAATCACTGCTGTTACCAATACAATACTTCATTACTGGTATTGCTTTGTTTCAACTTACATAACAATTCTCTCTAAATTTTGTTTTTATGCAGTGACATCATTGTAATACGATTTGGCTCAATTCCAAATTTGTTTTATGGCAGGTTTCAAATTTACAGTATTGAATTTCTATATATTGGAGCCTCATAAAATTGGTTACTTGATACAATAATAAGAGTAATGGTAATGTGCATAAAAAAAGCAAATTGAGTCAGTTTTATTGCTGTTCTTTTTTATCAAATACAGTAAAGGTCTGATTATCTGGCTTCAGAATGTTCGAAAATCCGGATTATCCGGACCTCCTTTCCAGGTAGTGTGTTTATAAACAGACTAGAACGTATAAAGACGGTACTAACCTACTAAGATGCTATGATCCGTCGTAATCAGCGACGTTTTGGTGGACATTTACCATCGAGGCCTCAAGCAGGTGGAAGGTCCACAAAAACGGCACTGATTATGATGCATCGTAGCATCTAAGTAGCTGTTTCATATGATGAATACAGATGCTAGGAAATCATAACTATTTGATAGACTCGAACATGTCTGTATATACCGTAATTGCGTAAAATAAATTTCACTTCCTTTCCAAAACTACTGTATACCTATGCCATAGGCAAGCCTTTGTGACCCAGTTTCTATGGATCATCTAAGTTACTTTATTGGTGTTATTCTCGATGATAGAGGCTAACTAGTAACAAAAGTAAAGATTTAGCATATTTGCAATGATTTCCTTACAAGAAAATATTATTGCTTTTCCAGTGTTTACACTGGCTAAGACCCCATTAATTGCGTCCGCCCAAACAGCCGTCCATCAGTCCGGTTTGTTATCCCTCCACAGGTCACATCGTTTTAGCTAGGATGCTCTAATTCGCCATGTCCATTGGAAATAGTGACCACAAGAACCCTATTTCAGATGGGCCCAAGTGGTCCATATCTGGGTCTATTTCGAAACATTATTTGGTCCATTTCTTACTGTTATTCATCTAGAAGTCACATTGTTTGAGCTAGGATGCTCAAATTTTGTTTGTCAGTTGAAAATATAGACTTCTTGTAGCCTATTTCACATGAACCAAAACGGTCATATTTGGGTCCATTGCGGACCATCATTTACTCGACTTCTTACTGTTACCCTTCTACAAGTCACATTGTTTGCGCTAGTATACTCATGTTTGGTTTGTCCTATGAAAATTGTGACCTTTATGCGCCTAATTCATATAGACCATAATGACTCTTATTTGGTGTCATTGTGACTGTCTATTATGGCTAGATGGTCCCTGATTCATTACCGATTTACAAAGCACACCATTATAGCTAGAGTTCTCAATATCGGTATGTACATGTATGTTAATGGTGAATAATTGACAAGTATCATATTGACCACAATGGTCCCTTTTTGGTTCCATTGTGGTTGTTATTTGACCTTACTGTGTAATGTTTTTCATGGTTCAACACATGCAAATCAATGTGGCAATATTCCAGTGTTTACTGGCTGAGAGGTCATATTGAGGGTCATATTGGGGGATCCATTCTGGACCATTATTTGGTCCATTTCTTACTTTTCTACATATCGCATCATTTGAGTAAGGGTGCTCAAATTTCCTTTGTCAATTGAAAATGGTAACCTTTCTGCGCCTATTTCATATGGACCCCATATGACTCCTATTTGAGGTCATAATGGCTTAATAAACCTCTACAGGTAACATGGTTCCAGGTGGATTATTCAGATTTGGGTTGTAAGTCACAAATAGTGCTCTTTTTGCCAGACCTGCATTGCAATTTTGTCATTCTGAATGATTCACATAATAGTGAACACCTACATGAAAATGGCATTTTCTAAGTCTGAGAGACAGTGACGTATTGAACATTCCTAATTTAGGAATTAGGTCCCATCATTAGAACAGCAAAGTTTGTTTATATTTTTCATTTCCACACACATTGCTGTATCGCTTGAGTGACTAGCCATGTGTACGCAAATTAAAATACTGCTGTTCTAATCATAGTACCTAATCCCCAATTTAGGCTTGTTTAAAATATCTGACTCTGTCTCGTAGACTGAAAAATGCCATTTTCATATAAGTGCTCACTATGATTTAAACCAATCAGAATAAAACAAATTGCAATGTAGCTCTTGAAAAAAAATAGCGTTTTATTCTTATAATTTTTATTTTGATATTCAATACCATTTTTTAGTTATGATAGAAAATGTAACTCCATGAACTTGCTGTCAGAACTTGCATTAGTAAATTGTCACTGAAGTGCTGAAATATGCATAAAAACATACGAAACTCATACAACGCCCATATCATTGTCCTATCAAAATAGTGTGGGTGAGCATTTTGTTATCTGTGAGAACATCTGGAGATTATCAATGTGCCAAGGCGTCCAGATAAACAAATGTGTACTGTAATATCATTTTACACAAAAACCACTCCATTTAATTTTCTTGATGTTGAAGTTCCACAAGTGATCGTGAATAATTAAAAAATCTGAAATGTGATAGCCATGTGCTTACTACAGTCTATTCACGTATAAAGGCCCCTGGGCCTAACATCGAACATGGGCTTAAGGTTCGGATATGGTAAACGTTTTATTGAACTATTGTTTGAAAACGGATTTTTTTCCACTTTTAAATAAACCTACCTATGTTAGAAAGACTGAAGCCACGCTTATTGATATTTTTACATATAATATCGTCTGTTGAGACTTGAGAATGCTTGTAATATGATATTGGTATCTGATATTAGTGATCATTTTCCTATTTCTATTTCAACTCAAATTCTAAGTGTAAACCTTTATAAGACCTTGGTGTTTTTAAAAAGAAATGTAAATGTGAAAATCTCCAATCGTTTGCAACTGTAATACAAGTTATTGACTGGTCAAGGGTACTAAATAGTAATGATGCTCAACCAGCTTTTACTCGGCTTAACAGCAAAATATCTGATCTTATAGACCTTTATTTTCCAAAGGTTTTTATAAAGAATCATGTAAATAATGTCAAACCTTGGACATCTAAAGCAATTGAAAATTCATTTGTGTAAAAACAAATCATACCATCAATATATGTTATCACCTAGCCCCCTGATTGAGGCTCAATACAAAATTTACAAAAAAAGCCCACATTTATAAGAACTGCTGAAAAAATTCATTATAAACAATTGTTACTAAAACATAAGTGAAATATATCGATGTCATGGTAGACAAGATTCTTAATCGAAAAAACAAAAATCTGAAAATGCAATCAAATCAAAGTTTGTCAAAAATGGTAAAAACTACTACAGCTGATGCTGATATTACTGAAGATTGTAATGATAACTTTGTAAATGTGAGGAATAGACTTGTCATTAAAATCAATATTATACTGATATATACCCCTGTCGTATCTTGACAAACCACCTGATTTGTCTCTTTTTATACTTGTCATGAATGCTGTAAAACAGATTTAAAACTAGAAAAGTACTCATTGTAGGACAAAATGTTGTAATCAGTAAGCAATTTTTTTTTTTGTCTCAATCATCTACGACTACGCTTGATTTGCAAGTAAATTTTGCAGAAAATCCAACATACACACAATTCTTTAGCATTGGCATACATTTAATGTGTGTACATATGGCCAATATGATTATATATTGATTTACTTATTTGAATATTTGAATAGATGCCGAAAGTGTGACCCACTTTTAGAGGGCACTATTACCCGGTCTCTATGGAGAAATATGTGACTGGCTGATTTGGCTCTAAGCCAATCAGAATGCAGGATAGAGTCACGCGTCACAGATAGTGTTATAATGGTAATTATGTCCATATATGGATTTATCATTATACATTATCATTTTTAGATAAATAAATATTCCAACATTTTCATTCAAATGGATCTCATGATTCAGTTATTCAACTGGACGCATCCAAATGGAAATCAAATCAGAGGTTGGGAATTTATATGTCATGGTGACATACAGGTATAACAAAAACTATTGTTGATTTGCCGATTCATGGAAACTAATCTTGCCTTTTATATTTGTTCCAAGGCATCTCTATGTAGAATATCCTCTGACGTGTAGACGATTCGTGGAAATTGACCTTGTATATGATTGAAAATACCACAGTGAAAATGTAGGGTCAGCACGGATGCGTCATTAATGCTACAACCACTAATCAAAAGTGCTCACAGAGCAAAGGGTCGCTTGAATCACACAACTTCCATCAGCAAATGTTAATGATTTCCGGCTCTAAATTGCTAAACTTGTTTTGACATTTTTTTTAATCCAAACTAATAATGATTAAAATAGCAATTTATGATTAAACTAGACTAAACTAAACCTAAACTAAATTACACAAATTTTGATTAGATTAATCGATTAAAACTAATTTCGCCACAACTCTGCTGGATTATAAACTGACCCTAGGTCTAACACTGTCAGTTCCACCAACAATCCTTTCACTCTTCGACCCATTTCAAAATCACATTGCTTGAGCTTGGGTGTTCAAATTTAGTTTGGCAGTTGAAAATGATGACCGCTGACCACTATGAGCCTTTTTCACCTGGACTCAAACGGTCCGTGTGGGTCTATTTGTTGACTGTTACTCCTCTACAGGTCACATCGTTTGAGCTCTACGATCATAAATTGGTTTTGTCATTTCAAATTGGTGATAACTTGAGGTCTATTTCAAATGGACACAAACAACTTTTGTTAGGGTCCATTCAACACCATTATAATTTATTTGGTCCAGTGAGCTCCTATATATATCTTATGGACCACAAAGTCCACAATGGTCCATATTTGGGAGCATAATGGCTATTATTTAGTCCCCAGCTTTTTATAACTCTACAGATGACACTGTTGGATCTAGATTGCTCAAATTGAGTTCGTAAGTTGCAAATACTCATCACTGTTCATCAGTACCACAGTCAGGCGCCCAAATTTGTTTCCATCAGGGATTTTATTCAGTCCCCTTGTTACCCTTCTACAGATCACACAATTATAGCTAGTGCTCAATTTCGGTATACTGCTATGTACATGTATACATTAACAATGGTGACTACTTGGCATGTATTTCCTACGGTCTATTTGGGCCCTTTGTGGCTGTTATTTGGTCCTACTTCAAGCACTCTGGTTTGTCACCTTAGATGGTGCTTTTCTTAAAGTATAGTATCAGTACAATTCATAGTTCCGATGCCCCGCCACCTTTTTTGGTTTTGTCACTGCTACCACGTAGGTCTCACAAACATTCCTATCACCCGTAGTAAATAGAGAGAAATTGCCGACTTTCTACCCAAGAGTGTTGAATCAAAATTGTGCCGATCTTCTTAGTTTTAACTTGGGATAAATTCGGTAACCTCTTTTCTACAACATACCAGAAGTATTCTCATAAATCATTGATAGTAAAGATTTTCTGGGGCATTTAGTTTTCCATCTTTTTACATCAACTACCAGCCGCTACTCTTAATCGCATCGCGCTATGGTCGGTGTTGACAAATTACAGCGTGTGATAAAGGCTTATGCCCTTGCAAATAGCGTCACCTAAATAGTGATAAATTTGTGAAACGAATGGATTATCATCGTTACAATAACATACCCATCAAGAATTCACACGTCGGATCAATCATGAACTGGTTATGAAGACATGGACGAAAGGATATTTCTCAAATCACGCACATTGTTTAAAAATCAGGGGTTTGTGCGTGTGTGTTGGCGATGAAGAAATTTGACAGCTTACACGGCTGTATGCACACGACACATATATTTGAAGACGTTTTTATAGAGTCTTTCACTCAAGTAAGCTGTTTTATGTTCATTTTCGTATCATCTGTACCCTTTATGATGACTCACAGCAGTCATATTATTTTACGAGTATGAGAACTTTTAGAAATTCTTCTTTTTAAAGTGTACCTCGAACCGGTCTTTGAATCGAGGGCGGCACTAGCTACATGTTTGGAAGATAATCTAGACGTAAAAATCCATATTCTAATAAGAACCGCGATACGATTCTGAGTACATGTGGACAATTTATGTAAAAATTAAGTATTTATGGAGGCACCAGAAACGTTATTGTTTCAGACGTAAAACTGTCAAAATGCAAGTGACAGTGTGCGGTAGTGTTTTTACTACAACGTCACAACTCTTCTAAATCGATAATTGATAGGTATACATTGGTTACAATGTAGAAAAGAGGAAAGGTAGTGCATCCCAACTGAAAAATTAAGACATTCAGCATATTTTCATTAAAAAATCTTGTATCAAAACTTGGGAATTTCTCACTGTTTACTAAGGCCGTAGATAAAGCTTGTGAGACTATGATAGCGCACCTGCGTATGTTTGTATGAGGCCGCTCGCTGATTGGCTGGCTGACGTAAAAAGGGGCGTGGCTCGGAACTATGAATACATGTCTTAATGAACAATAGATGTGCTATGATTCTAAAGCGATCAAGTAGCAGTTTTACACTTAAGTAAAAATACTTTTTCTTGTTACAGTTAACAGTAATGGCCATAATAGGCAACTAACTGATGTGGGTGATTCATTTCTCCATCGCATAAAAATGACCATTGATTTCTCAAAAAATGCCAGACTACAATTTACATAAACAAAGCCAGGAGTTGACATTAGGATTCCCATTGGATATGGCAGTGGACATGTAGGCCACTTAGTTGCACTAAGGAATGGGGTGTATAAGAATCATAATGAACCAAATTAGACAAAAGTGTGATTTATTTCAAATTGATACATAGAGGTCAGTAGGGGGGATATAATTGACTGTTGGTTATTATGCACAGTCATTGTCATTGGTACTGTATTACCCAATATGACACCATGACTTAGACCAAACTTGAATACTATCAGATTCAATATTGCTATCCATATAAGTATAAACATGATAAGGTTTACAACACCAACTTACTGCATGCACCCATGGTAAAATTATTTGCTGTAGAAATGATAATTAGGTGTAAGAAGTCCATGATCATGATTTTTGATTGAAGTATTTCAGGTGAGAGTAGTACTATAAGTGCATGGAAAAATCAATATATAGCAAAGTGTAATTCTAAGAATTGATCAAATATCTGTTGGCTTTGCTAGTTAAAGATAAATAGTCCATTAGCAACAGAAGAAACACAAAACATATCAGGAAAAAAATCATGAAAAAATCTGATCCAAGCAAATTTGGTCATTGCTTAATTAAGAGAGAGAAATATTTGGCGATTGACAGGATAAAACTGTTTTTGTAAAAAGAATTTCATGTTCAGATGAATTTCACACAACATTTGCCCATAGGTTATATTCATATGGTTTCCATTGTTAAATGCTAATGCAGACTTCACATTCTCACTTGGAAATCTAATGAAAATACTTGATTCATTATGTTACGAAAAATCTTGACTCCTTTCATGTTCTGGATCGACACTGTATATTACCAAAGATCATCAAACTGTGATTGGGTGAAACTCTGGGCCCCAGCATCATGGGTGTGTGTGTGTGGTATGTATACTTCTATATCATACCCATTACTACTATTATACAGAAAGGGTAACCAACAAGCACAGAGACCATGGGGGCCAAGACATCCATTTTAGGCTTGATTTATGCTCTAGTATATACTTTAAATAGTATATCTGTGAAAGTTGCAAGACGACTTTGAGAAAGCTTTTGATAATGTTTCATGGGACTTTCTAATCAAATCTGTGGATGATCCTTTTAACTTTGAGATTACTTTCATAAATTCATACATCCAATCTATTCAAGCCTTCAATATTATATTATGAATATTAGGTTTTGCAGTAACTTTTTTAAAGATGAGTCATGTAGGCAGGGCTGCCCAATATTTCCTCTTCTTTTCCTTTTATGATTTGACAAAATGGCTGCTGATATACGTAACAACAATATAAATTGCATAACATATGCTCCAAAAGAACTATTGTTATGTTTCAACTACACTGTACCAGATGATGTAACTGTTCCTTACAGATACTGAATATCCTAAAAATGAGTTGGCAAAATAGTTTGGAAAATAACATAAATACATCTTCTCAAACCTTCATAACCATCTTAACTTCAGGAATAAAATCAAATAAAGAAAAACGTGAAGCCTTTTGAGTTGGCTCCTCAGCCAACAGTGATAATGAGCTACTTGAGTTGATGTGGACTAAGGATAGGGTGTGGCCGGAGTATTAATGTTGGAATCAATAGTATAGTATCCGTACAATACATGTCTTAATGAACAATAGATGTGCTATGATTCTAAAGCGATCAAGTAGCAGTTTTACACTTAAGTAAAAAATACTTTTTCTTGTTACGGTTAACAGTAATGACCATTAATCATAGCCAACTAACTGACGTGGGCGATTCATTTCTCCATCGCATAAAAATGACAATTGATTTCTCAAAAAATGCCAGACTACAATTTACATAAACAAAGCCAGGAGTTGACATTAGGATTGCCATTGGATATGGCAGTGGACATGAGGGCCACTTAGTTGCACTAAGGAATGGGGTGTATAAGAATCATAATGAACCAAATTAGACAAAAGTGTGATTTATTTCAAATTGATACATAGAGGTCAGTAGCGGTGATATAACTGACTGTTGGTTATTATGCACAGTCATTGTCATTGGTACTGTATTACCCAATATGACACCATGACTTAGACCAAACTTGAATACTATCAGATTCAATATTGCTATCCATATAAGTATAAACATGATAAGGTTTACAACACCAACTTACTGCAAGCACCCATGGTAAAATTATTTGCTGTAGAAATGATAATTAGGTGTAAGAAGTCCATGATCATGATTTTTGATTGAAGTATTTCAGGTGAGAGTAGTACTATAAGTGCATGGAAAAATCAATATATAGCAAAGTGTAATTCTAAGAATTGATCAAATATCTGTTGGCTTTGCTAGTTAAAGATAAATAGTCCATTAGCAACAGTAGAAACACAAAACATATCAGGAAAAAAATCATGAAAAAATCTGATCCAAGCAAATTTGGTCATTGCTTAATTAAGAGAGAGAAATATTTGGCGATTGACAGGATAAAACTGTTTTTGTAAAAAGAATTTCATGTTCAGATGAATTTCACACAACATTTGCCCATAGGTTATATTCATATGGTTTCCATTGTTAAATACTAATGCAGACTACACATTCCCACTTGGAAATCTAATGAAAATACTTGATTCATTATGTTACAAAAAATCTTGACTCCTTTCATGTTCTGGATCTACACTGTATATTACCAAAGATCATCAAACTGTGATTGGGTGAAACTCTGGGCCCCAGCATCATGGGTGTGTGTGTGTGTGTGTGGTATGTATACTTCTATACCATACCCATTACTACTATTATACAGAAAGGGTAACCAACAAGCACAGAGACCATGGGGGCCAAGACATCCATTTTAGGCTTGATTTATGCTCTAGTATATACTGTAAATAGTATATCTGTGAAAGTTGCAAGACGACTTTGTGAAAGCTTTTGATAATGTTTCATGGGGCTTTCTAATCAAATCTGTGGATGATCCTTTTAATTTGGAGATTACTTTCATAAATTCATACATCCAATCTATTCAAGCCTTCAATATTATATTATGAATATTAGGTTTTGCAGTAACTTTTTTAAAGATGAGACATGGTATTAGGCAGGGCTCCTCAATATTTCCTCTTCTTTTTCCTTTTATGATTTGACAAAATGGCTACTGATATACGTAACAACAATATAAATTGCATAACATATGCTTCAAAAGAACTATTGTTATGTCTCAACTACACTGTACCAGATGATGTAACTGTTCCTCTGTAACTGTTCAAACTCTGGTTCCATATTCAACCACTAGGGTAGAAAATAAAACATACCTTGACTCTTTGAGTTCTCACAAGACTTTATTTGAATTTAGCATTCCCAAAAATTGTGTTATAATTAATTTATCATTAATTTGTCGCTAAATATCACCGTACGGTTTCCACAATGAAATTATATTATATTGAAATTATATATTCAATTGAAGCGATTGTTATATTGATATACCATATATGACTATAAACTAAACAGATGTAGCTGTTTTAAAAGGCATTTTTCTTAAAAATTGTCCATTATCCATTATTTTCTAGGGATATCTCAACTTCGCACATTTCTTTGTATGTGGCAAATTAAACTCAGAGTTCTAATCTCTAAAATCTCAATGTCTATGACTGTCATAAAAAAGCAACAAGTTGTGCATAATATATACACCTAATAACTTGTCTCTAATCAATAACCTTGCTTTTTATTGGTGGCTGTTCAAATGTCCTGTTAATATCTGATTGCATTATGTTTTACTGCTACATCAGTGAGCACATTGCATAACTTACTGGCAAAAACATCACAAAGATGTGTACATTATGAACACTAAAACCTTAAATTCCATTTATCAAATGCAATGTGCAGCAATATTTATGAAAATCAAACTAAAATGAATATACTCATTGATTTTTATCTCATACTGTGGCATCAAATTTGCTTTTTTGACACATGTTGAAATGTCCTGTTGTTATCTGATTGCATTATGTTTTACTGCTACATTAGTTAGGCATTGCATAACTTACTGGCAAAAACGACACAAAGATGTGTACATTGTGAAAACTAAAAAAATAAAAGCAAATTCCTTTTATTAAATGCAATTTGAAGTAATATGTAGGAAAATCAAACTAAAATGAATATACTCATTGATTTTATCTCATTTTGTGCCACTCAAACTTGCTCTTTTGACATATGTTGAAATGTCCTGTTGTTATCTGATTGCATTATGTTTTACTGCTACATCAGTGAGCACATTGCATAACTTACTGGCAAAAATGAAACAAATATGTGTACATTATGAAAACTAAAATACTAAATACAAATTCCATTTATTAAATGCAATTTGAAGTAATACTTATGAAAATCAAACTAAAATCAATATACACATTGATTCTATCTCATTTTGTGGCACCCATACTTGCTCTTTTGACATATGTTGAAATGTCCTGTTGTTATCTGATTGCATTATGTTTTACTGCTACATCAGTGAGCACATTGCATAACTTACTGGCAAAAACGACACACAGATGTGTACATTGTGAAAACTAAAAAAATAAACACAAATTCCATTTATTAAATGCAATTTGAAGTAATATGTATGAAAATCAAACTAAAGTGAATATACACATTGTTTCTAT
Source organism: Streblospio benedicti (assembly GCA_019095985.1). NCBI lineage: Eukaryota > Metazoa > Annelida > Polychaeta > Spionida > Spionidae > Streblospio > Streblospio benedicti. The sequence goes on from CM032660.1 coordinate 35,841,951, forward strand.
CTCATTTTGTGCCACTCAAACTTGCTCTTTTAACATGTGTTGAAATATCATGTTAATATCTGATTGCATTATGTTTTTATACATCAGTGAGCATATTGCATAACTAATAATGGCAAAAATGAAACAGAAATGTGTACATTATGAAAACTAAAACACTAAATACAAATTCCATTTATTAAATGCAATTTGCAGTAATACCTATGAAAATCAAACTAAAATGAATATTCACATTGATTCTTTCTCATTTTGTGGCTTACAAACTTGCTCTTTTGACTTATGATTGTCGTTATGATTTTTTCTAAACATTTGTGGTATATACTACAATAAGCTTAACTATGGTGAATATGGAAAACATCACATTTCCATGAACATAAACATTGGCTATATATCTCATTCTGTGGCATAGATTCTATGATCATTGTCTATATTTGTCGATTCTGTTACCTTTTATCAAAATTATTGAGATGGATTTATGTATATCCTAGGTAAACAATCAGGGTACATTATGTGTTAAATAATATGTATAACTATCAATAAAATTATCTACTAGAAAAATATATTTCAAATTAGCATATTCTGCCCAATAACAATATACTAAAATATGACTTTCGTAATGAATGTTAATATCTATTTCAAGCATGTGATGTATTGCAAAAGAATTCAAACTCTCAATATTTCAACCTTTTCTTTATAGAAACCCATTGCAGTGTGACAACATATAAAAAGAAGTATACAGAAATTCTACCATAGTTTCTAATACTTACTGTACTAGTACTGCTAATACAGGGAATTCTTCTGGTAAATATTCTGAAATTAAATAAGGGAATATGAACAATTGCATGTGTGTGATACTGCTGCTAGACACTATAAATGTTATCATGTTATATGCCAAATATGGATAACACTAAACTAAAATCACATCTTTGACCTCGAGTATTTGACCCTTAAATAATTTTGCTCTTACTATATATATCACATATTTTAACTAGACATTCTGGAAAATATTTATAACTAGAAATATTTAGACTTAGAATTATGATATTTTACAATTGACTGCGAATTTCAACAAATTAAAGCTGCCGTGAATATTCTATTTCTATGGCATGCGTACATGTATTTAACGTCCCTTTAACATCTAGTCACATGAGGACATTATGACTGATTCCTAAATATGAAAATTAATCACACACATTTTGCCTGACATGCGCATTTATACTTCAATAACAATACTCACGTGTGCAGTGTTCACAACGCATACTATGGAATCCATACCAAACAATAGTGTCATATCAATAAGTCACAGCAATATGTTGATAGTAGTTGTCAATATCAAGCAGAGCACACGAGCTACTGCAGGCGAAGGGAAGCCGCGAGTAAATAGTAGACCAGTACCTCGCTGTTTTTTATGCTTAGACTGCTATCCAACATTGGCATGTATTTCTGCACTATGTATATAAGTATATCCGCCTATCGGCAGTCGGGGAAAATATCACAGTGTCACATTGATCAAAGTCTTGTTGAGGTTATCATCAACAAGGACGGTCACGTGATGATAACCTCTTCAAAGTGGTTTGTTTAAGATATAGGTTACCACATCGATGGCACATCGTCATGATTTGTATACGCTCCACGGCTTCCAACCGCTATATTCACTATGTAAATGCATTGGCACTTTGCCTGAAATATGTCACTCCTTTGAAACATGTGATCCAAAAAAAGAGGTCTGCTGTTTTGTTCAAGCCTGATCCCATAGTGATAATGCCGGGGTGGTAACGACAGCAAACGGACACCGGCAGAACGAAGGTAACAGCCCAAAATCAATAGTAACACTGTTTATTTATGAAGATATTGTGGGGAGGTTTAAATACATTTGAATAGAACGACTGGTTGCTATTTATTGACGAACGTAATCGATTCTGCTCGCTGGTGCTAATGTTGTTACTCAGATCTAATCAATTTTATCGCAGCGTTGCATGCATCTGAGCAAACATGAAAATGACAATAAACAGACGCTATGAAATGTGTTTAATGATGATGACAGTCTGCATTTCTCTTAAAATTACCCACACACAGACACCCTAAGCATGTAGGTTAAGTAGCTTATTTATATATTTTAGTTAGGACGAGAGTAGGCCTATTTTATTGTACAACAAATATGCATACTTACCATGTTCAGAGTCCACTTGCAATACTTTCTGAACTACACTGTAATTTATGTATCACACTGCTAAACATTCATCTAAAGAAGACATAAAATATCACAAATGATTACAGAATGAATACGTGCAATCATGACACAAATTGCATTAGAAACGATGTTCAGTAGAATTGAAAATTGTGCATAACTTTAAAATAATGTTCGTAAAAATACGTGAATGCTACAAATATGAGAACTTGCTATGGAAACTACATAATTGTCAGGGAAATTCCTTATAAATATCTACCTTAAGCAACCTTTATATAAGTATGGCTGTTCAAGGAAATTCCAAAGGACAAAAAAACTACCGATGGGGGGCCTAGATTGAAAGCTATTGAAGCGACCACGCGCTAAATTAGGTAGCTATAGGTGCCTTAAGGTAAAATATTGAGATCACTATTGTGGTGCGTCAGTGGTGCATAGAGCCTTTTGTGAAGTTGAAACGTTCTACAGTAAACTACTTCTGTCATTAACTCTATTTTCTTTTCACCATCCATTCTCTTTCGCCACCACGAGATAGAATCTATTCATCACTGACCACGGTCTTACGCAACTTACATACACACACTCACACGTCACACGGGTACATTGTGTGGTGATGTATTATAAACACATTTTGATTCAATGAAGTCATCATGGTGTAGTATCCTGCATAATAATTGCTGAGTATAACCATAATAATTGCTGAGTATAAATTAGTCCTGTGACATATTGTATTAGGTACTGTTGAACTTGTGTGTGAAAGTGTATTTTGATTGTGTTGTGAATTACAATCATCTAAAGGCAATTTGTAAATTTTATGTGGACAATTCAATAGTTCCTAAAAATCGGTATCATGTAAATATATCTGATAAAAGACTACAAACAAGTATTTTTCACGTCTTTTGTTTTTAGAAATAAATCCTTAATATTGTATGTTTAATATTCCTTCATATCATTTTGTTTTGATTAATTTAATTGAAGATGAGTTACAATCTAATTTTAATCAATTTGGCTTTAGGAAGAAACTGGGTGCAGATATTTGTATTTTTAGTCTTCAACAAATAATAGAATTTTACAAGTCTCAGAATACTCCGGGTTAATGTATGTTTCCTAGATGAGCCTAAAGCATTCGACAGGGTGAGCCATTGGACTTTGTTTAAAAAATTGTTAAAAAGAAAAATTCCCATTCTAATAGTACGCCTAATTGTTTTCTGGTATACTATGCAGGAGTGTTATGTTGTGTTCGATGGGGCTCATCCTTATCTAATCCTTTTAATGTAACCAATGGTGTCCGCCAAGGGGGAATTTTGTCCCCAATTTTGTTCAACTTATACATGAATGACCTGTCTATTATGTTAAATGAGTCAAAAATTGGTTGTAAAATTGATGGTCGAATGTGCAATCATCTTATGTATGCTGATGATACATGTATTGTCGCTCCGTGCCCAAGTGCACTGAAAAAAATTACTGAATATCTGTTGTGTGTTTGCTGAGCAACACTCTGTCAAGTTTAATGGGAATAAATATAAGTACATTTGCTTTAAAACAAAAAGTTGTAAAACAATGCATGTTCTCAATATGTCACTTGGATGTGAGATTGTACCTATTGTAGAAAAAGTTAAGTATCTTGGGGTGATTATCACTTCACAACTAGATAGTAACGATGATATAGCACGTCACACAAAATGTATCTATACACAAGGCAATATTTTAATTAGTAAATTTAGATATTGTTCTGAAAGTGTTAAAATATGTTTTTTAAGACTTTTATTAGCAGTATGTATGGTAGTCAAATTTGGACTGTATTTAATGATGATGTCTTTAACAAAGCTTCTGCAGCATATAATAATGTTTTTAGACATCTCCTTGCTATTCCTAAGGGTGTTAGCAGGTCCCAGTATTATATGTTTAATGGTGTAGGCCACTTTAAAGTACTACATAGAAAAGCTATTGGAAACTTTAGATGTAGGATACTTAGTTGTGACAATTTTATTACACGTGATATAGTTCAAAGTGCATATTTTAAGTTTCATTCTAGTCACTCTGTAAATTGGCGAAAACATCTTTTTTAAAATATGCTTTACAAATAAATTTTAACTAAACTTTGATATGGACTGTGATAGTTTACTATGCATTTTATGTGAAATAAACTGATACAATAAAACAATAATGAATCTAAGATATCATTTTGTATTTTATGTTGTTCTGTCTATGACTCTATGCTATTATAATATCTAAACACATAAATATGGTCAAAAATTGTTGAAAAAAGTTTTATTTAAGTTTTCGGCTGTACAGAGCCCTAAACAATGTTATGATTAGTGCTCTGTACAGCCGAAAAGCTTAAATAAAACTTTTTGAACAATTTTTGACCATATCTATGTGTTTAGATATTATAATAGCATAGACAGAACAACATAAAATACAAATTGAGACCATATGTTATGTATAGGATACACGAAATTAGTAATATGAATCTAAGATATATATTTATATCATTATCTATGCTAATATACAACAAAACTATCATATAACTATATATATTGTTTATTAACATTATGTTGTAGTTTATCTGTTGGCGGCCATCATGGATGTTGGTGGCCATCTAGAATTTGTTTCATATGTGATGAAAGCTGATGTGCAATGGAGCATTAATCCAAAATGATAGTATATTTCATGTATCATTTAATGTAGATTTCCATAACATATGCAACACTCCATTTTCTTAATATGTTGGATGCCATGGTAATATGTTAAGTATCTCAGTAAAGCTACCGCGTTGACATCTCTATCATATATATATATATTGAAGCTGAGATTCATACAAAATGATATATGATATCAATGGTAACCTCCCCCCCCCCCCGGCTCATGGCCTAATTGTTTGCACACTACGTGAACGAAGACGGATCGATATACCACCGTGATACGTGTTTAGGTGACGAGGATTTATATCATGGGATTAAAGAAGCGTGGCAGGATCCAACTAACGTAACCAAGCAGCACCACGCACGCTAAAACAAACGTTCAGCGTTTCGTTATGATTTGATCAATAATTCTGAAATGAACAAAATGTCTGCCAGAAAAACGCTACGTACAAAATGATCCAGTCCCTTTCTTCTTCTTTTTAAAGAAAAAGAAAAAAATTACATTGGCGGTTGCATATATTGGCTTCCGATAAAATACAAGATATGCTTGATAGCTCTCAAATGTTTTCAAGGCAAGGGCTTAGGCGCCAGAATATCTGTCATCTTTGATAGAAAAATATGTCCCAACAAGAGCCTTGAGGTCAAGCAATGCTAACCTCCTAAAAACACTACAAGGCCAAGCTAGAAACATTTGGGGACAGGTCTTTTGCATCTACTGCTCCGAAACTGGAATGTCTGGAATCAACTGCGCATGGTTCAAATGACATTGAACAATTCAAAATAGAGTTTAAAAACGTGGTTATTTACACTGGGATATCTGCAATTGTTTAAAACTCTTAAATAGATTAGATAAATAGACATTAAATATATAGGTACTGAATTCATGTTTGATTTTCACATCGATATTTTCCTAAAAAAGCATATAATTTTATGTTTTTCAAAATACTTTTAGGGAATACAAATAGCAGATTCGGAATGTCCATACTCAACATAATAATTACATATCCTCAAACAAAATACTGTTATCGCGGAAATTGATTTTATTATTATTAAATAATATCATAGGTTTAATTATTATTACATATAATATACTGGTTGAACATCAGAAACATAAAAAAATCTACATCTGTAAAGATTTTTATTGCAAATCTATGGAAAAGACGCAATAGACAAACTGATTGTCACTAGATGATCCAGCTGATTCATAAATAGTCTGTCTACCTAGATATCAAATAGAGAATTCTGAACCTTTAAGACAGTGACGAGGCAGAAAAAAGGATCTCCGATTTCCATAAACCATTGTGCAAAATCAACAAGCACCTTGCCATAACCACGAACAAGGACGTTACATTTGAGACTATGAAGCAGACAATGAATAATGAAAAGCTAAGAAGAGTGACAATGACAAAAGAATGTACTTTAAAAGAATTACTCAAGCATGTGTCATTGAAAACGGAGATAGAACGAGAGGCCAGCGCCAAAGAGATAGAAGAATCGGCAATATACAAATTTCAACAGAAAGAAGAAAGAAAAAGAAGTAAACCACTGGAAAGTAAAAGGCAGCAGCAACAACGAAGTAAGTATCAAAGTGATTACACTAACGTTACACTGAAGTTCAGCTTGTGGCTGGTGTGGCTAAAAAAGACCAACGATGTAAAATTGCCCACCATTCGCCAAGGAATGTGAAATATGTCATCAGAAAAATCACTACCATAGGTGTAGAAGTAAGAATAAAGGAACCGTTGACCAAGATGATAAGAAGAAAATTAACAGAAGAGAGGAAAATGAAGAAAATAAAAACAGCTCAGATGATGAATTTTCGGGGAGAATAGTCAAACAACCGGCAACATTCATAAGATCCAAGATAATAAAACAACGGATTAACTGATACCAGAAAACATTGAAAAAAAATTATAAGACCATGGTATATGTACAGAATGATTTTATGGTCAATCCAGCATTTAAACTTACAACTTGGAAATTTTCGATCTTGTCATCTGAAGATCATCCTCAAGAATAATGTCACATGGGGGTGTTGCAATATGTGATGTCATATCACCTTGGGCAGTCCGCGGCTTAAAGAGGCTGTTGTGTGCGTGGACGTGGGACAGTTGGTAGGCGTTTTCATCTCTGTTTATAGTCTCTAATGTTCTTCTGATTGCGATGGCCTCCTTAATCCGTCTTTCACGTAGATTGCTCTCCTTTAGCACATTTCTAGTGTTGTCCCAGTCTGGGATGTGGTTTGCCTGGACAGCGTGATCTGTGATAGCAGACTTATGTAGATCATTGTCAGAGGAAACCGGGATGCTCTGCTTCGCATACTTGTGTTGGTGTTCACTTCCACGTCCTTCTTATGTTCAGCCAACCTGACAGTGAATTTCCTTGCAGTCTCTCTTATATAAGTGCTTCTGCAATTATTGCAACCTATGCTGTACACAAAGCCGCTTGTGTGGAAAGATTCAATTTTGTCCTTAGGGTGAACAAATATGTTACATTGTGTTTTATGAAGTCTAAAAGCTTCACTAATATGAAACTGTATACCTGTGCTACTCTTTCAGAGAGACCTTTGATGTAATAACTATCACTAGACCACACCTCAGTATGATGTTATTCTTGAGGATGGACTTCAGATGACAAGACCAAAAATTTCGAAGTTTATTGCTGGATTTATAATAAAATCATTCTGTACATATTATCAGAAGAAATCCGATGAAATTGTACCTAGTACCTACCTAGTACCTAGTGGGTTCCGTATCCTCACGGACTTTGGATGTTATGGCCTGCCACTTCTTTCTGCATTGATCTGCTTCACAGCTTCTCCGTATCATACACCTAGCCACTCTAAGATGTCTGTGGTCCATTGTCTCCTCGATCTTCCCTTTTGTCGGGCATCTTCCACTCTTCCCTCCAGTAGTTGTCGTTTTAGACCATCATTCCTGATTACATGACCAAAGAAAGTACATTTCCGCTTCTTGATGGTTTGCAGCAAGGTTCTCTTTTCTTGTACTCTTCTCAGCACATCTTCATTTGTAATGTGACCCTGATAGGAAATGCAGAGCATTTTGCGGAATAGCCACATTTCAAAAGCATTGATCCGATTTTCTATCTATTTATGGTCCAGGTTTCTGCTGCATAGAGTAATGTGAACATCACATAGCATCTCACTAGTCTCTTGTTTTTAACCTCAGCTTTCTACTTGCCAGGACGTCTCTCATCTTTATGAAGCTGGACCTTGCTGTCTCTATACGCCTTTTCACTTCTACTTCACATCTTCCATCTTCAGTAATTTGTTGCCCTAGATATTTGAATTTTGCTACCTGTTTCAACTCTTCCTCATTCACAGTGATCTTGACACAATTCTTTTCTGTCCCTTTTTAACCAGCATTACTTTTGTCTTTTTCACATTCATCCTCAGACCCTACTCAGCACTGATCTCGACCACTGCATCTACTATCTTCTGTAGATCATCCTGTGTTTTAGCCATCAGTGCCGTGTCATCTGCAAATCTCAAATTGTTTATGTTTTCCCACCAATGTTAATTCCTTTCAGGTGCTCCACCCTTTTGAAAATCATCTCTGCATACAGATTGAATCATTTTGGCGACAGTATGCATCCCTGTCTCACGCCTCTTTTGATGTCAAATTCCTCTGAGTTTCCGTCTTCTAATCTTACTGCTGCAAATTGGTTCCAGTACAGGTGTTGGATCAATCTGATATCTTTATCATCCATATCTGTTGTTTTTAGGATGTTCATGAGCTTTGTGTGAAAATACCCTGTCAAGGCCTTCTCGTAGTCTATGAGACAGATGTATATTTCCTTGTTTACTTGCAGGTATCTATCAAAAGCTATTCTCAGGTTGAAAATACCCTCCCTGGTACCAATCGTCTGCCTGAATCTGTGTCTCTCCAATATCTCGTTCTAGTGTGTTGGTATCTATTGCAATGGTTATTCTCAATAAGATTTTCATGATGTGGCTCATAAGGCTGATTGTTCAATGGTCACTACATGCTGTTTGTTGCTTTCGGTTTCTTCGGCAGCTTTATAAACAAAGAGTGTCACAAGTCTTTGGGTATTTCTCCAGTATTGTATATCTGGTTCCAAAGCTGCGTTACATGCTGGAGACTCTCATAGTTCAATACTTTTAGCTGTTCTGTTGTTATTCCATCTATGCCAGCAGCTTTCCTTTCTTCAAACGTTTTATATGCTCTTATGATGCTGGTCTTTGTACATTTCCACATCTTATCTGTTTCACTCTCCTCAGGTATTTGTTATGTACACTCATTGAGCAGTAGATTGAACTGGTTGTTGACTTCCAATGCATATGCATTTCCTATTTTCTCATCCTTCAGGGCATCAAGATCATATTGTTGTTTTCTTTCACTTTTCTTTGGAATCTTCAGTCTAAGCTTTGCTTTAGCGACCAGTAGACAGTGATCGCTATTCACATCTGCTCTTGGATATGTCTGCACATCTTTGATGCTGTTCTTGTGTCTGTGCTTTATCATGATGTAATCTATTAGGTTTCTGTTTATATCACCTGGACTTTTCCATGTATACAGTTTTCTAGGGTTTTTTTTTTTTTAAAATGTGTTATTATGTGCCATATTATTATGCTCGCAGAACTGAATTAACCTTTCGCCTCTCTCATTCCGTTCTCCAATGCCTCAATTTCCAGCACACTGACCCTCACTACCTTTTCCCACTTTGGCGTTCAGGTCACCCATGACATATACAATATCCGTTGACTTTGTCTGTTTGATTCCTTTTTGAACATCCTCATAGAATTCCTCCACTTCTTCTTCTGAGTATTCACTTGTTGGTGCATAGCATTGGATTATCACCAGGTCAAAGGGCTTGGCATCCAGCTTGATCATCATGATGAAATTGTATGACACAGTAAAATCTTGGTATGCTACGAATAGACAAATTCGGACATTTAAAAGAGAACAATGACCTCAGAATTAAACCTGCTCATCAAAACAAGGATCAATATGCACCATTGATTGAACAGTATTAAATGGAATTGGACACATTAAACATACGTCAGCAAATTTAACGATGAACCAGTAGCACAAGAACCATTAAAGAAACCATTACATCAGCCAACAAAAGAGGGCACAGTTGAGGAAGTATTACCAGTTCACCACTGGTCGTACAACAAACCAACATATGCAAGCAGAGATAGAACCACAAATGATAAGAGCTTGTATTGATCTGAGGGCACGAAATGAATATATGGAAAACAACAGAGTTGTACACAACCCAAGTGTTGAAGAATGGAATGATTGACTAATGTTGAGATAAATCCATTTAAACTTACTGTCATAATATTTTCGGACATTTTACCTTGTCTTTTCGTCTGAGATTTCCTTCTGTCACACGGTGGTAGCATGTTACATTAAAGGAAGTCAATCAGTGTTTGTTGTGGAAGGGGGGTGGGGGGCGCATCCTGTAGTCTTGCGCTGCCTTGGGTATCAGAAGCTTGTCATAAGCGTGTGATAACTGGTATGCTCTGTCATCTCTGTTCTTGTTCTCAACAGTCCTTTGTTGCTTTTACACATAAATTCCATAGCTGTGTGATATTCTATGAAGTTGATTTAACTAATGGATACCATCAACTCTTACTTGATCCAGAATCTAGCAATATTGCTACTTTCAGTAAAACGTCGGGAACTTTTAAACCAAAAATATTAGTATTTTGAGTCAAATCATCACAAGACTCATTTGATGAGTTTGAGTTAGTACTCTGCATGCCATCAATTTTGATGATAATAGGCAGAAGGAGGCCACTCGGTGTTGGAACCTGGACCTCCAGAGGCAGGTTAGTTAACCAACTGAGCCTCGGGGGTGTGGATGGATCACACAAGCTATTATTTTCAAGCTAGGTGAGTTCTTTTACATGCAGAGGGGTGGCTCTCCTCTACACGGGACACGCCTTTTAACGAGGCTTCCGAACCTCCCTGATGATGCAATGTATCATATATTTTGAGACATACCAATGTGTTTAGACCATAGAGATGATATCCTGATAGGAGATAGAAACAAAGAACATGATGCAATGTTAGAAAAAGTTTTACAGAGAGCAAAATAATATGGAGTGAAATTTAGTGGAGAAAAGAGTCAAGTCGGTGTGGAAGTGACATGATTTTTATGTGTACAAGCTTACAAAATGGATTGCAGCCATCATCAAATAAAGACAGAGCAGTTAAAGAATGCAGCCGCCTAGAAACAAAATCAGTTGTGAGATCATTCCTTGGAGTGGTAGGTTACCTCTCTATGTTATTCACGTTATCCATCGTTGACAGCGCCACTGAGATCAGGGAGACATAGGAGTGCTAGATTTACATGAGGGAAATGAGAAGAAGCTTGTAATGAATGAAAAGATGCCATTATAGGGGTTGGGGTGGGGGAAGGCGATGCACTTCAACCCAAGCTTCTAATTCTTCTCGGAACAGAAGCAAGTCACAATAGGGGGATTTTAGCAAGATTATTTTAGCACACCAGTGGTGGAAAGCAAGCAGTTCATTTTATCGGCAGGCCAATGAGAGACACTGAAAAGGGGTACGGCCAGACAAAAAAATGTTTTTGCAGTTGCTTGGGCAATAATGCATTATCTTAGCGGAGCATCAAGATTCCTTAAAATAACATTACACAAACCTATCTTCCCAGTGTTCTTTAAGCCTGCTACACTATTGTCAGTACACACCAAGAGAAGTGAGTAATGTCTATTCAAAATGCTAATTATTTGCTTATATATGAACCTGGAAAAATGAAACAGATTCAAAAGAGTTCTTGTCAAGGCAACCATTACCTGAAACAGATGGACATTCAAAAGAACACATGATCCTAACAGTGAACCACTACGAGCTTGTAATAGTTTTAAAAAGCAAAGACAGGCAAGCAGCTGCAAAATTTGATGCATGTAATTGAAAATAACACATGGGAGATCAACAAAAAGATACTGATATCATGCCTTACTACAGCATTAGAGATGAACTACATGTATGTATAAAAGATTATGTGATTTTCAGACTCAAAAGGATAATTATACCACAAAACATTTGGAGAGCAGTATTGAAGGCGGCCCATAGCCCTAGACATTTTGCCATGTCCAAAGTAAAGAATATGCTCAGATTAAAATATTTGTTTCCAGATTTCAATAAGATAGTTGAGGAATTGATTAGGAGATGTTTTGAATGTCAAATATCCACCAAACTCCATGAAAAACAGCCGGTAAAGATGACTGCGATACCAGAAAACCCATAAGATGTCTTATCAATAGAATATTTACATGGTATACCTACAAGAGTAGAAAGTAACGGGGTTCGCCGAATTTGCATAAGAGGTAGTATACCACATTGTTACACCAACCAAATGGAGAGGCCGGTAGCTTCATGAAAGTACTAAATAATGCTGAAGTTACAAAGCCAGGAAGATGTCCGGCATCAATAGCGCTCCGTCCAAATACCAGCCGATGACCTTACAGTGTCTGTCTCAAATGGGGGAGTTATTTCCATCGATGTGCCAGCAATTACTGGTTGATTGTCGGCCAGGTATCCGCCACTTACGATGTGACAAGGATGGGACAATGAGGGGTGGGGGCTGTGTGTGAGCACGTCGAATTTAAACTCCAAAGTTAAATCTTTTCCGAGGTGCTACCGATGCTGTGTTAAGCCCCAAATGCTGATCGGTGATCGTGGAAGTCCTGCTGGCGTTTGATGAAAATTACATCGATGGCGCATCGTAACATCTTCTGCTGGGCTATGTGACTTTAAGCATTAGACAACAGAGCTCACTTGTTGCGTAGTGGTAGAATCGCAGTAAGGAATATGGAAGGAAAAGTAAGAACAAAGCAAGACATCGCCAGGAGACCTTGAATTAAGAATGAAATAGTCGGAAAAGGATCCTGAATACAAGAGAAAATTGAAAAGCTATACAGAGAAAAGTAATACAAAAGAACATTCATTCCTATTAAGAGATTATGCGTTGATTGTGCAGTAAAAGACAAAAAGTGGAGTACAGCTTATGAGGCATCATTCTATCAAGTGCTGAAGGGTACTCAAGGAAATGTCCAAATGGTAGAACCCCATGCAAAGATGTTTCAACTTTCAAACTACCCAATGTGTTAGTTCAGATAACATAAGATAACATAAGTGTAGATAACATAAGGACAGGAGACCAAGAGATTGAGTACAAGGACCTGGAAACACTCACAGTATGAGAACATCAAGAGATAATAAGAATGAAGATCAAATGAGTTCACTTAAGAGAGACTGAAACGGGGCAATGCAACAAGAGAGGCAACAGATAAAAATGGAAATCAATGATCAACCAAACGGGACCACTGAAGATTACTTACAGCATCACCCATCCAATGAGAGTATGATTGTGAATGACCAAAGTATGAAAGAGACATACGTGACGAGTAGAGATGTCAATTTTCACCTATTTTGATATTCGAAGCTTCGGCCGTTTTGAGGACCAAAGGTTCGAAGCTTCGGCCATAAAGGGGGCGGGGAATAATGTTAAACTTCATTAAGACATCACTGTCAAACAGAGGGAGATATTGTGATAATGATAAAACAGTGATAGAGATCATACTATTGACGTGTTCGACAAACTACAAATGTATATATAAACAAACAATTATCAGTGAAGGTTTTTAGTACTTACTTGGTCGTAAACCGAAACACGCAACAACAACAAAAGGGACGATCTCGATACTATGGTAGAATAATCTCCATTCTACTACTCGCGGTATTTGAACATTACACTGATAAACAAGTTATATGCTGTTGCGTAACTTACCTCCTTAATGATTTATAATTATATGCTATGAATGACCTTGAATGACCAGCAAACGGTCCTTTCATTTACAGCGCCAGAGAACAATGAGAAACTTGTAATAACCGTGGATATCAAAGTAAAGCAGCCGACGCTATTGTTTAGGATCTTCCTTGTACTACTGGCATACTACTTGTACTACTGATTATCTTGAGTATATTCTTATGTAACTTGCTACCTTGAGACTTGAGAGTTTAGACACAATGAATAACCTGGAATGACCAGCCGACGGCGCTTTATAATAAGAGGAACCGCTACAAAGGGACGATGGTATACATAAACTGTTACTAACCACCCACACAAAGTCCCTATTTATATAATAGGGGCCAGCCCGGTTTATAATTTACAAGTTAATACATAGTGAAGCAATCGAATCCTGTTTCACTATTCGAAGCTTCGCGTCTTACACCAAAGCTTCGAAGTTTCGAATTATTTTGACATCACTAGTGACGAGTGTATTTGAAGGACTGTGTAACCAACATATGACTACACTAAATGTTTGGGAAAACGTTAGTACAAGTCAAGTCAAAGTCAAAATTAATTGATTGGTCAATCAGCGTGCTCAATTATACGATTGTCTGCACGCTCCAGTGATTGACTGCATGCTACGACACCACCACGCCAAAGTCTAATCACTAACCAATAGTTGTTGTATTTATTATTTCTTGGTGTCAAAAATCAATCGCATATTGGTCTTTTATCATTCACAAATGTTTTTACAGTGGATAATTTCGAAACTACGCTAAATTCAAAGGTTTTAACCGAATATCAGTCTCATTCTATCATGACTAAAATCCACACTAAATGAGTGTCTGATTTGTTTTTATTTTGAAATAAATCATATCCTAACGGTCTCGTTGCCATTTCGATCATGCGACGTCATGGACCACAGTCTACACTAGACTAGTACCATCACGTTTTCTATACAGCTGCTGACATCGCACGGTCAAATGACAATGAGACCGTTATAATATGATTTATTTCAAAATAAAAACGAATCATATACTCATTTAGTGTGGACTTTAGTCATGATAGAATGGTATTTGACAACTCGATTGTCGTGTCAATCTTGAAATTGAGCATGCTGACGTCTGATTTACCCTCACTTCGTTCGGGTAAATCAGACGTCAGCATGCTCAATTTCAAGATTGACACTCCAATCGACCCAGTGAAAGAGCATACATGTAAACACTATACAATCGACACTTCTGTATATTGATATGGTGACAAGCAACAATAAACTTTTGATCAATAGTAACATATGTATAATTTTAATAATGCATCAATCATAAAAAGGCAGCAGTGCAATTAACAGACTTTTACTATTGACTCATTGATATGCCATATGTTGTACACCGGTGCCGCTAGTAATTACAATCAACATCTCACTTTTCAATCTGGTGTGTAGGTGAAACAAATTTAATCCATCAAATAAACAAGTCCAGGGGATGAAAAATGTTTTAAACATTGTGCATAATGGTTTGCTCACATTAAAATTATATTATAGAAAAGTAGCACAGGTCTACTGTCATTTCTTGGAAGAGCAATAATATCCAAAGTATCAGAATGGTAGTAATAGATCATAAGCTAACTCTTTAAATTGTACCTATCGGTACCAAAAATGGGGAAAGTGCTATCATATATCATTTTGTATCTATGAATCTCAGCTTCATGTTAAGATATGAAAGAACTGTTAATGTGGCAGCTTTACTGAGATAATTAGCATATTACCATGGCAACCGACATATTAAGAAAATGGGTTCCTGCAGATTTTCCCATTGAAATCTATATTAAAGAATGTATTGAATGTTCTATAATTTTGGATTAATACTGCATTGTATATCACCTGTCACTACATCTGACTTTCAAGATGGCCCCCAAAGTTCAAATTTAGTAGGTTTATAGTTGAAATAAAATTCAAGATGGCCGCCATACAATGTGTTAACTGATGAATTCATAAGGATTTTGTTTATCATGGTGTATGCTGTTGGTATGCATATTAGATATAGTTTATGATATGATAGAAATGTCTCTATCAATATTTGTAACAAATCATATAAGAAAATACACAGTTTATATTTGGATGCAAAGCGGTTCCAATGATGTCTAACAAACAAACTTGTAAATGATGTTGGTAATTTTGAATTGTAATCAATAGGGGTGTCTTATTTCACATTTACTGATCCAAGATTACCATCAAATTTCTAAATCAACTTTGGTTTTAAGAAGATAGCATTACAGAAGAATATACGGGTAAACAATTTACTGGATGTATTGTTCACTCTGTAATTGATGAGATTGTTGTTAAAGTAATAGATAAGAAATACTAAGAATTTACGGTTCACTACAGCTAAGAGAAACAAGTAAGAATTGACTTTAGATAATTTGTGGCAGAAGTGCAGATGAAATGATAATTTTGTTTGATTCTGGCTAGACTGCATTCAGCACATGTTGCAGGATTGTCTGTGTTTAATATAGCCACATGTAACATACAAATCTCTTCTGCAAGTGTGGTATATCTACAAACCATCAGTGCACCGGCAACTGAAATGTTCACTATTTATGAGATGCTTATACACTCGTCAAAGATTATGAGAAATCTTGAACTAACAGTATTGTGCTGGACTGTGATCATGCTATAAACGCAAAGAAATATTGTGGAATCACAATAAATCTGATACCATTATTCCCCAACGTGGAGCCTACTTGGAGCTATTTACACAATATGTAGTATAATGTATTATGCTGGTCTTATTCATTGAATCAGGTGTCAATGCAAGAGAATCCATTGCTGGGGTTTAGAAGGTCCACATTCCAGCCATTCCAGCTATTTGCATAAGACTTTCTATAAAACCCAAATGCATTGCATATGGAAAGAATTTCCAACATGTCCAAGGAAAAAAACTTAAGACTAATCTGACAGCCTTGCTGTAGTCCAGTTACAGGCTTCAATAGGTTTCAACCATGGATTATCTGATTGAAAACTGGATAACACTATAATCACGAAACAAGTTTAATATTTTTGTAATATTCAGTGGACATTTTTTATTGCTAAATATCTGCTTCTACTGACACTCAGAGCTAGGATGCATTGAGTCAAAGGCATTTGTACTGTCAATCAAACTGTTGTTAAACACACAGGTGAGTCAGGTGATGATCTGGATGGTGTCTGGTGACACTAGTTTGAAAGAAGACCCCAAAGACCATTACTGTTTTGGATACCGGTTTTGGATACCGTGTCTGTTGTTAAAGGGCACCGTTCTGTGGTGCCCCCAAGATGTATGAGAAACGCATTTAAGTAAAGTTTGCTAGAGTTTATTATTCTTTTCAAACTACTTCACATTCACATTTAGTTTCAAATACTATTTCTTGATGTTTACAGTTGAAAGCCAAAAGTTCTAATCATCCCCTTGCCATGATGATGATGCTCTCTTACTAGGCTGTATTGTGCCTTAGTCTACTGGGTGCTGATTGGCTGTAGACTAGTGGAGGTGATTGGCCTGAATCCTAGATTGATAGTTTGTGGGTCATCGACCTCACTTATCAATGTACTGTTGTTCTATCCGTAGTCACATCTGTTTGCGGTCAGTTTATGATTTTATGATATTATTATAAGAAATGCATATTTAATGTGATGTGCATATAATGACTCGACACTTCCATTAGTACAAGAGTCTACAGAAATAACACATGGATCAATAGTACATCAGCAAGGACCGCAAGGACATGGAAAATGTCTGAAAATACTTAATCTATTTTAAACTGTACATGTATTAGTATTTTCTGACATTTTCCATGTCCTTTGTCTGAGACTTCTTTATGTCACTATGTGTCAGGTGACATTAAAGAAAGTCAGTCAGTGTTTGTTACGGCAAGGTGTGGGGGGGCATCGTGGACACACGCTATGGTCTTGGGCTGCCCTAAGTCCTAGAAGGTTGTCATAGACGTGGGATAACTAGTATCCTCCTTCATCTCTGTTCATGTTCTCAACAGTATTTTGGATCCTCATAGACTCTAATGTGTGTCTGTATGAGGCGACTCCTTGCACACTACTTTCTCGAGTTAAAATGCGACGTCATTGAAGATGTCTAATGTGATAGCTTCATGTACATGGAAGCAATCATAGTATCTCACAGAACACAGGTCATTGGCACTAGCTATGTAAATAGTTTGTCTCAATTTGAAAGTCAAGGTTCAAGCGGTGTTAAACCTGTTGCATAGAACGCCAAAAATAGCCAAAATAGCGTTCTGGAAAGCACACTTTAATACATTGGGAAAGTGTAAAAATTGGACACACTTAATGATCACTAGTTATGTGAAAAGTCTGCCAAGTTTGAATGTTCTTTTTCAAGCGGCATGCATAGCTAAGAGACAGGAAGACTCACAACTCTGGAGCATTATTACTTCAATGATGCCACGCCCCTTTCCACAAAGGCCATTGTACAATAAGTGCAATAAGTGCTCCCCGTCATATGTGTTGGAGTTAAGCCTTCAATTATGCATATAGTAGGTTTGTTGTCAAGTCTCTGGTCTGACAATAGACTCAGAGGCGGAATATTTGATTGCTTCATAAACCATTTTAAACACAACTTTTTATATAAATGTTGACATAGTACGTTTATGCCATGTTTATATTGGGTCAATCTCAAAGAATAACCAATGTTGAAAGTGCATATTCTATGAAAAGATTTGTTACCAAGCCTCTGATCTAAAATATTTTTTCTTCCTAAGCCCTTTCAAACACAACCTTGTCAATGTAAACGTTGACACAAATCTCTATACGTGTATCTGGTCTTTCCAATGCCGTATAAAATGTTAATATTGGTTCAGATTTTAAGAATCATAAACCCCAATAGATTTCAGGTTCTATATATATATAGTTTTGTAGCAAAAAATAGACATGACGCTCGCATTCGTGGCATATTAATGTCGTGGTTTAATACTGTGGTTACAGCACTGATCCCTTTCTGTGTGACCATGCACGTTAACAAACAAATTATGCAGAAAGGTTACATGCATACACGAGTTTTCCTATCTATGAATTGTGTTTAATTATATTTGAAGAGTGCGTGCACACACGAGTTTTCATATCTTTGAATTGTGGAAATTAGCTAAACAAATACACCAAATGTTATGACCTTGTGGAAACCACACTTAAATTGGTAAAATGCCACAATTGAACATGTGATGGTGAGGTGATGGTTGTCTAGAGACATACATACATAGATGCAAAATAAACTAGATCAAAAGTGTTCAAAGAACACTGCGTCGCTAGAACGACGTTGACTGATGGGCAATTAAGATATGTACTGAAATAATGTATACTTTACAATCAAGAAATTTATGAATTTGTGGAGAAAACATCAGAATGAATCAGAATCAATATATCCAGCAAAAAGATATTTTTGTTGCCATATAATAGTATTGAATAACAGATAATAATCAGTATCAGTTTCAAATCCAATAATCAATTTTGCTGCTAGGTTGGAATATTGATTTTTTTCTTGTTGGCTAAGTAAGTGCATTGAATATCATTAAAAATGTCATAAAAGCGCTTCTAGAAAGCAAAATTTAATTGGCAGAGCGCCTAAAATCAAATCATTTTGGTGTCGCCTCATACCTCATAGTCGTGTAAAGTTTGAACGAAATCGGTGCAACGGTTAAAGCTCTAGCTTGTCCGGAGACATACATACAAACATACATAGTTAGTTAGTTAGTTAGTTAGTTAGTTAGTTAGTTAGTTAGTTAGTTAGTTAGTTAGTTAGTTAGTTAGTTAGTTAGTTAGTTAGTTAGTTAGTTAGTTAGTTAGTTAGTTAGTTAGTTAGTTAGTTAGTTAGTTAGTTAGTTAGTTAGTTAGTTAGTTAGTTAGTTAGTTAGTTAGTTAGTTACAAACGAACAAAACACAATGCTTGCTTCAGCAGCTACGAAGCGACGCAACAAGCATACAGTATTCGTTTCAGCTAAAGCAACTCAATTAAATATTTGAATATTAATTCCATATTTCAGATTACTATCAATTTCTCCATAATATTTCCTATTTTCGCCATATCCGTATCACTCGAATAGGATGAATCCGCAATTGTTGGTAAACACACATGATTAAGTTCTATAATTACCGGTATGACGTGCCCCCTTATTCCGGCATATTTGTTTGTGTCGTGTATCTATGGTACATGCTTTCTCTCTGTTCAAATATGATTACTGTTGATAGAATGCATGTTGCACATTTCATTGCCAATCATAATCTGCATTTGCACATTGTACTGTATATGAACAAATCTAAAGTACTGTTAAAATATTTCTATTTGCCATTTCATAAATTCTTTTAGACACGTACAGACCATATATTTTTGTGAGTATGTTTTATAATTAATTTTCTTTGCAATTATCTATGATTTAATTCATTGTTAGTTTTACATGTAATATAATTTTTTTAATTGTTCATTGCTTATTTCTCATTGTAGATGCACCATATTTATGCGTAATAAACTTGTGGTTGTAGTTAAATCAATGTTCCAAGTTAATATTCAAGTCAATACATTAAAGTCATCTATAGTTACTTATATGTAATTTGTGTGCAAGTGGAGTATGCACACATACCTGCATTTTACATAACTGTGATAACAAAACTTTATGAAAGTCAAGTGGTTTATGGTCGTTTTGTCTATATGCTATGTTGATTAGCTGATAGTAGACGTATTGGAAACGTAACAGTTTTATAACATGTACTACTAGTATCTCAAGAAGTAGGGCATAAAATGAAAAAAACTGATAAAAAGAAATTCCTCGCTTTGCTACAGTAACAGTGTCAACAGGTCCAACAAGATGTCAACGTCATTAGAAGATATGAAAAAACATAATTGACTGAATTGAAGAATCTATTTTGATGCATCATACACTTACTACCTTTTGGGATGAGTCAATGAAATACATTTTCAATTTGGTTTTCTGTTGAATTTATAGGCAAGTAGAAAGCAGCAAAGAAGTAAAATTAAACACCGGATTCCAACTAACCCCCTCATTACATACGTGTCGCACCCACCTTCTTGCCGGCGGCACTGAGGATTTATCGTGGATTTGTTACTAAAAATAGCATTTTTGTTTAGATATTGGTCCCCGGGGTGGCGCAACGCCGCGTTGAGGCCAATGGCAAGGACCGGCACAAAAAAGTCAATATGCCTGTGCCGCCTGTACAAATGGGGCACCGCGGGTAGTCGTCGGCGGCAAAAAGCCACACCGTGGCAATTTTTCCTGACACTTCTCCTAAAAGGTCGCAGGGTGCCGTCGAAGCCTGTGCCATCCGGTAGGGGATTATTCCCTTTGATCTCGCCGCCACTGCCAGGCTTCGGCGGCGGCTTTAAAGCACCGTTGGCGGGCTTCATCGGCGGCTTTAAAGCACCGTTGGCGGGCTTTGGCGGCGGCTCTAATGTACCGTTGGCGACATCGCCACGGCATGAGCCCCGCACTTGTTTAAATTTATTTTAATTATTTTTAAAAACAATGAAAATATAATAAACAGCTGTGCCGACGGTATACCCCCGCGGTACACGTGTCGCCGGCACGTATGTAATGGGGGGGGGGGGGGTAAACAGGAACAAAATAGATACAAATGGCAGTGCTTCATTATACATTGGCAGTATGTTCAATCAACCATCAATCAATCAAATTCTAAATTTATTTGACAAGTCCTAAATATTCCTAAATAATTCCAGTCTACCCCGCAACGGTCCTCTCCAAACTGTTCTGTCATTTGAGTCTATTTGACCCATATCCATCCGTGCTAACTAAGTCTTTCCGTACTTATTTGTCACCCCCTACAGGCACACAGCACCTGCTGTTTCTGAAATGTGACCCAGAGACCAGGCATTTGGTTTTTAACCACGTTTACTTGCAGTTGCTTGGCTTCGATACTGGTCTTCCATGCATTCACCTTATCTGACAGCTCTTCAACAGATTTAGCTATGACAAGGTCATCAGTGTACAACAGTTCTCAAGAGAAACCTATTCGGAACTTCTAAGAGAGGGCTTCCAGGACTATGATTAATAGCAGCGGACTAAGACGATAAACCTGATATACACTAACAGTAACACTAAATTCCTCGCTGCAGACATCTCCCAACACGACTGCGGCCATTGGCATACATTGACTGAACTAACTTTACGAAGCCATTCTTCCACACCAAGCCCCACATATGACTTTTCTAGGAATACGATCAAACACGTCCTATAAGTCCACACAGGACATACACTGGGAATTGCTGGCTGTTCAGAATTTATCGTGTACTTGGCGAGCAATGAAAATAACATCCGTCGTCACTCTTCCAGAGATTAATATAAATTGCATGATGTCTATCTACCCTCTTATCAGTTTTGTTCTGCCACACTCCAGAATTTTCATTATTCAATCAATCAGCTGATGCCCTTGGTAATTTTCCCTTCTCAAGCGCATCACCTTTATTTGTGTAGAGGATAACTATAAAGCTTTCTTTCCACTCAGATGGTATGAGACCATCACAAACTGTCTCTTCAACCAGGTCACGAAAAAGTAGGACATCACTGTCGCCATGACTGGGGGCTTTAATGGGAGGTTCTTAGGAGAGGTTCTCTGGGTACCAGGGCAATTCACTTATATTAATTAATAATTAATTAATAATTAATTAATAATTTTATTTATATGGCGCTTCAATCCCTAATAAGTTCAGAAGCGCTACACACAATAGCAATAATATAAAAAAGATAATACAAATATATGCAATAAAATCCAAAACAATTGTTAAACATACATTAAGAGTTCATAGAGTAAAAAGACATAAGAAATTACAGTGATAAAATATGACTTAATGACATAAAAACAACATATATATGATATTTCACGACATAAAAAGATTGTCTTAAGATTTCTTTTAAAACACTAATGACATGAGCAGTCTCAATTTTAAAGGTAGGTTATTCCATGCTCTGGGCCCTGCAACCTGAAAAGCCACATCACCATATGTCATCAATTTTGTTCTGGGTACTTTAAGAAGATGGGCTTGGGTAGATCGTGTCTCCCTTGCATGGCTATATGGAATTAAAAGATCAGCAAGATATTTTGGACCTTTATTGTTCAAGCACTTGAAAACCAGAAGTAGCAGCTTGAAATCTATTCTTTTTGATATTGGTCGCCAGTGAAGCTCTGATAACACTGGTGATATGTGTTCAAATTTTCGTATTCTCTTAACCATACGAGCAGCGTTATTTTGTACCCGTTGCAATTTTTGAATCTGATTCTCGGGCAGACCAACCAGGAGTGAGTTGCAATAGTCAAGTCCTGAGGTTATTAAGGAATGCACCAATTGTGCAGCAGCAGAGTCAGGTAAACACGATCTTATGGAACCAATGTTGCGCAAATGAAAGTTTGCAGACTTACATATGCTGGTTACATGTGCATCCATTTTCAAGGAAGTATCAAACATCACGCCTAGATTCCTCACAGCCAGAGATGGATGGATTAAGGAATTCCCAACAGTAACATTCAGTTCAGAAGAAAAGTATTCTTTGTGTGAATGGGGTGATGCCATGATGATAAACTCAGTTTTGCTATCATTTATCTTCAATTTATTCTTTATCATCCAAGATCGAATGTCTTTCAGACATGAATTCAATTTATCCAAAGCAACTTGAGGATTTTTTATATCCATAGCCAGATAGATCTGTGTGTCATCTGCATAGATGTGATATTTCAAACCGTGTGATCGAATGATAGCTCCTATGGGCAAGGTATAGATGCAGAACTTAAATGGCCCCATGACAGATCCCTGTGGGAACCCAAATAGAAGTTCCACAAGTTCTGACATTACATTGTCAATGGAAACACATTGTGTTCGTCCGGTCAAGTAAGACTCAAACCATTTAAGAGCTTCCCCAGTGATGCCAATGGTCTCTTGTAAAAATGACAAAAGAATATTATGGTCCACCGTGTCGAATGCGGCACTCAGATCAATTAGTGCCGTAAAGACTCCAGACTTTTTGTCAATTTCCATAAGAATATTATTTTTCACCTTTAGCAGCTTTCAAGCTACTTTTTAACCTCTTCATCCATTCAAAGGGCGCCATCATCATTTTTTCATAAGTTTCCCCCTAAAACTCCCTGCATTTCCTGTCTTATCTATTAATTTTGGCTAATTTGTCAGCAATGACAATGAGCTTTGCCACCTTGTATGCCTCTCTCACAGGCTCGCGGCTACCTGCAGCTTTCCTAGCTAGTTTTATAGTTTTCTCTTCGCTAGCACTGAATCTTCTTGTTCATCCTACTACCATCACTCTGAGAATCAGATGTCAGGTGATGACAATCTGTTGACATCCGATACTCAGAGTGACTACCATGTCTCGTTTCTCCAATAGTGTTTCTTTGATGCACCTCACAGACACGCAGCGTTTCAAGCAAACTTTTTCTTAATGTCTGCCATTTTTCTTCAGCCCCAATACTGTTTGTGTCACTACCTTATGCATTTCATATCAATAATCCACAGCACATAACAACGTAAAGAAATACATTTGAGTAGTCATTTTTTTCTTTGGTATGCTAAAGTATTTCGTGTCTTACACACGTCGTCAGAAAATGACAAATATATATATGCAAGATGGATTAGTAATGAATACTACTATGTACAAGTAGCAATACAAAGTCAGGATACAATGTAAGAGAGATTACTAACAATACAATGGTAAACTTTAATAGTTACAACTTAATAGTTAATAATTAGTTCTCTGTTCATGTAGTCATCCATAGTGCGCAAGTTGTAATCACCTCAGAAGCTGAGGTGGATTCCGTGTGCAAGTGTTGTCCAGAGAATTTTGTTTGATATTCATGAAGAGGACATGTTTGGGCAATAAAATCACAAAGAAGGTAGACTTTTCCTACCCCGGCACTAGGGAGAAATTCAAGATGGCCGCCGAAAATTCATCAATTTTTAAGAACATGAGGGAGTCTCTCTTTAACTCATCAGTTTTCTACTTAAATTCCTAATTTTGCCAACCAAAGTTAGGTTTTCATGGCCCAGAAAGGTAGTAGTGTTGAGAAAATAAGAAAATACCTACTACCTCATGATACATTTCAAGATGGCCGCCATAATATCTGAAATTTTGTGTAAAAATCGCCTATGGAGGCTATGTCGTTTGCTCTATTTCCAAATTATATAATGATTTTGGTCATATTAAGCAATATTCCAATAAAATACAATATAGTGCATTTAAAAAATGAGGTTAGGCTTCCTTCGACCTTGTTATCTTAGAGAAATCCAAGATGGCGCCCACAACCCCCAAAACAGCAAATTTCAATATTAACGGTTTCCTACCCACACCACTCAAACCCTTTTGAAAGTTTAATTATTTCTCACTTGATTTTGGTACAAGGATAACTCATAGTGAATTTGTGTTGTTATTTCCTTCTGTCACCCCCTGGCAATTACAGATATCCAAGATGGCCGCCGTTGGGGGGTGTGAGGATTGTCAGATTGTCTATAACTATTTTAATATTTGTGATAGAGTTATGGTTTTGGTGTCTACATGCAGGTTAATGAAGTGAAAGAATACAATTTTAGCCATAAAAAGTAGATTCGCCATCTGAATGTAGTGAAAATCCAAAATGGCCGCCAGCTGGATGTTAAGAATCACAGATTGCCTATAATTTTCTTCATAGTTGTGATAGATTAATGGTTTTGGTGTCTATATGTAGGTTTTGTAGGTTAAAATATCCAAATATAGCAATCTCATTAACATTTACCAGTCAAGAACTATAAAAAAAAGGTTGCCACTAAGATGTGACATATTATACTGATTAATGTGTAATGTCAATAAAACTTTCCGAAAAGTCGATAAATTTTGACTATGAAACATATTCAATTGCTAATGATGTATATAAACATTTATTTCACCATTCATTTAATTTTAAAATCCTTTTCATGTTTGATTTTTTAACTTACATCATAACAATGTTTGTGTTCTCATTCATAAAAAACATTCATAAAAAAACTTATCTTAACACAGTGTGTACGAAAAACAGTCCATCAATTTGGATTTTTACAGATGTCTATATTTTCACCTTGTTGGACCACAAATTTACATTTACAAAATTCACAGCATGGTACATAATTCTTTCTACATGCACATCGCACAGTAGAACAATTTTTGCAAGTACAACTAGGAAATAAATCATATGGGACAAGCTTCATGTCCCTCACAGGCATCATCAACTCATCAACTCTCTCAAAACCAAAAGACTGAGGGTCTATTGTCTCTCCTGATAGGCAGCTTACTTGCATAAATGTGGCATAGTAAGATCTTAGAATATGCTGGTAAATTTCACGAGAAGTTGGTGGTAACTGAGTAATTGTTACATTTTTGCCCTGGTGATATATCCAATGACGAAGTTCGTCCATTGTTTTGCAAGGTGTTCCTGCCTTAATTACATTCACCAAGTATGTTTCAGCAGCTTCTATACTATTACTCATTTCAGCCTCATTCGTTGTTTTCCCAAAATGTTCTAGATATTTTTCTGGTCCAACTTTTAAAGCAGCAAGCTTCGTACCAACTTTGCTAGTTATATCGCATCCTGTCAAAGCATGTGCAGCAGGTAGAGCCTTACACAAATTAGGTACTTTTCCTCCTAATATGTGCAGTGGAACTTCTGCATTAATGCGATTGGAAGTTGTTCACAAAGCCAATGATTCTTTTCCCCCTCAATTTTGAAGCTCTTCAAGGCATCGACCTATAATTATCAATAATGTGCTTAATTGCTGGAGTATACGGTATACGGTTTCAAACATCGATTTATGGTTAGGCATCATGCATGTAACTGAGCATCCTGTGTGGACGTTACAGAAAGCCCCGTGTAAAGAAAGCATGTGTTTGCTGGTCATGTGATTGGTTTGCAAGTGGTCACGTGTATGAAACGGCAATGGCAAAACCCACAACGGAGCAATCCTGTTTGTGATGTGTCTATACTAGGAGAGAGGCAGGTACATCAACATGCTGTCCATTTGCGAAGGTTTTATTTTATACAGTGCGTTATTGCATCAGAATTTCAACTCACCATATGTTTTCTGGTGATAAGAAATTCTTTTCATAAAATTATGAGATATCAGATGAGTAAGTTATTATCATGATCGGCAGAGGTAATTAAGTCGTAAAAACAGTCTCCAGTTATCTGAAATCTTGATGTATGAGCTCCTAACGATCGAATTACACTCTGTGTTAAGGACATGTTAAATATTATATATTGCACAATAAAATACTCAAATAGAAGCATGTCCCACAACATTGGCGGATACATGATTGCCAAATAGGGGGGGGGGGGGTCGCGATTTTCCGAGAGTGCACATATGTCCTAGCTGTTATCTGTGTGAGGCGAAGTCACCAGAAGTGTAATGATGTTCAAATGGATGGTCATGTAAGCGGGTACTGGGCGCGAGAAAAGCCTCTACCACTTGACTAGAATGTCACTAGCAATATACAAGGGAACTTTGGGAGAAGTAAAACATTGGCAGATCCAGTTTGAGTACAAGTGGTGGGGTGCACATGACCACCTTTTTCACCCGCAAAATTTCATTTTCATGGGGTTTGGGGGATCTCGGCGAACCTTCAAGAGTAGATAACCCATGAAATCCCGGTTGAGTGGATAGGATGATGGCTGCGTCACGATCTCGAGTCCACATTTTTGTACCCAAACTCAGTCAGCTATAATCTCATGATTTCTAACTGCCTCGAATGGTGGATATGTTTCTGGTGTCGGAGCCATGAGGTTGTGTGTTCGAGCCCTATCAGTGTCACCTCGTAATCCAGAATTTAATCTATTCGAAGGTGCATTTTCAAAAAAGTAACACTTCAGAAAACTGGCTGTACTCTTTGCACCTAAGGTCGGCCGAGTAGAGGCAAGATGGGGCAATTAATGGTCAATCCTTCTCACTCATCCCTACCTGTCTTGACATATCGGTCTGATTGAGGTACGAGTGAAAACGATTAAAGATGAAAATTGAGCCAACATGAGGCAAGTTGGCTTTTTCAAAACAATGGACGAACTTCGTCATTGGATATATCACCAGGGCAAAAATGTAACAATTACTCAGTTACCACCAACTTCTCGTGAAATTTACCAGCATATTCTAAGATCTTACTATGCCACATTTATGCAAGTAAGCTGCCTATCAGGAGAGACAATAGACCCTCATTCTTTTGGTTTTGAGAGAGTTGATGAGTTGATGATGCCTGTGAGGGACATGAAGCTTGTCCCAGATGATTTATTTCCTAGTTGTACTTGCAAAAATTGTTCTACTGTGCGATGTGCATGTAGAAAGAATTATGTACCATGCTGTGAATTTTGTAAATGTAAATTTGTGGTCCAACAAGGTGAAAATATAGACATCTGTAAAAATCCAAATTGATGGACTGTTTTTAGTACACACTGTGTTAAGATAAGTTTTTTTTATGAATGAGAACACAAACATTGTTATGATGTAAGTTAAAAAATCAAACATGAAAAGGATTTTGAAATTAAATGAATGGTGAAATAAATGTTTATATACATCATTAGCAATTGAATATGTTTCATAGTCAAAATTTATCGACTTTTCGGAAAGTTTTATTGACATTACACATTAATCAGTATAATATGTCACATCTTAGTGGCAACCTTTGATTTTTATAGTTCTTGACAGGTAAATGTTAATGAGATTGCTATATTTGGATATTTTAACCTACAAAACCTACATATAGACACCAAAACCATAACTCTATCACAACTATGAAGAAAATTATAGGCAATCTGTGATTCTTAACATCCAGCTGGCGGCCATTTTGGATTTTCACTACATTCAGATGGCGAATCTACTTTTTATGGCTAAAATTGTATTCTTTCACTTCATTAACCTACATGTAGACACCAAAACCATAACTCTATCACAAATATTAAAATAGTTATAGACAATCTGACAATCCTCACACCCCAACGGCGGCCATCTTGGATATCTGTAATTGCCAGGGGCTGACAGAAGGAAATAACAACACAAATTCACTATGAGTTATCCTTGTACCAAAATCAAGTGAGAAATAATTAAACTTTCAAAAGGGTTTGAGTGGTCTGGGTAGGAAACCGTTAATATTGAAATTTGCTGTTTTGGGGGTTGTGGGCGCCATCTTGGATTTCTCTAAGATAACAAGGTCGAAGGAAGCCTAACCTCATTTTTTAAATGCACTATATTGTATTTTATTGGAATATTGCTTAATATGACCAAAATCATTATATAATTTGGAAATAGAGCAAACGACATAGCCTCCATAGGCGAATTTTACACAAAATTTCAGATATTATGGCGGCCATCTTGAAATGTATCATGAGGTAGTAGGTATTTTCTTATTTTCTCAACACTACTACCTTTCTGGGCCATGAAAACCTAACTTTGGTTGGCAAAATTAGGAATTTAAGTAGAAAACTGATGTGTTAAAGAGACTCCCTCATGTTCTTAAAAATTGATGAATTTTCGGCGGCCATTTTGAATTTCTCCCTTAGTGCCGGGGTAGGAAAAGTCTACCTTTGTGATTTTATTGCCCAAACATGTCCTCTTCATGAATATCAAACAAAATTCTCTGGACAACACTTGCACACGGAATCCACCTCAATGGATGCTTTCACGCGATGTAGCTGTCTGTGGATCATGGTACGAAACACGTCGTGCGTCCGACCAGAAAATGGCGTGAGTCTAGTCAGTCGATTCGGAGTTTTCCATTGTTGACATGAAACAATAATCCTTTAGTAGCTCATATGATATTCATCAGAACGTTTTCACATTAACAGTACACATTCTGAAGACTGTCTAGTTTCTTATTTTCACCATAATAAATAATAAAATATATAGCAATGAGTACGATTTGGACAAAATCGTGTAATACCCAATGCCTTTGACAGCTAAAGTCTGAACGCTGAGTGTTAGATATGGCGATGCATGTGATTAATGGTCAAATTAAACTACTTAGTTAAAACAATTACATAGACTTATGTATATGAATAGAATCGCATATTACTGCAGATTATTTCCATCAAAATTATATATTAATATGACAATGTATACCAGAAATATGACCCAACGTCTGTTTGGTAGTTTTTATTGTCGCTACACCTGTCGTCGCCTGCTGATATTGTCAGTAGACTTTTTAGGATCATGCAACGATGTCACTGGTTCAACTTAAATTAAATATACTAAATGCGATAGTTTATAGCTAATTTTACTATGGGACGAAAGGAAAATATATTATCTGTGATGTATGTAAGTGAGATTGCTGAAATCTAAAGTTTTATTGAGCTGTGTGCGTTCAAAATGTATTGCGCAATTTCTCCTATAAGCATAACATTACGACGTCCGGTATCATCGCTCGGGCCATAATCCAGTTGAGTTTAGTCTGGTTGGTAACGGTAGTTCCTGTTCTCGTAACTTTCATGCCCTATCGATACTGGCCAAGTATGAAAACGTCTAACGGGCGTTAGAGAGGCTAGCTCAGTGGCAGAGCGCCTGTCTCACACAAAATGACTGGTCTGGTGTAGCAGGAGACCATGAGTTCGATTCCAATCTTTCAAATACCTTTACAGGCCTGTCTCTGGAATTTGCTTACATTTGGTTAAAGACCACGGATCCGAGTGCTCCAGTTAAGTGCCCAGTGGGGTGACTGTATACAGATTGTGGGGGAGGGGGCTACCACGTGGATAATGTAGATAACTGGGTATGTGTGATCTCATGGTTGGTGGAAAGTCAGATGGAGAATTCTCACTCGTCCCTCGGTCGGGCCTTGTGGCTGGTTGTCGAGAAAAAGTGAGTTGGGGGAGTCTGGAAAGAAGTGGGCCAGGGCACGGCAACGTTCTGTCAGGTTGCAAGTGTACTCGACATAGAGAGATTCAGTGACATAGAGGCTAATAGGATTAAGGCTGCATATAAGGCTATAAACAGTATCATTGGCATCAAGTGGCCTGAAGAGGCATTGCGCAATCAATACTGGCCAACTAACTAGCTCTGTGGCAGAGCGCCTGTCTCACACATAATGACTGGTCTGGTGTAGCAGGAGATAGAACGTGAGTTCGATTCCACGGCCTTTCAAATACCTCTACAAGCCTGTCTCTGGAATTTCCTTACAATATGTATAATGGCACAAGTATATAATCTATAGGACTATTTAACGGTAAATTGTAAGAAGTTGAAATCTGATTATGGAATGAGGTGAACCATTTAATAAAAAAAATGCCAGTGTATTCTGTGCATGATTTTGAAAAGTCTTTAAAAACATACGCCTCTTTCTTAATATTGCCTGGGAGACTGACCTCATGACAGGGCTTCTTAATTAGAGAGGTATAGTTTCTATTGATTGCATCAGATTTATATGCACAAAAGCTGGCGGGGGTGGAAAATAGAATTTTAAAAACTTGAAAATGCCATTTTGGGGGATGGAAAAGGGCACGCGCCCTGTGCACTCACCATGCATATGCTTAATCTATGCTTGTAAATTAGAGGTAGTTATCAATTTTCCCCGATTGCACACACCTTATACAATGTACATTGCAAGACTTTGTATCCTTTACTGTGGTCACTAAAGGATTGGGTAACCAGTGAGAAAAGATCTCAGTTTCCCTTCAGACGCTGGTGGACAGCATGTAGGCTTGGCAACTTGATCTCTTGTGAGATCGGGCCCACTTTACTTGTTTCTGTCTTGAGCTCGAGGATAGCCAGTGGCTACCTCCCTCAACGTGAAGCTTGTCACGTTT
Organism: Streblospio benedicti; assembly: GCA_019095985.1. Taxonomy (NCBI): domain Eukaryota; kingdom Metazoa; phylum Annelida; class Polychaeta; order Spionida; family Spionidae; genus Streblospio; species Streblospio benedicti. The sequence goes on from CM032660.1 coordinate 35,873,404, forward strand.
GGAGGGCACCGTATTTGTATCTGTATATTTTTCCGCAACTCCATATTGTATATTGTGCGGAAGTGACATCACACTAGTTGTGGACTGGGAGGTCCATGTCAGGGTGTATGAACCCTGCCATTGATAGTGTAGGCGGCATGACAGCCTCAGCTGGGAACTGATTCCACCGAGGAATTGTTTTGAGGGGGAAATTAATATTTGTAGTCACAAACTGTTTTAGTTTGAATGTGCCGCAATTTATACTAATGGTTTGAACGTGTACGATTGTCTGATTTGAATAAAATATTGTAAGTGGGTGTGGTGTCGTTGCCCTGCCTTTAAAAAGGTGATGTCTTCTTACTGTAGGGATCTCCGGTAGAGGAACTGTATTCCATGATCCCTCACAGATCTGACGAGTGCAAAGTAGGCAGCAGCGGAGGTTCCTCCACCGGAATCTAATCCTCGAATTGGCCTTGCCAACACAACAGTTGACTCAATGTGTTTGGACCAGGTTTAATCATCCACAATGGTTAATCCTAAATATTTAATGCTAGCCATCTCACCGAGTATATGACCACCAAGCGTGTACATGTGTGTGAGCTTGTCTCTCCCTCTGCCAATCCTCATGATCTCGCACTTTCTTGCATTAAATTTCATGCCCCAAATTTGGCACCACTCCTCTAATGCAGTCAAGTCTCTCTAAACTGCAAGCTGGTCTTCTATACCGCTAATGACCCTGTGAAGGAGGCAATCATCAGCAAAGAGCCGTACACTAGATCTGACATTATCAGTGAAGTCATTTATATACAAGAGCAAAAGCAAAGGTCCCATTACAGTTCCTTGTGGCACTCCTGAGTCGGCTGTTAATTCTGTGATTTAGCACTATCTACTACTACGCACTGCTTATGTCCAATCAGGAAGGATGTTATCCAGGCATTTATCTCACCATAGCTCACCATTGTGCTCTAGCTTCTCCAAAGGTCTTTTATGTGGGACCGTGTCAAATGCTTTGGAAAAATCCAGCACTGTCACTTCAACTTGTTGCTTCTGGTCATACGATTTCATAAGGTCATGGAGGGTGATGAGTAGTTGCGTCTCTCAAGAATGATCACTGCGAAAATCGTGCTGCTTGTGGGATAATATGCCATGATGATCAAGATGGTCTAGAATATGCCTGCAGATAATATGCTCAAGGAGTTCGGAGCATATACAAGTTAGGGATACTGGTCCATAGTTCTCTGGTAGGATTAAAGTTTGGGGCAATGAAAGCCGGCTTCCAAGCACTGGGGACTTCACCGACTTCGAGTGTTTGACTGAAAACTCCAGTTAGAGTTGGTGTAATAGATTCAGCTACCTGTCTTAAAACTCTTGCTGGTATATTTCAGGGCCTGATGCCTTATGAATCTTGAAGTTCAGAAGGAGTTTTGTGACTACAGCAGCAGATATCTTAAGAGGTTTGATGGAGGGAATTTTTGGACCGATTGCTTAAATGATAAGGGACACCTTAAATACTATCAAAATAGTATCCTTAATAAGGTTGTACAAACTACTAACACTTTTACTGAGCACCTTGTCTAAGCATCTACGTTTGCATTATGACTAAATTTAATTATGTAAAATAAGTGCCTATTTTCAATTGTATGCTACATGACCATCAGTGATTTTCAGTTCTTTACATTATGTTTATTTTTTAATTTTCAACCAATAACTCATGAATAATAAACAATTTTTACAAATGAATTATAATTTTGAAAGAAATTTAATGATCTTGCGGGAAGTTCTTCAGCGATTTGTAATTTCAAAGCCGTAGCTTGAAGCACTGGGGGTTTAAAAGGAGTTTTGTGACTTCAGAGTTGACATGAAACAATAATCCTTTAGTAGCTCATATGATATTCATCAGAACGTTTTCACATTAACAGTACACATTCTGAAGACTGTCTAGTTTCTTATTTTCACCATAATAAATAATTAAATATATAGCAATGAGTACGATTTGGACAAAATCGTGTAATACCCAATGCATTTGACAGCTAAAGTCCGAACGCTGAGTGTTAGATATGGCGATGCATGTGATTAATTGTCAAATTAAACTATTTAGTTAAAACAATTACATAGACTTATGCATATGAATAGAATTGCATATTACTGCAGATTATTTCCATCAAAATTATATATTAATACAACAATGTATACTAGAGATATGACCCAATGTCTGTTTGGTGATTTTTATTGTCGCTACACCTGTCATCGCCTGCTGATATTGTCAGTAGACTTTTTAGGATCATGCAACGATGTCACTGGTTCAACTTAAATTAAATATACTAAATGCGATAGTTTATAGCTAATTTTACTATGGGACGAAAGGAAAATATATTATCTGTGATGTATGTAAGTGAGATTGCTGAAATCTAAAGTTTTATTGAGCTGTGTGCGTTCAAAATGTATTGCGCAATTTCTCCCATAAGCTTAACATTACGACGTCCGGTATCATCGCTCGGGCCATAATCCAGTTGAGTTTAGTCTGGTTGGTAACGGTAGTTCCTGTTCTCGTAACTTTCATGCCCTATTGAAATTCATATGTAGTACTGATTTCCAAGTATGAGACATAATTACGATTTTTCGTAATCCTAGTGCGATCGCTCTGTATGTTTTTGGTAGAGAAGTATGTAATGTTGGAACATGTATGTCTAGACCCATAACTTCTTTATATAATATCCATATTTGGTGGTACATGTATTCATGCTGTTTTCTCATGCTATACCTCCGAACTCCTAAAATAAAGATACGAGCTTCCCATATCTAGTCTTTCAAAAGACCTTATATCTAAGAGTTTTTACGTCTATTATTACAAAAACCGCTCATGTAAACCATATATCAAGTGCAAAGATGAAGAGTAAATAAAATTGGAAATTTAATCAGTGTGCAATTTAAATTTCCAATTCTTTTCCGATACCCGCGTCGGTCATGAGCCTGACCAACCATCCTGATATTGTAGAAGTGGCGACTGGCATGTGGCGTCCCGTAGTGGTGAGGAAAAGGGCGTGTCTATCCTTAGATGACCGCCAAGCGGCAGTGCGTGTAATGTAGGCCCTAACCGTCGTCACCACGTCTAGTAGCGGGTAAGGTTTGGACGCTTAAATGATAAATTTCAAGGCTTTCTTTCTTCAGCGCTGTACCTTGGTAAGCGTTGGGACCACAAATTCCACGTGATCTCCATCTAAGAATTCCAAGTTCAGGGCTTGTAATTCGGAGACCCTCGCTTCGGTTGTCAGAGCGAGGAGCATTGCCATTTTCAAGGTAAGTGCTCCATCACTCAGCGACTGGTTTTCCCCTTGCTGGCGGATATAGTTAAGAACCGTATGCACGTCTCAGCTGTTGGAATATTTGGGCGTGGGCGGCCTTTGATTGTATGCTCCTAGTTTCAATTGCTGGATCAATCGATGGGTACCCACCTTCGCACCGTCCCAGCCTGTGTGAGAGTGCGAAATTGCCAACTTGTGCACATTGATTGTACTGTACGCGAATCCCCGGTCAAGCAGGCTTAACAAGTAGTCTAACACTGATCCCACAGGGGCTTGAAATGGATCAAGGATCCGTTCAGCGCACCAGCTAGTCCACTGACTCCAGGCCGATTGGTAAACAGCTTATTGAGGTGACACGCACGGTGTCACCCGTGCGCCTCCCTCTGGAACACTCAGGGGTGGAGAGGGAAGGGGGGCGATGAAGACTTATCTTCTGGTTTTCTGTTGGCGGGCTTTCCAACTGCCGCCGCCATGCCCAGCGTTAGGTGCCCTGTCTTGATGCTGGGCTTCTGGAAAGGGCTCCTTCCAGCGCTGCTGCTGCCCGTAGCCACGGTTGGTCTTGGACCCACCCTTGGACGACCCACGGTGTCCAGTGCTGCTGCTTTTGGGCAGGATTGGACCCCTTGTTGTCTCGCCGATCCCTGTGGGATCGCTGTTGCTTCAGCCGAAGCAGTTGGGCCATGCCGCCCACCCATCGGACCTCCTTCAGGAGAACTTCCTGAAACTCTTGTCCGAAGAGGACGTCCCCGCCTGTGGGCAGGGCACACCCATGTATGCGGAGGGCCTCAGTGGCGTCTGCCTGTTTGTCAAGAACAAAAGAGGTCACCTCCCGGCGACGCGTGGAGGTCATGCTTTGCGCCGACTGTCCCACCATGGTGATAGCCATTTCCACCAACGTTAACATATCTTGGGCACTGAACCTTTTAGGCTCGCGCCTAGCATTGTCAATGGCCATCCAGAGAGTGGCTAATGGGCCCATCGCCCGCACTTGTTATGGACTCCCTCCAAGGCCGTGTCTTTCAACACTAGAAGGAAGCCCGCAGACCTGGTGTTATGATCTGGACACAACTGCTTTGCGATGTCCCGGTCCAGTGCCGGGACTTTGAGGCACTCCAAGCCAGGAACTGGGTGTGTCTTAAGGATCTCATGCACGTCCTTGTCGTTGAGATGGCGGCGGAAGTAAACTTCCGCCCATTCCGCCAAGTAGGCTGGAAGTGAGCGCACAGGGCGCTTCATCTGGCACCGCCCGAAATCCGTAATAACCTGCCGACTCGTCGGGGGAGGGGGTGCGCCTGGTCGAGGTCCTGGACCGAGACCGGGAGCGACGTCGTGAGTGGCGTGAGCGCGACCGTCCGCGGTGCAAACGTGACCGCCTGTGGCGTGACTTGGAGGGAGAACGTCTGTGAAGCGAAGGACGGCTCCGCGCCCGTCTAGAACAGGACCGCGAACGTGGATGCCGCGGGCGACGGCCCCACCGCCTGTCTGGGGATGGACTATCATAGTCGTCCGAGTACTCGTCAGGGTAGAAATCTCCGCTGGACGAAAAGGCCGCAGAGCCCAAAGACGATTCACGTGATCGCCTGTCAGCGTGGTCACGTGACCTGCACGACCACGTGGTGTCCTCGCGCGGGTGGAGAGAAATTGTATCCTCCTCCCGGACATCAGTAGACGCCCCCGGAGGGGCTGTAGAGGGGCCCGAAAGATCTTGAGATGGCCTTGGGCGATCCTCACGCCGATTACCTACCTCCCCGGAGAGGGGTGGCCTTGCGGCTGAATCAAATTTGCCATCCAAGATGGTGGCCGGGACCTGATGGTCCCCTGTGGTCGAGGCCGACAAAGTCGCCGTCGTAGTGGCATCTGCCATTGCTAGAACTCCACAAAACACGCTCTGAACTAACCTTGAGGATGTAATCCAGCAACTGCGATAACTATCCCAAGGTAACAAAGTGAGTAACTCGCTAAACGGGTGTAAAATCCGGAGTTTGCGACACTTCGAAAAGGAAGAAGTGATGCGCATGCGCGGATTTCTCTGTTTTGAAATTCGAGTATGACGTCACAGTGATGTAGAATGCAATCATGAACTCGAGGTTGATTTCCGGAAAAGAATTGCGACAGCCTCTAGCTCTAATAGCCTTTAAAACCAGAGTGTTCACTAGCAACAGCATCATGCATGGGTGATTTTCCAGGTAAGGATTAGCGAAGACATTTTGTCATCTTGATCAAAGCTTCCCCATTACAAATAAACAGTACCACATGCTTAACCGAAAAAATACCAAAGAAAATAGATTGCTGTTCTAAAAATAGAAGCCATATGCTTTTAGTTGATGACGTCAATTTTGCAAAATCTTTACTAAGATTCGGGTCATAGAGAAGCTCTTAGAATAGGCCTTCATGTATGATCATTTCCATATGGGAAATTCACTTGAACGAACCTTCCTAGTTATAAATCATGATATTTCCCAGTGGGAAGCTCTGTCTACTAAAAAATCTCAGAGTTCACGACTGGTAAATACGACTGTGAGTGCCCATTCAGGTGAATTTACTATATGGGAAGCTTGTATTTTCGAGTTGTTTGTAAGCATATAAACCTTAAATGAATGGCATCGTTCACAGAAATACAAAATGATTGCAAAAGATAATCTCTAATAGTATATTTTTCAAAGTAATTGTTGCAGCCTGTATATATTTCAATGTGAAATCAACTGCAGGGTTTGGGTCGCATATTGCCTGAAGTCATAACTCCGAAATGAGCAGGGCGACATGGATCTCTGTTTTAATATTTTTCACCTAGAGTGATACTTTGATGTTTTCAATTATAATCATTAGAAGGAGAAAAACAATTTTTAAAAACCCCACATAATTCATGTTTCTAATTGACATCACTCACACAAGTACACCCTGTAAATGTATCGTGAACTGCATCATATCATATGCAAATGGCACTGAAATTTCAGCAATATTGTCACGTCTGCAAACGCGTGATAAAGAGACAACAATTGTGTCAGCCCAATACTCTGGTAATGGCATGGTAAATAGTGGATGACATTATCAGGCCGACGGTGCATATAGTGCTGTTGCTTTAACACGTGGCGTTGTCATTGACAACGAACTGGAACGCCATTAATCATGTATATTTGTGTCCTTTCTTTGCCTTATTGAGTGAGCGCATTAAAGCGTGGCCTCTGCAAATACACCAGCCAATCAGCAACTGACAAACCGCCATAAAGGTGTTTTTGTTGTTCTGTATTGACTTTTCCCGGGGTAGGTACTCTACTTGCCTAAACGCATCCTTTTAAAGTATTGATGATCATTGGTGTAACTGAACTTCAGTTTTGCATCGTGATAACTGACAATATCATTGTTCAATATCCTTTGTATTTTTACCACACGCATACGACGATTTTATCTACGTCCATGCAAAACAGGGTTTAGATTCTCAATGACTGGTTAGTGGTGTTAGACTCGTATTTTAATATAAAAACACAAATCATGATGTTGCGGTGTTTTTCTCCATAGTCATGACGCTTATTTTTTGTTTGAATCGCTAATCTTGCGCTGTTGACAAAACATGCCTGAACATGCTTGTTGGCAAAGGCTTGGATCAAACCGTTAATGCGTGAGGCTACCGAGCTACAGATTGTCCGAGTGATTACATAACAATGTGCGGCCTTTTCATTTATTCATATTCCAATTAAATAGATCGAGTAATCCTTCTGATACTCGGCTGAATAGGGTCTATGGCTGTTCCCATGCTGCAAAATGCAAATACCAGTGTTGGGCACTTTATTCATTCGGTTATTATGAAAGCCAACTCTTTGTTACATTCAAGTCCTAAACCAGCACAAAGAGACAAACCTGAATTATTTACGGTGGTACTAAATAATAATCATATGTAGTAGTGAACAGGAATTCATTGGTTTATAAAGAACCCGTTTTCTTGTTAAAGGATTGTCATTTGGGTCTGCAGTTTGTTTCATAACACACCACTTGAACTCTAGTTCACACCTCGTAAATCTGCCTTAGTAAAGAAATAAATTGTTGCGTTGATTTTGGCATGAAGTGATCATAAAAAGGCTCATGAAATCTAAAAATTTTCATGAATTTAAACATACACACTACACAGTTGATGATTTAGATTAGAGGATAGGTAGATCCTAGATGTTGTTGTAGATTTGGTTGTTTTTGGACGTTTGTGTGTTTGTTTGTTTGTTGTTGTTTTATTGTTTTCTTGTTTGATTTTTTTGTTTTTTGGTGGCGGGGCGGGAGGGGGCGGACGGGGAAAGGCAGTGTCTTTGAAAACTAGAACGTCATACTGGTAGACTTACCAAAACTTGTTTTGCTGTGGCATCTATGATGTTAAATATTAAAATTTTGAGAATTACATTTTGCTGACTCACGCTGTGCTCATTGATCTGGAGAAAGGGTTTGACATGGTGGATCATGAAATATTGTCTAAATATTAAATGTGATAGGTGTAGATGATTAATCTATATCTTGGTTTATTTCCTATCTCTCTGGGTGAAAGCCGTTTGTTGAAATTAGTGATTGTAAATCTGATTAGGGAGATGTCACGTGTGGTGTACCACAAGGGACTATTCTAGACCCAATTTTATTTACCATTCATGTGAATGATATGATTAATTACGTTAGTTGCGAGTTGTTACTGTATGCATATAACTTTGATTTGGTGGTCAGTAGCAAAGACCTATAACACATTGAAACTGTGTTGTCTGGTGAGATTCAATTTGTAAGTGTGTGGCTACAAGAAAATAAGTTGTCTCTGCATTTAGCAAACACATAATCTATCATCTTTGTATCTAAAAGAAAACCGAACCAACACAATAAGATTTCAGTTGTTTCCAATGATGTAAATATTGAATCAGAATCACATGTAAAATATAGAGGATTCACTTTTGAATAAGACCTCAGTGGCGATACTATTGTTAAATATATTCTTTAAAATGGCCAAAAGAAAACTTGGATTTATTATAGGAAACAAGATGTGTTTGTGGTATCTATTAGAAAATCATTATGTTCAGCTTTAATCCATCCATGTTTTGACTATGCATCCAACAGTTGGTTCAGTTGATTATCTGAGTATTATAAGTCTAGACTACAGACTGCACAGAATAAGATTATTCGTTTTGTTTGTAAATACCAGAGTAGACATCACTTATCATCACTAGACTTTTCAAAAACCAAAATGGCTATATAGAGTTGATTTTTAAGTTTAAACTTAATATTCAATATGTTTAAAGGCAATGCACTCTCATACTTTTCATACCCTCAACTTTATAACAATGTACATCGAACAAGATATAGCAATAATTTAATAATTATCGCACATGTTAGAGGTCAAGGAAAACATTCTTTTTGCTAAAACGGTGAAGCTGATAGTTTTACTATGCAGTACAGTCTATTTTCCATATCTGATAACTTTATGTGTTATATTTATGTATTTGATATTTGTGTTTGTCGTCCATTTTATATCTTTTTGATCTTAGTCTATCTTGTTTGAATTAGCAAAAAAAGATTAAGAAAGTAATAATAAAGTGAATGTTAAGGTTGATAATATTGTTATACAATCAAATGAATCTGTCAGGGAATCTGTTATATATAGAAATGACACTTGAACAATATCTTGGTTGGTAACACATGAGATGGAATGCAGTAAAAGATATTGGTTTAATTTTTTACATGGACAAGCAATTTTTTAGACACTAAAAGACATAAAGGTATTGTGTAGTATTATTTTACAATTAATGTTTGATTTTTCCTCAAATGTATGGTATAGGTCGTTGAATGTGATCACCCAGAATGTATTACACACAACATAAAATATGATTATTCGATTTACAGAGTTGATTTTAAATTATAAATTCATTCCTTGGGTTAATATCCATAATATATCACTGTAAATACACTTGCCACTGAACGTTTCATTATGCATACCATGGAAGTTTTCAAGTTGTCAACAACTCTTCTCCAGCCATCTTTAATCGTCATATGATAGTGCTGTGACATCATCCAGGACATTGACCCTTGTGTATAAGTTGATCTAAGTTCGAAAGCCCCCATAGAACGTTCTTATGTTTGTATAGAAGTACATGATAATTTCATTCATGGCTGATATCGGGCGGGTAGGTTATAAGGAACCGTTTTAAGGGTAGTGGCCAATGTAAGGGAGTAAAGTTGGTTAAACAAAAGTTTGATGGTTCACCCGTAAACTGTATGTAAACTGTGACCTCAAATATCACACTGTGGAATCCGGACACATTTGGTAATGACTATGTGTCATTAAAATGTGGTATTCGGTGATTTTTGCAATTTAGTGGAATAACTGTTCACATTTTAAGGATTTGTCATTAGTTTGTTTTCATCCATCATAAATCAGTTTCCTAATTAGATTTTTCTGTTGATTTACTTATTGATTCAGCCCATTTCATTAATAAATTATTTTTATAACCATAAAAATAGACATTGATAGTGTGAATATTATGCAGTACGTTTTTTATAATGTCAAAGATGATAATAAAAAGTTATGTGTTTATAAACCACCATAAGAAAAATATAATTTTATCATGATTGAAAAAATGTACATTTCTGCATAATAAGGGGACATGCTTATACTCCAGTCAAGATTGAGAAATATATGATCCCAAAGGTACTGTTAAACAGTGACCAATTAACGGGGGGGGTGGAGGAGCTGAGCGGGCTGCATCCAGGGAAACCCAGATTTTGAAAAAAATTGTTGTGTGTAATATTTTTACAGGAAAGCCCCTACTAGGTATTTCTAGGGGGCCCCAAATTTTGTCAACATTTTCAAACGCATGTTTTTTTATGCAAGAGCACTTAACCAGAAGTCCCATGTACATATGTTTTCAAATGAAATGGGGCATCAGGGGCCCTAAGATATGTTCGAATTTCTCACAACAATAATGAATATGTCAAATATGAATATGTCGCGAGCCGCGAAAAAAACTCAGGTCAAAGGGCCGCACCTCAAATCACAGCTGGGGGCCTCATTAAACCTTGATCGGGCACTGAAACTAATCCCAGCATAGTAAATTTAAGAGTATATTCTATTTTTCCAATTCTTTACCTCACATGTCTTCCGTCAGGCAGCTTCAGGATTTTTCGTACTTTACTAAATACAGTTCCATTAATGCTACCATCATCTTTCTTACATCATAATTCCACGTTCATGGGTCAAACAACTTTTTGTGAGTTAAAGTTTTTTTTCTCTCTTGCTTATTAACCTAGAGGGTCACATATCAACAAGGCATTACAAACATATTATACCTGTCCATGCACAGGTAGACATCGCCAATCTTCAACAAAACCTTCACATTGTTGACTAATGAGTCTTTATTGGAAAATGTACTGAGTGTACATTTGCAAGTAGCAATTAGAGGTGAGAACCTTCGGTCGGTTTTAGCCCTTGAACCTTCGGGACACTTTACCGAACGAACCTTCGAACGGTCGCTGATAAGTAGGTGAGTAAATATTGAACTTTAAACACCCATTTGGCGATAAATGTACAGGAAAATTTCAGACATCGTAGAACCTAGCTTTGTTTGCGTCGTCGCCTTTCTAAATCGGCCACAGCTCACATGTGTTTCTATCAGAAGGCATCAGTTCATGATTACATGTAGCTGAGGGCTTTTAAGATGCTGCGCGCTGGCCAGGTACAAGTACTACCTTCAATGATGCCGCCACAGGTGTTGTAGTGAAGTTTGCGTATTGGGCAGACAAAACACGCTGGAACTATGGTCACTTGACTTTGGAACTTGCATAACTAGAGACTAGTTAGACGCTAAGCAAGTTCTCACCTTAAATGACCAATTGGCAGCTCACGTTCATGTTTGATCTGTGCCGCCCCTTAGCAATGGCCCCGGGAGGGGTTAAGTAATGCACTCTTTGACTTATGTTGATTACAGCTAGTGTTTACATTGGTCTCCTACTTACCTGTTAAATTATCACTTACGTAACAAGCCACGAGGCTGTGTAAATAACTAAGTCAGTTGATTACGTAACAAACGCGTCACTTAAGGGTGCCTTTGTTTCAAGTTCAAATAATAGATAATACAAGTCTTGATTTAAATTTTGTTTCTACCATGAAATCGATGACCATTATGATGACCATTTGACTACACATGAACGAAATAAAAGTAAATTAGCTTCACTCGGAAGGTTCGGTTTTGAAAGTTACCTTCGAAGGTATAGGTAGACAAACCGAAGCTTATATTAGGTTCGAAGGTCCGAAGGTTCAGCTAGTAAAGTAGTGATGAGGCGAAATTGTGTTGACGGCAACCCTCGCAACCTGGATCCAGAATGTCATGGATTTGTGAGAGATAGTGATGGCGCCATCTTGGATTTGCCTATATCTGTATGATCAGTGTGACTTTTATTGCTGGATTTAGCTTCTATGACGCCAAAACTTATAGTTAGGCACCAAAACCCATTCTCAACTGATAAACCAAATTTAGGTAACTTGGTGCAAACGATGTGATTTGCAGAGGGGTAATAGTAAGAAATGTTGGTTTGGAATGGACTCAAATATTGACACCATAGGTCAAACAATCCAACTTGAAGAGCGGTAACAAGCCAGCGGGCCGGAAGGAAGGACGGACGGACTTAAGGGCATGTCAGACCAAGGACTCCAACTGAACTCATAACTGACTACATGCATTTATTTTTGCGTCCCTTCAGCAGAGCCTTGTGTTTCGTTCGTTTGTAACTATGTATGTTTGTCTCCAGACAAGCTAGAGCTTTTTCGGTTTACCCGATTTCGTTCAAACTTTACACAACTATTTGGTATGAGGCAACACCAAAATGATTCGATTTTGGGCACTTTGCCAATTAAAGTGTGCTTTCCATAGTGCCATTTTGGGTCCATTTTCAACATTTTCTGCAATAGCTTTTCTGATGCTTGTGAGAAGGCATTAAAACTTGGTACAATGCTTACATGCGTACTGAACATTAACTGTGATCAATTTTCGCACTTTGCCAATTAAAGTTTACCTTTCAGAGAACCATTTTAATTATTTTTCATTCTATTTTTCCACTATAGTTAAAATACTTTGTGAAACATGACCATCGAATTGGCGTAATAGTTATATTGGATTAAAAGTGCTCAGAGAGCACAGCGTTACCATATTAATGTCGACTCATGGGGAATATATATTTACTTTAGCCATGTTTAGCACGCACCTGCAATCCAATGCCAAAAACATAGATGTAGGAAGAATCACATATTGTTCAAAAGGTTGGGAGTGGACTGCCCTTGAAAAATTGTGTCGGCAGCATATGCTGACAGACTTCAACAGACGAAGGCGGAGTAATATTGAACGCATAACCTCAGTCTGTGATCACTGCGTTTTTTTTTATGTGACATGCCCCTAGGTGTAAAAAAAACTGGAATTAAATCAATTAACATGATAGAAACGGTAAGAAGTGTAATATTTGCCAATCAAGTTTACATACCTTATAATATCAGAAAATCCTATGATGAGGCACCTCTTGTTACTTGTGCATTGTGCTTTGAGCGTGCAGCGAATATATACATGTACATATATACAGCCTATATAATAGAAGTGACCACTTTACCTCAATTCCACCATCAGCTGGCACCCATTGTAATAAACCATTGTTCAGCACAACATGCTATTTATGGATAGGATTGTAAAATCTCCCGCTTAGTATTCAATTCAATTACAGTGTAGTAGATATTTTACAACCAAAACAACTAGTATACGTAAAATTGAGTGGGTGAGTTCTGCCTGGTTTCAGCAAATATAACCGATAGAATTGTCAAGTCAGTATCCTATCAGTGGACAAAATTATGATTATGAATAAAAAATGACAACTTTGTTTAGAAATGATTATGTAGATGAAGCTTATACAAAGACATGGCAATGAACCGTGACTTGAATTGGTGCAATTGAATCAGAAGTCACAATTTGAGTACAGTTCATGTCAATAGCCAGAATAGCATGGACTGTAATTGTATCAGCTGATACTGTGCCCATGGCGATAGGCTGCAGAGGAAATGATAACAGCCTTATCATGATGATTTTATCAGCCACTTAGTAGGTGGATGTAGTCTGTACTCTCACGGTGATAACATACCAACGATACAGCATACAGCACAATGTCCAAGTATCAAATTTGACCACATAATGGCGATCTCCGCAATCTGCCAGTATTATCGAGAGTCAAATAGAGCCAAATTATGTATGGCACATGACAAATGACACATGACAAATTGTGGCCGAGGTGAATTCAACAGAATAAATACACCCACATCCGGCATTTAGCCCATTTCGAAGGACGTTTATCCGGCACGTCCTCCCACCAGCATGACTACAGTAAAGCAGTGGTGCATGAGTCTTATGGGACACAGCTCATTTGGCCATGTTTTAAATCACTACAAAGAACATTTACAATTGTACTATGTGAAGTAATACTAGTCTATTATGATATTTCTTCCACCTGCCACCCCAGTTCTGTGGCAATATCTGTATAAATGTCAAAGAAATAAGGGATGTGTCCCTAGTTTTACTGGGTGACATGTGCTAGCTTTATAACAGTTTTAATTTTGAATTCTGACTGGCGTGCTTCCACCTATGTGTGTACATAAATGAAATTCCTGGTAAACAGGAAAGATACGTAAATAGGAAAAATGCTAATAAAAGTAAAGCAACAAAAATATTTATATAATTACGTGTGCCTTCAGCAATCTAAGGCATGTGTCACAAGTATTAAATAAATGACTGGCACATTGCAGCAATCTAACATTAGCTCCCCAAAGCAACCTAAAACAGCTACCAGTATTATACATTCAAACATCTAAACACCAAACCACTGACACTTCAGCGAGGTTAAATGATGATAGCCTTGAGGAGAATAGTCGTCAGGTCGGTTGGTAGATGACCATTATATTTGCCAACCCAAGTGGAAAGAAAGGGACCCTGGTTTTCACTGTAAAACGACATCTAAATGACCATATATGCAGGACGACCTTGTGGTGCTTTTAAAATTGGACAAAAGAAAAGTAAAATGACAGTTGCAGATAAGTAGTGAAGCCAATTTAAGAAAATGTTTAAAACTATTCGACATGCTATATGTCAGTCAATGTCCTGTTCAGTATAGTGGATAGATAGCCCAAAATCGATCAACAGAAAATGGAGTTCAGCACAAATCAAATAAAAGCAAATCCGTTTGTTCAATCAAAAATCCACAACATAGCATATAGCACTAACATTGACACATGTCAAGAAAATATGTTTTAACAAACAAAAAATCGATTAGGCAAAGTAAAAGTAGAAAATATATATGCATTATTCATAATCAGTTCTCCTTTCTTTCACCAAAACACTTAAAATTGTGCCTTTGATAAAATTAAACTTGGTGCAGACATTATCTAAAACTTATCTTTAATATTTACACAAATCAAGTACGTGCTTAATAATACCAGACGCTATTCCCGGACCCTATTTTCTCATGCTGCATATTTCACAAGCATGTTTATAGATTCTCGAGCATTAGTTAACCGGTAATACATTTCAACGAACGACATTGTACGCAGTCATCGTGTATTATTTCTATGAATCAATATGAGAAGGTTAGGTAACGCCTGTTTACCTGTTAAATTCTTGAGTAATGCAAGCCAGTACACATTACACAGGTCTTGAAAACACAATGCAAACTTTAATCTATTAAACAATTCATTTTAGGCCCTTTTGAGACGGCCCCTTCCGTCATAATGTCCTGGACTCTTTTATTGACCGTCCTGATGATGTGGGGCGTTGATTCTTTTCTCTTTTTCTTTCCTTGTTTGCATGATGAATTAATTCACTATTTTCAAAATTGCAACTTATTAGGTTATATGTTTATAGGTGTTCTCTTTGACCATTGTCTCGTATAATTGCGCGAACCATGTATGGCTACAATGTATTATTGTATTAAGTTAAGATCTGTGATGACACTCAGAATTTCCGTTTGCATTGTGCTCTATTCAATATGTTATATGGATAGACTGCATTGTGGACCAAAACGTTTTTTTATATAGAAAAGTAATCCGATTTTAATTTTCAGCTTACTTAAACACAGTGATGTTATACACAGCATAATGAAAAAAGATCAAGACCTTTGACTCTGTTAAATTTTAGTAGTATTTTATTAGATTTTGTGTAGCAATCAGCAAAATCTCTATAGGCTGATGTTTTGTGTTGATTAACAGAAATATGCACATAGGGAATCATCTTATCATTTTTCCATTGCAGTGTAATATGTATCAATCTAACGCTGTGATTATTTCTATTATGTTTGACCACACACACTCAATGGAGTCCCATGACTGTCCTTAAGATGTAAAAAAACATAACTGCGAGCACATTCTGTCACGTTTTTTTTTTTTATTCATTTGCAATTGTAATAAAATAAATTTATTACATATGTTTTAATGGTTTAAGTTAAAGCATGATCGGTTTTATTGAATTACAAGATGTTAAGAAAATTTCAGATTCCTATACATTAATAGCTAAAATTGGATTCCAGCTTCTACCAGTGTTTATTGCTACACTGGTAGAGAGGTACTAAATAATAAGGATGCTCAACTATCTGTTACTCTTTTTAACAGCAAATTATCTGATCTTATAGAAGTTCATTTTCCAAAGGTTTTTGTAAAGAATCATGTAAAGAATGATAAGCCTTGGATATCTAAAGTGATTAAAAAATCCATTTGTGTAAAAAACAAATTGTACCATCAATATTTGTTATCGCCTAGCCCCCTGCGTGAGGCTCAATACAAAAATTACAAAAATAAGCTCTGCTGAAAAAAATCATTGTAAACAGTTGTTGCTAAAACATAAGTCAAATATATCAATGTCATGGCAGATTGTTAATAAGATTCTCAATCGAAATAAACAATCTCATAATGAAATCAAATAAAAGTTTGTCAAAAATGGTAATACTATTACTAACGATGCTGATATTGCTGAAGAGTTTAATAATTACATTGTTAATGTAGGCAATAGTCTTGCCAGTAAAATCAATAGTACAGATGTATCTCCCTTGTCTTATCTTGACAAATCACCTGAAGCATCTTTCTTTTTAAAACCTGTAATAAATGCTGACTTAGTGAAAGCCGTAAAACAGATTAAGAAAAATACTCCTGGATATGACGATCTTACTGGAAGCATGCTTAAATGTATTTTACTCTATATATCTGTACCACTACTTCATATCATCAATTTGTCATTTAGTACTGGAGCTGTTCCTCTTGAGATCATAGTTGCAAAAATCATACCAGTTTACAAGGCTGGAGATGCCTCAAGTTTTGATAACTATAGGCCTATATCATTACTTACTGTATTTTCAAAAGTATTTGAAAGATTGATGTTCTATCATTGACTTTATTGAAAAAAAATAATTTACTATATCAAGTGCTAGTGAAAAATACTCTACTGATATTATATTTTATTGCACTTTGTCTATGTATGATAAAATTAATAAACTGTTTTTGAGAAAAAATATTTGGCTTTATATTTATAGATCTTGCAAAAGCATTTGAAAACTGTTAACCATCGTATTTTATTAGATAAACTGAACCACTATGGTGTTAGAGGCATAGCTAAAACTGGTTTTGACTGTTTTGTCTGAATAAGCAATATACACTTTTAATAATGATTTATCATCTCCAAAAACTGTAAAATGTGGTGTGATACAAGGTTCAATTCTTGGACCAGTTGTATTTATTAAATACATTAATGATTTAAACAATGTCTCAGACAAGATGTGAAACTTACTTTTGCTGATGACACTAATATTTACACTTTTTAATACTGATTTGAAAGATCTCAATAAAACTGTAAACATGGAGTTAAAGGTTATATATCTGGTTTGTGCGAACATTTATTCTCTCTTAATGATTTGACATTTAAAACAAATTATATTGTGATTTCACAGTAAACAAAAAAAATACTGGTTTGAAAATTCAATGGATATTTAGGAGTTAATGGTACTAATATCAATGAGGTTGTTAAAAACTAAAATTTCTTGGTGTCACTGTTGACAATACGTTATCTTGGAAATATCACTTAGATCATGTCTGTAATAAAATTAGTAAAAGTTTATATTTAATAACAAAAAGCTAGAAGGTAATGGACACAAACTCTTTAATTCAATTGTATTATTCATTTGTATATTCATATATTCAGTATGGTATTGTAGTCTGGGGAACAGCCAATGCTAATATTTTAAACAAAGTAATTGTACTGCAGAAGAAAATAATAAGAATGATTTGTGGATTAAGAAGGAGAGAACATACATCTCCATTATTCAAGAAGTATAAAATTCTAAAAGTAGAAGATATCTATAAATTCAAGATCTGCTCAACTGTATTTAAAATAATAATAGGTGATTTGCCAAATCTATCTTGGACAAACCTCTATAAAGGTACTGATATTCATTCCTATAACACACGAAACAAAAGTGATTTCCGAGTTACGTGTAAAATTAAAACTAATTATTCTAAAAGTACTTTTCAATATGCTAATGCTAATTTATGGAAAATTTTACCTACTGATGTTAAAATAGCGAAAACTTATTTCACTTATACAAAACTATTTAAGGATTATTGATCAGGAAAATATAATTTATAATTAATCAAAATGTTACTCTATTCAATCTGTATCTTAGTTATAGGCCTACTGTGACTTGTTGTTTCTGTAACTTTTTAATCATTCTGTGATACAAATACTACTGTGATTTTATAGTTATATAAGCATTCTACACACGGGGAGGAACTTGATAAGTACATATAATCCACTTCCTTCCTCCCCAGCCATTTATATTACTACTTATGTGTTTTTAAATATTTTGTGTTTTTTATGATTATTGTAAATTGCATGAATTTTATATCATTAATATTTCTGTACATATGGCGAAATGTATAAATAAATTCAAAAAAAATAGAGGGGAGTATATACCACCCCTTGATCTCAAAATCTCAATAAATTAATGTTACAAATCTCAATGCAAAAGCTCTTTTCTCAAGTCTCGATCAATTGATCTCAATGAATTGAAAGGTCAAATCTCAATTCTCAATGAATTGCAAACCCAAATCTCAACTCTCACTAGATTGTATATACCGCCGTCAACATAGATCTCTACAGGGGAATTTTTGATTTACAAAGACACATTACAACATTAAAAATGTAAATTACAATATACACGAACAAAATAAGTCTGAAAGGGATTCAATTTACAATGACACAGAACAACAAAAAGAGACTCGAAATTTGCACTTGCACCTGTTATCATAGGGGGGTCTATCGGAAAAAGGCTGAAAAAGAGGTACTTACTTCAACTTACCCAAAAAAGATGGAAGAACTTAACTGCAAACCAGAACTTCGACAGAAGAGTGTATGATATTCGTTAAGTACCATCATGTTGGTGTAGAGAAGGGCGCATTGGGGAGATTTTTAAAAAAATAATAGCCTCACACAAGGCAAGAAGCGAAATTGGATCTTAATATAAATCTAATATAGATCTTAACTGGAGTGGTCATACAAGGACTTCCCTTGCTTGAAAGTAGTAGTGACACTTTTTGGCCCATACTTGGATCACTTGATGAACAAAAAAGTTTTTTGTAAAAGGACAATCACGGTATTATGAATGTGATAAGAGGTGTTGATGAAAGGAAGAGCATTATCTGAATGTGACCGATGAAAGGCCACATAACTCAGGACGTGCCTTCTGTATGCTGCTTCTGTAGCATTGAAAGGGATACAGAGATTTTGTCCCATGGTTTTGTTATATTTTCTGTTACTATCTTTATTCTTTGTAGTCCATAGTTATCTTTGAATTACACTGTACATGTGACTGCAGTAATGGATCCAGCCTCCCCACACACACACCTTATTTTATTGTAAATGCCCCCTTCCACCCAAAATACTAAGCCTTCCCCCTCCATTCTCTCCAGCTTTCACCTTCTCTGAAGCCCCCACCGCCCAACACTCCCAATACTTTCAATAGCTGCCGCCATATCTCTCAAACCCACTCCCCGCCATGTACTCTCAAGCCAAGCCCCCACTTTCTTTTAACTTACGCCGCCTTCCCCCACTCATGCATATACCCACCCATCCCCTCATTCTCTCGAGCTAAGCCCCCCCCCAGTCTTATAATTTCAAGCACCCCCTTCAAATCTTGGATCCATCACTGCTGTGACTATGAAGATAATCCCCTCAGAAATATTGTCCAACAACACTAAATTTGGATTACAGCATGGACCAAAAGGAATGGGAATCTAGAGAGATTCGCAGCCTTTCCGTATGAGAACCATTTGAAATCAATCAGAAAACCACATTCTATCATTCCATGCAGAAATCTCCACCAATAACCCACGTTGATTGGTCGACCAGCGTGCTCAATTATACGATTGACTGCACGCTCCGTATTTACTGCACGCTACGACACCACCAAACCATGGCACTAGTCTGAACTAGACTAGTACCGTCACATTTTCTATACAGCCGCTGACGTCGCATGGTCAAAATGGCATTCTATCATTCCGTGCAAAAATCACCGCCAATAACCCACGCTGATTAGTCACTCAGCGTGCTCAATTATACGATTGACTGCACGCTCTAGTGATTGACTGCATGCTTGACACCACCAAAAAAGTGTAATAACTAACCTATAGTTGTCGTATTTATTATTTCTTGGTGTCAAAAATCAATCGCATATTGGTCTTTTATCATTCACAAATGTTTTTAAAGTGGATAATTTCTAAACTATGCTAAATTCAAAGGTTTTAACCGAATACCAGTGTCATTCTATCATGACTAAAATCCACACTAAATGAGTGTCTGATTCGTTTTTATTTTGAAATAAATCATATCATAACGGTCTCATTGCCATTTTGACCATGCGACGTCACGGACCACAGTCAACACTAGACTAATACCGTCACATTTTCTATACAGCTGCTGACGTCGCACGGTCAAATGACAATGACAATGACACTTTGCTGTAGATCTTTAACACAGCAGACTGTGTGTGTAAAAAAAAAAAAAAGGGGGTGGGGGGGGGGCAGCATTGCCTCGTCATATGTCCAATTGCGAGCATCATCATATGGTTAAATTCACCTTCCAAAATACATTTTGTCAAGAAATCCTAGTGATAATGGTATTTGTCGTGATAATAATGCAGAAAGAAGAGTGTATCTTATACCGGTAACTGTGACTGCAACAGAGATGGAATTGTATACAGAGGAAGGCAACGCGTGAAACCAATAGAAAATCCAATAAGAAATGAAGAGAATCTATTTGCATAACAGCAAAACAAAATATGATGGGCATAGTGGTGACTTTCAATAAAAAAAAATTATAGAAAGTTACAGAATAAAAACAGTGGAAAGACACATTAATTGGCTTTTTGTCGTGATAATAATGCAGAAAGAAAAGTGTATCTTATACCGGTAACTGTGACTGCAACAGAGATGGAATTGTATACAGAGGAAGGCAACGCGTGAAACCAATAGAAAATCCAATAAGAAATGAAGATAATCTATTTGCATAACAGCAAAACAAAACATGATGGGCATAGTGGTGACTTTCAATAAAAAAAATTATAGAAAGTTACAGAATAAAAACAGTGGAAAGACACATTTGAACGTGAAGGGGTAGAGATTGCATTTTACATTTAAAAAGACCAAAAAGACCAAAAAGAAACTACGATTTATCAATGATTTTGATGATTGTAATTTCTGTAATTCAGTGTAGTACATCAAGAACGTTTTGTTCACCTGTGATCAGTATTATTCAAGTTTTTTTCATGTTTTGCTTGTCCTTTGTTTATTCTATTCATTTTTAATTTGTTGTAATGTGCATTTTAACATGTTGAATATGAATAAATAATATCAAATCAAATGTGTCATAACGAATCCGTAATAACCAGCACTTAAGAATCTACATTCGGATTTCGACTCACAGTCCATTTACAATATCGTGTGGCAACAATGATAAGTAGCAAAATATCTAAAATCGCAAAAATTGTTCATAACGTCTACGTTATGCATGTAGCTCGCACCACACGTGCATCTGCACAGTCACAATGACAAGATAAGTACTGACTGTGCTGAAGCCATAACGAAAACGTCGTCGTGCAGACATGGTGGTGCTGTTTGCATTGTGTTCACAATTTGCTTATATTTTAGTGTATGGGCCTGATGATATTTGGTACCATATCCCAGTACATACAAATCTCATTTACGGTTAGAATCTCCAGAATTTCAGCTTTTCAATGATGTATGATAAAAATGTGAGGCTCACAAATTAACTAGAGCAAAATACACCCACACATAACCACTGACAATTATTGCCGGTTTATATTTTGATTCAAGCGTAGATTGGCATTGTAGCGGTCACAAAAATTTCCCTGTCATAATGGTTTATTTGTTCTATTAGGAAAGTTAGCATGTTTGATTTTTAGCATGCTATGTTACGAATTTTGATATGGCTTAGTTATTAAAATTACAATTATTGTATTGCTATAGTAATAATAAGCAAACATGCTAACTTTCCAATGGTTGTATTGCTGCGGTAATAGTTACTCAAATAAATGTTTTATATCGAAACATAGCACTCTCTGTCATGATTGATTTCAACATGGCATGCTAAAAATTTACTATGACTTAGTCAATTAAATCACCACTTTTTAATTGTGCAGCAACAGTATGAAACATTCCACAAAACTATATTGACACTCTTCTACGGGTATATCATTTTGACAGATTGATGTTAGCAGTCTCAGAGGGCTTATATATACCAGGTAATCAACACTTATGCCTCAACATTTCATTTCTAAATGGTAATGTTGGATTGAGTAAAAAAGTAAATTATTTTTCACACATCCTTCAGCACTCATCAAAATTCAGTTTCAATATATGGATCTTGATGTAAAGATTTTTGAGCATTTTAGAGCATTTTTAGAGCATGCATATCACTTGATTCACCTCAAAATAGTAGGTTGTGATGAAAGTCAGTGATATCATTTACAACTTGTCATTCATAACGAATATATTTTTGTTGTGGGTTTTAGTGTGCTTCATAATAAAATGTTAGTGACTGCTATGATTTATTACCAAACACTAATAATTGAAAATAATATAGTACATAAATAATATATGCCACTGCTAAAAGATGAATAGCATAACAATGAGGATGTCCCTTCATCACTTTTCACCAATTGTTTGACCTTAGACCTTGGACATAAAAACCACAAACACGGATATTCATAACACAAGCTTTAATAAACATAAACATTTACAAACATCACAGACATGAAGGAATATCTACCCATTCAGTAATACAACTGTATTTAGTTCTGCTAAAATTGTGGCTGCTACAGAGTCCAGCTCATGCACTGAGAGCAATATGAATGTCATCACATTCACAAGGAACTACAAAACAATTTTCATGAATAAAAAGCGATAAATAACAAATTCTAGATTATGCATGGACCGCCATTGAATATCATAAGAATTGATTGATGCCATTTCACCCATTTATGGAAATATTTAATCAAAATAGTGTGAAATTTTTGGCAGCTCTTTAATGATTTAGATGGACGTAGATTCCAACTGACGACCTCCTGATAAAACACAGACCGGTCATGTGTGTAGTCATAGGCAGATCCAGGGGGAGGGATGCAGGGGGTGCGACCCCCACCCCCCCTCCCCCTTTTCCCCACCAAAATACTTCATTTTTGTAGGGTTTTTGGCATGTCCGCCATCAATCCCACGTATGAGCCCCATGAAATCCCTTAAGTGCGCCCACCACCCCACCCCGTCTTTTCCAAAAACCTGGATCTGCCATTGTATGTGCGTAGTCAGGCATGCTCACCACTAACATCAACCATCCTACACGATTAGAGGCCTCACATTACTAATCCTACAGACAGCACCTTAATCCTCTTCAGGACGAAGTCTGCTGTGCCCTCCTGGGCCGAGCCATAGAAACGTGCATTATTTTGGCCCCGAAGATTTTTAAATCAGTCAAGTGTGCATGCCACCAAGAGTGAGGTCGCCGTACCCTGGGCCACTTTGTTTACAATGGCTGCTTCATTTGAAATTTTCATTATACATTAAGTCAAACTGTATCAATGACGCATACTCCTACGTGCATGCAAACAGTTGCAAATCAATATTTCGGACACTCAGAGCAATAGGAAAATAGAAAAATGGCAATATATCTGTATGTATTTGAAAACCGACTTGATGATATGTAATTTGAGAGATAATATAGAGAATCATCATAAATAGCTATTCATACACAACATAAGGACATTATCATAAAGAAAACACATTCCACTGATGATAACGCCTCAATTACAATAAATATTTTGGAAATTGTGTACAGCAAAAGAGAATTAGTACTGATTAAAAATATAACACCAATAGTAGCTTCATTAACAAATTTACAATGGCTAACTAAACAGTAAATGACTAGTTAATAAGCAATTGTTGTGTGGTTGAACAGTCCATTTCATAAAAGAACATTCACAACAATAAAAAAAACATGACGCTTGATAAAATAAAACAAAAATAACTGTATTTATAATGCCAGATACATCATTTCTCATTTTAGCTTCAGTCAAAATACATGAATCCTACACGAGATGAAAAGTTTTTGCTCTATGTTGAAGTATTCAGTTTAGAATGAGTTAAAATGGCATATTTCTTTCAATTTTAGAGCATCATTCTTATAAGAAAGCACCACATTAAGAAAAAGCAAGCACCCATATGAATGGGAAAAGAGATAATGCCACTACAAGATGGTTCATGTTCACATATATGTCTCGGTGCCTAGTATGAGGTACACCCTGAGATACTACTTTTCTGTAAGTGAAAGTTGTAGGATTCTTTCCAGATCCTCTTCCTCTTGCTTTCTGCGTCTTTCCGCTTCAGCGGTCTCCTTCATAGAAAGTTCTAGAACAAGTTTTAGTTGTTCATCATCTGTATTTGCGGGTAATGGCGGTAATGTGCGGGTGCTAGAACCTGTGGGCATGGAGGGTTGAGCATCTCCTGGTGTTGTGGCGACTATTCCTGACGCATGTGCATCACGCATGGACTCTTCCAGGGCACTAAAGAAGAAAATCACAATTTTTCGAAATTCTTACACAGAGTGGATATAAGAGATTAGCTTTGGTTTAGCTACAAGTAGAAAATATAGAGATCTAATTCACTGAAGTGAAAATGAACATTTTTAACATGACTCACCGTTGCAGCATGCGTTCTTCCTCTGACTGGTGCATTTCAAAGTTACTTGACCCTGGGGCTCGTGGACGGTTTAAGGCTTCCCAAAATGTTACCTACAAGATTTATGTCCATCATTTTGAAACTGAATCATCGATAAAACTAAAATGATGCAGAGACTACAAAATTTAAACACGATACATACAAATTTCTGAAATTAAAACTCCTTAACATGTTCCTGACATACAATCAATATTTTGCATCACTTGTGCCGATCGGGTAAGAATGCAGTTAACTTTAATATTCCCAAACTGCGTGGGTGGGTTGGGGTGGGTGATTCTATTCACTGATTTTCTCTATGCCAAATGTTTAATGTCACTTCTGCTGATATGGTATGAATTTTTTTTTCCCCCTCTCGTTACCATTTCACTCAGTCTTACTATATTTTTCAACTATTTGGAATGACTTTACTAATATAACCTGACTCCTCATCCTTATCATAGCCACATTGTAGTTAGATTTTTCATAGAAAATGAGCGTACATAATCAAACGCACATGTACATGTACGTGAGAACTGGAGATTATACAAACACAAGTGCAAAACTACCACACATATTAATACACTCATAAGATGCTATAACAATCATAAAGAATCAGATGATAGACTCTAATAGTGAAGGAACAAGAAATTAGATGAGGGTTCCAGTGGAACTATCTAATGAGTAACAATCAATGCATTTCAAACCTAAATGAAACATCTAATATTTAGTACAGTATTTGAGCTTATGAATTAGAATATTCAGAATGCCTTACCACTTAACAGAGCCCATTGATCATCTAATATAATTAATAAACTTGATTAATAATTGAATTGTAATTCATTGTAGAAAACTCCCGGCCATCATGTACTGGCTATACAACTAATTCAAGATAGGCCACGTCTAAAATTTGATCCAAGTACCGTAAATCTTCTATTAACGGCCGGGCGTTAGTGACATACTTCTACTGGATGGGGAGGCTTTTATTAGAGGTGGGCATTTAATGGAGGTAGGCGGATAATAACAGGTAAGACAAAGTGTATTTGTTTCAAACGATGCATGACGGACTCACACATTGATCATTAAATGCGTTTACAAGAGATTGAGCAGGCGTTTATTAGAGGTAGGCATGTAACAGAATACCTGCCAGCTCAGGGGGAGGTGTTTAATGGAGGTAGGCTGGTATTAGAAGATTTACGGAACTTATCAAAGCATCAATGGGCTTCTGTTTAATGCTAAGTGCCATTAGATTAGAAGTAGTAAAACAACAACTAAAACGACTATGTACATCAACCTGTTGATCCTCGGTTCCTGCTTCCATTAAAGACTGCTGAATGGCAAACTGCAGCAACTCATCATCTTCATCACGAAGCCTGTGATGCGCATGGCCGCCATGGCTTCCATCATCACCTAGGCAACAATATTATGTAAACACATAACTGAAAACCCACATTTCATATGATGTGCATGACATCAAAAGTATTCAATAAGCATTTTGAACAACTTTCATGTATTGCTTGTAGTTAATTAGCAAAATTAATTAATATGCACTAATCATTGTTGATAACCTTGATTTTTTATCTTCAACATGACAATGAATGCCAAGGCTTTATTTGTAAAATTAAACAGTTTAAAAAAAGGATTACCTATTACAGAGTAGGTAGTAGGTGCATCAAACATGGACTCATCAACAACACAAAACCTTTTGTCGTCTTCAATCACTGTCCGAACTCCCTGCACTGCCTCATCCTCAGCAAATATGTTGCCAAACGTTATACGTGCGTTCAGCACATGGAATAGTGGGATTTCTGCAAATCAAAGTGCAGTTACAGAAAACCTCAAATACGAGCATAATTAAATGAATACACTAGAAATCAAAGTTTTACAATCGGATAAGTTGGAAAACAAAAATAATATGGATACCAGTATACGTAAACAAGGAGGGATATGTGTAAAACTACCTATCTTGACAGGAAAACCAGCAGGTAATTGAAGAGTGATAAAATCTTTGAGTTTCTTGAAGTGAGCATTACTCGATGCCATGAGGTCAATAATCGGTACAACCTGTGATCATAAATTAATAAGAAATAATTAAGTGTAGATGCAAAATTGATACAATGACTAGAAAAACAAAATTTCAGCGTATCCAGCCTTCTTCAAATTTTATTAAAAACACTATACATTTACACTTTGTGGAGATTTTAACATCATAATACATACTGTATTCATTCTAATAAGCGCATGGTGCTCTTACAAAAACAAATTTCAGCAAAAAAAGTAAAAAAAATAAGCGCACCCCAACAATTTTTCGCGGTTCATGCATTTTTCTCACTTTGATCACACAGAACATGATAACACAACGCGCGCGGATGGCTATTTGGTTATCCGAATACAGAATAATACCGGCGTGTTATAGTCTTACAATATGGCGCCGGTAAAAAGAGCAAGATTTGTATAATATTTAATCTGCATTAACACAGGTGTGCGCTTATTGGGGTGTGTGCGCTAATAAAATCGAATACGGTATCTCTGAATGATTGAAAAAAGAAGTGTGGTGTTCGTGAATTCATATGATTCTCTCGACTGCACTTAAAACATACCTGCTCGGGTAAAGACAACGGATATTCTTCACAAAGCCAAAGATTTGCTTTGAATTTTTGAGTCTTTGTAGTCTGCTCTATGGGACGTCCAATATCTCTTCCTTCTAGACTGACATCGGGATCAAAATACTCCTCTGGTGTGATTGAACATGGATTGTATACATCGGTGGAAATTTCCTACAACGAACCATGCCAACTTATTCTAATTGGTCATCTAAGTTGTAATCTAATTCACGGAGTAGAATGACTAATGTCACACAAAGTTTATATTATTTACTAATATCAATGTAACACTGAAAACTTGTGTCAACAATAAAAATATTTATAAATAAATCATAAGTTCTCAATGAGAGGGTGATTAGAAGTCTATGAAAAAAAAACTCACCCCATTGCTTGCTGAAGGTGTCAACAGTTTTTGAACAGCTTCTTCCTTCTCTGCAATGCCGAGGAATGATTCTAATGGATGCTTTGCCTGCTTTTTTATTTTGTTTTTATCCTGCTCAGTCATATGTTCTACTCTAGTTTTAGTGACCAGCTCGACATTTGATGCACTGAATACCTAGAAAAATAATAATACATGATCACATGTTAAACTAGCAATTGAGTGAAACTCACAAAATGTCAACAATCTCACCAACTGTATTATCTATTTTATTGTATTCAATATAATTTGCACCCAAAAATAAAATCTGCAGCAAAAAAAATGACTTTCATTGAAAGAAGTAAAAACAACCTAGCACTTCTTATACCTAGTGCAATGACTGCAATCATAATAAAAACGCATAGTTGTGAAAACTTACTTTGCAATCATGTTCATTAACGTTTTCCACTTTGTCTGATCTCCAACCCCATATGCCAGATTTACTCCTGCAAATATATGTGTGCATTAATATAAAAGACATCAATAAATATACATTAGCTAAATCATCTCACTGTCCTGATGGATTACCTTTCAAATGATATTTTCTCTGTGTCAATGTATGTTGTGACTATTGGATTTGTGAGACGAGCTGCAACTTGATCTTCACTCGGAGCCAAGAAGCTGATATCCGGCGGTACGGGCACCACACGCATGGTCTCACTGAACACTTGACATGCGTCATGGTCAATTTCCATCACTGTGGCGGAATCAACTAGAAAAACACAACCATAGTACATCAATAACTCACCCTACGCCAGTATATTAGTACACTAAATATCGAAATCATTAAAAATTAAAGTCATCAAAAATTAAATATATTTTCGATATACCGTATACGACCATCCAAGTGCCCAGGGCCGTTAAAGTGAAATTTTCTCAAACCGGGGGGTGGACTGTTACACGAGAGTGCAGTTGCTACATAATTCTCTAGGACATTTAATACCATCATGGTCGTATATGGTATATGTGTTTCCCAATGCTTGCGAAATTCATTTTCTACATGCTTTCTCACATCTTTCTACCAAGCATAGGGTTATGAGTTCAAGTCCCGCCAGGGCCACTAGATATTTGATTGATAATATTATGTAAGGAAAACTTACCTTGGCCCTTAAACACAAAACTCCTACTTCCTCTTTGCCATGTCATGTTATCAAAACCTAAGAGTGTGGTGTCGATTCGTACATTAGCTCCGCTTTTCCAAACTTTGTAGGTGTCACTTGGACACATACGAGAAACAAGTGGGACTAAAAATGTAAAAAAATTACCAATTTAGCAAATTTTATTACAAAAGTGTGATATAATTTCACATATATAACTTTATATGATCAATATTTTTGAAAAGTTTTACCCCAGCTTGTGAACTCCCACTTCATTTCAACATAAAAATCTGGTGCTTCTCTTAGTTTCTGTAGCAATTCAGGAACTCCATGGGTGCGCTTTGTGTACCGTTGATAATCACGATGCTGCAGACACATCTGAACAATTTCTGGATCTCCCGTAGCTACAGCTTCTTGCACAACTGGAAGTTTAAGAACATGACCATGGTCATACACTTAAATTGCTTACAAGGAAAAATATACCAAATAATAGCTGAAAGTGTATCCTGAAATGAATCTTTCTTCTCCACTTTGCTTCATTTGAAATTGGTTTGGAGTGTTCACCACTTTCAAGTTACAAATCAAATCTAGCACCCTGACTCAAATGGTGCAACATGTAGAGGGTTAAAGTCAATAAGGGGCCAAATAATTATCACTTTCATGAAATGAAATAAGCTCCATAATTTCATGAAATGAAATAAGCTCCAATTGCTCATCATTGCTCCAAGTGCCCACATTTTTAACTGACAAACCAAATTTGAGCACTCTTAGCTCAAATAATGCAGCCTAGTAGTTTTTTTTTTACTGATGACCATTTTCAAATACAAAACCAAATCGAAGCACATACACATATAAATACATGTATGTGCCCATTGGGGCCATGTGATAAAGACTGATTTGTAACCATTTCCAACTGAAAAAACTAAACTTGAGCACATTATCTCAAGCAATGTGACCTGATAAATGGTCAAAATAATGGATGAGCCTAACATGGATCATTTGAGACCATGTAAAATAGCCTTCAAAGAGACACCATCTTTAGCTGACAAACCAAAAGGAGAAATATGATTTTTGTTGAAAAATGAAATTCATCGTATATTCTTTCTGAATACACAGAACGTCATGACAATCATTTTATTTTCATATTCCATGACTAAGTAAGAGTAATAACAAGGTTCCATTGAAATTAGACCCACTATTCAATGTATCGGTATAATAGGCATAATGTCATTTCAAAATGTCATCCTTTGTCAGTTTTGGTTAAAATATGACATCTTTACAAGCAAATATCATAAATGGTCAACAGCACACTCTTGGCCGGGCCCTTGCCCAATATACCAAGAGCGCGCTGTTGACCAAATATTTAAAAGACTGCTTTTTCTTGACCAAATGATAAAAACTGAAATTTTATTTCATCACAATTACCCTACATAGTTATTCATTAACTGGTATAATCAGATGCATCTGGAGCGGTTATGAACATTTGGTCCATGAGCAAAGGCTCTCACAGTTCACAATTATCAAGTTACAGGCTTTAATACCAATTTTCACCACCCTATTTCACACAATGCAACAAACATATAGAGAAAAAAAAACAGTGATATAGATTTACCATATAATTGTCTGGAATGGACCCAAATACATGCATGGAGTGCTTGGGTTCATGTAAGATAGGATCCCAGTGGTGACCATTTTTGATTGACAAACCACATTTGAGCAGCCCATTCAATTGATGCAGCCTGTAGAGGGGTAGCAAACCGCAATGGAACAAATAAATGGACCCAAATTTGGACTGTTCAGGTCTATGTGAAATATGTGCTCAAATTTAGTTAGTCATTTGAAAATCATAACCCTAATATCCATATTAGGGTCCCTCAGGATGATTATTTGGTCCATTTCTGACTGTAGTCCCTATACATAATACTTCGTTGGAGCTCTGGTTCTCAAATTAGGTTTCACCGTTTGTCAGTTGAAAATGGTGACAATCATTTAGAGGTCAAATAGCTAAAAATGACCTGTCTATTTGAAAAAAACAAAAAACAAAACAAAAAAACAAAAAACAAACAAACAACGTGTTTCTTAGTCTTAGAAAAGTGCCAACATAATAGGGAGGCTATTGCCTTGAAATCAATACAATTTAGACAAAATGAATTTCATCAATTACCTGCCATAATCTTTCATGCATTCAGGGACAAGAATAATTAAAGCAACAATACCTGTCCAATATTTTGAGTTCTCAGCATTTGCATTGGAATCCAAACGCAAAAGAATGCGACTGCATTCTATGTGACCTAGAGATACTGCCAGATGTAATGGTGTTCTTCCTCTTGGGTCAATTTGTTCAATATCAAACTAAAAAATAAAAAATATATATAGATCTAAACAAAATTTGGCAGTTTTTATGAAAAAAAATTTAACTTATATTAGTTCTTCTCTTCTTAAAAATCCATGTCAGCAGCTTTTGCTCATTGAACCTGAAAAGTATCAACTAATTAAACAGGGTTCTAAGAAAAATCCAGTTAGTCAGAGATTCCCCCCGACGGTTGGCAATTGCAGATGATCTGTGTGAAGAAATAGCTACAGCAAGCAAGTTTCTACTGCCATAAGGCAACAACCCACATTAAGTCCCCCGTCTGACTGCAATGTCAATGACCCAAGATGTTAAGCACAGTAAACCCGATTGGGTGGTCCTGGCTGCTGGGTCTGCCTACTTGGAAGCATGATGAGTGAGTCTGTGATAATAGTAGGTGATTCCACTGTGATCTCGCACAGCATGCTGTATGTTGTAGTCTACTGAATACATGCAGGTCTTGAGCACCGTAAAGCCTGTTCACATACCTCAATCACGACTCCATTCACTGCAGCCAAAAGCCAATACACTTGAGCTCAATTGAGCTAGATGCGGTTGTCAGGATCTCGACATAAGTCAGAGTCTCGTCACGTCAATAAAATGTATGTGTCACAAGACTCGGACATATGTCAAGACTCTGGCGACTGCATCTACCAAGTAGGCCCCAAGAGGGGGCCACCTATCAAAGTTGGTCAAGGATTGGTATGAGGGAACATCTGAATGGTATCTAAAAAATATTTATCCGCCATGCTCTCACAAGTATGCTACCTGCTACCTAAACTAGCTGGTTAGTTCAACATCAAATCATCATCATTTGGCCTAGAGGCTCTCTTAAAAACTCCTGAGACAGATATGTTTGGTTAAGTTTATTAACTCTAGATGAGTGTAAGTTTGTATGCAGAGTTGTTTCTCTTGAAATATGAGTACTGATCGCCTGCAGCCTTTTCACTAGTATGTATGAACAGGCTACTATCACCCAGAATATCAAGGGCTGCTGAAAGCAGCCAGCCGATAAGATATAGAGTGGCTACTGTGAGTCACTGTCAGGGGTGTCCACTCTTTATCTGCTTGATGTTTTTAAAGTCTAGCATAAAAACTTAGAATAAAATATTACTTTTTCTGATTTGATGGCTTTCTCGAGTTCATTGAAATTATTGTTCCAAACATGCCAATGCAAAGGAAACTTTTCTTCTATCCACATTATGGATATTTTGAAGATATCTTAGAATATTTTTTTCGGACTTCCTACTTTAGACCATTTGGTGGCAGTTTAATTCTGCTCACTCACTCCGTCGGATTTCAAGGCGCACTGCTTTTTTATTTTAAAGTAATCGTGCTTATTTCATGTCATTGAGTCCTGAATGTTCATGATAATTTTATATATGATATATTGCAGTATGATATAAACTTTGTACGTTTGTATAATGATGAATCAATGATTTTTTTCACTAAACAAATTTGATACTATAGAATAACACTTTAAGTTCATAACGTACTCCTCATTTCATTGTCGTAATTGTTGAAACTGAAAACTGATATGGTGATAAGAGAACAAATATTAAAATGGTGAAAATCATTTTTAAATGTTGATTGAATAATAGAGTGCGGGTCACTATTAAAAGACAAGTAAGCAATTTGTATTGTAAACGTTTAGTGTTTGTAAAAAGTAATTAAGGTGGTTATATGATAGATCAAAATGATAAAGTCTAGTCAAATATTCAATTTGACATTTCCTAGACCTATATAGAGTATAGGCTATAGTGAAACACTACAAAATGTAGACCTGGACTAGTACTGTCTTAATGTAGTGATAGTGTCCCAACAACCTTTCAACAACATAGCTAATGGTTATAATCAAAGCTATGTATATATAGCCTAATAGCAACATTGTAGCATTGTAGATCTTTAGAGTGCTCAACTACTTAATTTGATATTCTTCAGGAACTAATGTTCCTAGGATAGCACATGAAAGCGTACATATATATGTAATGCTTATTTCCAATGTGGTCCTTGTTTGTTTGGCAGGTTAGGTAACCAACTGAGCCAAGGGTAATGGAGGGATCACACTAGCTATAGTTTTCAAACTAGGCGAGTTCTTTTACGTGCAGAGGTGTGGCTCTCCTCTACACGGGACACGCCTTTTAACGAGGCTTCCGAAACTCCGCTTGGCGTCGCTACCGTCTAGTAACACTGTACGGTGGCGACGCGCTCGGTGGAAATCAGCAACTCAGTGGCAGACGTACGACGTAACGGTTTTGGCGACACTGTGTCTGCCATGACCGGGCCGCGAACTTACGACGCAAACACCTTCTGTTTTCAAGTCGTACGCTCTTACCACTGAGCTACTGAGGACCACCAGTATCTTAATTAGCTCAACTATACCTCCCTCACAAAACAAGCGGTCACAGTACTAGAATGCATATATATAGTATATCCTACAGAATCACTTGATAATAAATTAAGGGACTGGCTATTTTTACGGGCGTGTAAATTAAAACTCAAATCTGTTTTTACGGCCCCGTAACTATAAAACTGGGTCTATTTTTACGTGGAGATTCTTATGGAGATAGGATCATATGAATGTCACTAGAACCCTTCCCCTGTAAGAATCCTCCTGTAAAAATAGACCCATTTTATAGTTACGGGCACATAATATATGACATAGATCTATATGATATATCTGTTTTTCAGGTGACTTGCATTTGAATGATGGATCTGTCGATACTTCAGATTTAAGAGGTCAAGTACAACACTAGCTACCATGCCAATTCAGTGGAACAAATGGGGTAATGAAACCCTGATACAAACATTAGAAAAAGAGCTGCCCCAATCAACATTATATTGGTTGATAATATCAATATGTTTGGCATGGGTTTGGGTGATTTATATTTCGTACTACAATGCCAGAGTACTTGGGCTCATTTTAACACTTGTTCTCAATAGAATTAACAAATATGGCCATATACAGTTTGGATCATTTAGCATATCAGTACTTTCTGGAAAAATCATGTTCCGAGATGTTCACTACATTACTGAAAATTATGCATTGCGAATTCAACTTGGATATGCAATCTTTAGATGGTGGAGACCTTTGACTGATAAGAAAATAACAGATGATTTATCACATTCCGAAACAAGACTTTCAATTTACTTGGATTCCTTTGAGTTGAACATTTTCAATTGTTCTGGGAAGTATAGTGAGTTAGAAGAACTATTTGGCTTAGACAAGCTAATAGTGCCGCCAGCTGATCCCAAGTCTCATAAGAATAATGAAGCAGAGAATGGCGTAGATCACAGTAACAACAGTCTGAATAACAGCAACAAAGATAAAGATAATTCTAATCAATGGCAATGGAGAGACCTATTACCTGTTATCAAATTTGATATATCATCTGGAAAATTTATCTTCGGAAATCCACTGATCCCAAATTCCCTATGCATCATCATTGGTGATAGTAACATCATGTACACTACTAAACCGGCATCAACTCCGTTTGATCAGTTCATGCACATAATTAAATGTAAAGCAGACAACATTCGCATGATGGTAATGCCGTCTTCAAAATATCAGGGAATCGTCGATGAACCGCCAAGATATATGGGTGACGGTTTTACTCTTCTTCAGTCCAGTGACGTTGATATCTACCATTACTATGATGAGCCGGGGGCTGTCCCATCGTACCCCGAATTAGTTGAGCTTGCCAATGGTGATGTTATTGCTCGGAGGACGTGGCCATGCTGGGGCATGGATGTGAAGTGTGGCAAGGGTACAGATATTTACTATGGCCCTTGGGCTGATCGTCAGCGGGAGCACTTATGGAAGTTCTTTTACCCAGCAACTTACGAAACAATGCAGGTCACAAAACTGCCTGATCCAGGAAACAAACGAATATGGAAAAGTTTTGATTTTAAAATGAGCATGCAAGCAGATTCCACGTTTGAAGTATTGTTTTCAAAAGAGAAGGAAACACAAGCTGTGCATATGAATTTAGCGCCAGGTTCTTATCTGGAATTTGCAATTCCTATGCTCACAGAAGAGACTGGATATGTTAGTAAGATAAATGGTCAGTTTTTGCACTTTGATGCAACCTCAAGCTTGCCGTTCAGGCAAGTACTTGATTGTGAGACGTTTGAATTTGATGTGCAAATTAAGTATCCAAGACATTGGAACGAACATCAGGATTGGAACTGCAATTTCACTGCTTGCAAAGCTGCAGGATATTTCATTTTTCAACATAAATGTTTCTTCCAAGACCTGATAGAAGACTGGTCTACAAAAACTAAGCCAGACCTTTTACATTTTATTCCTTACACAATGAGGTAATATGTTTTGCTATTTACTTGATTTCAGTTAGCTGATATTAGAAAAGAATAGCTACAATGTATTAATATGATATGTGCTAAAGATTTAACTTTAAATGTAGATATGCTTGAATATAATTATGTCTCGTACTTTGCATTTTAGATTCAATTTAATGTTGAAAGAATTTGAGCTCATGACCTTGGCTAATGAGTGGAACTGGGTGGACTGTGTTAGTCAAACGCCAGAAAATAGTCAGATAGCATTCTGTGGTGAAACTGTAGAAGTTTCATTTTCTTTACCATTCATAGATTATCTACCTCCCTACTGTTCCACTGAAATTTTTATCAAAGGTGAAAAGGTAAGATCTCAGATTTTTACATTCACATTAGTTTTTAGTTTCTTCAGTTTCATAAAATTATATTTTGTTTGTGAATCAAATCATTATAGGTTGATTGTCGACTTTTCTTGCCGGAGTGTAACACAAGTCAGCATATTCTGACTGCTATTGCTGAAAACATGAAGGTTGTCGATAGGTAAGACTATACACATATCGTATTTTGGATATTGACTGTATTTTGCACTATGTAGGCAAGACAACGTGAATTGTAATAAATTTAATATAATCAAGTCGCAAGTCTGAAAGCTGCAATGTAAATTATCTTCTGCAGAGATGGAAACCTGCAAGATGGACCGTTTGTGGGAGAATTTGGGAAACAATGGAGAAAGATTACACAAAAAAGCGCCGGCTGGGTTGACTGTTGGACAACTCCCATCGTTGGAATTGGTGTCACTTATACATACCACCCGTGTCCTACACATGGATTATCTTTCTTAGGTTAGTTTTTATTATGTGGTTACTGCTAAGCATTATATATATGGTAGCCCAAGCCGAAACTGCTGTGGATGATATCATCTGACTCTGCCCACCCACTCCTCTGTTAATTAAGGACAAAAGTATCTATTTGATTCTGTCCTCAAGGTATTGATAATAATTTAAAATGTACTTTTCACAGTTCATTTTCAACTATAACTGTTCTCATGAAAATCAGTTTCCAAGCTTTTTCTTATCCATCCCCATAATGGAATATTTTTATCTGTCGGCTGACTCTCATTTTAAATATTGTTACCATATATCAAATATTTCAATGGCAATTACAAGAAATACTTGACCATCTGCACAAAAACTTTAGATGTGTTACTGATGTGATGGTAACATTTTCCACGTATCTGATCAAAATATGACTTGAAATGTGTGATCACTGCATGAAGTTGACGCGAAACACACCATTAGCATATTTGTTTTAAATGATCACATCATTGAAATAACCAACAAATGCACAAGAGTATAAAGATGAATGTCTCATGGACCATTCATTATTTATAAGGAGGGGGGCGGAGGAAATTTAAGGGGGGTGCCGCCAACTTTGTACTTGGAAATTGAGGCCGTACCATCAACTTTGTACATGAATAAAGAGGCAAGGTCTCTAACTTTGTACAGAAATTTTCAGAAAATCCACCCCACACCCCACACCCCCGTAATTAATGAACAATCTCCTAGTTGTTGTAGAAAGCTAAGTTTGTGTCAGTAACTGGCAGCCTAGATACATACATATGAACACATCAGACCGAGTGCTTAATTGCTCCTGTCAATTTGATTTCAGGTACTGATGCACTGACTGACCTTTCCACACCAGATGCTGAAGAGAGGTTACTCATTCCATTGCGTTCGTTACCGCTCAATTCCTCTATGGCAGAAAGCATTGAAGGACAAACACCTGAAGACTTTGATGCTAGTGAAATGGAAGCAGATCTGATAAATGTTGAAGTAGAGATTGGACCATCAGTATTAGCTGTGTATGGATCATTGTTAAGGTATGTACAATAGAAGGAAAAATATGCATAAAGTAGCTAGCAAGAAATGAGCACAGTATTTTCATACTTCGTTACTTTCCTAATAGCTACTACATAGACTAACAGTGGCAAGGTAATCATTGATCATGTCTTCTTCACACCTAACAGATATTTCTACCACGTGAAAGAAAACTACTTTGGAGAAGACCAGAAGTTTGTTGACTTTGAGACATCTGATGTATCGCCAGTCGCATCTACACTAAATACAGCAGACATCAAGGATGTTCCTACTTCTCCAAAAGAACAATTTGACCCGAGAAATTATCGTCCATTTTCGGTGAAAGTGCAGGCATCGTTTCATAATATCCAAGCTCATTTGGTGAACAGCTGTTCAGAAGACGATCCACCATGCCCTGTTGGCTATGTGGAGAAGATTGTATTTGAATTAGATAAAAACTACATGGAGACAAAGCTTCAGGTTTTAGTGGCACCTGTTGTACTTTATGCTTTTGACAACTATGAGAAACGAGCTGATCCCCACAAGCATCTTAGTACTGGCCACCTGGAACTTTCTGGTTTACAAGTTAGTGTTTAATTCTATAAAAATCTACATGTGATTATTCTTGAGATTTGGTATATGACTTCATGTCTCATTTTAAATTATATTTATTTTATTTTGTTTACAGCTGTTTAAAGGTTCAAAAAGAAATTTGATACGGACCAAAATGTTGAAATACAGTGTTTTTGATAATTTTTAAAATACTTTTTGGACTCTTTCTGAACCTTTAAACAGCTGTAAAGAAAAGAAAAGAAATATAATTCAAAATATAAGAAGTCTGCTATTGTTTTAATGAATATACTTATCGTCTCTGGAGTTTATTTGAAAGATGTTGGCAGATCAAACAAAACAGGTTATTAGCTGTAAAAATAGCTTAATAGTATGCCTGTTCAGTCAGAAAAGAATCTTTATGTTTTGTTTTTCCTTAATCCAATAGGTACGCGGGCATGCGTTGTTTTCTCACAAAGACCTCCCTTTAGAAGCAGAAACATTAGAATACGGCTGGCTAGTGGAGGTTAATGTTGGAGATATTACAGGTAATATTGCTGTCATTGACATATGTAGTACTGGAGTTTGGAAATAACTAATTAAGGGATCATGTCATTGATATATAATGTTAAACAACAGAAAATTTGCAAACGTGAATTTACTATATCCAATGGGGATGTTTCGTATTTTGTCACTATTTAAAAATTTCAGGGCGCATAACAGCTCCTCAGCTTCATTCAATCATCTCGTACCTCCAAACGTTTGTGTTCTTGATAGAAGATGCTGAAAACAACTTTGAAAGAGCTGTGCCAAACAAGGTATTTAAACATAGAATGCCAAATTCGTTTGCTATTGACAGTTGAAGTTGTAAAGTTGTATCGATTGTTTCCTTCCCTCATGTTTTGTTGGGTTAACTTGGATAAAAAGGATTTCGTTGTTGTTCAAGACAGCATGTATATCATTTTTCCAATTACAAAAAGTTCCGTAAGTCATTTAATTTCCATAATAATAGATAATATTGACTGTTTGAAAATTCCGTTTGGGCTTCACATGATTGTCTTCTACCTCCCTATATATGTAAAAGCTAAATCTTTATTACCTATGTTTCTGTTTTTTTTTAATTTTTGCATTTTAATTATGTTTTGATGATGTTAAAAATAATCATTCTTGTTTATTATTACAGTGTAATGTGGTGAGAATTTATAATTGATAATAGTTTGAATCAAAAAAATATTTAATGTATGTAATTGCATTGAACAGCAAACAGAATAATACATAACATTGCTAACCGTGGAATGCTACTGTAATATCCCTGTAATATTCCTGTAATATCTCTCTAATGTTACTAATTTGAATATTGAAACTTTAAAAAATGTTTGTGACTCATAAACCAATGTTTTGAAATTCATACCGGTATATATGCATGTAAAATTAAACATTTTATGAAATAATAATTGCATGATATGGTAAATATGAATGTACGTTTTTGTATTCCATAATAAGCTGTCTAAACTAAAGGCTTCTTGTAATGCTGAGATTTTTGAGAAGCATGGCCCATATATATATATATAGATATGTATGTAAATAAATTTTGTTTTAAATATATTGATATTTGTGCCCAAAGTACATGTGGCAATATTTTTGTACCTAATTAAGTTTCACCAATGTGACAAAGAGCATTACTTTATACTTTTTTGCAAGTGCTAATAACATGTGCTTTTTCTCTGCTATTATAAATAAATAATTTACACTATATTTACTTTTGACATATTTAATATTTAAAGTGCAGTGAATGTCCTCAACTACGGAAGAGTGAACAACGGAAAAAATGAATAATGGAAGCTTTTCTCATGCATTACATAATAATAATGTATAAGTAAATTATGGAGTAAACAACGGAAATCCTCTACAATAGAAGGATTTGTG
Source organism: Streblospio benedicti (assembly GCA_019095985.1). Classification (NCBI taxonomy): domain Eukaryota; kingdom Metazoa; phylum Annelida; class Polychaeta; order Spionida; family Spionidae; genus Streblospio; species Streblospio benedicti. Next base: position 35,913,081 of record CM032660.1, read on the forward strand.
ACGTCAAATTGGGTTCCGTTGTTACGGACATTCACTGTACTACATGTGTATTTGTAATATCAAAGTTCCATAACATAGCCAAGTACTGCGTTCATGTGTACTATATTGGTCTATGTTTACTAGCTGTGTCAGCACATGGTGCCTCAACCCGAGTGTCAGTTTTCCGGTGAGCGCTTCCCGTTGTGTCCCACATCTGATGACATCAAATATCGCATGACTCGCGTGTCTGTGGACTGCATCGACCTTTATCTTGTCGAAGCTGGAACTGCGCTCAATCTGCAAGTGAGTGAAACCTATTTCTATTTAATCTCATTTAAAAAGGTCTAATTTTGAGGACTGTTAGTACAGTATAAGCTCTCTATCAGACCACCTTTGGGACTTGTTACGTGGTCTCAATAGAAAGGTGGTATCTATACAGAGGCTCATTTTGGTAGCTTTATGAAGGTTTGGGAGCGTGAAAAGTGGTTTTATTATAGAGGTGCTCTCAATATAGAGGTGGTCTTAATTGGAGGGGTTTACTTTAGGTCTGATTTTGAGGTCTCTAAGTACTTGCTACATTTTACCTCCTAATATAACAGACATAATCGTCGGTCTGCAGGAATATTTTTTAATTTGTATTCTGTGTCCACGATATATTCCTATAGGTTAAAGTAAGGTTAGACTTAAGTTGCAAGTAAAATCAATCACCATAGACCCTAAAATAGGTTCCATGAAAAATTGACACTTGGTATCAGGGAATATTTTCAATAACTTGTGAATTGAATAATAAGCCCGAAATATGAGGATGAACAGACATAGGATTGTAAAATCGATGGAATAACAATAAACGTGGTCCAAGTTACTCTTCATGAATTGTGACACGTTTTCCATTGCACTTCACAGATCTACCCTGTGCGACTGGGCACGTGTAACCTCCATGGGAAGAACAACAAGTCCGGCATCACAGCCGTCATCTCGACCATCAACTGTAAACAGCTGGTGCTCTCTGTGCCTGTCACAGAGAGTATCCTCGACGCACACTGGCTGGAAGCAGGTGGAATCTCACTGGGACCAGTGACTGTGGATGCAGCGATGGCTTTGCCAGACCCCAAGCTTCTCGGAGAACAGCACAGGTAATTCTTTCATTATTTTTGTTTTAAAAAACACAAACAAGCTTCTTCTTTATGCTTAAAGCTCATTATGTATATTATGTTATGAATAGTAAAGATTTAATAAAAAATATTATTGTAAATATTTTTTAAAGATCAAACATATATAATGGGACTATATCTATCTACAGTCGGACCCGGTTAAGTCGAATTTGAAGGGAGTAGATTGATGACCTCGAGTTATCAGAACCTCGAGTTATCAGAAACATGTCTTCAACAACCCAATGAGCGATAATGCAAGAAATATGTGTTGTGGTCGCTATTATATGGTACTCGTACTACGTGTGATGTTAGACAGTGGCTGTTCTGGGTTTTTATAACAGTATTCCGACCTTCTGACCTTGTCCGTAAACAAACATGGCTGCATACACAAAGAAACATGCTTTCAACTACGGTTTCATTGGTTAATAGTACACTTGTACAAAGCCCTTTGTCTTGACTGGTCATTGTTACCCAAGTACTAATTCAAAGCTATTAACCGCGAGCTGTTTCTCCCTCCCTCCTCTGACGAAGGCTCTGTCAACAAACATGGTTTAAATAGCACTTCGGTGTTAGTACTTCGGTCTTAGCACTACGGTTAGAAGTTTACTACGCCTTTGTCTTGACTGGTCATTATTACGCAAGTAATAATTTCAAAGCTGTTGACCACTAGTAAGTATCAAAGAATTAATCAGAGAAGTTGACCACCCGTTCACCGGCAAATCATAGTTAGGCAGCATTCTTTGATCTATTGTTTGGTCGGCATGTGCACCGGTTTGTTGCGTGTAAACTACGAATATTTCGACGCTAAATTCTCATTTGGTCGAGATAAGTGGGTTAATGCCTCGAAGGGAAGTGAGATTTGGGTCGAATAACACGGGTTTCTCAAGTTAAAAGGGTCGAAATAAGCGGGTTATTTTTAGTAGCAATCAATAGTAAGTTTGAAGGGAAATTAAAATGTGTTCTACTTAGGCGGGTGGTCGACTTATGCGAGCTCGAGTAAAACGGGTCCGACTGTATTAGTATGTCATTATTATCAGTATGATATGATATGAGTTTTGATTCACCAACATGTGCACAAGTCTGTTTTATCATTAAGATTTGCCATTGTCATGTAAACATGCATGTATGTACAAATAAAATTTTCATGTATGGCATAATGTGCATATTCATTATTCAGAAAAATGTTATCATTCAGTCATGCTTTCTCCAGGTTTCTCAAGCACCACGATAATCGTACCAAGCGACTGTGGTTTCTATGGCCGGCGGAATTCCATATACTTCGTCATCCCATCAACGACAAATGTGGATGCGTTGGTGGATGCCGATTCTTTGGTAAAAATCGCAATGGCAAGAAGTTTTTCAATCCGTCTGATGAAGACTTTGTGAACAGCACTGCGACCTGTGTTTATAACATCTTGAATGACCGTGACACGGTGGGATACGGTCAGAGTGTGCTTTTTCCTGACCACTTTGTTCTCAACGAGGCCAGCTTTCAACTGCCGTCTGTCAGCTCAAAGCATAGACCAAGTCTGATTGATAATTCTGTCTTTGAAAGCTTTGCAGCCATGCCAGACATGCCCACTGCAGAAGCAATTGCTGCGATAAAAGAATCTATGATAGGCAGGAGATCCCACACTCCAGAACGGATTACGTCCAGCTTAAAAGGTCAAAGAAGTAAACAGTTAACCGCCAGCGGCAAAGTTGTCAACTTTGACTTGTCGTCTGATGAGAATGCAGAAACAATGTCAAATATCTTGCCTGCTTGCGAGAGAGAACCGGTGGATAGAGCCTACAGTAGATCCATGTGCAACATCCGGCCAAGTGAGAGATCGTCTTTGTCTTCGCAGACAGGATCAATAACTGGATCTGATCTGTACATGTCCTGCCCTGAAGACGTGAGTGATCCTACAAACGTAGGTTTCTCTCCCACTCCTCTTCGACCACCGTCCTCGGCGTTTACATCAGGAAGTGAACGGTTTTCTTATAGATCAGCGCTCTCCGATCTGGACCATGCATCGAGAGCAACATCTGCCAGTGAGGTCTACTCTTACAGGACTGCTACTGATGCGTCTGGCTCAGAGGCGGCATACCAGTCTGCAGAGGAAAGGAGATCGCACTATTTCACATCCGCTTCAAGCGTCTATCAGTCGTGTGATGAAAATCCTGCATCGCTCGTGACATCTGCCTCTGATGTCAATGCATTTCCGTTCCCAGATAATAATCACCCAGTGGATAAGACTCTGCTTCATCAGCGGACATTGTCGGACACTTCTCTTTCTTCTTTTATGTCTGCTGTTTCATCACAAGGTACAAAAACGGATGGATCAACTACACCTGTTGGTGAGTACTAACTCAAATTTTTGTTTGTTTGCTTGATTACAAGGTATTTGACTTTAATGAAAATTATAATTTTGTTTTTTATCTGACTATCTTTAAGCATTCGCATATTTTGAATTTTCTTTGAATATAATGTATAATTTGCTTCGTTATTCTATATTGAGCTCAACGAGATTTAGATATTCTATACTTATTAAATGTGGAGATACACATTTAGATATGTTACTACATGTATGTCGTAATAAATGTATTTTTCAATCAAGGTATGGACACTGTAATAGCTGCAGACCATGGAAATGATTTCATCGACTCTGTCTTGGCTATGGATAAAACAAACTTGGAACAGGACACTGTCATTGAACAGGATTCTGTCATTGGAATCGATCCGCATAAAGCAATGAACAGCACAATGTTGCCGGGAGGAGACAGTATTGTGGATATGGAGCATATCGTCATCGATCCACACAACACATCGTATGCTTCAATCTCGTCTGCTAGTTATGCACCATCGTCCTCCAGCTTTGATGGCGATGGAGACTTTGATGCAAACTATATAGAGCAGGCGGCAAACATCATTGACCTTCATGGTCAAATCAACAAGCCCATAACACAGTCACCTCTGTTGATGTCCTGCTACATGACACATATGACACAGGTAAGAGTTGACTTTGCACGCGATCTTTATATTATGACCTTCATGCAAGGTTTATGGCTTACTGTAGATCCGTGGCGTTGGTTTATTGCTTGTGGTTCCTCAGAATCAATATGCTTTTTTTTATGGTATTGGTCCTGTAGGGCTTCATTAATATGATTTATATAGAATAGATTTATATTGATAGAATCAATACGATTTATGAACAAAACCCCAATCCTTAAAAATGCAAATATTTCTATCAGCTATTAATTTGCAATATGAATTACATTCAGTCTTAAATCTTAAACTGTTACAGTTAAGATGTGAAAACTGGGAAGCTCCAAACCCAAAACCTTACCAGAAAGAGAAGCCGCGGCGAGGATCCGTGTTCCGCCCAAATGTTTCCTTCCTCAGTGTCTGCACGGACCACAACGCATCCAGCGTGCCGCATCTGTCCTATGTCAGACAAGGATTCTCACCCAACTTCATGGTTGATAGGTAAAGTATCGCTTGGAAATAGTTCAATAAATTCCTGATTCTTGATATTTTGAGCTCATGCAGTTAAATCTCACTCGTAAAATTACCTGTTAGAGTGACCTGAAGTAGAAAGTTGGTCTCTTTATGCAGGTTCATGTTTGTCTGACTCTTTTGGAAGGACTGTAAAGTTCAGTTCCAAGATCTTATTGTTACATTTTCTTGAATCTTAGCTTTATAAGTCGGTGTCCACTGAAAATATCACAATATTATTCATTACCTAGTCTCCCATTTAGTCACTAGTCCGCTCGTCCAGACAAGTAGAAATTGGGGAGGCCTAGTGCTGAATTCAATTCACCAGTCCTACATACGATTAGCTTCTGAGCCAGAACACATTTGGCAACTTGGCAGGATGAGTAACTTTTGGGCAGGACTGGTACCTTTTTAAAGTTACTAGTCACGCCGAAGAAAAACTATTGAGGCCTTAACTGGGAGACTGATTACAGAAGCTAGTTGTGTATGTTAAAAATCAATGGATTGTAGAAAAGAGCTGGAGCGAGGACTACCGTTTGCTAGCTATGCTAATGCGGACGATGCACCAGACATCGGGGAGGCGGAGACCGAGGGAGAACACGTGAGCAAAACGACGGCCATCATCAACCTGAAAGGTTCTGTCGACGTGATGGTCTCGCCTCTCATGCTGGAAGCTCTGCAGGTACGAAAGTTTACAGCTTTAAAACTACAGTGAATGTACTCAACAACTGAAGTGTAAACAACACTGAACAGAAAACCTCAATGACGGAAACTTTTCTCATGCATTACCTATTAGAAATGTCACTAAATTATAAAATACACAACCTCTGCAATGGAAGGATTTGTGACTGGAAATTGGATTCTGTTGTGGAGGACATTCACTGTACACTATATACTCTTATGTCAGAACTACACATGACAAGACTAGTAGCCTACTTGTCATACGTAGACCCAGAGAAATAGTATAAAAAATTCATTAAGCATAGTCTCGTCAAAATTTAAATTCTATCAAAGTAAGGAATATTTGAAAAGTATTATATATATTTGAATGGTTGAAAAGAAGGCATTTGGATTGATGTGGTAAAAACGTGGGTTTGTTTTACATTACTCATCTCAAATATTGCATAAACTTGTGCCTGCCTCATTACTTAAAGTTCAAATATCCTTTTGAAAAAAGTCTGATTTTCATTGCTTAACATGAAAGCTTTTCAACTGTCATACTTTGTCTTGGAAATAATAGTTTTCTATAGAAATGAAAGAAGGTATTGCTTCTATGCAATACTTTGCTGTTTTATAATCATCAGCAGCAAAGATTAGTTTTAAGTTGGTGCTAAATCTATTACAACGTGTTTTTATTTCAGAGGTTTGTTGAGGCTGTTACTCCTAAACTGGCAAATCTTCATCCCTCATCCGTGCTTGATGCACTCCATGCCAAATGCTGCAAGTCGGTGGAGTCGCAGAATAAATTGGAGAAGTGCAAAGATGACACAGTTGTTGATGCTCCAGACGCGCAGTCCGACAGCTCGGAGCAAGAGAGTAGAACATCCCGCTTACAGGTGAAATACAGTGTATCATTGAAATACAGTAGAACCTCTATTATGACCATCTATGGGACTGGCCTCAGGTGGTCTTAATTGAGAGGCGGTCTTTTTATGGAGATTCAAATTGGTCTCTTTGTAAAAGCTGCAAAAAATGGTCTTATTATAGAGGTGGTCTCAATAGAGAGGTGGTCTTAATTGGAGGTTCTACTGTATAGTTGGTTTTGAATTGTAATTTAGTAATTTATATTTGAAACTATTAACACCGTTTGAAGCAACCACAAAAATGTCAAGTATCTTGTTTCTTCACTGTAATCATCACTGGTAAAGCTTTGCTATAAACCATGTATATACTCCCCAGCATGTTGTCAACAAATGGTGTGATATCAAGATTATATGATTAAAAATACCATTTGACATCATTTCTAATGAAACCGAATATAGTAGAACCTGCCTATTAGAACCTTTGGGGCCTGTGTTAGATAATCTCAATAGAGAGGTGGTCTCTATCAAGAGGTTCATTTTGGTAGCTTTATGAAGGTTTTAGACCGGGAAAAGTGGTTTTATTATGAATAGAGGTGGTCTCATTAGAGGTAGTCTAAATGGAGGTCCTACTGTATACATCATGCTTTTACGCAAAGAGAAATAAATAGAAAAAAATTAGGAAAGACCTAATCGCATTTATTGTATTTTGCAGGTGTTTTTCTCGCTGTCTAAGATCAACGTGTGCCTGCTGCAGGCCACGCTGGTGGAGGAAATGATTGCGTTCTCTGCCATAGAGAAGGTCAAGGAGCTGACGTGTGTCAGCATGCTCGCCCTGTGTGTCGACGGCATACAGGTACACATCCAGCCTCCTCCACGTTAAGAGGATCAGGTTGAATTCTTTATTGTTGATTTTATTTTTAGCAACATCAAGACTACAGTGGATCTTTATCATATTTGCAGTCAATAAACAATAGCCAGTAAACTTGGCTAACACTGCCTACATTATGTGGCCTGATGGCATAGCCATACCTTACTGCAGTTGATTAGACTAGGTGTTTGTTGGGGAGTGCGGTTATAAGGGGACAAGAAATCCCACATCCGTAATTTTTTTGGTCTTATTTCCCACATCCTAAAAATGTTATGACATTTTCCCCACATCCCACTTCCTTGAAACCCCACATCCCTCTCTTTTGGGATCTTTTTTCCCACATCCCTCTTTTTTCGGCCATTTTTCGGCCTTTTTTACCACGTTCCACTTCCTTATAAACCTGCCCCTTTATTGTGTAGGCGCAGCTGCTGCTGAGTAACCGGGCGCACCGTCCTGATGCGGCGGGCGAGGACGAGCACGTTGTGGACGACGGCAACACGACGGAGAGCGGCCCCAGCGACGACGCCACTGCCGGACCCGGAGAGAAGCAGTACGAGGACGTTGTGAGTGCACATAGCTTATCTTATTGTCATCACTCGCTAGAATGATATGCCAAAAATTATACTTGAAATACTGAATTTGACCTTAGTGATCTTAATAGAGAGGCTGCTACAGCCTCTCTATTAAAGATCGCTAAGGTCAAATTCAGTATTTCAACTATAATTTTTGGCATACCATACTAGCGAGTGACGACACTGTGGTGCCCAACGAGAAACACAGTACGAGGACGTTGTGAGTGACAATATCTTATTGACACCTGGGATCAGTGTATGCGGTCTCAATGGAGAGATAGTCTCTATACAGAGGTTAATTTGGATAGCTTTATGAAGGTTTGGCACTGTGAAAAGCAGTCTTATTATAGAGGTAGTCTCTATATGGAGGTGGTCTTAATTGGAGGTTCTACTGTAAATTATTAACACCTACAGTAGAACCTCTCTATTAAGATCACCTCGGAGGCTGGACTCAACAAGTCTCGATAGTGTGATGTGAAGGAAGAAGGAAAGGAAAGGGAAGACCAAAGGAGACTTGGGATGCAATCATGCAGAAAGATTGGTCACATTTGGGCATGTGTCTGATAGATCCTGGTGGCCGAAAGGCTTGGGGTTGACAGTTGAGATATAGACTGGGCAGCCAGGCCACACTCTCTGAATGAGGAATAATTAGGGTCTGACAAATAAACTTAGGATTTGATTGATTGATTCATTCATTGTCACTGGTGGTTTGTCTGCCAATGCTTTGGGAAACCCTTGCATATGGTGGCCACACAGTATATAATCTCATCTCATATGTATCACACCAACACAACTTCTTGTATATATCTAATCAAATGGTAATCTTTTCGTACAGGTTGGCTCATTGAACATTCGACGTATTCACGGACAGTTGAGAAGAATGAAGCGAAACTCCAACTTCTCTGATCACGTGATCCTCACAGCAATCCCAGAGTATCAGAGTAAAGTCCTCTTCTCCTTCCAAAAGCAGAAGTCCGTGTCCGAATCTCCAACACCCGGGCGATCAGAGTCGAACTCTTCAATTGAAGGCAAGAATTGGGGAACTTTGTTCGCCATGCAATTTGAGGGAATAACAGTCTCTTTGATGAAGTTAAAGGCCACGTGAAAAAAACTATAAATAGCATATCCTATCTTCAATATGGCGCATACTATCCAATCACCACTTAACAGCCAACTTGAAGTCTAAATGTGAAAATTAAAACCTGAATTTCTTTGGCCCAAACAAGTGACTCCGCATTTTGATTTGACCTATTTGTACATGAATATCCAATACATAAATACAACCATATTTTGTTTTATGACAGCTTACAATAATCATGATATTTATGTTTTTTCTGAAGGAAAAGTTTGAAAATTTGAAACTGATTGACAGCTATTTAGATCCCGCCTCCAGATTTGAAATCCTTGATCTACATTTTTTGCTGCTGATAATGCCCTAATGGCTCCATGTACTTAGAGGCTAGAGTAATCAGCCTGGGTCAGTCTCATACAACTAATGAGCAAGACCATCTGAGCAGTGCAGCATCACGGCTGCTGCCATCTGTCACTAGCAACCACAGTTAGAGCATTGTTCGCTAGACTTGGTGTTTATATCAATAGCCAATCAAAGTGGGCAGAGGCACCAATGAGATACTAATTGCTGTGCGGTGGGTAAATGCTCGGTTTGTCACTGGGATCTTTAAGCAGAAAAGTTGTTATGTTTTAATATATTGTCAATACAAGTTGTTTATACAAGCTGTGTAAAAAATTAGGGCTTGACTCTTCTGTTGCCTCATCTCACTGTGGTTTTTTTGAAAAAACATTTGAACTAACTTAATAACTTAACTCTATTAGATTAATGGTAATATATGCTTTTTGCTTTCAGCTGTGGAAGATATTGCAGGCTTCATCATGTTTGAATGTGGACTTGAAGATATTAGATTGTCTGGTGCATCACGAAGTGGTTATCAGGTATTACACCATTCTAGTTCTATTGAATTCAGTTATAATGAAATAAGATAAATGAACTATAATGTTCATGCCTTGAAAACAAAAGCACAAACAATAATATTAAGATTTGTCTCATTCTTTTTGCGTCAGAATTACTTTGTACATCACCGTAAACCTAGTCTGATCCTTCTGCATGTGATATTCATCTTAATTACTAATGTTCATTTCAAGATGCTTTCTACATCAGGTAAAGAACGAACCCAATGCCAGCATGAGCTTTGATGGTGCATCAGAAGACCTGAATATGGAAGGCGGCTCCCACCTGAAGGGTGATGCGACCAATGCAGTTCTCCAGTTCAAAGATGTGTGGTTCAACTTTGCTGCCCCACCGCCATCTCCGAAGAAGCGCAAACTGGATTATACCAGACTTGACTGGAATCTACTCAGCACGGCGACGCCCGCTATCAACTCATGGATGAACCCCAGTCATAGGTTTGTTACTTCATAGATTTGGAGCTGAATGGATTTTTTATTTTGACATGAATAAGAAATCTTATTGTAAAATGCACTAAAATGCTAAACTTGCATCGAAATTGAATTTCGTGAAATGGCAGGAATTTAATTCCTCCTGATGCTTGCATTTACCTATTCCCTATAACCTATACTCAACACTCAGGCTTTTTACTTTTTGTTGCATTTCGGTATTAGATATTTCTCTTATGATATACATGTATATAGATTTAGTGAAATTTGCTACTTATCTCTAAATTGAATGTACTAATTACCCTAAACAAAACTGCTTAAGGCAGCATTCAAATATTAATTGAATTTATCTGTGATATTATTGTATAAAGGTACATGAGTAGCTTATTTTTAGATCTTCTCTCAAGATCAGTTGGTCAGGCCTAATGACCAACTGAGAGGATCATTTCATTAGGCCTGACGAAGCTCTTGAGAGAAGAGCGAAAGTCTTGCCAAAGACAGAAGTACAGATTTCAATAGGTATCGATTTAATTGAATATGATTTTGAACAATGAAACCCAATACAAATATAGATTATTTGAAGTACAATAGAACCTCTATTAGACCAACACTCAGTGTTGGGTGGTCTCAAATTCTCAATAGAGAGGTGGTCTCTATACAGAGGTTCATTCTGGTATCTTTATGAAGATTTGGGACCAAGAAAAGTGGTCTTATTATAGAGGTGGTCTCAATAGAGAGGTAGGTGGTTTTATTAGAGGTTTTACTATACTTTCATATTTGCGTAGGCTGGCTGTAGCGATCAAGGCTCTGGTGACTGACCTGGACCGGCGTATCTCCACCACGATGGCCTGTCTGATGACCGAGGCCCTGGAGGTGCAATCCATACACATGCCCATCCGCAGCAAGTTCAACAAACTCACGTCACTCTCCAAAATCATGCAGGTTCGTCTATTGATTAATATTTTGTATTCTGAACTTTTTTGACTTCTATATTGTTTTTGTAATCTTAGACAAATCTCTCTATATATATAAAGGAAGAGGTGATTTTTTGTGTCACAAATGGCTTTTTAACCACAAGACGCACACTTCAAATTATGTATGTACAATCAAGACAACTTGGTGGTCATTCCCATTTCACATTTCAAACCAAATAAATTGGTTTTAATGATAAAAACAAGAAAAAATAATTTTTAGAGATGTTCGTTATCCTGCTTACAGCGCCATGTTTTTTAATCACGTTAAACATTTGTGTAAGTCAAACATACGTTGCACGTCATAGTACAGTCACCTATATTGTAGAGGGATGAAGACAAGCTTTGTGTGTTCATGTTGGGCTGAGGTGGTGGTGGTTTGAGGGGGGGGAGGGGTTGGTTGGTGTGAGGAAATGAGGTCAAGGGGGAGGAAATAAGGAGAAAGGGAGGAGCATTTAATCTGTTCCAGATTTCGTGTTTCAACCCGAGCAGTAGGAAGGGGGGCATGGAGATGCATTTAGACTGATCTGGACCTGTTTATATGGGGATGGGGAAGAGAGGGTTGGGAAGAAAGGGGTGGGGGTGGCGGCCAAAGGAAGGGGTAGAGGAGGGTGGAACATTTAATCTGTTCCACACATGTTTACCATGGGTAGCAGAAGCTGGTGGGAGGGATATTAGAGGGATCAATCATTGCCATATACATGCAGTGTGTATATGGCTATGACTTATGCTGATGGGAGAAAGGTGATGGAGGTGTATTATATCCGTCACCGACCTGTATTCTGACGGGAGCTGGTGTGAGAGAAGGGTACAGAGGAAACGATCTGGGGGGGGAGGATTTAATGTGTTCCAGATCTCTTCTGTTTCAACCCAAACAGCGCCGGGTATACAGCTAGTATGCAATAAATAAAGAAAAAAGAAAAAGAAAAGATGCGTCCATTACTGTATGTTATAAATAATAAATGATGTATTGAATAGCTCCAGGATATCCACGTATAAGGAAAACAGGGAAAATTGCTGAAATTGCTTTTTATCAGGAAATCTCATTGTGCCATCTGCTGACTTACATTAGAACCTCTCTATTAGGACAACCTTGCGACCAGTGTTAGGTAGTCTCAAAAGAGAGGTGGTCTCTATACAGAGGTTCATTTTGGTAGCTTTATGAAGGTTTGGGACCATGAAAAGTGGTTATAGATGTGGTCTCAATAGAGAGATGGTCTAATTGGAGGTCTGCCAGCTCAACTTGTACATTGTTGTTGTATTATTGAACAGTCTCCATACACTATGTGTGTTGATGATTATCAGGAGGACCCTCGTCAAGGTGGTGCCAGCTGCTGACTTGAACATTGTTTGCTATAGGAGGACCCGTCAAGTTTTGTTTGTACTTTTGCTTCTTTTGACGAACTTACGAGGGTTAGGTGTAAATACCTCGTTGCCACTACAGGGAGAAGCATTTGACCGAATTACCACCAAACTTCATATTTAGCTTCATTGTACAACTCTCCAGATTAGATTTTGGTGTACAGAGCAGCTGATTAGATTTTGGTGTACTTTGGCCTACTTTTGATGAAGTTACGATGTGTTTAATTGTTGTTCATCAGGAGGACCCGTCGTGCCAGCTGCTGACTGTTTTGCGGCGCTACATGGCGCGTGTGAGCTGTGTGGCGCTGGTAGAGGAGAACCTGGCCGCCGACACGATGCCGGCGCTCATCACCATCCAGCGCGGCCTGCTCGCGCTCATACGCCAGTGGAAGCACGTGCTCTACATGCCCATACTTGCAGACACCACGTTCAGGTACGTTCACACTGTGATGTATAGTCCGTGCATTGTAAGCAAGACTAATGAATGGGAAGTTTCCATTATAAGTATCAGCTGTCAATCATATGACTATATGTACATGCCCATACTCGCTGACACCACATTCAGGTCAGTTGCAACTGGGATGCCCCATAAATGTTACGGGTTCGATTCCTGGTCGCGTCACGTGGTGGTTGTTGAGCAAACTCATCTCTAAATAGGTGCATAGACTGATGATAGTGCATACTGCTGTTTTGCACCTACATGTTAATTACATGTACGTCCTCCACATGCCCATACTCGCTGACACCACATTCAGGTCAGTTACCAACTTCTGTGGCCGAATGGGTTGGGCGTTGGACTTGTAACTAGAAGGTTGTGGGTTCGATTCACGGTCTGGTAGTAGGTGTTGAGCAAACTTACCCCTAACAGGTTTCACACTGTTCCGTGGTACCCGTGTTTTAAATAGGTACAGGTCAAGCGAGTGAATGCAAATGTGAGTTATAAGCACGTTTGTGCTACGGTTGCAATATATTGGATATAGTTTGAGAAGCATGCCAATGACCTGGTGCTGATGTAAAGTCATGAGAGCACTAGAATCATGACTATAAACCACCACACTTACATTTACCAGCGCAAGTGTTGTACAGTAAATGTCCGCAACAATGGCACCCAATTTGCAGTCACAAATCCTTCCATTGAAGAGTGTTTCCGTTGTTTACTTCATAATTTACTTACATTATTATAAGCTAATGCATGGGAAACATATCCGTTATTCAATCTTCTGTTGTGGAGGACATTCACTGTATTGACATGACTTGTTTGTGGTGTGGCTCTTTCATGATGACTATGATCAGGTCTACCTTTCTCTTTAGTTTCATTCAGTGAACCATCCATGTTGGTAGAGGAACTGGGTGAACCTAAAGCCAGATGCAAATCAGGGTTTAGATCTGAACCATCACATTTAATTCAACACTTGACACACTGGGGATAATAAAAGGCTATTTTTGTCAAGCAAAATCCTTTACAAATTACAACAAATTACATAAATGCAAACATAAGTAGATAGTAAAAATATTGAAATAAAGATTAATTATTGATAAAATTTCAAGAGGTTATATAAGAAAGAAACCAAGACCATATGAATTACACATTAATACAGTAGGACTTTACCTAATCTTGATACTGCTGCCAAGGAATAGTACTCATATTTTAGATCTTAGAATGTTGAATACATTGTATTTAGTAAATAAGAATAATGGATTTTAATAAATTTTATGGATATAAAGCGAAATAAGGAATTTTGCTCTTTGCAAATCTAATTTCTAATTCACAAGGAAAGAAAACTTGAGCATTCACATCAGATAAGTACAGGGGTTTGAAAGAGCAACAAAGAATTCCAAGAATTTTATGAGAAATTTTTGTATTTCATTACAATTGAAAAGCTCAACATTATGCAGCTGAAACCTTTCATTCGACAATTTGTATCCAACGCACTTTTCACCACAATGGCTTTTCTGTCTGCAAACATCGTACTCTCAATCATGACATGCTTTTTTGAAGTTGATTTTGACACCTATGTGATATTGATGACACATTTTACGACCTGTTTCTATCTAAAAGGTAAAAGTATTCTTGTTAAGGAGGGTCTCACTGACGCTATTATTCCAGTGACGTTTGCGTGGTATCTGGTCAACGGATTTGTGATGCTCGTGATAAAAGCTCTGCCCATCAACACACCATATCGAAATTCTTCCAAACTTAACCACATGACAAGCTTGATAGGTTTCACAAATGTTTGGACCATTGCTTACTTGATCTATTTGCGCGTTACTGGACGTTACGTTGAACTAAGAACACGGATATACTGGCCTCCTCTGTTCATGCGCCGCATAACACAACGCACGTCAATTTATGGTTTAATTCTTAGATTATAGAAATCTGAGGGAAGCACTCGAACAACGTTTATGAGAAACGATTTTAGAACGCACTTGCTAAAATTGCATGTTCATATGGATTTGTACATAATTTCTATCTATTTACATTGATAATATATGCAATAATGTTTTTAACAGTTTTATTATGCTTTTAAATTTTGTTAAGCCTTCCCTTTTACGATTGTTACTACCTTATTATGAGAAAATGTTTTTTTATTCTCAAAAAGAAATAAAATAAAATAAAAATAAACCAAATATATGAAAAATTCATTGGAATTGTTTATTGTTCACTATGATTAAACTTCTAGAAATTATTCTTTAATAAAAAAAACATGAAATAATAGCTTACAACACAATCATCTATTATATAATTACTAGTTGGCTACCTTGCTGCTCAGGTTGAAACAGATGAAATGAACACATCCCTCCTCATCCCCCTCCGCCCCCCATCCCGATACAACAGCTCCCATCACTATACAGGTCTGGGACAATTAAACCCACCTCCATCACCTTCCTCCCATGTGACAGCCATATACACACTACATTTATATGGCAATGATTGATCCCTCTAACATCCCTCCCACCAGCTACTGCTACCCTTGGTAAACACATGCAGAATAGATCAATTGTTCCACCCTCCCCTACCCTTCCTTCCGCCTTCACTCTCCTCTTCTCCCCCCATCCCTCTCTACCTTATTCCCCTCTAAACAGGTCCAGAACAGACTAAATGCATCTCCATCAGCCCCTTCCTGCTGCTGCTGCTTGGGTTGAAAAGGATGAGATCTGGAACAGATTAAATGCTCCTCCCTTCCCTCCCTGGCTCACCACTAACCATACCCCCCCCCCCCGCATATGAATATACACATATACACACCCTTTCTGCCACCACTCCTCCACAAAACAGGTGTGGAACCTCGTCTGTGATAATACGTGTGACGTGCAACGTATACACAAAAGTTTATCATAGTAAGGATGCTGTAAAATACTTTATTCTTCTATTTTAATAGTAGTAACAAAGAAAAAGATTTGGTTTGAAATGTAGATTAAAACGACCACCAAGTTGTCCTGGCTGTATATAATTTGGAGTGTGTACGTATTCTGTTTATAAAGCCTTATGTGACCAAAAATATCCCTTCTTCTTTTATATATATATATATAGAGAGAGAGAGAGATAGATAAGTGGATAAAAAACAAACAAAATACTGGTAAATATTCACTATAGAATTTCTAAATGCAACAAAACAAAAACAAAAAACAACAACAGCAACAAACGAATCCAATGCTTGGACATTGATAAGTGACTAAATCGACCAATGAATGGCAATGCACAAACCTCCAAATAAAACACGTTGGAAATGTGACTTCAATAACGCTACATCCTCTTTGGTTTTTACCTAGGCTGTATTTACATGAAGGTAGGGATCTATGAAAAATATCTTGAGAAAATGAAAATCTGTCTTGAAAAGTCATTGAAAAATCATTGAACGTAATGTACAAATCTGTGGAAACCCTAGTAGGGTTGGAGGTCATGTGTGAATGACTCAAGTCAATACTTTGCAATCTTCCACAATCCAATCTCTATTATCACTTCTGTGTTCCTATTTATGCAAGCCACAATGGTATACTCTCATATTCATGATTTTTAGGAGTAAGCGCAAAGTTCCCTACACTGTCACCTTCGCCATTCCCAATGAAGACAGCCTCGAAAAGCTGAGAATTCCAGAAGATAATGCTGATGATATCTCAATTGAGAATTATGATGCAGACGAAAAGACGTCACTGCTGAAAGAGGGAAAAGCTCCGTCTCTGGGCAAAATGTCAGCAGGTGGCTCAAAAGTGAGCCTGGAAAATGGTGAAGAGAAGAAGGTTAGTATTGCATATCGACAACACATTTGATTACAGTAGAACCTCCAATTAAGACCACCTCTATTGAGACCACCTCTATAATGACTTTTCGCAGTCCCAAACCTTAATAAAGCTACCAAAGTTAACCTCTGTATAAAGACCAACTCTATTGAGACAACCTAACACAGGTCCCTAAGGTGGTCCTAATAGAGAGATTCTTCTGTATTTAAAAAAATCAATGTTTTTACATCGCCATAAAGATTTCCAAGTCAAAACTCTGGTACGAAAGAAATACACAATTCAAGGCTACTTTGCAGAAGGTCAAAACAAAGATTGTGGTGTCGGGCAGTCAGCAGGAGTCGCCCACGAAGCAGCCGCTGAGTTACAAGGGGTCGGCCAGCGGCGGCAGCGGCATCCTCCACCCACCACCCAGCGGCATCATGAAGGTACAATCTGTTCAAATTATTGTTTTATTTTTATTTTCAAACTTCTCTCTCTTGCACATCTTTTTTGCAAGCAGATTTCAACCAAAATGTGTGAGAGGGAGAAGTTTGAAAATGTATGCCGAAAGCTCTGGGAAACACATATATATTGTGTGTTTTTTTAAGTATACCATAATTTCACATCATTGTAAAAAAAATAACCAAAAACCATGGGCACATGGGTTGTGGAGGGCAGAAATCAACTGAGATTGGTAAATACCCATTCTTTCCTTTCCCCCTTCGTTGTTTACTTATACAGCCACCAGCTTTCGCAAGGCTGCCAAAGACAGTTTATTTAGGCCCTCATCCATATTTGAGAAATACGCCTCCATCTTTGATTTTTTCCCAATCTTCTAACATTGATTTGATTTATATCTGGGGATCTGAATAGAGATGTCATAATTATGACATAAGCATTTTCTTTACGCAATGTAACTATAAGCCTTCTATTCTAAAGCAATTATTTTTACATAAAATGCCCAAAACAATTGCAGAATAATAAGAATAAGATTATTTATTTTTCTTACATTAGTGGCCCGTATAATAACGGCCTGAACGGCTGAAGTAAGCAGCCCCGGGACAATTACATCTTGTACTCATGAAAAGATCTTAAAGAGCTAGTACCGTATTCGTTCTTATAATGCACCTGCCCCATTAAGCAGATTTAATATTATTTAATATTAGATTAAAAATTTATACAAATCTTGCTCTTTTTTGGCAAAGATTTCACCTACGGCGCCATATTATAAGACTATAACACGCCGGTATTATTCCATATTCGGATAACCACATAACCATCCGGGCGCGTTGTGTTATCATATTCTGTGGGGTCAAAGTGAAAAAAATGCATGAAACGCGAAAAATTGTTGGGTGCGCTTATTAAGTTTTGTTTTTTTGCTGAAATTCATTTTTGTAAGCGCACTGTGCACTTATTAGAATGAATATTGTACTGTACATGATATTTTTCATCTCAATACTTACACGCACGTGTCCTCCAGCGCAACGAGAGCAACGTGAGCTTCCACTCGGCGCCGGGCAGCGTGACGAGTCAGGACGTGACCGGGATGCCGCCGATGGTACCGGGCACCTCTCTGCCCAGCACGCCCAACAGACACAGCCTCACCAAGCACCTGTCAGAGCTCGCCACCAAGCGCGAGGACGAGGACCTGTACAGGTGCAGACGACTTTTCACTTAAAGATTTATTTTGGTGTTAATTATTGTTATTTTGTTGTTTTTTGTGGGGTTATAGATAGTTAAAAGTATGTACAGTTACAACATCTACATCTACTGCTTACTGGCCAACATCAACAGGTTGATGGAATGAACCAAGAGAAAGTAGTGCCGACTAGGACAGCAGATGGCTTTTTTCACTTAAAGATTTATTTTGATTGTGATTTGGTTGGGTTTTGTGGGGTTATACATAGTGAAAAGTATTTTATTCATTGTATCGATGGTTTTCAAACTTACCATGCTGGAAATATGTAGAAAATTTGTTCACATTTACTTTGAATTGTTGATGCAAGCACTGGTGAAAGTTATTTAAGAGCAATCATCACTTTTTTAAAACTTTTTTTATCATATAGGGGCGGGCATATATGAGACTTTTAAAACTTTTTTTGTATCAAATAGGTGGATGCAAAGACAGCAGGAATCCACAAAACTGTGTTCACAAGGCAATCTCCACTATTATCCTAGTCTGGGTCAGGACTCCCTCATTAATACAGGTGAGTTTTGATATTTTATTCGTAGATTTGCTCAGTGGGCAAGCAAGTATGCTTTAAGAGAAACAATCTGATGTGTTTTGTTCATTATGAAATAGCCATCCATTTGAACAGTGCTAATAGAGAAACTAGGACAAAGAAAGTTCCGAGTTGTGAATGGCAAACTATAAAATAGTCAAAATATGTGTAGCCAAGAAATGTACACCAAATGATTTGTATCAAACAGAACTTCACAGTGTGCTTAAGAAGCCGGAGAATAACGTGGTATTTTCTCAATATCTTTTACAAGTATAATTGAAAAGGCAATTATGTGCCTTGAATTGTTACTGTGCTATAGATGAGAGATATTAGATGGTAGATCATTGTGATTGGACCTCAACGTTCTGGACTATCTGACCTAATACCATGAGATAAGACATGTAGGATTGTGTGAATAAGACTGATCAGAATTTATGAAAATAGCCAAAAACAAACAAAATATTTTTCATCTATTTTATTTTATTTATGAAAAAATACGTATATGAACTGTACACACTAATAATGTCTATTTTTAACATTATTTGAGCGCAAGTAACAGGATTGTGCTTTTATTGATACAACACAATTCTTCGACGTAATTTTCATTTTTCATAGTGGCTTTGTGCACCACTCTTTTTAATTGAAAATTTCAGTTGCCTTTTTTTTTTCATTTCTCAATCCTCCATGAAATAGGCATTATTATCATCCTAATTATTAGAACATTTTTCTTGCTGAAAACTACAACAATGCTGATGATTGTGTGTGAATGTTCTGTACGTCTGTTCTGAATTTTTGTTTGTTTGGTTTTGTATGTCACTTGATGTACATTTTAGATTCACTTGTGTATCTTCTGTAATATCAGTTGTCTGCATTTTCAATGTTGTAATGATGCATAGACTCTTCATTGTCCATATAAAACTTCTATTTCATATGTTCCACTTTGTGTACAAGGATGTTTGCCATGTTTGATGATCTTGTTCTGTGTGAAGATTTTTGTGGCTGTGCTGTATTTGTGTTATGTTTGTGGTGAGTTTTATGGCTAACGTTGAGTGTTCTAGCCACTAGAGTGGCGCCTTTTTTGGTGGCTGGAGGTTGACAATTATCATCGTCATCATCAGCTTCGCCATCTGGATCTTCATCATCACTTCCATCATCTTCCTGTATGAATACAGACAGATGTGCAGGCAGAGTGAAGCTTTTTAGCCTTTCCTCAAGGCTCAAAGCTGCATCAGAGCCTTTTGTGGCAACAATATCATCATTTGTGGAATCATCATCAACTTTTGTGGAATCATCATCATCTTTTGTGGCAACTTCATCATCTTTTGCTTCCTCATGGACGATCATGGCGAGGTGAGGTGGCAGTGAAAAGGTTTTTAGCCTTTCATCGAGACTCAAACCAGTGGCATTTTCTCCATCATCCATCTTAACCTCATCATCATCATTCATTTCATCTGCATCCTCGTCATTATTCATTTCATCTGCATCCTCATCATCTTTCATTTCATCTGCATCCTGCATGAGCGAAGAAAGATGCTTTGGCACATAGAAATTTCTCAGCCTATCATCGAGGGAGGGAACAGGATTAGACAGTTGTCCATCGTCCTCTTCCTCTGATGATGAGGAATCGAGCTCCTCATCTTGAGCATCTCTGGTCGGATACACAAAGTCTGCAAATACAACATTATTGTCATCAGTGAACAGACAAACTCCTGTGCAAAGTGATTTAAAAGGGCTGTTTACAATATAATTCTAGCTATCTAGAGAATGTTAGGAAAAGACGTTTTGTTGAAATTGAGAGCCAAAATTTGATCAATTTTGCCATGCTGGTCAGCTTCATTGTCTGAACGTTATTTTGTCAAATTGATTGATAAAGAATTATCAAATCATTCATTTAATAATTATTTCGAAAACAAATGTCATATTCTGTAAAGTATTTTTAATATCAGAGCGATGAGGTGGGTATATTTTTTGTTTTAACATTTACATTGGCCAATTTTCTGAAGGTGACTCAAGTCACATTTGGCTCGCTAAATGATTTATCTTTTCAAATATATTTTAAACCAATATTGACGACATTTTGCTGAATTCAAAGATTTTTTGCTTTGCTGTATTTTAGTCACTATTTTTAAAACATAACAGTTACAATCTTGATAAAGTGAAGATTAGTGACAGTAGGTAGATTCATAATAATTCATATGTACTGTTCTCTATTGTCTGAAATTTCAAAACATGGTGTTTGGCCATGATATGCTACACGGCTTCTTCAGATGTTGATGTTGCCAGTCTCGTTAACTGAACAGAGCAACATCAACATCTGAAGAAGCCGTGTAGCATATCACGGCGAAACGTCATGTTTTGAAATTTCAGACAATAGAGAATGGTATATATATTATTAAGTTACCAACGTACCGTGTCTGGCTGCCTTTAGCGCCTCCACATTGAGCACGGCGTCCCGGAGCCCCGTGTTCCCACGCCGCCGCAATCTGCGAGCAGACGCCATCTTGGTCAGGCCGGCGCGCACAGTCGCTCGGGTGGGACGGGGGCAGGCGCCACGATAACGCTTCAACACTCTGCAAGAGGAAGAACGATTTTTATAAAAGTGTAGACGGTTTAGGGTTTGGATCTTTGCAAACGCCATGTTCTGTAGTCTGTTACGAAGAAGACACTTTGTTGACGATGTGAAATACATATTGAAATACAGCATTTGTTTGAAAGGCTTCAATCTATTTAAGGCGGAAATATGTTGACGCAGAATATAAGTTTAGGTTTGCTGATTGCACATGTTTTGTGATCTATCAGGCCCAGAACAAACCAAACATGAACATTATAATGACCAGTATGCTCAATGTATTTAATAGCTAAAAGATAAGGGTATTCTGGAACAGTCATTTTCATATAAGAAATGAATTAATATAAGCTCTTTCTTGAAACGTTATTTAGAAATTTATCCAATATAAAGAAACCGAAAATATTTGAAAATAGAATTCATTTCTGCAAAGTTTGCAATTTTGACAGAAATGTGTTTGCAAAGTTTTTTAAAGTGTCTAGTAATCATCGAATGACATTCATTCATGGCCTTCATCAGATCTGAGTCTTAAGATCCATACAGTTATGATAAAAATGCACCCACCTCGCTCCACCGTTGTACTTTTTCACCATCTCGCTCTCAAACTCCACCTGGCTCTGTATAAATCTTTTCGCCATCTTTATATCTAGATTTATTATCAATCAATGAAGTTTATCCAATTGTATGAGAAATGTGCAGTCTGAGCTGTTGTGTGGTCACTTGCAAAAAGCAGTCTGAAGTCAGCTGCACAATCCCTGGGTGACCTACACCCAGGTCCTGGAGCACCTACACTGGGCCTCCTCCAATCAGAGAGTAGGAAGCCACAACTGACCAATCAGCAACAGCAGAGGGCAGTCATATAGCTGCTCCAAAACAATTAGCCATCAAAGGCCCCAGTCTTAGAGATCCCACCCTTTGAAATAACTTGAGTGTCAATGTGTCAGTTGTTGAAAGTCACTGAGTTTTAGTGACTTGGGTGAAGGCAGTTAATTTCCCTCAAGTTACTAATTGCTGTTTTATATCAGTTATCATTCAAAATTTGAAATTGTAAAGTGTAGAAAAAATATAATAGTTCTTTCCTCTGATGTTACCATCAAAATATTTGGCCAAAACATAAAAGGACCATGTTAGTTTTGGGTCAACTAAGCTTAAAAGACTAGTTTAAAATGTTTTTTTCATTTAATTCGATGTCTGATTTTTTTTTAAATAACTTTTCTAACCAAAACTGTGAAATGTAGTTTGACAAGTGCAAATTTGTCATGTTGATTATCTAATTTCATGACAGTAAAAATTTGTAGGGCCTGATTTGAGAAAGCTATAATTTTCATGAAAACTGTTCATACTTTTTATGATAAATGTTTTGAGTTTGTGTAAATATTTGAATGTAGACAGTATTCAATATGTGTTGGAGATAGAAGGAAGAATTTATTGAGAGAATTATAAGTAATCATAAACAAAAACATGACAAATATTTTTCATCTATTTTTTTTTATTTATGAAAAAATACATACATGAATCGTACACGTAATATTGTCTAATTTGACATTATTTGAGCACAAGTAATAAGATTGTGCTTTTAGTGATACAATGCAATTCTCAGACGTAATTTTCATATTTCATAGTGGCTTTGAGCACACCCTTTTTAACTGAAAATTTCAGTTATTTTTTTCTTATTACTCGATCCTTCATGGAACGAGCCATATTATCATCCTAATTATTAGGACATTTTTCTTGTTGAAAACTACAACAATGCTGATGATTGTGTGTGAATGTTTTGTACTTCTGTTCTGAATTTTTGTTTGTTTGGTTTTGTATGTCACTTGATGGCCATTTTATATTCACTTGTGTATCTTCTGTAATATCAGCGGTCTGCATTTTCAATGTTGTAATGATGCATTGACTCTTCATTGTCCATATAAAACTTCTATTTCATATGTTCCACTTTGTGTAACAGGATGTTTGCCATGTTTAATGATCTTGTTCTGTGTGAAGTTTTTTTGTGGCTGTGCTGTATTTGTGTTATGTTTGTGGTGAGTTTTGTGGCTAACGTTGCGTCTTCTAGCCACTAGAGTGGCGCCTTTTTTTGGTGGCTGGAGGTTGACAATTATCATCGTTATCATCAGCGTTGCCATCTGGATCTTCATCATCACTTCCATCATCTTCCTGTATGAATACAGACAGATGTGCAGGCAGAGTGAAGCTTTTTAGCCTTTCCTCAAGGCTCAAAGCTGCATAAGAGCCTTTTGTGGCAACAATATCATCATTTGTGGAATCATCATCATCAATCTTTTGTGGCAACTCATCATCTTTTCTTTTGCTTCCTCTTTGTGGCAACTTCATCATCTTTTGCTTCCTCATGGACATGGCCAGGTGAGGTGGCAGTGAAAAGCCTTTTTTTTTAGCCTTTCATCGAGACTCAAACCAGTGGCATTTTCTCCATCATCCATCTTAACCTCATCATCTTTCATTTCATCTGCATCCTCATCATCTTTCATTTCATCTGCATCCTCATCATCTTTCATTTCATCTGCATCCTGCATGAGCGAAGAAAGATGCTTTGGCACATAGAAATTTCTCAGCCTATCCTCGAGGGAGGGAACAGGATTAGACAGTTGTCCATCGTCCTCTTCCTCTGATGATGAGGAATCGAGCTCCTCATCTTGAGCATCTCTGGTCGGATACACAAAGTCTGCAAATACACCATTAGCGTCATCAGTGAACAGACAAACTCCTGTGCAAAGTGATTTAAAAGGGCCGTTTACAATATAATTCTAGCTATCTAGAGAATGTGAGGAAAGGACGTTTTGTTGAAATTGAGAGCCAAATTTAGTCAATTATTGCCATGCTTGTCAGCTTCATTGTCTGAACGTTATTTTGTCAAATTGATTGATAAAGAATTACCAAATCAATAATTTTATGATTGTTTTGAAAACGAATCTCATATTGTGTAAAGTGTTTTTAATATCAGACGGACGAGGTGTATATTTTTTGTGTTTCAACATTTACATTGACCAATTTTCTGAAGATGTCAAGTCACTTTGCCTCGCTAAATGATTGATCTTTTCAAATATATTTTAAACAGTGACGACATTTTGCTGAATTCAAAGGTGTTTTGCTTTGCTGTATTATTATGTGGGACTTTAACACGGACCTTTAATCAATATTATTAATCTTAAAGATACAGTCACTATTTTAAAAGCACAACAGTTACAAATCTTGGCATGTACAGTAGAACCTCTCTATCAGTGAGACCAGTGTTCGGTGATCTCGACGGAGAGGTGAACTCTATACAGAGGTTAATTCTGGTATCGTTATGAAGGTTTAACACTGTGAAAAGTGGCCCTATTATAGAAGTGGTCTTTATAGAGAGATGGTCTTAATTGGAAGTTTAACTGTACGTACCCTATGCTGTATTATATGGGACTTTTAACATGGATCTTTAATCAATAAGATAAGTCACTATCTCTAAAACACCCCAGTCACCACCGTGGCGTAACGTACCGTGTCTGGCTGCCTTTAGCGCCTCCACATTGAGCACGGCGTCCCGGAGCCCCGTGTTCCCGCGCCGCCGCAACCTGCGAGCAGACGCCATCTTGGTCAGGCCGGCACGCACAGTCGCTCGGGTGGGACGGGGGCAGGCGCCACGGAAACGCTTCAACACTCTGCAAGAGGAATGAATGATTTTGATCATTGTGGAAAGTTTAGGGGTTTTGATCTTTGCAAAAGCCATGTTCTGTATTATTGGAGGAAGGCGCTTTGTTGACTATGCGAAGTACATGGCAAAATACGGCATCTGTTTAAAAGCCTTCAATCTATGTAAGGCGGAAATATGTGGACGCAGAATATAAGTTTAGGTTTGCTGATTGAACATGTTTTGTGATCCATCAGGCCCAGAACAAAGCAAACATGTAAATTATAATGACCAGTATGCTTGATGTATTTGATAGCTAAAAGTAAGGGTATTCTGGAACAGTCATTTTCATATAAGAAATGAATTATTATCCAATATATAGAAACAGAAATCATTTTAAAATATAATTCAATTCTGCAAAGTTTGCAATTTTGACAGAAATGTGTTTGCAAAGTTTTTTTAAAGTGTCTAGTAATCATTGAATGACATTCATACATTGCCTTCATCAGATCTGAGTCTCAAGATCCATACAGTTATGATAAAAATGCACCCACCTCGCTCCACCATTGTACTTTTTCACCATCTCGCTCTCAAACTCCACCTGGCTCTGTATGAACCTGGCTGCCATCTTTATATCCAGATTTATTATAAATCAATGAAGTTTATCCAATTGTATGAGAAATGTGCACTCTGAGCTGTTGTGTGGTCACTTGCAAAAAGCAGTCTGAA
Source organism: Streblospio benedicti (assembly GCA_019095985.1). Classification (NCBI taxonomy): domain Eukaryota; kingdom Metazoa; phylum Annelida; class Polychaeta; order Spionida; family Spionidae; genus Streblospio; species Streblospio benedicti. Next base: position 35,938,763 of record CM032660.1, read on the forward strand.
GTCAGCTGCACAGTCCCTGGGTGACTTACACCCAGGTCCTGGAGCACCTACACTGGGCCTCATCCAATCAGAGAGCAGGAAGCCACAGCCAACCAATCAGCAACAGCAGAGGGCAGCCAAATAACTGCTCCAAAACAATTAGCTATCAAAGGCCTAAGTCTTTAGAGATCCCACCCTTTGAAATAACTTGAGTGTCAATGTGTCAGTTGTTGAAAGTAACTGAGTTTTAGTAACTTGGGTGAAGGCAGTTAATTTCCCTCAAGTTACTAATTGCAGTTTTATATCAGTTAGCATTCAAATTTTTAAAAATGTTTAATGTAAATTAAATTTGATGTTCTTTCCTCTGATGTTTCCATCAAAATCTAGCTAAAACATGAAAGGATCACATTAGTTTTTCATTATGTAAGCTTCAAAAATTGGTTTTAAAAACTTTTGTTTGATATCATTTATTTAATTTCAATGTCTCTTTTGTAATATTAATTTATCTATAGAAATTCTTTGGCAAATGTCATTTTGTAATTTCAATGATTTTAGTAAGTAGATTTTGATATTATGACTTGAAGTAATTGACAGTATTATTACTTAAATAGTTAGTAAGCAGTTGTGAGAGCGTCTATATTTCATCGTACCAATCTCATATTACATTGCTGCCTAGGATGCAAGAGAAAAGATACTAGTATACACTTTTGTAAAGCAATGATACCAAATGATTTTCACTTAACATATCATTGGTTTGCAATGAAGGACACCATATTTTTACATTACCAAGATGAACGATTTCTTAAATTCACCTTGTTTGACAAACTCCACCTACCGTTATCTTCTATATATACAATGTTCATCTTAACATAGCGCAATAAATTCTTACATTGTTGGCAGTTTCAAAAACTACTGTTGCCATTCTCAAAACATCTCTGCGCATTTTTAAGGTCACTCAGCAGGACTTTCGATGCCTAAAATCGGATCCTACACATGGGAGAGATGAAAGGCCCCCCTCGTCCCTGTTCGTGACCTGCTTCTGTGTTCGAATCTTTATCACTTCCTTGATAATTTTTGTTCTCTAGTCACTCTCTGTCCAAAACACTCACTTCCTCCAAGTCTATCTCTGACATGGGTGTTCTGATAAACATGATCCACTGATGATTGCAATCTTGTTCATTTGGGTTAGGGATTCTTTTCTCGTTGCTGTGGTGAAAGATGACTTATTGTTCTGATCAGCGTCCTTCATATATTCTTTCACTCGTGTACCCAGTTTCCTGCCAGTTACACTTTTACAAGACATACTATCCTATCTTCTGTTGTACTGTTGTGACTATGTTGCAGGTATTGCGGGCAGTGAGTACAGTCACGACGGTGGTGACTCCATGAGCATCCAGCGTGTCTCCATGTCTCCTAACACAGCCTTCTCAATGGCAGACGCACACGTGAGTGGAAGTTCCACTGTCTTTGCAGGGCCACAGATAAGTACCCATCATATAGTCTAAAACAGGTATCTGTGTTGTCAAGACGGCTAAAGTGTTTGGGTTAATTGTCCTATGGACGAGTATTCTCAGTTAGCCCAGACATCAGTTTCAATTGAATTTGTTGAATTGGACATATCAATCCTAGTTAGGACGGGTATCTTTTCAGGATACTTGTCCTACAGATAAGTAAGATGTTTTCCCTATTCGTGGCCCTGTCTTTGTTGTGAAATACTTTAAATCTAGAGTTTACAAAATACTATCTTGTATGTTTGTACCCAGCAATTGAAATGGTATTTCATTTCATTGATGTAGCATTATCGATTGGAATGGGCAATAAAGAATATGAGGTTAAAGTGAAAATGCTGCTCATTTTTCCAGGTGTTGTTTAAGCCCCTGCTGAAGGGCATTGGTCACCACTTTGACCCTGAGACGACCTCGGCCCTGATGACCAAGTTTGGAGGCAATATCTCTGTGAAGCTCATACTGAGTGCACTGCGCATTGATATTGTGGACTCAGAACTCATGTCGCATAAGCGGCATCATCAGGTAAGGAATGTTTACCGAAGTCCTTTGTCCAAACCACTAAATATAGTTTTCTTCTCGCTCTGTTTTCTATGACAAGCAAGCTCCTACTACTGTATTGAGTGCATTGCTGAAGACAGTGGTAGGATTTTGCTTGCCATTGAAAAATGGGAGAGTAGAAGAAAATTGTATCAACAAACAAACTTGGGAAAAACACATTAGAAAACTACATAGTGGAGAGCAAAAACTGGGGGCAGTAATAAGCTAGTCCAACACTCTCTAAGGGCAAAATGTGGACTTAAAAAGTGTGATGACAACAAAGATGATGAAGACTATGACGATGATGGTTGTTAAATACAAAACTTGATAAAGTGAGCATTACCTGTTGATGATGCTACTCGGTATATAATAATCATATTTTCTTACATTTCAGAGCAAGTACAGATTTAGCTCACACAGAATGCAATTCTCACCTTCTACTCCGTCCTTTCTCTGCAACAACTTTGAAGTGATGATTTCGATGAAGGACGTTCTCAACTTTGAGAAGATGACTGACGTTGATACACTAAAACAGGTATGATAAGAACATTGTTTGTGTCTCATCACTTTAGCTTAATATATTTATTAATTTCAGGTAGTTATTTTTTGTATACACATTTGTTTTGTTGAAATATCATTAACATATTATTCTAAGCTGAATATGTATGATTTACTAAAAAACAAATAATAATTAAATAAAAAAAAATATATTCTTTTCAAAATCAGTTTATACCATTGAAATAGGACACAAAATCAGCAAAATATATGATCAGAAGTTTCTGTGGCGCATCTTTATATAATAGATAAATAATAAAAGATGACATTTACATGCAAATTTAATACCATGATATTTTTGATCATGGTTATAAATTTGCAATTAAACCTAATCTTTTATTATTTATTTACAAAATCAGTATTAATTCTCTGAATATTTCTCTCAGGCTGCTATGGACGAAAGACGTAAAAGCATGAGGACGATCAAGTTTGCCATGGACAACATGGAGACAAAGCCGGCCACGACCAAGCTCAACTTCGCAGTGGCCATTCAGTCGGTGACGCAGCACGTTAACATGTCGCTGCTCCGTCTGGCTCATCAGTTCGTGTCCGTGGTGGAGAATATACATGACACGAGGGTCGAACTCAAAGGGGTATGCGCCGTTTTGTCACTTTTGTTTAGTTATACCAATTTTTGTTACACCAATCTATGTTGGATATTCATCTGCTCAAGTTTAACATTATTCTCAAAGCGTTTAAATGCTACTTTTGACGAGGCAAAAACTTGAAAGTACCTTGATAGCTTTCAATCTTTCACAAGTTTTTTTGGCAGCAGACTGAAGAAAACCTTGTGAAAGGTTGAAAGCCATCAATGTACTTCCAAAGTTTTGGTTCAAAAAAATAGTTTAAACCCTTAAATAATTTTATAAATCTAGATGTTCGTGGTGTGATTAAAATTGAAAGAAGTGAAGATAGGTGAAGCTGCATAGATTAATTGAAAAATGTATGGGTTGATTTAATGTCAGTACATCATAGTCATCTTGTGTGTATCATATGGTTTCATATTTGTATTGTGTAAAACAAGCATCATTAACATGATAATACAAATATCGTTAATTTGTTGTGCAAATTAATAAACCTACATGCAGAAGCTTTGGATTAACAAAAAAACAACTATTAAACTATACTCTGACTCTGAGTCGACATGATATCTCTTTAAGTAGGAATTTTTATGAAAATAAAATGTTTCGCTTCTTCACAGTACGGTAAAGACCCTTTCCGAGGCCACAGAAAGCAAGACTCCAAAGGTTCATCGACAGAGACTGACAACCACAGCATGGATATCCTCGATCCTCAGACATCTAACAGCAATACCGACTCCATCCTGTCACCCAAATCTGGCGATACAAATAGCAGGTAAATGTTAAGTTACATCATCGGTTGCATAGCTTTATTATTCCCACTGCTTTTACAAGTCCATGTTCATAATATCAACCCGTGGGTTTGACCTACCTAATCCTGCAGAACTTGGCAGGTGTGCCAGAAATTCAAAATCACTTAAATATGCCACTGAACATTTCAGCAGTGGCACAGTCAGGATTAGCCACTCGTCCGCTCGTATTAACTAGTAAAAACTAGTGGAGGACGAGTGCTAATTTTTAGAAACTCGTCCTTTTGACGAGGAGCAATTGTGAATAACTTGGCATACAGATATAGAGTTTGTATAAGGAGGAGTACATTTTTTGTAGGACGAGTAGATATTTGAGGGTTACTCGTCCTTACTTCCTTTATTTAGTAATAAAAATAATTAAAAATGATTATACATTTCATAAATAAATATAAGAGCAGTTCACAAATATAAGACATAACACCTACAGTAGTAGTATTCAAAGAGGTAACATTAATTCATTGAGATTTTGAGATCCAAGGGGGTATATGCCCCCCTCATGAAGGCTCCATAATGTCCTTGTCAATTAGGTGAAGGCCAAAATGAGGTCTAGGGCACATTGGAGTCATCCTGCATGCATGTTGATGTTTTGGGAGAGACACATAATCATTCATACACCAATGTTACAGACCTCAATGTGCAATGAGACATACCAAGTATATATAGCAGTGTTCATATGTTGTTAGAAAACTGTTTCTTGTGCCTTGTTCCTTAAATGATGTTTCAATGAAGTTGCTACAGTTTCACTGTATTTTGATTTGCACCTTATGTTTAAAGTTATTGGTAGGATATTTATGTCTTGTGATGAATCAGTAAGTTTCTTTATCAGGTAAAGATAATTTTTTATTATGAAACACAATGTACTTGTGTTTCATTTTCACATTTTAACATTGTAACTTCGTGGTAACCATGATATAAATTTGGGATTTATCTAATGCATGGAAAATACCACACTTTTGTAGCTGTTAGAGTACCACAGTAGGTAAATTATGTTTTTCACGCAGACACTATTGACCTGTCAAGACTAAGAATGTGGGTCGGAGTGACCGTGCCGCATCGACCACTGTACACACTGTCACCACCATGTCAGCTATTCCACATACGCACTAATTACATTTACGATGTTTACTATATTCTAAATTCCTTTCTCACCAAAAACAAGAGATCACTAGATTCAGCCAGCATCAAAACGATCGAGCTGCCTGTTGTGCTGTGTGAAGCTCTAACAGCAGCCAGTGCGCATTGCAGGGCAAATCCTGGCTTATGTCACAGATTCTAATACTGTGGCCAATGAGCATTACTGAGCTAATGGTCTGGTCAGTGCAGTTTGATAAATAGTCATGAAGGCTCCATAACGTCCTCATCAATAACGTGAAGGCCAAAAATGCTGCTGATTCTGTTGATTGTTATCATTCATACACCAATGTTACAGACCTCAATGTGGAATAAGACACATCAAGTATATAATATTATAGCAGTGTTCATGTGTTGTTAGAAAACTGTTTCTTGTGCCTTGTTCATCAAATGATGTTTCAATGAAATTGCTACAATTTTCAAAATGAGGTCCAGGGCACATTGGAGTTTGTTTTGTAGCTGGCCGTTCTTGGGTTTGTTATCATTCATACACCAATGTAACAGACCTCAATGTGGAATAAGACACACCAAGTAAATATAGCGGTGTTTATGTGCCGTTTGAAAACTGTTTCTTGTTGAATATTCATTATTTGATAGTTCAATAAAATTGCTACGATTTTCCTCTATTTTATTTAGCACCTAATGTTGAAAACTTATAGTAGGATATTTATGTCTTAGCATGAATCAGTAAGTTTCTTTAGTAGGTAAAGATCATTTTTATTATGAAACACAATGTACACATGTTTTCATTTTCGTATTTTAGTTTTGTTACTTTACGGGTAACTGTGATATGAATTTAGGATTTATTTAATGCATTGAAAATAAAAATTTGTGTTGGCCAGTGAATTATCACAGTAGGTGGATCGTATGAATGATAAAGGTATCAACCATCAATATGTGCATCTTTCATCTGAAAAGGTGGTCTCTCTGGAGACCTCTTCATTCACCCATACATATCTGCGGGGTAAGTTTGATAATATAGACTGTGCTGCCCCTAACGGCTCAAATTTCAGCCAATCAATGCTTCTGACGTTGGTTTTGCAACGAACAACATTGGGAAAAACACTTTTCGTTACATGCATATTCATGGTCTCCTACAGACCTTCATGTGTTTTTTGTTGAAATCACAAAAGCGAACGTTGCCTCATTATGATGGGCATATAAATGCATTCTTTATGTTCAGGAATGGTTAACATTAATGTTATTAAGAAACATCATAGACTATATAACTCACAAATCGAAGACAAAAATCGGCATTGATCAGTTGTCAAAGATTTCATCTTGAGGGATTTCACAGGCTCTTCAAACACCTTGTACGTCGAGAATATCCTACAATGCATACAAAATGTTGTCTCTGCTTTCCTAAATGCTTTAGTATTAATCCTGTGTGATTTAACGTTGAATGTTTTATGGTATAGGACAATATTTCACTAATATTAAATTCCATCTTTCACGTAGTTATATTGGTTTTGAAAACCTGTCAATCAAAAGTTCTACTGGTGGCGTCATTGTATAATCATGAATATGCAAATTCGTTTTACTCCGGATTGGATTTAATGGCATTGATGGCAAAAAATACATATATCCATGAAATTTGATAGATGATACCTTGCTGTGGTATCCTAAATCATGCAATATGTGTTACCATGGAAACGAAGTCGGGCAATCACAATACTGTCAACATGTTTGACGCTGATGCAGATTTTCACTCTGCAAACATCAACATATCTATAAGTGCAGTTTGATAATGAAGAGAGCAGGTCATGAAGGCTCCATAATGTCCTCCTCAACAAGGTGAAGGTCAAAAAGAGGTCCAGGGCACATTGAGTGTGTACTGTTGCTCCTATTGGGTTTATTATCATTCATACAATGTTACTGACCTCAATGTGGAATAAAACATACCAAGTAAATATAGCAGTGTTCATGTGTTGTTAGAAAACTGTTTCTTGTTGCTTGGTCATTAAATGATGTTTCAATGAATTTCTGACAATTTTACGGTATAGACATGTAAATTAATTTGGCATCTTAAGCTTTAAATTATTGGTGGGATATTTATGTCTTGCCTTGAGTATTGTTTTTTATGCCTGATGTGCTTTTAAATGTTAAGTTAGTGTAAATAATATTTTTAATCTACTATTGTCATAGAATGGAAATTTTAAGCAGTCAATGTACTAACCATCTCAGTCTCACCCATTATATTTACCGGGGTATTATTTTCTTTTAGGCCTGACGTGCTTTTGCTGGGCGCTTCACCGATATCAGCTGAGATCTCGATGGACAGCAAGACCAAGTTCCACCTGGACTCTCCAGGCAGCGATGCCGGGGCCCCGGACATCAGCTCACCAGCGCTGGGGGAGAAAACCATCGTGGACGAGATCAAACAGACCACGCCAAAGTGTTGGAAAACGCTGTATCATTTGCTGGACTTGTATTCAACGATGCCGGAAACAAAGACAGGTATCTGTAAAAATCCCATTGTTAAGAGATTTATTATAAAAGATAGAACCAACATCTTAAATAATTCATTCACATTTTAATTAAATATTTTCGGTCTTGCGATCAATCTCAGAACATAATGCAAAATGGACAAACTTAGATTACAAAACAGCTGTGTTTCAATATTACATATATAATACAAAACATGAATCACAAGACATTCAATTTGATTTTACTAAACTCAATTCCAAGATAGAAAAGACGTGTTGTTACATAATGATTACTATTTTCTAATCGCTGCTGCTGTATACATACAGAAGAGATCAGACAATAATAATCATGAGAAGAACTGTTGCTGCGCAACCCGTAAATTTAACAAATATGTTACATAATAACAGCTTATGAAGAGAAATTAGATTTACATGTAATAAAAGCTTTTACTTTGATTTCGTATTGTATGTATTTTGGATACTTCTTTTATTTTCTTCATCAAATCTTTTGGAAAATAAGCATATATTTGTATAGGAATAAAATCTACTAATATGATACACATACAATACACAATAAACCTTACACATCAAATCTTAAGTATTTTGTATGTGTTTCAGTGGGAAGAAAGCCGAGTACAACAGCATCGAAATTGTCTGTGATTGAAGAGGAGCCAGACAAAGCATCACAGACACAGTCGTCCATGGGCCACGACACACACAGAGAGTCGTCTCAAGAACGCTCGGTACCACAATACCACAGGTAACATGAGAAAGATGATGTTAACATGGAAGGAAAGAATATTGCAACATGGAGACTCAACTGTAACATATCTAGAGTGGAAGCTAAAACAAAAACTTCATTGAGAACATCTTCTGTTAGGAATGGGTTGTGTGATGCTTTGTGCACCAGTTTCCAAAACGTCAAATGATACATCATAACAACATTCCTGAACTTGTATTTAAGTAGCCTGGTGGCTTGAAAGTAGTTTCAAAAGGAATAAAATCTTTCTAATATTTAGAACTTTTTATTAGGTATTGCATGATACAAAGAAACATATTCACATGAATTAGCACTCTTCGAAGTGCCAAGTTCAATTTCATCTCTATATATATTATGCATTTCTGATTGTAAGCTTACATGCTTGTTTTCAACTATCCAGGATGTCGTCTCATCCCCCACATCATGCATTAGCCCAGAGTATCCTGGTGGGAGAACACGTGCCGCTTGTGGTGTTTGGATCAGCGAAAATCAGCCGCCTCAAAGTAGGAAATCAAGTTTATTATATGTTGTTTTTCATCTATGCTAGAAAGCAAAATAGTTACAAGATAACTTTTTCTTTTTTTTTAGTAACTTTACCTAGCATGACGAAATGCACAGTGAGACCAATAGCAATGTGAAATGGTATATTTTGCTATTTGAATTTTGCTTGAAACTCTTGTATGTACATAGCCACGATAGGATTAAAACTTGAGGAAAGAAGAATGTCAATTTTCCAAGTGTAAATCTTAGATATCAATCATTTCAATTGCTCTGCTATATTCATTGACATCAACATGATAGATTATAGTTTGGGTCATTTTCATTTGATTATTATCAGAAAACATTATTTTTCTGAGTTTTCTGAGTTGCATCTTCTTCTATTCAGTTGTATTCATATTTACACAGAAAGATGAACAGGGTATTGTATTTATTTTAAGATTTGGTTTACTTTTTAAGACATTTTGATTTTGTTTTATTTAAAAAAAAAACGTTCATTTGGATGCCAATTGATAAATTAATCTCTTGTGAAGTCAAGTACTTGATCAGATTTCATTTTACTTTGTAAAATTCTGAGAACAATGCTATATGAAGCATGTACATTTATTGGATACTTTTTTTTCATCATTCCAAAAGTTTACGCTTAGTGATGCTTTAATACTAATTGTATTTGGGTCAAGCTCTTAGCTGTACTTTTCATCGATAAAAATTTCATTCTTGTTAGAATATTTTTCTCCATTTTTTTCTGTTTTTCAAAACATTCGCTAATATTATTCCTGTATGATGCCGGTGTGGATTTTTGACTCTGTGTAGATAACAACTATTTGTCCACCCAAGCAATATCATATGTTAAAGATATAAGCAGGTGTGCTATGAATTGTAGAATTTATCATTTCAAAGTGTATGATGACAAAAGTAAAGGCTACTGTGAGTTAATGATAAGCATTGCTTTCTTTTTATTTGGACCCTAATATATCGTCAGAGGCACAGAAACTGCATATTTACCGTAGAATCTGAATGATAGTTTTCTCTCTGTTACCAGGTGTCAGCGATGTTGAGTGGACTGAAACTGGAAGCAGACGTCAACAACGTAAATGCATCCGTCACACATCGTGAGACCATCAAAGGTAAAACATTGGTGTCAAGCAGTATATTTACAAATTTGTTTGCAAGGCATCTGAAAATGTTTCACATTTCTTAAAATAGCTTTCTTTTAGAGAAGCATATTAAAAGATTAGTATAATACAACGTATCTCTTGATCGAATCTTATATACAAATGAAGGGATTCTTCTTCGAAACAATCCAAACACTCAATGATAATGAGTATGATTATGATGAAGTTGCGTCATTGCACAGCAAGTGCAAGGTACAGTTATTGAGTGGAATCTATGCTATTTTAAATATGTCCAGCTTGGGCTGGTAACCATGTCATCCTTGAGGAGTGTATTCCAATCCATGGACTCTAGCATCATGGGAGGGTGTGTGTGTTATGTATATTACTATTTTTTACAATCTCTACACCATACACATTACTACTATTACGTGGAAAGCCTTCTATATAACAATAGTAATGTGTTTGGTGTCAGCACCCCTCCCCTGATGCTAGGGCCCATGTTCCAATCCCTGCTGCCGTACAAAAGACCATGTGATTCTCATTCAGTGCTACGAAACACTGCAGGTGTTCTCAAGCGTAAGAGCCACGGCTCGTCGGCTGTGGCTCACGTGGGCAGCACCAGGATCATCCTGAGGGAGGGCACCTCCAAAAACTGGCAGGACGTCGTCACACTCAATGTAGCCACATCGCAGGGTCTGTACTCGTCCTTCAGCAAAGGCTCGCGTGGGAGACAGCACAATTCGGGCCTGCTGACGGTGGGCATCATAGACGTGGATATTCCACAGCATCCGGTCGTATTGCACGGTGGGTATCGTAATGTAGTACTGGCAGTGATGGATGTTCAATTTTTATGGGGGGTTTGATGTTTCATATTAGTGTTTGACGGTATGATGATTTATGATGATTCTGGAAATAATGGTATATTTTCTTCGTATTGATATGAAACTTGCATTCAGGCTTTGTTTTATAACCTTTAATGTTGAACTTTGAGAGACCATCTGCTACTTGGTCACTGGGCTGTACTGCAATTAATAACACAAAATATGTACTCTAGAACCTCCCATTAAGAGCACCTCTCTTAAAAGACTCACTCCATATTCAGAGAATTTCTCACGGTCTCAAGTCTTCATAAAGAACCGTGGTGATCCTCCATAAAAGATTACCTCTCGATTGAGACCGCTTGAAGCCAGCCCCCTGGTGGTCTTATTACAATGTATAGAGGTTCTATTGTAACTCAATCACTACAAAATGTTCAAAAATAAGATCAGATTTATGGCTTCAGATATGGTTGCAAGAACTTCAAAGCAAATCTCCTCAACCTTCATGGAATTTCAATCTCGTCCTAGAGTGGTACCCTCAAAAAGTAAATCAAACTATGACAATTTGGATGGGGAAGGATCGAATCACCACGCGTACAGTGAAATGCAAGCAGAATCGACAATACCAGACACCCAGTTACCAGAAAAGAAAGAGGAGCCACCCAGACCATTTGTGATTCACTTTAAGTCTGTATTGTCTGGACTCACTATTGGTGCTTCGTTGCTGCCTTCTCTAAAGGTATGAATGTTCAGTTCAGTTTGTTTTATTAAAACTTGCAATTCATATTAAAGCTAAACAAACTCGGAAAAAATGCTTTGTGGTAAACTTCAATTGCTTAGGCTTCATATATTTGTGGGGATGATGATTTGCATAATTTTGCAAATGTTTTTAATTTGTCATTATGATGCCTTTTTCCTAGGCTCGATATGAAATGGGGAAAGTGACAAGTTTTGGGATCACTGGCAAAAAAGCTCGGTTCACAGTAGAACTTCGAAAGCATTCACTCAGCTTCACTTCGCAGGTCAGTATATTGCCGTTGATTTCATCAGAATATCGGTAGAAAAAGAAACAGACACAATTTATACTCTGCAAACAACAGACGTCATGTACAACACAAAGACTAATTGATTGAAAATTTTGTTTATCAAGGCAAATAAACATTTCACAAATCCAAATAGTTTGGTTAACATTTATATAAGTATATAAGCACTTACCCTTACGCATATAACAAAAGTTAGAAATGAACCAAAATAATGTGAAGAATATCAACGCATCAGTCGTGCCTAAGTACATTTTATGAACTCAAGTCCTCTCCAAGTACTTTGCATGTGTACTTGAGTACAAGTACATATACATTTGAGTTTTTTTCAAATGTACTTTCAAGAGTCCGAGTGCAAGTACAGCAAATTGGTGTACTTCCAAGTACTGTATTTGAGGAACAACTCTAATGATATCAGAGTTGTGCCTAAGTACATTTTATGACTAAAGTCCAGTACAAGTACTTTGCATGTGTACTTGAGTCCACGTACAACTACATTTTGAGTTTTTTCAAATGTACCAAGTACTGTACTCACTGTACTTGAGGAACAACTCAAAACACATCACAATTTCTTCCGTCTAACGAAACCAAATAGTTTCGTTAACATGTATATTAGTTGATAGGCACATACTGTCATATGTATATTCAACGTATAAACCAAATCAACCGGAAAAATGTGACATGTATCAGCACATCGTCCCAATTCCTCACCTGCTCTATCATCCCCAGGTGTCGATCCCGTCCAACGTGCCATCCTCTGCGAGCATCGACCTGCCTCCGATCCACATGCACGCGGACTACCGCAAGCAGGAGGAGGCTGCGGCTGGGGGTGGGGCCGGGGATGGGCTCATGGAGGCCGGGCTCGCGCTCAGGGAAGGCAGCTACCTCAACGCCGTCGCAGAGGTACTGCTTTGTTACACGTTAATTAGGTACAGGTCATTGGATGGAAAGAGTAAGTGAGTGATTGTGTGAGTGATTAGTATTGTGCTACCTCAACGCTGTCGCAGAGGTACTACTGACCTTTTTTTTATCCACATAAGAATTCTTCTGAAATTAAATTCAAAATGTTTGCAATAAAAGTAGATAATGATTTTACGCAGTTTGGTTAAGGTGCCTCAATGCCATTGTTGAGGTGCTACAGTAGATCCTCTTGATTATGACCACTTTTGGAACCAGTGTTAGGTGGTCTCAATAGAGAGGTTCATTTTGGTAGCTGAGATACCATTTGACCTTTTGTGGCACCTACACGTTAATTAGGTACAGTTCATGGTGTTGAAAGAGTGAGTGAGTGATTGTGTGAGTGATTAGCATTGTGCGCTGAATGCGCTGCCGGTGTAAGTACGGAAGAATTGATCAATTGATGATCAATAAGTGTGCCAATGACCTGGTGTAAAATGCAAAGTCGTGAGAGCAAAATACTTGAATCATGACCATAAACCACAACATATACATACACTTTTAACATTTTTTTTTCCAAATATGAATTTTTCTGGAATTAAACTCAAAACGTTTGCTATAAAGTTACATAGTGATGTGTTTAGTCAAGGTCCTGTCAGGTTATTGTCTGTTTTGTAGGTGGGAGAATTTCGCCACAGCCTCACCACAGACCTGCTCAATCATTTGGTGTTTGTGCAAAAGGTTTTTATGAAGGAGGTATGTATGATATTTATGCATTTATAGAAATTGATCAATCATTTTATGACATGGAGCTGGCTTTGTATAAATGTAGTTGAATGGCTTATATCATTCGTCACTGTAGGTTAAATATAGAATATCATGGTCACGCTCTAAACTATAAAAAAAAAAAAAAAAAAAAAGAATTGATAACTGAAAGCCTGGATATAGAATCTACTGTAGAACCTCTATTACGTCCACCTTTGAGACCAGTGTTAGGTGGTCTCAGTAGAGAGGTGGTCTCTATACTGAGCCTTATTTTGGTAGCTTTTTGAAGGTTTGGGGCCATGAAAAGTGGTCTTATTATGGAGGTGGCCTCAATAGAGAGGTGGTCTCTATACAGAGGCTCATTTTAGTAGCTTTATGAAGGTTTGGGACCCTGAAAAGTGGTAATATTATATAGGTGGTCTCAATAGAGAGGTGGTCTTAATTGGAGGTTGTTTGTGCAGGTGAACGAGGTGGTGCAGAAGGTGTCTGGGGGCGACCAGCCGGTGCCGCTGTGGGGCAATGACGGAGGAGCCGTGAACTCTCCGTCAAAACCCCTCCTCTTCTCTCTCAACTTCCGCCTGAAGGGAATCCAAATCACAGCCACGACTCCGTCAAACAACGCTGTCCGGCTGGAAACTCCCGGTGAGCTGTTTTTCTCGTACTTAGCCATGTATGATTTATTACTTAAAATATTTGCTTCTTTCTGAAGTAGTGATTTTTTAAAGTCCTCCTGTGACAGTGTGTGCATTTCTGTCAACTTCACAATAATGATGTTTTATTTAGTGGAGTTCGAATTGCCTTTGAAAGATGTTAACTTCTAACGTTGTATGCTTTCACATACAGCCGAAGAGACTGAGTTTATGTTTCATTGCCTTTGAAATTTCATTTTGGCGATCAGCATTAAATTTCATCCATGAGCTAGGATCTTTATGTTCATCTTAGAAGCATCAAAAATTGCTTTTTGACTACAGAGACCATTGAACTGAAGCTGTCCAACCGAGTGGAGGCAGCCAAGAATGGGCTGGACCCGTTCCACTACAGCAGCAACAGCAGCAACCCCAAGCTGTTTGTCAAACTGGAGGTTCGCTTTCTTGCATTCGTCACGGTGATATAGTAAATTTCAGTTAATATGAATAGTGAATATGTTGCAAATCAAAAAATAGACTAATAGTACACCTAAGTGACCTTAAACCTGCTTCCTTGGTGGATTGGATAGGGTGTTGGATATGACCATACCCTTACATAGACAAGCAAAGGGCTGTGGACTACGGTTGCTCTGATAATGCCACCGCCGCAAAAAAGTCATGTCACCTCAACTGTGCTATATGCAGGCATCTAACCTGAACATGTGACTATGACCCAAAAGTAACTCGTCCTGCCAAGTTCCCTAACATGATTTAGCTCAGCAACTACGCGTATGCAGAACGAGTGAATTGAATTCAGCATGAGTCCCTCCCAGTTTTTACTAGTCTGGACTAGCGGACTAGTCACTAAATGGGAGACTGCTGTGCTATATGCAGGCGTCTAACCTGCACACGTGCCCATGACAGGTGCTATATGCAGGCATCATGTGACCATGACAGGTGCTATATGCAGGCGTCTAACCTGAACATGTGACCATGACAGGTGCTCTATGCAGGCGTCTAACCTGAACGTGTGACCATGACAGGTGCTATATGCAGGCTTCTAACCTGAACACATGACCATGACAGGTGCTATATGCATGCGTCTAACCTGAACGTGTGACCATGACAGGTGCTCTATGCAGGCGTCCAACCTGAACATGTGACCATGACATGTGCTATATGCAGGCATCATGTGACCATGACAGGTGCTATATGCAGGCGTCTAACCTGAACATGTGACCATGTGACGGGTGCTCTATGCAGGCTTCTAACCTGAACACATGACCATGTGACGGGTGCTCTATGCAGGCGTCTAACCTGAACACGTGACCATGATATGTGCTATATGCAGGCATCTAACCTGAACGTGTGACCATAACAGGTGCAGCTGGTGCTGGCCCTCGGTTCGCTGCTCAACAACCCCATGTTCGAGGAGGCTGAGCCTGAGTTCCAGACCTTCGCTAACTTCAAGACGCGCATCAGTCTGCGGAACGCTCTGCCGGACGAGCTCATACCCGGCGTCGGCAATGAACAGGTAGGTGGTGGTGGCAATTGTATGTAGAATAGAACATTCATAGCAGATTAGGGAAAACACGGTATTCATCCACAATCGTACATAGTTGACAGACAATGCAAGATGTAACTCAAAACGATTTGTAAAACGAACCTCTTATCTATAGTCTTTCTCTGAAAACCGTATTCTTGTAGTTTATACTCTTTGACAGGTTAAAACTTCAAATCTAAAAAACTTGTAATCTATGTACGCTCATCTTACAGCATTTTACATTTGATATCAATACTTTGTAGGAGGCCCTTCTGCTGTCTGTAAAACGACCAGTGTTATACGTGCAGCCGGCAGCCTTTGATAAAGCAGTACTCGTGTGGCTCAATTATAAACACGCGTATGACTTCTGGACAGAGAAACGACTCGAAATGAATAAAGAAGTCCAAACAGCCACTCAACAGGTGAGAAAACCAGCATCATGTCAAAGTGCACAATGAATTTGCGTGGTTCTTTATGTTCATTTTATGTATGAAAACTACCGGTATTGAGTTGTCTAATGAAATTTTCTTGAAACAACAGTATGAAACTATTTGTTCATACCGCTTTTTATCACTTCAGGTTCTTGATAAGATACCAACTGTGACAGCAAACTCTGTTGTCCTGAGCACACTTTTCCTTCAACTTACGGTTGATGACCTGGGCATCTGCATACCACTGAACGCATCGCTCAATGCTAACACCTACAATGCTAAAGGTATTGCCAGTTTCATTTGGATGTGATGATGGTGTGATGATGTAGGAAGCGTTAACTTTTTTATTTTAATAGCTGAAATCCAACTTCTCGATGTGACTCAGATGTGAGATAGATTTTGCCATCGTTAGCTGATTTCTTTTTATGAATCAATGATGATATGCCATGTATTTTAGTGTTTGTTGACCCATTTTGAATAGGTCTAGGTTATTGCCATGTGTAATTTAAACTACATACAGTAGAACCTTTGGGACCATACCAGTGTTCAGTGGTCTCTATTCTGATAGTTTTATGAAGGATTGCGACTGTGAAAAGTGGTCTTAGTATAGAGGTTGTCTCAATGGAGAGGCAGTCTTACTTGGAGGTTCTACTGTATACATATTATATCATAGACATTGTCACTCTAGTAAATGAAATTAAGTGCATTAGATGCTCACATTAAGACCACCTCTTTATTGAGACCATCTCTATAATAAGACCGATTTGCATGGTACCAAACCACTTTCAACGGATAACCTCCATAAAGAGACCACCCCTCAATTGAGACCACTTGAAGTCAGTCGCATGGGTGGTCCTAATAGAGAGGTTTTACATTAATACTCTCCGTCTCGGCCTGCAGTTGAGGAGCCGTCGGGAGCTGCTCTCGTGCTCACCCTGGAGAAAACCCTCATCTCCGCCTGCTCTTGTGTCTCTCTCGTCAGCAAGGGAGAGTTCAAGAACTTCTGCCTCAGGTTTGCAAGCTACAGTACAGTGAATGTCCTTAACAACGGAACCCACTTTGCGGTCACAAATCCTTCCATTGTAGATTTCCATTGTTTACTCCATAATTTACTTACATTATTAATAGGCGATGCATGAGAAAAGTTTCCATTTTTCAGGTTTTCCATTGTTCACACTTCTGTTGTTGTTGAGAACATTCACAGTGAAACAAGTTAGAATACCACTAATGACTTGGGTCACATCGATCCATGCATTAGAGACATGGTCATTTTATGCAATTACAAGATTTAATTTTGGTCAGTAATCATATAATTGTCAAAAATTGTTCCACTGGAATGGAGTTATTATATATTAAGGAGGCGGTCGTAGTTGGTTGAATATAATACCTTTGTACTTTATGAATAAAAACCATCAGTTACGCCTGCTATATTCTAAGATAAGCTGTATGTTATGCATCTTTTCTACTTTAATACTGCGAATATCAAAATTACCATTACATTTCACAGGTTTGCCAAGGACTTTGTTGTTGACTTTGACGACTGGAAACCGATGAAAGAGAATGAACTCGACCCCATAATGAATGCCATGGAAGTTCCAGAAGGTTTGTAATTGATTATGAATAATGAACAGCATTAGAGGTATTTGTTCTGTAAAGGACTTGAGAGACTAACGGCAGGAATTATATTTTGTGTTTTCCTTTAAAGACGTTCTTTAAAATTGTGGAGATAATTGTATTCTATGTTGTCATTTTGAATATGAATTATCAGTATTAATCGTATATTTTCTTTTTTTCTTTTAGGAACATATGAAGTGTGTTCCAGAACTCAGCAGCCAATAACTAATGATCCGAATAGCAACGCAAAGTGGGTGCTGAATGTCAAATGGAAAATGGAAGGTAAATGAGACCAGAATGAAATAAAATGTATGACTAAAGAAAATATTGTAATGGGGAGTATATATCAATGTATACAAAAAAATGATCAAAAGATATCAAAACATGCCAAGAGACAAACATTCTTATTTTGATTTTGTTCCCGGATTGTTTTTAATTTCATAGTACTATAGGATTATATTAGTGATAGTATGAGGATATACTATAATATGTGCTTCTGTGGCCAATTGGATAGGGAGTTGGACTCTTGACCAGAAGGTCGTGGGTTCGATTCCCGGTCGGATCTGATGGTGGGTGTTGAGCAAACTCACTTCTAACAGGTTGCACACTGCTCCGTGGTACCTACACATTAAATAGGTACAGGTCAGGCAAGTGAATGCTAATGTGAGCGATAAGCACGTCTGCAGTTGTGTGCTGTATGCTCCTTAGGGAGTTGAGAAAGATAGTGTGATAAGGATGCCAATGGCCTGGTGTAGATGTAAAGTCACTATAAAATGGCAAAACTGTTAATTGCGATTGTAAATAAGCACGTTTATATTTTTTTTATAATGTACTATTGAAATTGTCCCACTTTCATCCAAATCTCTCCACCATAGCTGGCATAGTGCTATAATCTATATATAGTTTCTAAATAAAAGTGCATACTTAAAAGTGTAATGATGATCTTTTCAGGTATTGACATTCATCTGGACACCAGCATTGGGAAGCAGCTGTCTATTTTAGGCAATACGCTGACAGCATTCGCCTATCCAACTGAAGAAACGAACGCTCAAGAACCTTACTCAGACGAGAGCGATGGAAACCAAATGGAAGGTGAAGATTGACATTCATTAGATTTGATTATTTTCATTATAAACTTGACTCGCTTGCATTCTCCATTAATATGTATTAGCAATTACTTTCATAATTGATTCCGTTTGACATCATTCCGACATGCGTTTTCAAATCGACACAATTTGTCAATTTGAAAACCTTTTTTACATCCTGTTGTGTTGATTCACTCTGAGTATCAGATGTCAACAGACCTCTGAAGCATAACTATAAGCTGATACTCAGAGTGTTTATTATGTATCTGCAGAGAGTTCTGAGTCAGAAGACGATGTGATTGCGACGTATTCCAACGATCACTTGAACAGCGTTGGTAGCAAAAGGTCGGCCGTGATTCCGGAAGGATTGCCCGACATCGTGTACGACCCCACTATTGACCCCAAGACACGGGCGAGACTTATC
Source organism: Streblospio benedicti (assembly GCA_019095985.1). Lineage (NCBI taxonomy): Eukaryota > Metazoa > Annelida > Polychaeta > Spionida > Spionidae > Streblospio > Streblospio benedicti. Next base: position 35,957,905 of record CM032660.1, read on the forward strand.
GAACAACAAATGAATGAGCAGGTAAGCTTTTTAGTACCGCTAGACGTTTGTATTTAGTTCATATGGTGGGTTTTCCAAACATGCTTGTGCCTCTCTTGTCTGTATATGTAGCAAGCATGTTCCTAGGAACATGAATAAGGGATTTGGTAATATTTCTAAATTTTATTGAATTTTGGAATTTGGAATTTACAGTTTATTTGTGAACTCTTCTGTCTGACTTCAGGTGAAGAGTGTTGAAGTTCTCAAGCAACTGGGCGCCAGTCAAAGTACGATAGAGAGTGAGCAGCGCAAACTTCAGGAGCTCGAGGCTGCAGCCGTCCATGACTTTGCGTAAAGTTCAAACATATAGATTAATGATTTCTTGAATTGCATAAACATTAAAGCAAACCATATAGCTTTGATATGACCATTCATTTTTAGCACATCAATTCTTGAACACACAGTAGAACCTCCAATTAAGACCACCTCTATAATGAGACCACTTCCATAATAAGATCACTTTTCTCGGTCCCAATCCTTCAAAATGATTCCAGTGGGAACTTCCATATAAAGACCACCTCCCCATTGACACCACTTTAAGTCGGTCCCACAAGTGGTCGTGATAGAGAAATACTACTGTAACTAATTTATGAAAAAAATAAGGTTTTTCTTCTTTTCCACTTCCAGTCAAGATTTCCAAAAGAAGTTGAAGAGACGCGGAGTGATAACGACTGTGATAAAAGACACGCTGGGTCTCGGCGGCAACAAACCGAGCTCGCACATGAGGTCGAAGTCCACGAGTCAAGCGGCACCGTTCATGTCCTCATCGTCAGTGAGACGGTCGCGTGAGAGAAACCGCAGTCAGCTCACATCCATGGTGGAAGACCAGGAGGGCTCAGAACCGGTTTCTTTGGCTAAACGGTATTGGAAATTACATATGTATCAAATTTTTCTAGGTATAATGATTAGTTTAGGGACTTGGTTTTCAGTAAGCTCTAATAATGGGCAATATAAAGCGTTTATTAGAATTTGTGTAATGAAGTTAGCTTGATTGCTTAGATTGGTTGGAGGGAGTTTGTAAGGAATAAACTTATCACTGAATTTTTGGAAGGTTTTACAATGTATTATGCACATCACACGGTAAATGGTAGTCAACAAATTAAAGGTGGACTAAACACAAATGGATTGCCGATGCTCTGACTTTCATATAGATTTACTGGTGTTTGCCATTGAATTAACATATTTGGTCTATATCATGGAGAAGGTCATCCTTTTCTGAAAATTTTGATATACAGTAGAACCTAGAAGTAAGACCACCTCTATTGAGACAACCTCTTTAATAAGACTGATTTACACAGTCTCAAACACTGTTAATCTCCATAAAGAGACTACTTCGGTTGAGACCACTTGAAGTCAGTCCAATGGGTGGTCTCAATGGAGAGGTTCTACTGTAGTACAAATTAAATACGAGTTAGCTAAACCCACCTAAAGTCCCTTAGACCTGTTTTGCTTAAGCTGAATGCATAGTTTTACCAAGCATTGACAACTTGTTCTCAGATTCATCAGCGGCCATCAGCGCACAATGTCGTTTGACGATCATGAGAGACTGAGAACCAACCAGCTGCGGCCAATGACTGACAGCTCCTCGTTTCCCATAGCAACAGCCAGTGACACGCAGGCATCACAATCCCAAACTTGGATTGAGGAAAATGATGTAAGTTGTTATATGCATGCAAACTATGGATGTTTGATGGTTGGAAATACAATTGAAGATTTTTTGCATGATTTATACTGTATGGGCAATAGCATTGAATTAAACCATGTAAATACAAAGAAAAAGCAATGATGTCTGCCAGTGTAATATTGATATGTGCATATTACTGCATAACACGGTGTCTAATAAAAAATCACATATTATTTTTTGATTTCTGCCATTTTGACATCAATCTATTTGTGGCATAATTATGTATGATTCGCTACCAATTATTTTGTAAGCGTTTCATGCGTAAGTAAGACATAAGATGGTTATAAACTTGTAGAAATTAATATCTTTTATGATATACCTTTGTTTACCTGTGCTAAAAGTTTCAAACATGCATCTCAAAATATAGAAAATGTAAAAATCCAACTGGACATGTTGAGAATAAAAGTTGCATGTATTTTACTATTGCATGGGAAATATTGTGAATATATTAGTCATTTTTATTAAATCTGTTTCTGCATGCAAAGCTACTGCTAAATCTAATATTATTAGGTATATAGTTGTATCAGGAGGGTGATGGTCGTTAAATATAATAATTAATATAATGTAATGAGTGAGAAAGACGTAAATAAAGCCGGAGGATAAAGCATAAATTTTAGTAATCCAAGTGTGGGATAAATGTTTATATTTTCTAAAACTTTTTTATGTGCAATACCCTTTTAATTATATGTACCTGTAGACTGCAATTTTAGATGTTTCTCATACTCTAAATTGTTAATGCTTTTAGGTGAAATGCTTATACATAAAAAAGTCATTCAACTTAGATCTCATACCGAAAAAATAATATGTAATTTTGTTTAGATTATAATCACTGACAATTGATTTCTCTCCATATTCATTATGATGTGCCTTGTTTTTTAAAATGTTATTTAAATGTGCTTTTTAAATGTTATGAACATAATTTACTGAATTATTTTCAAATCAAATGTCTTTAGAGGGATCATATTTACAAAGATTTTACCTTCCGATTTGATGATGATCGCAAGGCTGAGAGTGAAAAGAATATGGTAGAGAAGGTGTGATTTTTTTTTAATTTCATCCCAATTTATATGTCAGTATTTATTTTTTATGCTAATAAAGGAGCTTGGCTTTTTTTATAATTTATTCTGATCATATCATGTTACAAATCATCAACAATCAACATGTATTATATCAATCAGTTAATTATTTTTTGTGAGATTAGTTTTCCAAATTGCTTTGGTGGTTGTGCATTGCTTTAACCTTTTTTACTTCATTAAATTATTACTGTGTCGAATCTAATGTATCATTGTGTATGCATATGCATGTCTGTTAATCTTTATCTTTGACAAAAGGAAAGAAAATCAACTCATAATGAAAAGGGTACCAGTCCAAGGTCAACTCTCCAAGGTCAAAAGCTCTTTGGAACCCAGCCATCGAATATTTTAGAGCCCAGTGTTGATTTTGAACTTGATGTAAAAGTTGATATAAACTCTGGAAGGTAATAAAATGAGTATTTTATTAAATTATTTTGAAATGTATAAAAATATTTCTAAACATCAGAAGAATTTTGGCTATGCAATATCATCACAGGGGAAAATGTATTTTTCAGCTGTATTCTTCATCCCAAAGAGCCTAAATATGATGAGAGTGTAGATTCCAAACCAAAACTTTCTCCGAAGTTGGATAGAAAAAACATGAAACCTGCCAAGAAATCTATGTCGGACTTGAATTCAAGTAGAAGTTTTGCAATGCAAGCTGCAAATACTGACTACAGAACTGTGTTTTTTCTGCCTGGTGTCGACATCAAAATACATTATAGTTCGACCACAGACGCTGCAGATAAAGCGACTGATACCAGTGGTTCACCAGGAGTTAGCGAATCCACTTTCACTGAAAGCAAAGCTCAAGAAACTTCACCACCAACATTTTCTTATACATTTCATAGTAAGGCGAATTGAATAAGGATTTGTTCTTTTCGGCACATGATGTTAAATATGAATGTTAATTTTTCTTTAATTTGCTGTACATGTACCGGTAATAACTATATTTGTACACATTTCAGGCAAGAAAAGTCTAGAAAAGAAGGCCAATCTTTATGCATGGCTGACATTACAACAGCTGTCGGAAGAAATGTTGATCAGTCCCAGCCTTCTGGACTTCCTTGATCAAGTAAAAATTTTAAATAAACCTTTCGAATATGAACATTTTCATAAGCATTGTACTCCATTTAATATTTCTAAATGAGTCTCTTATAGGTAAAAAGTTGTGCTGAAATGTTTAATTTTTCAGGCACTAGAACCTATTCCAATCGCAACAACGTCCTCAACGTCTAAAACTTCACAGAAAAACTCTGCTCAAGCTACAAGTGACTCAATGGATCGCAGTGATACTTTGGACACGTCTGCCAGCTCATTGACTGGATCATATGGAGCAGTGATGGGCGCCTCTTTTTCAGTAAGCCGATACTGGGGTCCAAAAGTGAATTGATTGTGTCGAACTTCCAATCTTATGAGCTTTTTGTGCAGTAAAAATCATTGACAATCACCCTTGTGCTACTACGTTCTTGCTAGCTGGTAGTTCAGGCAACCAACTCATGGCCAGAATGATCGGAGTTTGAATTGCCATTTTGTCTTGAATTCATTGTTCAGTACATCTTAAGCAAAACTTTTCAGTTTGTAGAAAACAAATTGAATAAATAATGTGTTGAATGAAAACTGATAGTGGAGTGGCTAAGTGTCAGAATCGTGTAAATGGTGATACAAGCATAAAAATTGGTACAATGACTCTCAGTGGCATACTGAAGATTTCTATCGGTAGAGTCACTTAAAAATCCAAGAAGGCGGCCATTTTTCAAGATGGCCACCATTCTGACCTCAAATACCTAATTAAATCCAATCAAAAGTAATTTACATTCTAGTTGTAAGCGTGTTTCTGATTTAATTTTGTGTTTTTAAATATGGTGAATATGGCAAAAGTTAAGAATATTTTCGCCTCTGCAGGTGGATGTTGTGGTGTATATACGGGTTCAGGCGTCTCTCATCCGCTTCACCTGCCTGCCCAAGTCCAGAGTGGAGTGTCTGCTGCGGCTGCCGTCTCTTGATGTGGTTTTCTCAACAAAAAAAGCCGACTCCGAGCAGACGGCATTTGATGCTCAGGCTGCGTACAAAAAACGTCCGACAAACCCAACTTCCTCGCTTCCAAAAACAGGTACGGTTTGTGTTAGCTGATAGCGTAGACAGTTTTATTGTTTGTTTGTGATAGTTTGCAGACATGACAAACTTTTTTTTGTCAGAATCATTTCATTTACCTTAACATAAAAACTGCCAAACGCTGGCAGCAGTGGAGCTTTTGATTGGTTGAAATTGTGATGAGACCAACTTCCATGAATATTAAGAGTTATGAATCATGGGAATATACTGCCTATATATTAGAGGTGGGACCTTCGGTCGGTTTTAGCCTTCGAACCTTCGGGACACTTTACCGAACAAACCTTCAAACGTTTGTTGATAAGTAGGTGAGTAAATATTAAACTTTAAACACCATGTTTGGAGATAACTGTTGAACAGAAAAATGGCAGACACCGTAAAACCTATCTTTGTTTGCGTCGTCGCCTTTCTAAAATGGTCACTGTAACACTGTGTAACAGCTCACCTGTGTTTCTATCACAAGGCAATCAGATCATGATTAGTTGAGGTCTTTTAAGATGCCACGCGCTGGGTAGGTACAAGTACTGCCTTTGATGATGCCGCTACACTTCCTGTGGTCAAGTTTGCATTAGGGCACGATCATTAAATATTACATGATTGGGCAGACAAAACACTGGTGCTATGGTCACTTGACTTTGTAACTTGCCTAACTAGCGACTATTAATCATTAGGCTTAGTATTAGACGCTACGCAAGTTCTCACCTGCAATGACGAATTGGCAGTTAACTTTCGTGTTTGATCTGTGCCGACACTTGGCAACGGCCGCCCAGGCTAGGGGTTAAGTAATTCTTTGATTTGAGTTGATAATGGGGATTATGGCTATTGTTTACTGTGGACGTCTACTTGCCTGTTAAATTATCAGTTACATAACAACTGTCCACCTGTAAGGGACGGTGCAATATTTACCAGGAAGGGGGACCGGTGCATTTGGTAGGGGGACAGGTACTTTTTTCAAAGTGCAAAGTAGGGGGAACGGATGATTTTTCGTTCTTGTTGGCCATGGGACATGTACTTTTTTTCAGCTGCTGAAATCCCACCTCGACGTGAGCAAATCGGTACAAATTAATCACGCGAATATTCATGGGAGGGGACGCGGAGTTTTTTTTATGAATAGAGGTCATGGGACATCAGGTTTTTTTTCATCACATCAGCAGGGGACAAGACCTTTTTTCAGACAAATTTTTCAATACGCACCGGTCCCCCCGCCTGTTAAATATTGCATCGTCCCTAAGCAGCCATGAGGCTGTGTAAATAACTGTATAAGTCAGTTGATTACGTAACCTTAAGGGTGCCTTGTTTCATGTTCAATGATTATCATTCGACCACGCATGAGCGAAAATCAAATCAAATTAGCGTCAACCTGAAGGTTCGGTTGTGAAATTTACCTTCGAAGATAATGGTAGACGAGCTAAGGTTCGAAGCTTCAAAGCTTCGGCCCACCCCTACTATATATAGCCGTGAGATATGGACGACGATTGAACGCTGATTTGTTTGCTGCGCCGAACTATCTTGTGTGTGGGAATTGTGAGACCAACTTCAATGAATATTAAGGGGTTTATATCTGCGTATATAGCAGTGAGATATGACGACGATTGAACGCCCCTGACTTGTTTTCAGTGCCGAGCCACTTCTTCATCTTATTGGTTGGAATTGTGTAACCAACTTCCTTGAGTATTAAGGGTTTTGAATCTCGAATATGTACTGCATATATAGCCATAGTATACTACGATGGTTGACTTGTTTTCAGCACCGACCCGTGTGCGTCACGCGAGCGGGCGCGGGGGCAGCTTAGGCACCGGCAGCACGTCAGCTGACCAGCCGTCCAAGGGCGGGCTTAGTGTCACCGCCTGCATGGCTGACTTCTCGCTCTACATCTTCCATCCTTACGGGGGTGGGAAGAAAACGTCGCTGACTGCGCTGGAAAGCAGCTTCCGAAAGACACAGATGGAAGGCAGGAAGGATGGGAAGGATTCGCTGAGTCTGAATGTGGAGTTTGTCAAGGTTTGTATGTTGATGACTGGGTGGTTTAGTGTAGCAGGAGACATTTGTGGGATTTTGCTTGTGAGTGTTGTTGTTTTTCAATATAAGTACATGGTTGTTTTCTTTCAAATACTGCTAGGAAAATTCAAAACGTGAAGCCATGTTTTATATTAATCATCTTTCCACTATACAGAGTTGTTAAGTGTTCTTCATATGAATATTTCTAACAACTTTTAAAGAGGGGGAAATATAGCTATTTTGAGATGTGAGAATGGGCCTTTATCTTTTATGAGAAATGAGAATGGGGTCAATTTCCTTTGAGAATTATGAGAAATTGTGAAATCATGAAATGAGAATGGTTAGAAAATAAGGGAGAAGCGCCCTGGATTTTTGCTGAGACTTGAGAATGGGGTAGGGTATATTCTCCCCTTAACAACCCTGAAACTACACTTCCCCTAAATGTTCAACATTTAAGTCATAAGTCTGTGGAGTACATTATGTTGCAAAATATTTTTCCATCTAATTCCTAGGTGAACATCTCCAGAACACGGGGAACAAGCGCCATGAGATCGGCGAACATGGTGCGATTTTCAGCCGTGTGTGATATTGGGTCCGCCTCTTTCAAATACGATATGAGGAAATTGAGTGAGATCCTGGCTCTTCCTAATGCCTGGTAGGTGCTAAGTCTTTGACGTGTAAAACTTTTCGTTGCACAGTATCATGAGTCCCAGCATCGTGGGAGGATGTGTGTGGTAAGTTTACTACAGTGGCTTGCAAACACTATACCATACACATTACTACTTTTATATGGAAGCCTTCTATATAATAGTAGTAATGTTTATGGTATGTGTTTGTAAATCATAGTAGTAAACATACCATACACCCATCCCATAATGCTGGGGCCCATGCACAGTATTACCATCTGCCCAACAATCTCCTAACAAACTTTTTGTTTTCAAGCTTTACATGTAAAATAAATTTCTGACTGGTAATGTTTAGAGTTCTATTGAGTGACGTTTTTTACCTTGAAAATTACCAAGTCATGCAAGTGAAGTGTGGATTTTGCGACCAAATCCCCATTATGTTACAAGATACAATGTACATAGAACCTCAAATTAAGACCACCGCTATAATAAGACCACTTTTTATGGTCCCAAACCTTTAATAAAGCTCCCAAAGTGAACCTCTATATAGAGACCACCTCCCTATTGAGACCTCTAACACTGGTCCCAAAGAAGGTCCTAATAGAGAGGTTCAACTGTATGTGACTATGTGGTAGACAATTAATGGATTGAAACTTAATTACATGGTTTAGGTACAAAAAGAGTCTCGCGAGAAGGATGTTTCTGGGCGAGGAGGTGTCCGTAGTGCACAGTGAGGCCGGCATCGAGCGGGAGATTCGCTCTCAGCACCTCAACAGCGCCGTGGAACTCCTGCTGCCCAAAACCCCCAGCAAACCGTCCACGTCGTCACTGCCGTCAGTCATTCCGAAGATAAAGACGGATTTGGTGGACGACGAGAAGTCAGTGGCGTCCAACTCGAGAGCACAGTCACCAAGGTAATGAGGCATTACACAGTCATTGCCATGGTAACGAGGCATTACACCACCGTTGCCATGGTAACGAGGCATTACACCGCCATCGCCATGATAACGAGGCATTACACTGTCGTCGCCATGGTAACGAGGTATTACGCTGCTGTCAACATGGTAAAGAGGCATTACACCGCCGTCGCCAAGGTAACGAAACATTACACTGTCGCCAAGGTAACGAGGCATTACACAGTCACCAAGGTAACAAGGCATTACACGGCCGTCTAAGGTAGGGCACACTTCTGAAAATGTTTCACTTTTGCGGGGTTATGTCACTAATGTGGATCCACACTGACTTTTCTAATGCAAATACGATTTCAATATTTTGAAAATGATTATTTAAACCATATCTTGATATCTGTCAATTTTTTGGATCTCGGTTTTTTCAATGTTAACTATTGTATAACATTTATGTTCGGCCAGTCTCTTGTCCTTGTTGATCCTGGATCATCATGCTAGAATATTATGTAACTCCTAGGTCCCTGTCACGATAAAGGCTGGATTATATCAAACGACATGGTAAGTTTACATTAGGAGGTCCACAACTTACCACCTCTGGTATTATATAATATGTAAATAATCTCGTGTGTTGTTCCAGGGTATCCCCGTCTGTGCCCATCACTCCGTCCACGCGGATGCCCTGGCTGTCCGACTCTACGCACCACAAATTTGAACGTCTGCCGTCAAAGCCGGCCACAGTGGACAGAGTGCCCGGTAGAGCTCTTTCTTACTGCATGAGCCTCTTGTTGAAATTGATGTACAGTACAACCTCCAATTAAGACCACCTCTATATTGAGACCACCTCTATAATATGACCACTTTTCATGGTCCCAAACCTTCATAAAGCTATCATAATGAACCTCTGTACAGAGACTACCTCCCTAATGAGATCACCTAACACTGGTCCAAAGGTGGTCCTAATAGAGAGGTTCTACTGTACTTGTATAAAATATTGCTAATAATATGAATTTAATATGAATAATATACATGTATTATTTTGCATTTATCACACTGTAGCATATGTAGAGCAATGATTACATCATGTGAATGTGTTAATCTAACCCAGGCGAACGAAGAGCCATTCAAGACTGGGAGACCATGGTCCTATTTGCTGTGAACCTGTCAAAACTGGATGTTGTTGTCAACATGTCGAATGTGATGGGCCACACAATCTGGTCGACCATGGACATAAAGTCGTCTGGCCAACTGTCCATTGACAGCACCGGATACAGGAATATGAAAATCCGTGCTGGGCTGGGAGAGTCTAAGTTGGAAGCCAGGGGAGGTCAGTTGATTGATTGAATTTGAAAGTTCTAATTTCCATATTTGGAAAAAAAGTTATCTTATTTTGATTCATAAGAGCAGCCAAAGGATTATTGCATAATGCATAGATGTAGCTACTACAAAATAATTGAATATTATCAAAAAAGTATGTCTACCTTTGGTGTTATGCATAACTCTAACAGATACAATGTAAATGTTGAATGCAGATAAAATATATATTATATGCAACTATCCGAAGGGCCTACACCTGTGTAAACAACACACAAACATTTGGACCATCTTAAAATCTAAGCCATTAAATTCAAATGTTAAAACTAATATAAAGCCCAAGCCTAAATCGATAATTTTTCATTCAAATTGCCCATTATGTACATTGTACGTTTGGATTGTGCTATACGATATTTGCACCATGCATTCTGTAAAGGAAGTGGCTAGGGAGCCAACGTCGGCTGCCTAGCCACTTCCTTCTGTAAACAATGCATGTTGACCAACTGGGTGATACTGGTGTCATGCACGTGTCAGGACTACTTGGCAAATGTTCGGGATCAAGATTAGATGACAAAGAATGAAACAGAAATAGAACATACAAATGTGGTAAAGCCTAATCCGTATGAAATTTAGAAGCTGGCCAAGTATTAAAGTGTCTCTAAGCGTCTGGGAAGGTTAGCATAAGGGTGTAAGGCGCCTCTCCATACACATGACTGTGAACGGGTGAGTTCGATTCCACAGGCTTCCAAATCTTTACTGGGTTCCCCAAAGATTTCACAACGCCGGTAATCGTAAATTACATTAAAATAAAGCATAATCCTCTGATGCATTACCCTATAGGCATCATCAGCGGCAACATCCTGATCCAGAAGGTGAACAACCTGATCAGCATCAGCGAGGACAAGGGCTTCGACCCGGTGCACAACGTGTGTCTGGAGCTGTACGCCGTCGAGGCGCGACTCGACTACATGGGCTCCTCCATCATGATGGGACGCCTCAGCCAGCTCACTGGCAAGCTGTGTAAGTAGCCATGGGCTCCTCCATCATGATGAGACGCCTCAGCCAGGGGAGGTATTAGAGGGATCAATCATTGCCATATACATGTAATGTGTATATGGCTGTCACATATGACGATGGAAGGAAGGTGATGGAGGTGTAGCCTATTTAATCCGTCCCAGACCTGTATACTGACGGGAGCTGGTGTGAGCGATGGGGGACCGAGGGATATTATAGCGTAGTTGGTGAGGAAGGGAGGGAAAGGGAGGAGCATTTAATGTGTTCCAGATCTCATCTGTTTCAACCCGAGCAGCAGCAGGAAGGTGGTGATAGAGATGCATTAGTTCTCGACCTGTTTAGATGCGGATGGCGTAGAAAGGGTTGGGGAGAGAAGAGGGCGTGATGGCGGAAGGAAGGGTAGGAAAGGGAAGTGTGCAACATTTAATCTGCTCTGCACATGTTTACCAGGGATAGCAGTAGCTGGGGGAGGGATATCAGAGGGATCATTCATTGCCATATTCAGTACATGTAATGCGTATATGGCTGTGACATATGAAATATGACAATGGGAGGAAGGTGGAGAAGGTGTATTTAATCTGTCACAGACCTGCATACTGACGGGAGCTGCAGTGAAGGATGTGAGACAGGAGGAAGTATGGGGAGGGAGGAGCATTTAATGTTTCGACCCGAGCAACGCCGGGTAGACAGCTTGTTACTACGATAATTTAGAAACTAAAGAACAAGTTAAAACCTATTTTCTCTGGATAATTTATTGAAAACCACCATAGTGTTAGAGCTTTTCTTTGATCGAATTTCTACTTTATTTATAATTTTGGTGAATTGATTAATGTGCATGATTCAATAAAGCACAGAATCATATGACCAAAACTGTTGTAGGGGATGAGTGGAAAATTGACATGGCTGTGGATGATCGATTCTTTGCTGATGATGCACTAGCGACAAACAGACCAGCTCTGATCTTCGTGCATGGAGACCTCGCATGGGATAAGTGAGCTCTTGTTTGTCAATTGGAGCTAATGTAACTCGTGTAGAAATATTGTCTTTATGTCTTAATAAATTTAGAGAGATGCTAACTGAAAAATGTACTAATTTTCCTCTTATAAATACCCATTAACTCTGTGAAAGGAAGCAAGCATTTGTTTTGGTTTGTGATATGGCAGCTAATGATCTGTATTGATTCTATACATGCAAATGAAAATAAGCATTCAAAATAATAGAAAATCTACACATTATCATACTTACTGTTCCGTCAGCCTTTTGCATAAATGACCAACTTCATCCCCACAGATTCCACCTGATGATCTCGCGGTCGACAACACCCGACCTCCTAAAGATCGTCACCAAGCTTGATGAGTTCTTCACGCAGCAGTTCACGAGCAGCAAGCGTGTGTTCTCTGTGTTCGCCGATCGCTCGTCATCGCAAGCAGTCGACATGTCCAGCAAGCTGCGTCTGAAGCGCAAAGACTTCGGTGGAAGAGCGGCGACAAAACAGCCGGAGATCAGACACCAGAGACACTGGCAGAAGGTGAGCAAACGCTTTAATAATACAATGCACCAGTACTCTAGCCTAAAACCTGTTAAGTTCATGTCATACAGTAGAACCTCCAATTGAGACCACCTCTCTATTGAGACCACCTCGTTAATAAGACCACTTTTCACAGGTTCCAAACCATTGTAAAGCTACCAAAATAGAGACTACCTTTCTATTGAGACCACCTAACACTGGTCCCAAAGGTGGTCCTAATAGAGGTTCTACTGTATTTAAGAGATGAAAATGTAATAAAATTATTAGCAGCCTTTTGAAGTATTAAAAAATCGACAAATCAAAAGTGATTGCTTGCAGATTTCTCGTACTATTGAGTAGTGTGAAGTTATGTTATTTTCAAATCTATTTTAAGTTACATTTGCTATCTGCCTTGTATAAAGAGCGATAATGACAATCAATTTTACATTTCAACGTTTCCTGACTTGCATATTTAGTTCACGTACATCGTAGATAAAAACGTTTGCTTACTTTTAGGTTCTCAGCAACATCTCCGGATGCAAGTTTCCTATGCTAAATTTAGCACTGCCGGACAGAGGTACCATTCTGGGAGGAAGCATGAACCTTCATGGCAACAACTTGTCTCTAGCCTGCTTTAGTGGCATTAACTTCAGGTAGAATTGTCATTTTACAAGCACTACTAGTACTGATTTTACAAACGAATCATGTTTACTCATTTAATCTGGATCAAGTGTGGATTAAATTAATAAAGCGTCAGCCCCTGCAAATTCACAACCAATGATAATATATACTATATGATGCAATATGTGAGAATTTATCATCACATTCTTCATTCTTATTGCTTTTTAATTCATAGAGGTACAGTGATAAATGATTGACCCATAACAGCAAATACATGTTATGCAAATAACTTATGAAACAAATGAAATATACTCTAATCTACAATGAAGCTTCACTTTTTCAATGAAACAATATGTTTAGAACTGTGGTTTTCTTCAGGTCGAAATATTGGGCTTTGTTTACGATGGATCAACCATATATAAATTTTGCAACTGAAGCCATGGATGTTGATAACAGTGGGAAAATAGGTAAGTTGATTGTTGATAATTTTGTGCATGTGCCTTTCAAATATTTGATAGTTTATAATGAATTAATGGTATTACTATTAATACATCAGGTAGCATTTAGTATCACATAAAAACCAATTATATTTGAACCCATTAACCATAGATCCTACCTAGCAGGAGGTTGTGAACACTATTGAGATCAGCATAGGCCAAGACCACAGTGTCACAGTGTCTTGCCATTTAATTCTAGCAGGCTTTTTGAGGCATGTAGTATGATAAAGAAATGTTAATTGATTGTTGCAGGTACACACATCATTCAGAACCTGACGTTTGAGCTCGGAAGACACGTTCTCCGCATGGACAAAAGCATCAAGGCGATGGTGTGCAAGATCTCACGAGGGCAGCACAATCCGCAGCTGTTTACAAGTGTGGCAGACTGGTTCCATTACGCCTTTGCCACCAGTGAAATCCCTGATTTGGATACTTTTCCCACAATTGTGCCAATGGCGAGAGAAGATGGTGAGAGGATGACTTCAACCTCCTCACGCAGGTAAGTTTTCAGATGTTTATCAATTATTGCCTGATTTTACCAGTGTTTTTGCTTTCTATGTGATATTCTGGAAAGATTGGATAACCATCTCGCAATCCAACAAACAATTATCTTATTTTTCCAATTTTTTTAATGTTTTTTGAAAATATAGCAATTACATCAAAATTAATTAATTTGAAATGATGTATTAATTATTGTGGTTTTAGATCTGAGTACAGCCATGAAACAGAGATCATTTTCAAGCTGCCCACTCTGCAAATGCACTTGAAAACAGAACATTTACAAGGGGAAAATGAACCAGGAGAAAACGACCCTAATCCGCATGTGGACTGTTCGTTTGTCACAGACTTTGACGATCATATAATCGTGGCCATGGATGCAGAGGTAATATATAGCTTTTTAATGCACAGAAAAAATCATTTTCTTGATTAATGTACATACAGTAGAACTTCCAGTTAAGACCACCTCTATTCAGATCACCTCTATAATAAGACCACTTTTCCCAGTCCCAAACTTTCATAAAGCTACCAAAATGAACCTCTGTATAAAGACCACCACTCTATCGAGACTGCCTAACACTGGTCCCAAAAGTGGTGATAGTAGAGAGGTTCTACTGTACATATTGTGTCTGTTGCATGGTTTATGTTTTTGTTATTTCAATGTATTACATTGTTTTCCATTCCTTACACGCTAGGTGCTGCTATTCCTCCATGATCTTGTCAACAACTACGTGAAAGATAAAATGGCAGAAAAGGTTGTGAAAAGTCCTGAGCTGGAGAAGAAGAATGTAGCGGCTCATCCTACGGCTGTTTTGAAGCAGGACATCCGCGAGTTTCGCTGTAACACATGGCATTTGGAACCGACTGTGAGACTGATATCGTGGGCTGGGAAAAGAATAGACCCAGTGGGGGTTGACTATATTCTGCAGAGATTAGGATTCCAACATGCCAGGCTCACAATCCCTAAGTGGATGCAAAGAGGTTGTATGGATCCATTGGATAAAATACTCAGTCTACTTGTCGACAAGTTGATTCTAGTCTTAAAAGAGCCCGCAGAAGAACACGACACAGAAAGCACAATGTAATCATTAAAGTCAGTTAAGTTAATGTAGGTGGTACTTAGTCTGCAATAAGTCAGGAGTACATGTATTTCAAACAAGAATGTGATGTAATAAACGATAATTTCAATTTGTTGGCTCATTATCGACAAAATTGGAGTTCAATGTTCTAATTGTTATCTCCTTTTAGTGATCAAAATGCCAGTAATAAATTTATGTGATCATGAAATTAATTCTTTTTGCGCTAAGCATACTGGATGTATTTAACACACAATAAATAATGTACATGTATGGTACAAATTACAAAAAGGGAATGTTCAAAAATATATTTTTTAGTGATATTAACATTTTTGAGTTATTTTCATTCTTAGTATTCAATTTCCTATTTAACCTTTTTGTTGTTTGTAATCATTAATAAATGTCTCAAATAACAAATGTACAAGCTTGTTAAACCAGTTTTGATTGTTGTTATTGCAAGTATACATACTGGTAACAATCGGTTGTGTGTTTTTGTTCAACGTGATACACTTACAATTGTTCTTCGATAATGTATGGAACTATAAATTCCATATGACCGCATTTGTTAATGTTTTGTATACAGATGAAAACTAGTCAGATATGTTAGAGAATAATTGTAGATAAATAGTACTATTTAGATAATTATGGCAAAAGTTAAGCCAATTTTGTGGCCATGGATTCAGAGATGATAGAATTTTATAAATAGAAAAAGATATATTTTATTGATTTTTCAACACAAGTATTGTTTCGTTTTTATATAGTTTGTGATTCCATGCATAATATTGTTTAGTTATGATTATATAGTAAATAGTAAATTTGATAGTTGAAAATAGCGCAATACGAAAAGATCACAATATAGAGCATTTAAATGGCCAGTTTTAAATACTAGTGATATATTTTACAAAGCCTTGTAAGCATTCCTTGGTGAGATTTTTTTTATTGTGTATGAAGGTTTCAATGAAAAATTTAACAGAAACGTTCCAAACAAATGCAGCTTGTAACATATTTCTGTTATTGTGTTGTGGTGTAATTTTTTTTAGTTGTTTCAGTTAATCTTGTGTAAATTATTGGGGATATATATATATATTTTTTGACGGTTAACTTATAGAGTTATGTTAACTCAAATTTTGCCTCATACACTGTATTTTCTTTTTAAGAAATTTCCAATGCAAGTCCGAATACCTCGTAAACAAAGACATGTATAAAGATAATATAGAAACTGTTTTAGTTATTTAATTATATTCTCTCTCCCTCTCATTAGACACATAAGAAAAGTTTTAATTATTTATAGAAATAATAAACCATATACCAATGTGTATAGATATGTATGCTTTATGTGATGCTGTTTTGCTTAGAAATCAATGTAATGAAATTTTCATGGCTACAATTCGTCCAAAATAAATGAACAAACATGCATGGTTGGTAATATTTTAGGTTAGACATCTGTTCTTGTACACAATGAATTTCATCCATATATTGGAAATCTCAGTATTACGTGTTTTTTATTATTGTATTTCACAGGTGATGGGATATGTGAGAAAATTCATAATTATACCAAATTAGGTTAAATACAGGGAACATTGTTTACCTTTGAGAATTTTCTTAAGTGAATGGTGTAGGTAAATATCCAAATTTGAAATATTGATATTGAAAAGTAGAACTTTCATTTTAATGTAATTTTAACTAATGCATGTCCGTAAATAAAATGCTGAATATAGATATTGTTGTTGAATTTAAACATATTTTATATTTATAAAAATATAAATGCAGTGTTTTTATCTGAACCTGTCTAAGAGCTCAACTTTCATAGTAATTGAAATGTTTTAAATAAAGATGAAGAGTCAATAGTAACACGCAATCATGGCCAAAGTTTCATACATACATGGGATCAGTATAAGAAATATATTATATACAACATATTTATATGTAATATATATTTAAAAAATATATATATATATATATATATATATATATATATATATATATATATATATATGTAACTGTAAAACCCTCTGTACTTTTCATGAAAGTGTAAACATGTACATGTAGCTTATATAAAATTCTAATATTTAAAAGCTTTCACAAAATGCAAAACATACATGTAGTAAATGAAAAATTGCGATTGCAAGTTTCCCTGTACCAGTTCCCTGACTTCTCTAAAAGTCATGTTTGCTTTCTACTTAAGCTTTAACTGAGAACAATGGGACAATTAACAACCATTGTCTGCTACCAACTATCACTAGAAGTGTCAGCGTGTTTTCTAGGTAAGATAATTCATTCCTTTAAGTAGTATCAAAGAGAACAGTTAGTTGGCATGGTTGGCTATTAAAGTTTCTCCATTCAAAATTATCATGGGATGGTGTGACATATTCTTACGCAAAGAGTTATATTTTCTCAACAAAGGGGTCATTGTTGTTCACCATTTAATGGTATTGCTTCAGATATAAACTTCAAAGAGAAGTATTTGTAGGAAAAGTTTAATGGGGATGGTTTTCGTGGTTACTAGAACGGAATTGGAATTGGAATTGAAGTCAGAGGAATTGGAATTGGAATTGAAGTCAGGGAAATTGGAATTGGAATTTGCGTGAAAAACGGAATTGGAATTGCCAGAATGGAATTGACCCCATGTCTGGTTCACAAAAAAACAATAAGCTGATGAAAATAATGCTAAGTCAATGGGGTGAATGGATAGTAAATGGATACTAAAAATCATACATTTCCATACATTTGTTTAAATAGGTTTATTTTTCCATTCATTCATCATATTTTATATTTAAATATTTTGATTCTATTTCTAAGTTCTTTGGGAGGTTAATTACTATCATATCAATAAATGTATTCTCATTTCTAGAACTTAATGTACAATGGGTGAAGTTTACACAAGCACATATTCATTGAAAATGACATCACTTAATACATAAAATACTTGGGGTAAAATTCACAATAAAATGCAGGAAAGCAACCAATATGGTTTTATTTTCTATAACAAGTCCATTCCATAATGCAGATTGCTTCACAAGTACTTCTTGAAAGAAATAAAAGATCCATCAAACCCTGAAAACGTATGTGAAAATTAGTAACTGTACAAAAAAATGCACTCATTACAATTACTAACATGGATACTATATTTAGCAAAATTATTACTTACTTTTTGACAATTTGCACAACATCTTCATCATTTAAAACATGATCTTTGCCAACTTTCATCGGTTGAAACTTAACAGATGAACCCCACACAACAGCACTAAAATTATTGCACCAACATTCAAAATTTGCAATATCAAAATGCATATAGTTTGATAAATTGATTATTTTTAGCTAAATTCAGACTTATTTCGCTGTAAGTATCAACTTGAAATTTAGATGTTTGTTATTCAAAACTATTAAAAAAGGAAATTAAAGACTTACTATTTGAATTCTTTGATAATAGATCTATGGAGTTTGTTACAGAAGTCTTCTACGGATGTGCTACCCTCCTTCAGTACAACTGGTGCATTGTAATCCGGAAGCTGTCCTTTTGGTTTTGTATAGCTAATTAATCAAGACAAAAAATAGTACAAATGAAGAGTCTGAAGAATATTACATCATTATCAATTTAGATGAATTAACAACTTTTTATAACATAAAATATCAGTTATTAGGTTCTATCTAAATTTATCTACGCACAACATTTACTATTACAAGATGCTATGGAAATTTAATATATACTTATATCATACTGTAAGCTGCATTATGAAATAAGAAAAGAAATCACTGTGCTAATCTATTTAATAGGAAGTAATAAGATGACTGCAAATTTACTTACATCCTAACAAGTCCGAGGTATTCCCACATCTTTTCTAACAAGTCATCAAAATTCCATTTATGATGGGCAGAGATAGGAACACAATGGGGAATTTTATAAATAATGTCAAGTTCCTGAAAGATGAGCAAGCAAATAAAATACAGGTGAAACTCTTGAAATAATTCTTTTGTAAATTTAATAAATTTCAATTGAAAATTGTCATTCTATTTTTTAAGACACAACAATACAAGTGAATTATTTACCTCTATCGAAATTTGATCAATTTTGTTTAGAACATAGATGCATGGGATATACACTCTATTTCCTTCTACAACATCAATTAAATCTTCCATTGTTGCATCATATCTCAAGACAATATCTGCATTGTGGATTCTATACTCTCCTAACACAGATTTCACGGTGTCAAGGTCTAATTCTGATTGAGCAACCTAAAAATTAAAGAAAAATATTTATTCAAAGTTAAAATAAATCCTAGCCGTGACAATGAAACTATGTTAAAAAAGAAGAAACTTCGTGAAAAATGAAAGACTCGAAGTCATACCGTTGCGGTTAAGTTCAGTCCTCCTTTTTCTTTTCTTCTAAAAGAAATATTTGGAGGTGTTTTATTGAGCCGAATGCCAAATCCTTCCAACTCATATTCTAACTGTCTTTTATGCTGCAGAGGCTTCAACACATCCAAAACAATATAGATTAAACTACATGTTCTGGCAACTGTAAAGAATAAAAAAAAATGCATATTCAATCATTTATGATTACTTTCATTCACTCACAAATCAAATGCACATATTTTCAATTAACAAAATTTGTTTTCAAAAGACGAGTTGCCAAACAATCTTTACGAATAAGATTTTGGCAGAATATAAAAGAATCATTAAAGTAATACTTCTAAAGAAAGTGTGCTTACCAGCAATAACCTGCTTTCCTCTTCCTTTGCCATCTTTAGCTCCTTCAATAATACCTGGTAAATCAAGCAACTGGATCTTTGCACCCTTGTAGCGGATGACACCAGGGACAGTAGTTAAAGTTGTGAACTCATACGCAGCTACTTCAGAGTATACACCAGCTAGGTTGCTTAATAATGTGGATTTTCCCACTGACGGAAAACCTAATTAATAAAAACAACATAATAAACCTAATGACAACAGTTCAATCCAACTATGCTATCTACAAAATTGTCATAATATTCATTTCAAAGACCTGTTATACAGGTTACTTATCTTACCTACAAATCCTATACGTGCGTCTCCAGTTTTCGCCACATCAAACCCTTCACCTGTTCCTCCCCCACCGCCTTTAGGTTCGATTAATTCTCTCCTCAATTTAGCCAATCTAGCTTTTAGCAAACCCAAATGCCCCATTGTAGCTTTATTGCGTTGAGTTCGAGCCATCTGGAAAAGTAGAGAAAACCCCCCGAATGAAATATATACAATGATGGTGGCCGTTCACATTCACAAAGATTGGTTGGACAATCATTATATATAGTACAGCCCATAGTAATAATTATACCATGTCCAGCATATGAATTGACAGAAATCTTGTAAATGATGAGAGCGATCTTACAAACCCAGACTTGGTTTATATGTATGATTTGACTTTTTTTTAAATCTTGATCAGTTACGTCGCAGAATCATTTTATCGATAGTGGTGTCGTTACAATGACATCCAGAGGCAGGTTAGCTAGCCAACAGAGCCTCGGTGGTGGAGGGATCACACCAGCCTTTGTTTTCAAGCTAGGTGAGTTCTGCGTGCAGGGGGTGGCTCTATTCTACATGTCACGCCTTTTAACAAGGCTTCAGAACCTCATGCTTTGTACCACCACCGTCTAGTAGTATAGATCACCAATCGCTAAAACCGGCCATACACATAAATCATGAATTTTATGTAGGATGTGAAATTTCGTTACATCTATAATGGGGAGTTCGTACATAGGATTCACGGAACATTGCAGAACAGTGTGATTGATGCTCTACTGTACTGTGGCGACACGGTAATCGCAGATCGACAATGCAGTGGCAGATGTACGACGTAACTGTTTGGCGACACGAAATCGCAAACTCAAGACGCAGCCAAATCACGTTTGTTAGTCCGTACCATCCAGGACCACTATTTGATTTAAAAAAATGAAAAAGGATTTGCCATTTGGCATCATTACAAAAGCAGACTTGTCTAATGGAGTGTGCTCTCCTACAGCAGCTAAACATTATATGAACGTATTGAATAAATATAGTGGATATGAGGTTCATAATGACCATGTTGACAATTTTCAGTTCATAGATCTACGACAGAACTTTGGTTTACTTTCGAAAGTAGCACTGTAAAAGTTACCTCGGCCTCAATTTCAGCGATCTTCTCCAGGATACCCATTTTGTTTGTCGTCTAAGAACGCCGTGACAACTAAGAAGTCTATTCAACAAATAATGTGACAATATTAATGTAGCTTATATGAAAATAAAACACATTTTATTTCAGAAATGTGCCATACAATGTGGGCACCGGAAGGTGACAGATTTCATTGTGCAATTGTGCATACTAAAAACGGGACCACTAACTTAAAGTGAAAATCTTTACAAATTAAAATAAAGCTGTATTTCAGTTTATTGGTGGTTTACCACTCACTGTCTCAAGTTCAATGAAGAAATACATTTAGAGCTTACTAAAACATGCTGTCGCTTATTAGTCATCAAATATTTAACCTTTCTCAAATCAGAAAAAGGATATTTTGATTTTAATCATAAGGCACCCCGAGATGAAATGCCTTAAAAGTTTTTACGACATCGTACTTTTAATTATTTTCGAATAAATAATATTATTTTAAAAATCATGAATAATATTGTCTGCTATGTTTTTATTGTTTTCATTCGATTTTCAAAATTAATTGATCCAATCATATTCTCATATTTCAAATTTTTGGCATGTTTTACTTTATCCGAAAGCAGAGCTACGGGCACCTGTCACTCATTTTGTCAAAGAAAGTGATGTTTTGGAAAAATCTGTGTGTCAAAGTTGTCGGATTAATCGGTACATTAAGATAATATCCACGTAGGAATAATGCTCAGAAGTAGTATGCCTATATGTGCTGATTGTAATGCTCCAGGTTCGTTAATTACTTAACAGAATACATTTTAATTGGCCATTTTAATTCAACTTTTAGATTTAAATGTCATAATTAGAGGTCTACAAAGACTACACTGTCTCTGCAGACAATGAAATCTAAATGGGTATCTGTGTTTTGTAATAACCGCTACTGCATGACACTTTTCAAGTAAATTTACTAATTAATAGCAAACATGCAAAAGATCTGTGAACTACTACTAGTAGCCTACACTAGTATTGTAACGAGGAAGAGGATGCAGTTGATAACAGGCAGACTAAGAGGTTTTATCTATGTTAATGGTATTGGCTTTCAAATTTCAACTCAGAAGTGTAGGAACACATGGGTGGGATGTTATATATCCTCACAGTATATACTTAATTGCTAATCTTACATATATGGCAATATACCTAGTGATACCTAGTGATGTTTTCCGGTGCAGGATCTAGAAGTTCCTCTATACCGGACTCTGCTTCTTCCTCCATCTCGGCGGGAATTAACTTGACTTCCGAGTGCTATGTCTGCTTTGAAATCTTCATATACTATTTCTTGATTTTCCCAAAATTTATCAAGTCTGTTTTTAAATGTATTGAGTATATGCTTAAAAAAGAAAGAACTCAAGCTTTCCTGTTTTCAGATGCCCCTTGGGCCTCCATCAATAGAGGAGTCGCCGTGTGTGATGAGTGCTGTGGTGTACATCGATCTCTTGGAAGACATGTTTCTCAAATCAAACATCTTAAGAAAGGATTCTGGAACTCTCAGCAGCTTGCGGTAGGTTGCAAGTTATGACGATTATTAAAATTCTTTGTTATTAATTTTTAAACTAAATCATTGATCTAGATGAAGCATATTTTGACAGAATGTGTATATTGATGATGATTTTTGGATGTACTTCATATTAATCATTGAAGGCCCGACAAATCATAATTCCTGAATCCTCAGATTACCAATATATCTAGTTAGATCTAGGCAAAAATATTTTATGGAATGTAGTTATTGTGTCACTTTATATTTTGGATTAACTATAACCTAAATATCAGTTGGTCAACAAAATTCGGAAACTAATTAAGTAGTACAGCAGGGGGAAAACAGTGGAAAATATCTTTTGAGGTCTGATCATTAATTATTTTGAATATAAAATCCTGCTCCACAGTGCTAGTCCATGTCTATCTAAATATTTATTAGTTTGTTGTATATATTCAGATGCATCAGCAGCTGCTAAATCAGTCGGCTAATAGTATTTGGGAACACTGTATTTTGGATGTTTCTCAAAACAAGCAAGGCAGACGAAAACCAAACCCAAGAGATCCAGTCTTGTATGTTAACTGAATTATTCTTCACTTTTGCAATTTCAACTACTGGCACATGCATCGTAGAGGGTAGAAGTCAACTGAAACTAATGAGTGGCCATTCTTTCACTCATTAGTCTCAGTTGGCTTCTACCCTCTATGATGCATGTGCCCATGATTTCAACATTTGAACAGAAGATTATCTTTTTGATCTTTTATATTTGCTTCATATATATTTTATAATTGCAGCCCTACTAAAGCAGATTTCATCAGATCCAAATATCAATTTCTAAAATTTGTAAATAAGGCTAAAGATTCAGATGGTCGTGGTTTAGATGACATCAATAAGGTATTATAACTTTTTTTTTATTGAATTCTCATGTAAACTGCAGTTATTTTATATGTCACTCCTTACATTTTAATTTCACTTTCTAGCAATTGCATGCAAGTGTACGCACTGCTGATTTGAAGACATCTTTGAGATTACTATCACTTGGAGCTGACCCTAACTTTTTTCATCATGTAAGAATCTTGGTTATATTATAACCTGGTATATAATGAAAATTGTTACTAAACATGATGTTTAAGGATTAGAAAAAAAATCTGTCTTTGCAAAAACATATATTAACTAGCAAATTGTGATTGAAGTACATATATTTACAAATTCAATATTCTGGTTAAAAAAAAAACACACAAGTTTTGTGTTTGCAATCTAGATTTTATCAAACTCTGTAAACATAGCTTTCTTTTCAATACGTTATTGCGTATTTTTTTTCCGACTACCAGGAAAAAGGCACTGCCCCTCTTCATGTGGCTGCCCAGACCGGCCAGTCGCTGCAGGTGGAGCTCCTGCTCATATACGGTGGAGATCCGGGTGTGTTTGACCACAATGGCCGCGCACCGTCGGATCACGCCAAAAAAGAAGGCCACACAGACTTGCATGATCGCCTCATTGAAGTGCAGTATGAGATGACTGACAAATTTGCTTTCTATCTTTGTGGACGCAAACCTGGTATATATATTTTTTTCTTATGATGGTCATATTTTAAACGTTTTTAATGCCATGTGAGTAATAGCCATTTCTATATCTCATAGCATAAGGTTGATTTAAATAATTTTCTTCTATTCTATCTTCTATTTCTGCTGCCTATCCTCTAATGCGGTCTAATTAAATATCTGTTCGTCTAAATGTTTTACATATTTTTATTTACTCTTTCAGCATGTTTCAATAACAACAGTATCCTTATCAAATTCAAAATTCAAAATATTAGTTCTATTTTGGAAACATTTGGACCAACAGATATTTAATTTAGACCGCATTAGTTAATTGCTGCATACCAAGTTTCAAGAATCTTATATAGGTTTAAATAATAGTTTATTTGATTTAAGTACATTGTAGTTGCTCATAAACAAAAATTGTTCCAATAAGAATATGTATTTATCCAAAACGGCTCGGGCTTTGACCTAAGGAGGTTATAATCTGTATATAAAATCATAATGTAAACAATATAAAACACAACGCAAACTGCGTGTATTGTTACGAGTTTTTCTTATTTTGGTTAATGTTAGGAGGGATTGTGAATTTGTCATTTCTAGAGCATCTAACGTTTGTTTTTAAAGAAAAACAGGAGTCAAAGGAATAAATATTATATTTCTGAACATTAATGTCATATGTAAATGTATTTTCTAAAGTTTTATTGTATTCATGAACAATAAGCAATGTATCATGGACCATAACATACAATGTTAAAGTAGTATATTTCCAGAATAAAGCAACGAAATGTTCAATTCTATTTCAATGTTCAATTCTATTTCTTTTGGAAAACAGAGATTAACATAAGGTATTTGTTTTATACAAGTTTGTCTTTCTTTTTCTTACAGATCATAGAAACAAGCAGCATTTCATTATTCCGGAAATGGCAGATTCTTGTCTTGATTTGTCTGAATTAGCAAAAGCTGCAAAGTCAAAACTTCAAGCTGTAAGTATAAGACTATATTTTGTAGATTGAAGGCGTCACCCTGTCTAATGCAAAATTACCGACATTATTTTTATGTGGTAAAATAATAACAATCATATGCTCTTGTTGGGAAAAGACCATAATTTCCAAGAAAACATGTGAATGAAAACTTTTATTAATCGTAAACTAGAGAATAGTTTGAAAATAAAAGTTTGGTTACGTTTGGTGTTTCTTGTTAATTTGACAGTTGGTTATGTTTATGTTCCAGTTGCCAAATCATTTGTTTGAAGAGCTAGCTATGGATGTTTATGATGAGGTTGATAGGCGAGAAAATGAAGCAAGTAAGGGATATTACTAATAGTACTGTAGTAAAATAAAAGGTTTTGTACTAAGTTTTACAATGCCTAATGTTTCACAATTTAACTTTGAATAAAGCTACTTAGAAAACAATCTAGATTCTGATTGTAAACTTCACAATACGTGAAACCAGCATTAATCCGTTATCTTTTAAACCAGTATTAATGCACAAGTATTAAGTCATGTCTCATAATTATCTTATTTATGTAGTATGGATGGAGAGTCAGAACATGAGTAATCTAGTCAGTGACAAACAACACGTCCCTTTCTTACCAGTAAATCCAGAATACTCCGCTACAAGAAATCAGGTGAGAATTAATCATAATTTTGTCTACCTTTAGATATAATACCGCCATGATTTCTATTATTTTTAATGGCATACTCAAGGAATCATATTTTATGAATTTGTCAGGGACGCCAAAAGCTTGCCAGGTTCAACAAACGAGAATTCGCAACTCTTATTATTGATATTTTGAGTGATGCTCGGAGACGGCAACAGGGAATGATATCGCCAAATTCAACAATGTCACCAGTTACAAAAGGTCAGAGGTCATGAAATGATCCACACTTTGTAGTAGTTAAAAATAGGCTAGTATAAAAGATGGAATTTTTAAGAAATATACTTGATTTGAGAGAGCATAAATTTTCTTACTCGAGGGTTACTTTTATTTAGATTCCATCATCTTACTAACGATTCCATTTGGCTATCCGATCGCAACTATTAGCAATTACAATTATTTTCTCTCAGTCTACTTTTGAATTTCTTATTCTTGATAGTTTCCGTTGAAGATTTGTAATGTCTTATAATGTTTACTAATACATTATAGTACAATGTAATTTTACAAATACTGCAGAGTCCAAGCCAGTGAGCACCAACCGAATAGTTGCAGGAGTTGGCCAGCAGCAGCCAATGTCACAGCCACGGGTGACCAAGTCACACAGTATTATTTCTGACGACGAGCCCATATATGACGCCGTCTGCTCTGATGAAGACTATGCCAGTATTGGGGACAATCAGAGTATGCAGGTAAATACTTTTTTTTTCGTGTGTCTCATCTATCAATATTGAATTGAGAGTTACTATGAACTAAGCCAGGAATAAATTCAATGCGTCTGAAACCTACATGTAGGTATATCTGTACAATTTTTAATCTACTTCATCGTTATGCCCCATGAGTTTATTCTAGGAGTTTAGTTTATATATGTTTAAACATGTACATGCAGTGGTAAGATACCACTCATATAGAGGATTAAGTGAAATTTTGAATGTTCATTATGCTATGGTCGGAATATTTAGTTTTATTTAATAACTCATTTGCAGGATGAAAAAATTGATAGCCAAGAAAATGAACAGATCTCCATGCGAACAAATCCTGAACCAATGTCTACGGAACAGGTAAAATTTGTCGCCATGGTTTTGTTTCCAATCTGAAATTATTTTCCGTTACAACACAGATGTGTATTTGTGTATATGATTTCATTTCTTATAAGTTTAGTTTTTTTTTGGATCTTCTGTTGTTGAAACATGGATTCGAAGAAGAGAATCCGGTGGATCGTTTATGTGTCTCTGTGTTCATCGTTTGCTTTTTATGTTTATTGTTGTTCATTGATGTTGTCATGTTCTAGGTGTTATTCAGTTATCCTAGTGGTGGAGCCGCTGCAGTTAATCAGGTATCTGCATGTGTCTCCCTAGCTCAATCTACCCCGTTGTGTAGTGTAGCCTACCTCATACCTTACACATTCACTAGCCAAGCTTACTTGCTACCTTCCTTTTTTCCTGTTATATTTTAAACATGGTTAAGTTCAAAATAAACGCTTGGTTTACCAAAAAACCACTACTAAATATTAGGTGGAGTTTTGTGTGAATGTTTATGGTCAAATCTTTGATAATGATACTGTAGATGACACTTAAGGCCCTCCCCCATTCCCTTTTGGTGCTACAACCCTTTCTCTTTTCCATCAAAGCAACCTGAAAACCCACCATTGAGAACTGCTCCTTGAGAAAGATACTTCCTGAACATGCAGGGAAATTTGAATTTGAATGTTATGGGACTTAATATGCTCATCTATGGTATTTCTGCTATAAATCATTCAGTGATTTTAATTGTCACTAATTATGCGACGCTAATAATCAGTTTACATAATGAAATTTCTTTCAGCTTTTTGACTATTGAGCCTTATTTACACTCCAATTTTAAACTTTTCAAAGTTTATGGTTAAAAAGTTCTATATATATCATTAATGATAACGAAGTGTGTTGTTGAAAAGTGCAAACTTACGTTACGTTTTGTATGAGTGTACCATGCATAATAATACATTGTATGTTATACCTAGCATACTTTACTTTTAAAGTTTTAAAATGAAATGGTTAGAATTGGAGTCTAGATTTGCTTAGATACAAGGTACAATGTACATGTATTTACAGCAGTATTATTTTTTGTGATGTGCATTCTAATTAATTGTTTATTTTGACATTAAAGGGTTATGTATATGATATTAACTGAGCGCCCTGTTTTCTTCTGCTCTGTTTGAAGTGCGTGATATACATCTTTTTTAGGTAGCAATAGTAAGTGAATGTCATAAGATTAATTTTCCTTCTTTTACTAATAAGGCATTTAGAATCAGACGTTTACCTATCCAATGCTTGACAGTTTAGTACTAAAGTACCGGTACATTTGTATTGGCAATAGTATGTATTTAATTTATTTAAATGTAGCATGAATTGAGCAATGTAAACAAATAATAGTGAAATTGTTTACTGTGCACCAATAGCACAACTTGATAAGTAATTAATAATGTATTTGCCTTATAGACAAGCCCAGATGAGCCAGTTGGAATTGAACAATACATGGGTGTGAAGCTAGCTCTCGATGAGTCCCAAGCAACAATCCATCGTATGACCACAACAAATGCAGAACTGAAAAAAGAAGTTGCAATGCTACAAAGCATGGTATTATGGGATTTAAAAAGCAAAAACATGATCACTCAGTTTATAGATTTTGATACATATTGTTTTGAAATTCTTGCATATCATTGAAAAACATTCGACTGACGACACAATTAGAAATACTTGCAGTAATTACTTTTCTGCCTACAGTACTCTTTCTCCCCATTTTAGGTGCAAAAGTTGATGAATGACAACAGTCGCTTACTGTCGATGTTAGAGAGTCGTGGAGTGGGCGGGTCAGCAGACGTGGTCAATGGTGAAGAGGGTGCCACCGCTAGTCAGGTGGCTGCCCGCCCCGCGTCCATGTATGAAACACGTGACCATCAGAAACACTGGAACAAGGTGATCTTCCTCTAAGGCTAAAGCCATGCTATAATATGCAGCATAGATTTTCTGTAGTGTGTAAATAGTTATATTATGGCGTATTGTACATACAGTTGATTTTTGAGATTATTTTTAGTAATTATAATATCTACTGCTGCTAACACACCCATTTTTTCTGCAGAAACACAGAGAAGATAAACAAAAGGAAAAAGACTACGCTAGTGCTGAGAGTGTCAAATCTCATAAGGTAGATATCATTATATTTTTATCGAAGCTAATTTAGGGCTTATTATTATAACTTAAAAACTGTTGAAAACTTTTGAAATCTAGATGATGACAAGACCACCCTTGTGCTTGGAGATATTTCCCCATTTGCTATGAGTATCTAAAATATTCTTTCTAAACCTTTAGAGTGGAGGAAGTGGTGAAAGCAAAACGTCTTCGACGTGCTCTGTTCAGTCACAGCACAGGCTTGAGCAGACGTTTTCCTTGGAGGCAGATTATGATAATGCCAACACTCAACAGCCACTTTCTTCCCGCAGTAGCTCTGCCAGCCAGAGATCAAGGTTAGTTAGATATCAATCAAATACTGGTCGACTAATATCATTCGATTTTTACAGTTGTTTAAAAAGTTGTTTTTCTACAAGTTTTGTTTAAATATGTTTTTCAAATAGCTTTGAACACTATTGGGGGGACAATTAAACCCTTAATCAACAATCAATACTCTAAGCCAAAAATGATAATTTCTGATTTTTATATAGAATACAATATAATCACGCAAACAAACACAAAGCAAAAAAAAAAAAAAAAACAACAACATCACATTCAATGCAATACAACCACACACAAAAACAAAAAGGTAAAAATTTATTAAAGTCTTAATTGGTGTGACAATGTGCAAGACTTCATCGCCAAAAGATATGTTACATGTACTTTATTTGGTTTAAGAATCGGCTATACTTACAATTATTCATACAGAATTTACTAGATATCTATAGGAACCATGTGCCTGTCATGTTGGCGAGACTTTCGTTGTTCTCTCAACAACTTCAATAGCCCGACAACAACGAAAGTCTCGCCAACATGACAGGTACATGGTTCCTACAGGTATCTAGTAAATTCTGTATGAAATCATGAATGAAGCAATTCAGGAAGCTTTAAGTTTACATTCTTACAAATTTTCAGTTCACGCTCAACGAGCAGTAGCAACATGACGCCGACAGACTCGCACCAAGGCCTGTCCAGCATCACGGAGGCTGCTGACCCCGCAATGACCGCCCCGCCGGTCTCACAGCTGCCACCCGCCCTCGCAGAGGAGGACGAAACTCACGACGCAGCCCAGCAGCTGGAGCAAGAGGTAAAGGCATACAGTAGAATCCCTCTATTAAGACCATTTTTGGGACGACTTAAAGTGGTCTTAATGGAGAGGTGGTCTTTATGTGGAGGTTCCCATTGGAATTATTTTGAAGGATTGGGACCGAGAAAAGTGGTGTTATTATAGAGGTGGTCCTAATTGGAGGTTCTACTGTATTAGATTCAAACTTAAAAATAGCAGATGTAATCAAGATGATAGATCTTGTATTTTGAATATTGGAGAAGCAGGGTTTTGGTTACATTTCTATACATGGAGGATAGGTGCTTTTCATTGGGTTAAATTCTATTATTTTTATTTTTGTCATAGAAATGTTTTCAAAATGAAAAGAACATTTGGTGGTTTCATTGATCTATGCTCTTCATTGAAGTTCTCTTTTACTATGTTTTTGTTGTCCTTATATAGGAAGCGCCACACTTGCCATCGCAAGATGATGTAGTGAGAAAGACAGAGAAGATAACTAAAAAAATTCAAGAACTACTAAAAAATGCGACTGAAAGCAGAACAGAGAGGTAATTTTTGTGAATATTTAATTTCTACCATTTTGGTGAAATGTACACAATTTGTGTACATTATGTCAGAACTTGTCAAAATCTTTAGTTAAATGGCTTTGTATACTATTTTTTCACAGGTACATGGATTGTGCCAGCAGAATCTTTGCAGCTGTTACAGATATGATCAATCTCTTTCCTGAGGTTTGTACATTGCTACATTACATTATCTTCCATGAACTATGATCCATACTTAGCTCTGTATCTTTCGTGTCCTTGCAACTTAACAAAATGTGAACGTGCTGGTTTATAGTCATGATTCAAGTATTGTTCTTACGACTTAACATTTTACACCAGGTCATTGGGACACTCATTGATCAATTGATCATTTCTCACATATAATACATGTACTTACATTTATGTTCTAGTATAATGATTGTTGTTTTGTTTATACGTCTTCACTGCTGGCGGAAAGCTGGTCAAAAAACGATAATTTTGAATACTGAATTTTCTTAAAAAAAATAAGAAGATTAAGATCTGATTATAGAATATAATTATTTGTTTTGCAATTTTTTTTCAGAATTTGAGTAATGAGCACATCCAAAGTTCGCTCAAACAGCTGACGTCAGGAGCGCACAGTTTGTGTGAGCAATGCAGCAAACCGCCGCCAGATCTCTCTAGTCATACGGACCAGCGGCTGCACACGCAGCAGGTCATACAGTGCGCCTACAACATCGCACAAGCTGCCAAACAACTGGTCATGTGCTTTGAGTAATCAGCCGTAAATGAAATACATATGTATGTGATGAAAACTTACTGGCCAGAGAACTGATAAATTGTGTTGACTGTTGTGACACCAACATGGAAATGTGTCGACTTGACAGTATGGTTTTGCATGGAAAAAGGTTGAGGAACTTTGTTAAAGTTCTGTCAGAAGATGAGAAGGAAGTATTTACTTGTATTTCATAATCTTTTTTTTTTCTTGCTGGAGTTGAGAAAAAATACACTTACTATGGAGTGCACATGTTATGCTTGTACTAAAAGATGTGTTGTTCAAAACACTTTTGGAAGTATTAATGTTTAGTCTTTAGAAAAACATAACTATAGTGCAATATAATTGTTGGATTAGATAGGGTGGGTTTTTTGTGTGTGAACATGAGGTTGTCTGGTATAAAGACTCATGTATACGTCACGTTTGATGATAAAGATTCACATCCACTCCACTAATAGTATTAATTTGAATTTTATTATTTCATTAATTGACTCTTGTGATAAACTTGTGCTGCATCTTCACCTTGTATTAATGTGCATGAACTGAGCATAAATATGATCTATATGTAAGATATTATCAAAGTTATTCACAAATAAAAGATCTGATTGTTTTGGTCATGCCAGTTCATGGTAATACCTTGGTCACAGAATTGTATTGTAACCATGTATAAACATTGTTAAGATTGTTAAAACAAAATTCTATTTTTATAAACCAATGTGGATATTTTACAAGCACTTAAAATGAAAGGTGGATATGAGAGAAAGTGTTGCTAGTTGCATTTAAATTTGCCTGGTCTAGTTTTGTGTTATTATTTTTGGTACACTTATAATTGTTTTGTATATGTCAGTGTAGTTTTTCACCATTTAAACAGGCGTTCTAAAGGTTTGAAGGATTTTTGACGTACAAAATTTATTTCTACAATTCAGAATAATCAGTTAACAGCTATAATCAATACAGCTATTTTTTGTAGTTGGCTTTCTTTTAAGCAAATAGCTAATGTAAAATGAACTTTGATGTAAAGCTGTGACTTGCATAGATGTTCTATACTTTTAAGCTAAAATTTAGTCATGTTGTTTTGCATGTTTGATACTTGCATTGATAACTAAGTATGTTGTATTGTTTTTATTCAATTCTAGTTATGATTATGTAGATTTAGATGTTTGAAACATAATACAGACCCACCATATTGGACAAGAGTCCCCATCGGTACCTCATGTACTCGTCTTCGAGAATTTATCCATTACTCCCGTACAACTCTTGTGCTTAAGTACTCGAGGATGTATTAAGATTTTCCCTTTTTTACAGCCATAATCCCCTAAAGAATGCTCAAAAGCCAATATCGTCACTTTTTTGACGGGAAGCAATGTGTGAAGTAGAATTTAACATTGTGGGAGAAATACTGGCATTACATAAGACTGCAATAAGATAAGCGAGTATGTGGAGGGAAGTGCTTGAGTAGCAAAATTCCTACCCGTGAGGACCCCATGATATAAGTTTATGTGATAATATTCTAATATTCTAAGAACTTTGGTTTTCTTAGACACTTATACTAACGCTATTCTTACTACCATATGGAAAGAAATGTTGATCTTTATTTTCTTTTCATTACTGAATGAATTTTTTTCTTTTCAAACTTGCAGCGTTTAGTTAATTTATTGCATGTGATGGACAGTGTACTTAAATAGGGATTTATCTTGGAATTATTGAAAACAGCTCCTTAATTTATATTTATCTGGTAAATCTTGTTAGAATTATCACTATATTTCTAGTCATTATTTTGTTGGGAATGATAACCGTCTAAATTTGATAAATCTAAAGTAAAACTAAAAATAATGTTAACATTTTTATTATTTTATTTGTAGCCATAATTGTAACATAAATGATTGAAGGATGTCTATGCTAGTTTTTTGAGTTAATTAACCTTAGGAACAATGAATTTGTACAAAATATTTCACCATGTATATTGTTTCGTTCATTCATAAGTATTTGTAAATTATTTTTGTACCTCTTGTGAAGTTATGTTTATAGTATGTACATTTTCTTTGTTTTTTACATTTACATTGGTTGTATTGTTTCAACATATACAAAGTACAGTCGGACTCGTTCAAGTCAAATTAAAGGAAGTTCCGGAACAATTCTATTTAATGTATGCTTTTTGTAACAGGAAATGATTATCTTGAGTTTTCCATAAATTTGAGTTATCAGTCCAAGATAAAGGAGTCCAACTGTATTTGTACTGTAGTCATTTATGATGCAACATTATGTTTATCTGCTATCCCAGTGAAAATCTGTTTTCATCCATGTAAAATGTTCTAAATCTAAATAAGTTAGAATGTTGTTTTCACCTTTTGTACTGACCAGTTACTAGATCAAATATTTAACTTTTACATTAGCTTGATGTTTGATGTATTGTTCAATGTATTAGTGTTCACTTCATCTCTGCTATATTCTGTAACATTGCACACAAAATACTGCTGGTTAAACTAGTTTGGCGAGATGAACGTTATAAATACACATTATCTCATAAAATGTCATTGCTCCAATATATACATGTATATATTGATCTTCAACCTTTTCAATTTTTTCTTTAGTCAATTTTAGAAATTTTTGTATTCTATCTTCAATGTGTATTAAACTCACTTGTTCTAAAATATGGTACATTAATTTGTAGCGTAATAAAGTTTTAAAACTATGCATGAGTTCCCCAATAGAAATATATGTTGTTTTAAGAACTGCAATAATTCAATAAGTGAATACTACTAATTTCTTCATAAGCTTTTATTGTGATAGATATGTATTGCACTTCACATAAAAAATGATAGTGATAAAACATTTAGTTTTGTTCTATTCATTTGGTGGTGCAGAATCTTTCAAAGTCCCTACATTGTCAGCAATCTGCTTGCTGTCAGTGAGACTTGAGCCAATAGTCTGCTCATTGTCCATTTCTACTTCTGGATCAACAGTTTCTCCATCAGCTAAATCATCAGATTTCTTCTCCGCTGTGGATTCGCTTTTACTATCACAGGCAGCAAGCTTTGCTGGCGTCCATCTCTTGAACAACATGACCAGCTCACAGTGATCAGTGAGAGGAAACAAGTCGACGGGCACAGCTTCTGTTAGGACAAAGCAGTCGCCACGTACCCGCCGAGACTCTTCTCTTAACAAGCTGGAAAATAAATCAAGAACATTCAAACATCAATATAACAAATTCAAAACACTACAAATATTTGCAAATTAAAATTTCCAATTTGTTTAAATTTAGATGTTATAGATGGTCTCATAGTTAGTCATTACGTCTTTCGAATTGAAATTCAAAATAGGCTAAAGAATAATTTCATTTAATTTATCAAAAGATTTTTCAAATTAAATGAAATTCTTCAAAATCTATTTTGAATTTTAAATCTCCAACCACAGAAAAAGACGTAATAACCAGCAAGCAATAAAATTGATAATAAAATGGTAAAGTAGTTTTAGTATAAATTTATATGTTGCTTAATCACTGATGAAAACTTACTCATGAATGTTATTTATGGTGCTACTTGGCCTGCAGCTCACATAAACAAGTCTTTTAACAAAGCTGCTCCTGCGTATTGCTCGGATAACATCAGGATCTGTAAATTATGGGTAAAAAATCTGAAACCTATTACATTCAAATAGATAATGTTCATTCAATGTGGAGTCTTCATTCACAATACCCAACTTAAGTTCAAGCACATTACATAAAGAAAAATTATTACTAAAATTAGTTACACTATTAAATCAAACATGGGCTGTGATAAAAAAGATAACTCACGCAATCCATTCCTTGGAGGATCCACAACGGCAACAACATCTCTATTGCTAAACCTTTTAATGAGCCCAGGTAGTACATTCTCAGCTTTTCCACAAAAATACTCTGCATTTTTTATACCTAAAGTTGAGAAAAAGCTATTAGCACTATTTATTAAATAAAACATACTTGCAATTGAAAGCAAACTTGTGTTTTTAACATACCTTGTGTAATGGTCCAAGGTCCCATCCCCATGTAAAGGACCACACCCATAATTTGGACTATCAAAATCTAGACCATCAAAATTCCAATGCCCACCCTGGATGGTACCATACGGTATAAATTTAAGACAAAAGTCAAATCAAACGGTACATGTAAAGATGGAAAAACTATACCATTAAGAGCTGCATTCCGTTTTGCATCATCGATAGCTTGCTGGCACCAATCAATACCTATGACTTTTTCACAGAACTGAAATTGACACATACATGATATTCAGCCATTTTCACAAAACACCAAATCAGAAAACACTCATACATATAGTAATAGGATTCACTCATTGAGACTATTTTAGAGAAATCCATATTAGAAAAAATACTATCTTCATAGAAATGTTATAAAAATTTCTTAAATATTATCATTTGACAATTCATTGCATACCTTTGCCATTGTAAGTCCTATGGTACCAGTGCCACAACAAATGTCTAATAGCACAGATTTTTCAGAAATTTGACACCATTCTCTCACTGTACGATAAAGAACTTCTGCAGCTGGTGTATTAACTGTAAATGAATATACAGTAAGTTTTGTTCATTTTTTCTGTTAATCCACCCAGTACCAGAATCTTATCATTGATTGCAAATAAAGGCATGAACAGAATCATATAACATTCACCTTGGAAAAATGCAGCAGGACTTATTTGGAAATTCAATTCTAATAAGTTCTCTTCGATATATTCCTTTCCCATCAACAATTGGTAATCCCCGTCCTCAGGTGAACCCTCTTTTCTAAAAATAAGTAAAATGTCACCATAGAGAGCAGGAAAACATATTTTGAAATCTATCATTTGCACCCCAGCATAAATATTCACACCAAGATGTATGAGAATTCTTTGAAAATGTTAATCCAAAAGAGATGGAGACAATGTTATGAGAGAATGTTAACAAATGATATATTAGTGCACATACTTCGGTTGGTCCATTTTTGCTTGGAAGTAAAGTGAAGTAATTCCTAGAGATTTTCTAGAATCTGAGCTAAAGAAGTCTATGACGCGCTGTTTTTCTTCTTCAACTGCAGTCTAAAATAAATTACAAAGCAATTCATAATTCATGTCTACGTCCAATCACATGAGTCAAATGTATAGTTCAATAATGTATACCTTGGTCAAATTTTCTGGATTAAGGTGAAGAATGACTAGAATCTGTCCAGACAAAGATGTTCTAACAGTTACACATTGCCACTGTCCTTTTCTGTCTATGGGATTGAAGCCAGTTAATGATGATATCTGCTGGAAATACTCCTGCGTGGCCTAAAATTAACATCATTTACCTCATGTCACTTCTCTTCTTGAGCTTCAAAGCAGTTTATGATAAATATTTTGTAAAACAACATGTAAAACACCATTTTCAATATATATTAATTTATACTTATGAACAAGATCAGTGAATATACATATATTATTACTTGTTAATTTAATAAACTTGTAAACTAATCTTTAATTATTAGTATTATACGTGCATGTCGGCAAACCAACACCTACGTAATTGAGTGATGTGTCGATTTGCCGGCACTTGTCGGTTTGCAGACGCGCGCATCTAAATATCTAATGTCTAATTATATTTGCTATAAGAATTAAGTACTGGTATTCAAAATTACATTACTTACCATTGCAACATCTTTCATAGACTGAGGTATATTCAAACAATGGGTTGGTTCCATGACATGTATTGAACCATCTTTGTAACTGCCCATTCGAAATCCAACAGTTTTTTCTAAAAAGGCAAATATTTCAAATCAAGTTCATCAATCTTAACATGAAATAACATACATGCGCAAATTTTGAACACATATTAAGGTACATGTAGTTATTTTCAAGAATGGTTCACGATCAAATTAGTCATGTTGGAATGTGCTTTATCATTGACACTTTCTACTCAGAGTTGACAAGTAACAGAAGAACTCTCCAGGTTACAATCTTAACATATAACAAGTAGTCGTCGGGAATGCCGTAAATCTCCCCTTCCCCGATCAGGCCATTTCCCCGATCAGGTCATTTTTGAAAAGTAGGCCAAAGAACTCAAATATCAAATCACGTGAGAAGAGTGACATAGTCATACAAAATGTCAAGTTTGGTGATGATAGGTAATAAAGTCCTCCCAGGAGACAGATAAATACAAATTCGTAATAATTTGTTTTTAAAACACATCGTAATTTCATCAAAAGTAGGCCAAAGTACACCAAAATCTAATCAGCTCTGGAGAGTGGTACAACGAAGCTAGATATGAAGTTTGGTGTCCACAGGTCAAATACTTCTCCCTGTAGAGTGGTAACAAGGTTTATTATGTAACGCTCGTAAGTTCAAAAGTAGGCCAAAGTACACCAATATCAAATCACGTGAGGAGAGTGATATGAACATACCAAATGTCAAGTTTGGTGATGATAAGTCATAAACTCTTCCCAGAAGACAGATAAACACAATTACGTAAAAATTTGTTTTTAAAAACACATCGTAACTTCATCAAAAGTAGGCCAAAGTACACCAAAATCTAATCAGCTCTGGAGAGTAGTACAACGAAGCTAAATATGAAGTTTGGTGACCATAGGTGAAATACTTCTCCCTGTAGAGTGTTAACAAGATTTATTACGTAACGCTCATAAGTTCAAAAGTAGGCCAAAGTACACCAATATCAAATCACGTGAGGAGAGTGATATAGACATACCAAATCTCAAGTTTCGTGATGATAAGTAATAAACTGTTCCCAGAAGACAGATAAACACAATTACGTAATAATTTGCTTTTAAAAACACATCGTAACTTCATCAAAAGTAGGCCAAAGTACACCAAAATGTAATCAGCTCTGGAGAGTAGTACAACGAAGCTAAATATGAAGTTTGGTGACCATATAGGACTGCAACGATACACCGATGCATCGCTGAATCACGATTTATTTCCTCACGATTAAAGTATAGATATGATAGTCTATATAGCGATACTTTCACGATATAACTGTTAAATGAATTCATATGCAAAATATTGCATAATTCAAACTAAATCTTTGTCTTTTCCCATGAGTATGGGCGCCGCCATCTTTGCTGTATTGCGAACGGCGTTACTAACAAAATGTCAATTGAATGGCGAACGGCGCTCCTCTATTTCAGTATAGATTTCTTGCACTACTAGTGGTAACGTACAGCGTGTACAGACTGTTGTGTGTTTTGACGTATGTTTTTTGTTATCGTGATGTGTATCATATCGCCAACAAAGTATCGTGATGTGTATTGTATCGTTGCTCAAGCGAATCGTTACAGGCCTATGACCATAGGTCAAATACTTCTCCCTGTAGAGTGTTAACAAGGTTTATTATGTAATGCTCGTAAGTTTGTCAAAAGTAGGCCAAAGTACAAACAAAAATTTTTTGAGGGGTACTTTTTTCCTCAAACAAGACATATTCAATTTGCAAATCAATAGCTCAAGTAGTCTTCGAGTTATCAGCCTGTTTATTTCGGACGCACGGACGCACGGACAGAAGCAAAGCAAGAAATCCCCCTTCGGACTTCGTCCGGGGAGATTTAATCATTATCATATTAAGATCGCTATTCTACATATACCAACAATCCTTCACATAACTTGAAATTTTTTATTACTCAATTCACTTTTGAGTTGCAGTTCCATAAATAATTGTTTCATTTGTATTGATAAAAATAATAATACCATTGCCAGATGCACTTTGACCAACTGTAAACTCGCATTTATTTCTGTAGTGCTGCAGTACAGGCTAAAAGAGCAACAGATATTTTGTAACAGCATAGATAAATATACTGTGGTATTACATATGGGTAAGGATTGCAGTATTCACATATATGTAGTAATAATCTCTAAAAAATATTTCATTATTAGATGTTGTCCAGGTTAGCTGTCAGTTTGTGATTACTTAAAAATACCTTTTACATAATAAATTCTATACTACTGTCTACATATAGGATACTTACAGATGGTTTTATAGAATGTACTTGACAGATCAGGCCATTATGTTCTTTCCTATAAGGAACATCTTCTCATTAGCTCATATAATGTTTTGTATCAAATGGTAGATTTCATTGAATCAAAATGGTTCTTAGGTTATTTATCTTTACAATATTACAAAATACCCCATTATATTCTTATTATCATACTAATGAAATAACAGTCTTAAATGAACTAAGGGAACGATCATAAATAACGATACCGGGGGGGTGGGGGGGTCGTCATTTTTTGGAGCGTGAAGAAAAAGTTAACCGACCCCCCATCAACATTTTAAAAAGTTGAGTGACACCCCCCCCCCCTCGGCTAAAGAAAAAGTCCTCTATATAGTCATTGCATTGCTAAGAGAAAATATTTGAAAAAAATATACCGTAGTGTGATAAAAAAGTTCAGCGACCCCCCCCCCCCCACAAAAGGAATCAGAAAAGTTGGACGACCCCCCCCCCACCTTTTTGGACGACACCCCCCGGAATCATTATGGAATCATTATGATCGTTCCCTAACTGGACTTTGAATTTTTAAAAACCTGAATTATCCTACATGTTTAAACCTAAGAGATTCCATGGTTTAAACAACTAATTAAATCTAAGAATCACTATACATTGAAAAGATAAGCAATAATGAGTGAAAGTAGAAGTTTACTTTTGAGAATCTGCCCACTGCTGTAGACCTTTGTTATGTTTTGTTACTTCCCGAGAAACACGCTGCAAGTACTTTTGCATTTCTTTTTCTTTGATCTATAGAAAATATGGTTTGAAAAATAGAATAT
Source organism: Streblospio benedicti (assembly GCA_019095985.1). Taxonomy (NCBI): domain Eukaryota; kingdom Metazoa; phylum Annelida; class Polychaeta; order Spionida; family Spionidae; genus Streblospio; species Streblospio benedicti. The sequence continues at coordinate 35,998,053 of CM032660.1, forward strand.
TCTATATACTCAGCCAACGATTTGTGACTTGAAAGTGTACATAATATGAGTGACACACTATGTATCACTTAGAAAAGTCTTAGTGACGAATACAATTTACAAATTTAGTTTCAAAATGACTTACTTCTAACTGTTGGGTATAAGGCTCATTCCATAGGGGAGTTACCACTTGGTTTAATTGTTCAGCAGAAAATTCTACAACTTTTGTTGATTTTTGAGGAGGCTGATCAATAGAAGAGTCTTAAAAGAGAGAATGCAGTTAGCGTTTTTTTATGAAAATTCTTATGATCATCATCAGTTCATTTCTATTAAAAATCAGTGTACTATTATTTGATTTCACAAAATAATGAAAACGAGTTATACATAAAGGCATCCTAAAAACACATACCTGCATCTATTTTACGTTTCTTTAAAAGAGGATCTTGAGAAGCTTGAGCTTTCTAACAATATCAAAATAACAGAAGAATTTCAATCAATGATATAAAAATCAAGGAAAATGTTCATACAATATTTATAGGCAATTGTACAAAAATGGTGCGGTGTGCTCTCTTGAGACTACGTAAGAACAAAACCTTGAAAATCTATTTCTGCACAGACTTGTGTAAAATTCATTTCCAATCTGGAAGCCATGATTCATGTGGCTGTAAAAAGAAACTGCTAACCTTAACTTTGAAAGTTGTTCCTTTCCACTGATGCCCATCCAATATCTTCAATGCAGCCTCCCTTGCTTCTTCATTTCTGAACACAAATTCGTAACATGTCATATGGATTTTCTAATGAAAACATTTTTTCATAGTTTTTCCTGATAGAATTTTCTGATAATAAAGCAAAGCTTCATGTCACAATGTACGCTTACCTAAAGGTTGCGAACCCATAAGATGCTTTGAAAGGGATCTTTATTTTCACAGGATCTAATTTGAGCGTCTGCATTCTCTTTTTCAATTGCTGAAATTTTACATGCAAGTCACACTAAGGTCATTGCTTTGGAAATTGAGTATTTAGTTATAAGAACATACTTCGAAATCATTTCTTTTGGAATAACAATATAAATTTAGAGGTTTATTATTAAAAAAAGTAATGATAGAAATGTGGTATTCCTATAGTCATTGGTTCTTTAAATTTTTTTTTACTACATCTGAGGTGATGTCCACATAAGATAGGTCTCACTTTACGCTTGAAGTCAATACCCTACCTTGAAACCACAAAAACGTGGTAAGTTCATAATTTCTATTTTGAAAATTTCTGAAGTAAATCCTGTTGAATTATACACTTCATCAATGATTTCTTCTTGTCCATCATTGGTATCAACATCTCGGACATCATTGCTACTTTCCTGGGTCTCTTCTATTGCTCTTGGTGAACTGGTTGAGGAATTGCCCACTTGATCTTCCTTTAGTTCAACAGATTGATAAGCCTCAGATGCCATGCAGTATCTAAAAAATGAATAACATCTAAAGATAATGCTCAGACAAAAAAACAAAACAAAACAAAACAACAGTTATGACAATTTTGATATTTAAATAATTCTCAATATTTAACAACAACTGTTTGACTTTTTCAAGAGTGTGGAGTCATAATGCAAACACTATGACTACGAGGATTGCAAGTGTGTCAGTGCCCCCTACCCCCTTCCGAGTAGAGTCATGGTGTTTGCATTATAAATAATTTTTAACAAGGTCATGTGATTTTACATAATCAAATGATTTTCGCCAGACGTACCATGCATTTGCAATGGCAGATGTCCCATTTAGCATTGACATGATAGGCAACTTCTTCCGTGCACACTAAAATTATGTCTGATGAAAATCATTCGATTTACATTTCTCACCTACACATTTTTAGATGAATACGTATATAATTGGCCTTGAGTGGTATCTAAATTGCTTTAGATATTTTAAAAGCCTATTTAAATGAAAGAAACTTTCAGAATGGACAAAACACATCATATTGCTTCTACGAAAACATACTTGTTTGGCCACTGAGCATAAGCTTTAATATATTCAATGATTTCAATAGGCTCTCCAATCTTAATTCCTACTGAGCTCCTGCTCCTTTCATGTCACAATTTTAAAATCGATTGGGCTAGCTGATCTTGAACAGGGCTTCGATTTTGAATAGAAAGTAACAATGACAATACGTAGCTACGAAAGAAAACAGCTAGTAGACCGCTAGAACTACCAGGACAGCCCTGCATGCATTCGATCGTCGCACAATCAAGATAAATTAAATTTAACACTAA
>CM032660.1:36000391-36033790 GCA_019095985.1 Streblospio benedicti
TATCAGACAACTGTTGGGGGGACCGGGAGGGGGTTGCCATAACATTTTTATTACGGCCTTTACGCTACGGTATTTAAAAAAAAAATGTCCAGAAATGCTATGACTATAATCTCTATAGAGCACTTTTGCTTTGATTTAGTGGGGAGGGAGGTCACTCAACTTTTTAAATGTTGATGTGGGGTCAGGTAAAATTAATTATCTAAAAGTGGGAGGGTACGTACCACAGGAGCAATTTATATAGATATCTATGTAGATTGACTGATGCGAAGTCAAACAGCAACATATCTCAGTATAAATTGCTCCTATGGTACGTACTGAAAATTTTCTTTGAGCCCCCAAAAATGGACACGTACCCCCCGGTATCGTTATTTATGATCGTTCCCTTAGTAGTTTGCCCCTGTGGTCTGTAGAGGGTATAGTCCAGTCATGGTACCGTACGTCAAATTTTATATTTAGTGAGAAAAAAGTAATGGGTATTTCATTTCTTGTTTTTTCATAACTATAAACCATGTAGAACTCCAGAAAATAAAATCCCCATCAATCCGCCTTGGGCGAATTTTTTTACAGACATTTTAAATATGCACTTAAAAATTGTCCAAAACGTCCTCTGTTTCACCAGGGTGTTGGACTGAAGCTTACTCAAAGTTCATTTCGGGCTGTATTTTGTTATTTATATACAACAATGACTACATTTAATGTGTTGCAACAGGAAAATGTTATTTTTCTTTAGTATTTGGAAAAAAAATAATATAAATTATTCAACAATGACATTTCCAATGGTCTTTGACAAAGATATGTTGCTGCATAGTCTTGCATTTATTTCATAAATCATGGTAATATTTAAACACCATAAGCGTGTGTTCACACATACGCGATATCGCTTGAGCGACGGAGCGACGAGGCGACGAAGCGACAGGCGATATTTTTGGTATATCATATTTGCATTGAGCCGTTCACACATACGCGACGAAGCGATGAGGCGATATCGCTTGAGCGATTTTTTCGCTTCATGAGCGATAAAATCGCCTCATCGCTAGGCGATTTCCCTGGAACACGATCGTTTTCTCATGTAGTCTAGCATTTTTTAATTGATCTTTTATATAATTATTGACCAGCACTGTTTAATTGATTTTATTTGACACTTAGTACACCACACAGTACACCACACAGTACACCACACAGTATTGGAATCGTTATTTTTTGAAAATTTGTTTGAGAAAACCAAGAAATAAGAAATAACTAACATGGATAAAGTCCCCCCAAATAAAATTGAAAAGCTAATATTGTTAGTAGAGCATGTATGTCTTGCTCAGCCATGCTTAGCATTGACAGTACCTTCAATGATTCAGTATCGGCCAATATTAACTATCTGAAAAAAATAATCAATTGGAGATAAAGATTTTTTATGCATTCAAGGAAAATCGCCAGTGAAAATCGCTTGCAAAATCGCGTGTGTGTGAACATCAAATCGCCCATCGCCTCATCGCTACGTCGCTCCGTCGCTCAAGTGATATCGCGTATGTGTGAACGTACGCTAAAAGTATACAATAACACTTTTTTTGAATCAATAATTCAAAGAAAATCAATATTGACTATTGGGAAGGTATTAGCAAAGAGCATTACCTATCTCTGGTATTAGGAAGGATTTTGATAGGAGTATATTTCAGTACTCAGATAAAATAGACAGTCATATTTTATTTGCTCATGCATGTACATTATTGGGTAAAGTTATTAGTCAGGGTGCCAGGTAGCCTACCCCCTTTTTTTATCAGTTATAGTTTTTTTTCTCACTTGATCCTGTTAGTAGGGTGTCTTGGGATCACCAATTGACCTGGTGGACTTTTGGCACCCTGTAGCATTTCCCGTTATTCAAGATGGCTGCCACGATGGCCCCAGAAATACGTAAATGGCTCTAACTCCCTTAATATACAACATAGAAAGATGATGTTAATATCATTTAGTAGGTTTTTATGGTCAAGGATTTCAATAAAAGCAATAATAGGTCATTAAGAGTGATACATTTTAAGATAGCTTACATAGCCACTGTAAAGCATGTCAATACATGCACAATTAGTACACACGGGATATGAATGTGGAAAATTATAAATCACTCAAAGAAATGTAGCACGATATTCAGAGTTAATTATGAGTAGAATACAATTAATATAAAAAAGAACTGTAATATGAAAAAGGGACAAGGAAACTATTACTAAGGCGGGGTTGCCGGCTACGAGGTCGGAAGGGTACCGTGTAGAGTACATTAGCTGATGACAAGGAATACTAAAGCCACTGTAGGTCGGATCAACTTTGAACTTAAAAGTCCAACTCCAACAGGCGAGGGTAGTAACTGGCTCACCGCCTGCGAGGATGACCCTTTCTCCCTTGACGTCCCAGCTGACAAGATGTCGCCGCGCCGTGTCCAGCGTTGTTGGGCTACTGCCACCACCCGAAAGTGTGACCAGCTTGCTGACCAGACACACCACCTACAACTCATCAGGTGGCATGATGTGCCCTCCCACAACCCGGCGCCTATTTCTTTGTAGTCAAGGAGGGCGGAGTCCTGCTAGCGGTGCTCTCCCACTTCGCGGATTGGTTCCTTGCCCTTGCTGCCATAGCAGAAGGCACAAGGTTCCCTTTCCTGCGGCCGGATGAGGTCTTGTTTGCTGCAGCCAGCGCACCACTGCCCGCAGCCACAGCTGGGGGTGATGTCACGCGACTGTCTGAGTCGGAGGCCATTTCCATACTCTCGATGGAGATGGACAAATGACTCCAGCTGCTTGTGGAAGATCGCGAGCTGACGGTTCACGAGTCGACTTTGCCGTCACCCTGGAGTCCCCATTCCTGTGCTGATATCATCAGTCCGCCGCTGTATTTGGACAGAGTCTTATGCGTTGCCAACAGCCTGGAATCAGCTATAACAGTCGTCCAGTTGTTGCTCCAGTTCAGCTACCTTGCGGACCACTTGTGGACTGTCAGCTTCACTCGGGCGCCCATGCAGGAGTGTCGCGAAGCTGCAGGCTCAGGTTGCGAAGGTTGTCTACTAGCTCGCAAAAAGTTAGGAACATGTCATGGAGGTTATCCGCGTCCTTGGAACCTTGATGGTGCATGCGATCCATGTCAAGAGTGCACTGCGCCGCATAGGCCTTGGCAAGCTGTGCCTCCTGCTTAGCAAGGGCCAGATCTTGCTTGAGTTGGTCGGCCTCCCCTGCATTCGTGTCAAGTTCCTCAACCATGATGCTCGATGAAGACCGGTCGGGTGCTGCCGCTATCTTATCAGCCAGACTAATTCCTGGGACTCAACGCGATTCACTTCTTTTTGCTTGCGCGAGCTCATCTCCGAGACAAATGCCGTCAGCCTCTTCCTTGTAATCATTGCCCCGCTACATCTGAGTCATGTGCTGCTGATCCAGACTGACTCGGTCGCGCTTCCCAGCCATCTCCTTCGTTCGCAGCTCCTTCTCTAGAGCGGTGTGCTTGCTGCGAAGGCCAATGAGTTGTTCCTCCGCGAACTGTTCACGTCCTATCCATGTGTCGTGATTGCTGCGCAGGTGCCCAGCGATTGACTTCTTCCCACTGTGAGCTGTTGAGCAGGTGGAGTCAGTGAGACTAAGCAACACAGGCGCTTTGCACTCGCTAGGCTTTGAGCTGGCTCGCTCTCTTGCCGCCTTAAGCAACATTGAGCAACTCACGTCTGTAAAGGGTAAAAACCTTATTCCTGCACAACCTCTTCTTTAATACTACTACTGATGATCAAAAGATTTGAAAATTGTAAGTCTCCCTTGACTGTTGGCAAAACAGGAATAAAGATGCCTTGAAACTTGTGTATAGTATAATAAAGTTCAAAAGAAAAAATGAAATATGCAGCACAACGACTGGTGTAAATTTCCCAATTTGTTCAGAAGAATATCAAATTACTTTAACATATTTTACATGCTAATGGTTAATTCATATTATTACAGTTTTTATAAATTGGACCAAAATTAAACATATACCTAAATTTCAAGGTTTTTCTTTTAGGTTGGGGGTTCCATAATAAGCAAAAATAGTTGTAAAAAAAATTTTTTGGATCCAGGATTCTGGAGTTTCCATAATAAACAAGAATACATTATGTCTCAATAAGATTATACTAAATCAGCTTCTCTAAACTGTCAGAACAACCCCCTTTGTATATTTAAATTACACCTACACCTAAATTTTGTGCGGTTTTGGTATAAAAAATTCAAGTTGCTATAAAAAAAATTGCCTAAGGTGGATTGATGGGGATTTTTTTCTGAAGCACTATATGGTGTATAGACATGAAAAAATAAGAAATGGAATACCCATTACTTTTTTCCCGCTAAATTCCTAATTTGACTGGACTACTAGAAACCAGCTGAGACAGTTGCTATTCTTTCTTTTCCCCTTCATTGTTTACTTATAGTATCTAATATAAATAGTCGTTCAAGCTCAGGGGGAATAAAACCAATTTGTACACCTTATGCACATATTTGTACATTATGATCATGTCACCCCTTGCTCGATATTTCAGCATTGGGAGCTTCAGGGCTCAAAGACGGTCAGGGTATTAAGTTGCTTGTTTTTTGGAACCAGTTTTGTAGCTATTTGGATAGCCCCAGGGCCAAGCATTTTCTCCTGTTGATCTCAAATTGGATAAGATATAGCTATGCAATATTCCAGATGTGTTCTGACTAGTGATTTGTACAGAAGGATGAGCTACCATCTATGTCCTCGAAAGATCTTGTTAGTCCCAGTGGGCAATTCGCTTTTGCTACCTGACGTTCTGTGTGGATGTCGTTCTTCAACTGGTCATCAATCACCACCCCTAGGTCCTCTTCTTCAGATTTTGACTTAAGTTCCACATTGTCCATTACTTGTGTCCTAAGGCTAAGTGCCCTTAGGCGTATCAGACTAGAAGACCACGTACGTATTGTTTGTACATGAGTCTTTATAGACAATTTCGTAACCAACTGAACCTCGGGGTGTGGCTATTGTTTTGAAACTATGTGGGGCCATGTGAGTTCTTTTACGTGCGGGGATGTGACTCTCCACTACAATACCCATACGAGACCATGTAAAACTAGTAGCCATATGAAGTACAGCCTAGATGTAGGCATCTTGTCTCCCTCTCTATGGCTGTACTGAGAGATGGATGTAGGAATATCAATATCAGCCAAAAGTTAGAGGCTTGACCCTGACTATTTTGACATCCTATTTGCTCAGAATCTGTGCACTTTTATATTTACTTCATGCAAAATGTCTAGTGTATGTAGCATTAGTGTCTGTCACAGTGATAAATGTTTGAAATTTAAGTAAATGTTTCTATTTGTTTAATAGACGTGGTCAAGGTGATGTAATGGTTAGAGCTGATGACTGTCAAACGAAACAGACTGTGTTGCCAATAGAGGTTGGACGGTTTGGCAGTTAACCGGCGTCGGATAGGTTTTGGCTGACAGCCGGTTACAAAATCACCAGAGAGCACAGTAATTCTAAATCGTAGCTTGCCTGATCGGACGACCTACTACAAAATGTAGGTGGTCCGGGTGATATTCTGGGTCGTCCAGAAATAATATTGGTGTTTGTGTTTTTGCATACATTTATCATACCAGAAAATTCTATGACAACACTTATTATATCAATACAGACTCCTAGAGCTAACGGCCTATACCAGGCGTATCATTTGAACATTTCACGTTTTTGGCTGCCAAAAGCCTTAACATACCAGGCATTTGTTTGGGGCATAGCAGCAGTGTCCTCCTAAGTCTTTTTTCCACAATTGGAGAAGACACGCATTTGTGCATATAAGTCCGTCAAATGGCTTTTTAGAAGCAGTGTCATTGGGGTTAAAAGTAGATAACTTTATGTAAAACCTGATTAGGAATGATTGTACATAATTAATTTTAATATTACTTTAATATCTTAAGCATATAACAAGAAATTTCAACATATTGAAATCTGTTTCCTTGTGGTAGCCATTTTGGCAGCTCACACACTAATACCCGATGCAACCTGCATTTATCACAACGCAAATACAGACACGTTTTTCCCGCGCTACCGGCGTGAACCAGTCGAAATTATTTTAGTGCAGGGCATGAAATCACGATTTGAGTGAAGGGGCATTTGGCTCCTAACTCTGAATATCTGGGAGCCAATTCTGAACGCAAGGGGCCACCATTTCATTAACTACATAAAATGCAATATTTTCGATCACTTTGCATACAGTCTATGTAGTTGAAGATGATGTTACTTAATGTTAGTTTATTAGATTGATTTCTTGTTATTATTTCTGTAAATTTTAACGGGCCCCTGGGCCTTGCATAGAAAAATCTGGGTTTTAAATAGATATGCTAGTAACTGCTACTCATGACAAACCCAGTACAATGTATTATTACTACTCACATATTAAGAAGAAAAAAAATATCAATTAATAATCATTATTATTTTTATTGTTCTTATAGCTATAATGCAAATGCAAATAATAAGGTTGGATAAGCCTTTTCAAATTCAGGTAGTAAAAGATTAATTAAAAGCAGCAATTGAGAAAAATGCTATGTAGCCAAATACAAGTGGTTTACTAGTAGCCATAAATACCTTTTTCTCAACCATTAATTGTCATGGTTCAACTGTACTAGAATTAATACAATGACCTTTCAAAAGCAAACATGAAGTAGTGGATAAATTTACATCTGGATTATAACAACTGGATTAAAACAGGAATAATATGCAATGCTGTATATGGTAACATGTGGCCAACTGCTGGCATAAATATTGTAAAATCAATATTGCTGCTTAAGCTCGCATTAGTCTACAGAGCAGCTGGCAGTTGGCAACAGCAGCAGCAGAGCAATATTGGTGACACAGCTCACAAGCAGTATTGCTAAAGCTGTTTTTGCAAAGTTGCATTTGGCGACCACAGCTTAATTTCTAGGGGCATGCAATATTTTCTGGCAGACACGCATTTTGAGTGACGTGTTATTCACAGTGGGGGCTTCAGTTGTCATAGTTGAAATATGATCCTTTGAAGCTCTTACGTTTTTCATCATAAAATTTTCACATTTACAGTACATATTCAGGAGACGGTCTAGTTTCTTATTTTCAGCATTATAAATAAAGATACATACAGCATCACGTTCGATTTTAACAATTTCGAGTGATCGTCCATTCATTTGACAACTTCCGGGAGCGATTTAAAATGTCGTCATATCAGTAGTAATTTTAATTGTAGCAACGTTTTATCGAGGATACACACAAAACACAATATAAACCACCCATATTTCATAATAATAAATTTTTACTCACAATATTACGGACGAAAAACATGTTCAAATCTTGATTTCTGATTCGGCGTGAGTTTGACAGGCACCACTCCGAGTGCACTCGACAACCCGACAAAAACATCATCCGTTTTGATAGAAATACTAGATCTCCGACGTCCATACTTATTGGGTAGTTTGCCAAACGGTTTATTTGTGATCCGGTATCCAAGATACAATAAGATGGGGCATGGATGACGAATAATATGATAATTCTTCTTCAAAATGTTCCAACTTTGTCATTCTTACCAAAAGCCGGTATTTCCTGAAAATCAGCCTTGCGCAGCGCACGTCGCTGATATAGAATCGTTAAGAGCCCTCTTGATAAAGGCTAATTGATGTTCTTTAGCAGTGTCAACGTGTTTTGTGGCGCTTGAACCTAAGAATACCGCTATTAAGGCTCAAAATATATATCTGGATATGACCTTGATGAGTCTAGTTTCACATTTGTTTAAGGTCTCGATGAATAGCCGGTTTAACGAGGATTTCAATCATATACGACAAGCCATGGTTTTGCGAACACAAATAAGAGTATTTCGTGGCTCAAAATTGCAGCAGATAATGCGTGTTTGGTGGGTAAATATTCGTTCACACTAATATAATTAAAATATTAACACTATGCTGCTTATTTACTTCTAGAAATGCATCGAAATGTGAAGGTAAAGTTGTTGTTGTTGACACACCGGAATTTGAGACTAGAACCACGAGTGTTTATATACGAAAATTGCAGACAAACTGAAGCCGTTTTTTCTGAAAACTGAGGCGCATATATGCGCCCCGGCACTAAAGGCACGTAAAATTTGAGGTGCATATATGCGCCTCGGCACTAAGCGGGTTAAGGCATTACCTAATTTACACTCGCCTTTGTCGAGTCGACACAGGCGAGTGTAAATTCCCGCTAGCGAGTTTTAGTTCAAAACTACTCGCCAGAACTAGCGAGTGTAATTTTTGTCCTTTTTATGAGTTTTATCACACAAAATTACGCGATATTGATTGATTGAGGTCGCGTTATTATTTGCACATGGGCGCGGCCATTTTTAAGTGTAGATAACACTGTAGTCTAGATGTCTAGATCTAATTTCCCAGTAATGACTTCAATATTTGAAGTACTACTTTTCAATTCATTTCACAATGTTGCGTTGAATAAATCAGGATCAGTCATACAGCGGCTTTGGAAACCAAGACCAATAATGAATAAATAAATCCCATTTCTGTGTATAATATACGTGTATGTTCAATGTATAGTACAGACAAAGTATATTAGTTCAACATGTGGACGCATGACGTAATCTAGTACAACGTAAACGCCGTGTCGATTAACCGATGTCGGTTCGTTTTTGGTATGTAAAAACCGTAACCGACCCGAACCGTAACCGTCCGACCTCTAGTTGCCAAACACTTTTGTCGCACCTCTGTCATTAAATTGCCAATTCTACAAAGTAGATCACCACTGTTGAGTATATTATGCAAGACGGTGGTGACACCAAGTATGAGGTTCAAAAGCCTCGCAAAAAGGCGTGTCCCATGTAAAAGAACCCACCTAGTGTGAAACCAGTAATATCCTTATAACCTTAATATTGCTCTTGGGTGAATGGCAACCTATATTGAATTCATGTTTTTGCGTCGCTTCAGCAGCTTGTGTTTGGTTCGTTTGTATGTATGTCTGTATCTTTGTCTCCGGACAAGCAAGAGCTTTTAAGCTTCGCCCGATTTCTTTCAAACTTAATACAACTATTTGGTATGACGCGACACCAAAGTGATTCGATTTTGGGCACTTTGCCAATTAAAGTGTGCTTTCCATAGTGCCATTTTGGGTCCATTTTCAACATTTTCTGCAATAGTTTTTTTGATGCTTGTGAGGAAGCATTCAAACTTTGTACAATGCTTACATGTCAACTCAACATTAACTGTATTCGATTTTGGCACTTTGCCAATTAGAGTTTACCTTTCAGAGGGCCATTTTAATTATTTTCTTTCTATTTTTCCACTATAGTTTCAATACCATTCGAAACATGACCAGCGAATTGACATAGGGGTTATATTGGAATAAAAGTGCTCAGAGAGCACAGTGTTACCATATTAATGTTGACTCATGGGCAATAGATATTTACTTTAGCCATGTTTAGAAAGCGCCTGCAATCCAATGCCAATAACATAGATGTAGGATGAGTCACGCATCAAGTAAAACTTTTTTTCTGCTTTGATTGCAAAGCAAACATCTTTATTCCCCATGGGTCAATGTTGCTCTAGCGACACTGTGCTCTCTGAGCACTTTTGATCTAGTTGTTAAAAGCGTTTGCTCAGATCTTTAACAGAAATGCAAAAGAATTACAGAAAAATATTTTAAAACAGTACATTTATTTTTGAAAATAGTTGTTGCAGCCTACATATATTTTAATGTAAAATCAACTACTGAAACTAGTATAGGGATATGTGTCAATCTTTTTTTATTTTTCATCTAGAAAGTTTGCTATTTTTAATAGTAATCATTAAATGCCATATAAAAAACTATTGTACGTCATTAAATCCAATCGCTACATGAATGAATTCGCAACATAGTGAGTAATATATCTCTTTGACAGTCGCTGTATTTTGAACGTATGACATACATTCTCATCACACAATATCATTGATTTTCAGATTTTATTGTCGTAGATACTGCGAGTTCTACAGGTATACTGAAGAGTTTAAATAGTATTATACTTACACAGGACTTGAAATGCGATGCAGATTCTTATTTTCACACTTACCACTAATAATATTATACATTTTGAAAGAAATATTAATCGTAACCATCCGAGATTTCGCTTCTCGATTCAAAACATTGACATTTGACAGGCCGAGGTGATCCGATGTTATGGTACGAAAGCAAGGTGTTTTGTGACATATAACCTACCATTCTCTGCAGAATTGCATTCTACATGCTGTAAAATTGTTAATATTAATATCGGACATACGTTTCATTCACAAAATGAGAGATTACAGTCAGTTACTTTGGCCGGCGTGCCCATTGTCGAGGGATCGGGCATTTGCTGCCAAAACTCCCGCTATTGCGACATGTAGACTAAGTGGCAAAACCCATAGCGACGTACGGCAGCCGTACGACTCCGTACGTCAACTTCGTGCCGATTGCTCCAATGAATTTTACATAAGGTAAAAAACCCACAGTGAAAAAACCCGCACGTGGCGCCGTAAATATGGTCCGCTGCCGCACGGCAGATTTCTCGATTGCCTCGAGGGGCAATTGATTAACAGCCGTACGGCGTCTTACAGCGCCGTACGGCGTCGGATGGATTGCTTTAGTAACCTTTCAATTGAGCAAAACCCATATTGACGGATTGGCATAAAATATATAGAGCCTTACGGCAAATCAACATAGCGCACCAGTAATTAATCCTTTACTAGTAATGCGTTTATTAAGTTAAATGAATGCCGTGTTTCAAATAACTAATAATAATAATAATGGATATCTTACAATGATATTGTGTGTTTGAATTTAAACCCAGATGCAGTAGGCGATTTTGAGTCACCACATGGCCTTGTATGATGCATGTGACAAACGCTTTGATCAGATAGTTACAAGAGTTAGAATAAAGTATGTTTTAGGCTTATTTTAAGGCATGCATTAAGGCATAAATGCCTTAGTGACTGTCAAAGGGATATTATTTGAATTGTGCATCGTGGCCTTAACCAGTTAGGATAGTATATTATGAGGGTGACTATATTTTTGTTGGTTTTTGTGATCAAGTCGGGATTCCCTACAAAGTTTCCAGCTTATGTCTTGGTTAAATGATAGTATAATGAGAGTTTAGAATGGGGGTGGGTGCAAAAAATGTGAAAAATAGAAGCCAATCTGTTATTGCTTTGAAAAGTTGTGAGACACCCCCCATACCGCTGGAACAAAATGAAATAATTTGATAATATGGAATGCAAATTGAATCACCCATATCAAAATTAATTGTAGAAATGTCATCATTGGTGCTTCTTTTCAGCATACATAGATATACAGGAGATCTACTTCAAATATGAATAATGGGACCTGGGATTTAGATGAACTTTTTTTCGATACAAGTTCAGAAGCAGGAAGAAGCAGTTCTTCGTATGTTACTTCTTTTATAATAGCTTTACAATACAGGACTGTACCTTAGTGTTTGTCAAATAAATGTGAAATATTGTTGCTGTGTATTCATTGAAATTAAATTAAACTATAGATCTTAAAATGTCGGCCAGTGACTTAAGGAAAGAACCGTCAAAAATGTAAAACTTTCAAAAGCCTTGGGTATCTTGCAAATTCTGAAAGTAATAAATTTTGTTTTGTAGAGATATATTTGGGTTCACCAAAAAGTGTAATGTGCCAGCACCACCAACTAGTCAAGATGACCTACTTCTTTCACAAGCCTTCCCTGAATCACAAAGATCCTACTTTGGAAGCCAAGTTTCAAAAACAATTGTTGAAGGTAGTTCAGTTGTTTAGCTCATTTTTAGAATTAGTAGCTGTTAATGTTAACATATTTACAAACTGGATTATATTGGGTTACAGTGTATTGGTAATTTGAAATTAAGAAACGAAAAGAAAGATACTATCCTTATAAATGAAAAACTGGTTGTGAAAGTTAACATGCTAGTTGAATAAAATTTATTACAGAAAGCATTGCAACACTACTTGATATGATTGAGCTAGCCTTGAGCCTAGTGATTCTTAATGACCTTAAATGACCAGGAGATGGTCCTTTCATTTGCCAAGTAGTACAGATTTGTCAGTATTAACCCCTGGTCTATGAGATTAACCTATAATATATAAGGCGATATTTTGATGTGAAAATAGCCCTCTTTTTGAACCCATTTTTCATATTGAAAGGCCTCTCATCACCCGTGAATTCTGTATGTCAAACAAGCAAATAAACTTCACATGCTGATATAAATTGTATGGCAAAAGCAGGGTATTGATATTATTTTATTATCATTTGAAAGAATATTATTTTGTGCATCGGAAATCCATTTGAGGAAACTAACTTCCATTGCCAATTATTCATAGTTGTATGAAAATTGACCTGATATATATACCGATTTGAAGGGAGTCCCCTGCTCGCTGTGATGGAACTAAGGAGGTTTAATTTTTTTCAAGACAGTAAAGTAGGTCTACTAGACTATGGTGACTAAGATAAATTAATGTGCAGTTTGTGGTTACTGTGGTTAATCAATACAACGGGTCTGTTGTGTTCGTTCACTCCCGATTTTACCTGGCTTTCAGTACTTTCAGTACATGTACTTTGATTATTCTCTTTTATAAACACATGTGCCTAAATAGAAAGTGATCAGCACATTTTCGATGTTTAGCATGTGCTATAATATGCAGGGATACAGTATGCACTTCTTGATAGTATCCGTAACATGTATACTTCTAAAAAGACGTTGCTGGCAATCGCAATCTGAAGCATTTTACTGTTCTTCTCTTCCTAAAGCATCAAGATGTAATTTGTGAATGTAATAAAATTACCATTACTACGTTTCAATTGTGTTTTCAGGGTATGAATCTTTGCAACATAAAGAGACAAATTTTTCTCCAGCAGCAATGCGTCCACCAAAAGTTCCACCTTTTATGAATCAAAACAAAAGTACAAGAATTGGCATTGTGGCGCCATCTCGTTCTCACTCAAATTCTCAGAGGTAAAAATGATCGATATTTCTCATCGTTCTCATTATATTATCTAATAAATTATTCCTATCAGCACTTCTCTTTAATATAAATGCAGGGCTTGACATTCACTTTTTTTTGTCAAGTTTAGTATGAGTCAAGGGTAATTATTTCCCACGGGTTCCCTGTGGGAAATGATTGTTTTTGACGGGGTATGCTTTGTGAGATTGCTCTTCTTACACACTGTACAGTCAAGAGCTACTAAAGATAATAATTCTATGTCAACAATGGAAAGCTGCAAATGTGAGTGGTGACTTGACCTTGAGGAGAGTGTGCGGATATTGTGAAAGAAACAAAAAAAGTCTATGTCGTCATACATTAACATCAACATTTCTGGAGAGTTCATGAGTTGTACATTAGACAGTAAGACTCTTTGCTGATGACACACTAGCATATATGGTAAAAACATCACCGCAAGATGCCCAGAACTTGTAAAGTGACCTTGACAAACTCGCTGAATGGGAAAAGACCTGAGATATGCAGTTTCATCCATATAAGTGTGTGGTGCTCGGTGTAACAAAGAAACTAGCATCTAACGAACCTGTGTACTATCTTCGCGGACATCAACTAAGATCTGTTGATAGTACAATGTACCTTGGCATTGAAATCTCCTCTGACTTGCGATGGTCTAAACATGTAGTTAGATTCGGTAAAAAAGCAAACAGAACTATTGGTTTTCTCAAACGCAATGTGAACATTAGTTCGCGATCCATCAAGGAGACTGCATATAAGTCATTAGTACGACCACAGTACAGGTGGAATATGCTAGCCCAGTGTGGGACCCAAGCACACAAGTGGATATAAACAGAGTGGAAATGGTCCAGCATTGCGCCGCACGCTATGTGTGCAACCGCTATCAAAATAGGTCCAGTGTGAGTGACATGCTCGCGGAACTGCAATGGCTCTCACTACAAGAAAGCCTTAAGAACGCCCGTCTTATTATGATGTATAGGCTTGCGAATGGTCTGACTCGAGTGAATGTAGAAAATAGACTGTTGTTGGCCTGTCAAAAGCTTATTTTGAACATATACGGTATTTTGAAAGGTGCCTATGCCGTTATAAAGTGCGTATATAGTTTTATTTTTCAGGAGATAGCTTTAGAAAATCAGTGTTTTATGGGTGAAAATGGGGCGCCATTCCACGACATTATCAGAAGAGCCAACGTTGTTGAGTCTATGAATTCTGCTGCCGTTAGTCATGTTGTCGGGTGCCGTTTGGTTAGATATGTTAAAAACTGCTTACTACCACAATGATCCACAGTCTATTCGGAAACGAAATACACCTTTGTTCCTATTTATTGATGCTCTTTCTATCAGTATATAAAGTTAAATGAATTGATTTGATTTTAAAAATGATGTTTTAAAATTTTACACCGAACTCATAAAAGCCTACCACATGTCGTGTACGACAATTTCAGAGTCGGTGGTTGCCAAGCAAGATTAGTTTGATAGCGGCTGATAGCGGCTGATGCTACTTATACAAGTCCGTAAATAACAAGCCTACTTCTACAAGTCCGTATATATAAGCTGAATGTATTATTTAGGTGGGAGATCTATACTTCGAAGACTCGAAATACAACTAATTTACGTAAAATGTGCACAAAACATTAAAAAAATGCACAAAACATTGCAACACATCATTTATCTCTGCAAGTCACATACAGAGCTGTTACGGTTCTGTAAAAATAGCCAGTTTCCCCATGTAATTGAGTTTGTGGTTACGGGTCTGTAAATATAGTCAGTCCCAGATGGTAAGTAAACAATATCTACGAAATACTTTCAAAATCTATCAAATGTTTTCAAATCTTTTAACATACAGCTGTTTTTGGATACGAAAGTGCACGCTATCTTCATGAATGCATATCACTGATTGTTCCACGTAAGTGGCAGGTAAGTACATCTCACGATTATCAGTGAAAGTTGTGAAAAGCATGCACAGTGAGCGATAATTTGTTATTATGGAGACACGATGTCTACCCTAAAAATTGGTCTATGATATTTGCACATTTTCATATCACACCCAGAATAGTCTTCATAGGGAAGGAGTCCATTGACAGTTTGACTTAGGGTAGGATATTTTTTTTTTTTTTTTACATTTTTATTTCCATGATCCATGATACAAAAAATAGTCTCCGAAGGAGACGGGCGAGCTAGTTAACATTATTGTAAACAAGCCAGATATTTTATTGATTGTCTGAATTCTAGGCAATTTAGTATATACGTGTATTGTTAGTGTGTATACAATGTGTCTAATAAAATAGATGGTAATCAAAATGGCATGGGATCATTTATAACACCTGGATATGGAATCCAATTGACGTTATCAACGTATTGAGCAAAGTCTATAACGGTGTGCTACTAGACCAACGTACAGCTCACTTGCGCTTGCTGTACGTTGGTCTGTATTGCGCGAGACTAATTTGCCTTGTGGCTTCCGGCTGCATAAATTATAATAATAAGCAGGTGCATCTCTTGTTACCCCATTCCCAATTTCTCAAATGTTTTGAAACAAAGCATCATATTTCCAATGGTAAAAAGAAGCCCTGTTTGAATTGCCGGGATTTAGGTATTTTGCATCGACAGCGTTGGAGTAAATGCACCTGGATAATTTAAAAAATAATAAAAACTATTTATAATGCATTTTTAGTAATGATTTGTATATCATGATAAAGTTGAATTTATTCCGAACACAAAGATGTGTAAAAGATGTGTATTATATTAACATCAAACAGCTATAAGTATGTATACCAGTCACTCAAGCATTGGTGTTTTTCCATTTAATCCGACGTGCAAAAAACATGGCGGCGGTGAGTGAAAATTATTGCTGTCAATTGAAATTTATTTATATTCTCTTAAAATAAAAAAGTAACGTTAAAATGAATTGAACGATGATTCCCTATACAGTTTTAAATTTAGTTATCTAGTTTTAATCACAATGACACTGCTGTTATACCCCAAACAAGTCATTTGTATGACGAAGCATTTGACAGCCTTAAACATGAAATGGTTTAGGCTGATTTGTCAATGTACTTGGCGGGAGAAAGTGGAAGAAGGGGGACACCCCCTTCTCGCAAAGGGGGTTCGGGGGATTTCTCCACAAAAATTTTGAAAATGTGATGCATTTTTTTCTGCAATCTACAGCTAGCTACACTGGCATAAAATTAAAAAAAAAAAACTAAAAAAAAAAAAATTTTGATTGGAAAAAAATCCATGTATCATGGGAATCATTTTAGATTGATTGACATTTATTAGACATGTTATGCTGATGCTGCCTGTTCATGGCAAGTCATTCACACGGCAATATTCGGGGATGGGGGTGGGGGCACATGCTAAACCCGACTGAAATGATTTGGTGGTGAATAAGCAGATCAACTGATCTTTTCTCATATGCTTGCATCGGCAGCACATTCAGCATACAATGCTAATCACCCTCACAATCACTCACTCTTTCAACGCAATGACCTGTATCTAATTAACGTGTAGGTGCCACGGAACAGTGTGCAACTGCTTTAGGGATGAGTTTGCTCAACACCCACCACAAGACTCGACCAGGAATCGAACCCACGACCTAGTCCAACTCCCTATCCACTCGGCCACAGAATCAGATGATGTTGTTGGCCACAGTGCAGATGCAAGAGTGATCGTTTCAATAATATTCCATTGAAATCGTATTAAAAGCAAAATAGCAATACGATCCCTTACAGTACTATTTATTACCAAAGACATTTCTTATATATGATGTTAATAAGAGGAGGTGGAAGGAGGGGTAGGGGTATGAGGATCAAGAAATCCTACGTTCCTAATTATTTTAGACTTACTTTAGTCATTTCTCACATCATTATTATTTCCACATCCTTACAAGTTTCATCACATTTTGAATGAATCGCAAAAACATCTGTGTCAATTTTTTAAATTTTCAGGTTGTCAAGGCCTTTCAAACCTCCATTTTGCAGCTCAGGCAGTACTCAGATACAACAAGCACAAAAGAAACTAAGTTACAAGGTTATTGCTGATAATGACTACGAAACTTTGGATGATACACCCCCAATACATGATTTTCAAGATACCTGTGATCCACATCATCAGCGTCTTAATTCCAGATCTTCTAGAGATAAATTGTACAATATTCTTCAGAAAACTAACCAAAATAATGAGATGTCCATAATGCCTACTTCCCAGCCTCTTACAGTGGAAGGTAACATTCTGATTTACAAATCTTATTAGATATTCTGTATATTTGGCCTCCAGCACTAGGTCTCATTGTCTATAGTGTATTGCTTTCTTTTACAGCTGTATTTTTAATAAGAAGAATTTTTTTAGTTCTAAAGTTTTTTTGTTTTTTTTAATTCTGAAAAATTTGAAAAGGAGCCTTTAGGAGCGCAAAAACGTTTATGAATAAAATTGAAATCAAAATTAAACTTTAGAACAAAATAAAAAAAAATCATCTTATGATACAGCTGTAAAAGAAAGCAATACATTATTGACAATTATTTACACATCATAATGAAAGTAAAGAGATGATTTATAAATGACGGTAGTTATGAAAATTTTAAAAAGTAACAATCATCTTGATCAGTGAAGATGGGATGCAAATATGGCTAGTTAGGGATTGTTCACAAATGATGTCATAACAATAAATGCTGCAACAGAGTAGGACTGGGAAATAAGGTACCCTATTCTGGGCACGCGCGTCAGTTCGTTTTATCGCCCATGGCGAAAGATTATAAAGGTGGGCGAGAGATATTGCTTACTCTTTCGCAAATGTGGCGAATCATTTTCATTCAAGAAAAATTTGTAAAAAACAAATTTTGTCCGATAAATCGAGACTAAATGTCAGAACGCCATTCGCCATCAATCATTCTAGTTGACAACATTTCGGAACGCCGTTCACGCAATGACAACAAAGATGGCTGCGCCCATACACGTGAAAATGTGCGGAATTTACTTTAATAAAACCAATATTTTTCATATTTATATATTATCATTTGTATCGTGAAAGTATCGTGCCATTGACTGCCATATCGACACTTTCTTTGTGAGTAAATAAAACGTGATTCAACGATGCATTGATTTATAGTTTCACATCTAGCAACCGGCGAGCATATGTTTTTGGAACCATCTCATTATCATTGCAAATTCCATGGATTAAACGTTCGTTGGTGTTTCTTAATGGTAAAGAATTAAGGCTGGTAGACTAGGCTAGTTTTTAATAATAAGTGCAGCTGTTTGAATCTCACAATGTAATGATAAAATATGAACAAAAATGGAAGTATATCCAGACCTTACTATACCATGGTGGGGATCCCGCCGGGGTGGGGTGGGTTAGTAACAGGAAATAAAGACACATACCCTATTTCTGAAGTTAATACCACTCATACGCAACCCAGGTTTTGGGAAGTTTTATTCCCCTGGTTCTGCACTGCCACCCTACTTCGGGCTCCGTGCTGAATTCCAATGGGACTTGAAAGAGGTTGAATTTCACTATACACATCAAAATTAATCTAGGCAATGTTTTCTAGCTTATTTTTGGCGGTTCTGACGACTACTTGTTTCTTATGCATCTAAGTCTGTGTAAAATGGACCTGTGTGTGTCTTATGTACCATTATCCAAGTCCATGTCCTATACACCTTAGTCTAAGTTCCCGTCTTATACGTTTGAGTTTGTGTAAAATGCACTGATGTCTTTGTCTTATGCACTATACGTACATGTCTTATGCAACTTCTAAGTCTAAGTTCATGTCATATGCACCAAAGTCTAAGAAGATGTCTTATGGGTCTATGTCTGTGTAAAACGGACTTGTGTCTGTCTTATGGACCATTGTCTAAGTCCATGTCCTATGCACCTTAGTCTAAGTACATGTCATATGCACGATAGTCTAAGTTGATGTCTTATGCGTCTTAGTCTGTGTTAAACGAACCTGTGTCTGTCTTATGCACCATAATCCAAGTCCATGTCCTATGCACCTGAGTCTAAGTACATGTCTTATATGTTTAAGTCTGTGTAAAATGCACTTATTTATTTGTCTTATGCACTTTATGTCCATGTCTTATGCACCTTAGTCTAACTTCATGTCTTATATGTTTAAGTCTGTGTAAAATGCACCTGTGTCTTTGTCTTATGCACTTTATCTCCATGTCTTGTGCATCTTATAGTCTAAGTACATGTCATGTGCACCATTGTCTAAGTTCATGTCTTATATGTTTAAGTCTGTGTAAAATTCACCTATGTCTTTGTCTTATGCACTTTACGTCCATGTCATATGCACCTTAGTCTAAGTACATGTTGTTTGCACCATAGTCTGTCTTATGCACTGTAGTCTAAGTCCATGTCCTATGCACCTTAGTCTAAGTACATGTCATATGCACCATAGTCTAAGTTGATGTCTCATGCGTCTCAGTGTGTGTAAAAAGGACCTGTGTCTGTCTTATGCACCATAGTCTAAGTTCGTGTCCTATGCACCATAGTGTAACTTCATGTCTTATATATTCAAGTCTGTGTAAAATGCACCTGTGTCTTTGTCTTATGCACTTTATGTCCATGTCCTATGCACCTTAGTCTAAGTACATGTCATATGCACCATTGTCTAAGTTTATGTCTTATGCGTCTATGTCCGTGTAAAACAGACCTGTGTCTGTCTTATGCACCACAGTCTAAGTTCTTGTCCTATACACCATAGTCTAACTTCATGTTCTATATGTTCAACTCTTTATAAAATACACCTATCTCTGTCTTGTGCACTTTACGTCCATGTCTTATGCACCTTAGTCTAAGTACATGTCATATGCACCATAGTCTAAGTTCATGTCTTTTGCGTCTAAATCTATGTGAAATGGACCTGTGTCTGTCTAATGCACTGTAGTCTAAGTCCATGTCCTATGCACCTAAGTTCATGTCTTATATGTTTAAGTCTGTGTAAAATGCACCTGTCTTTGTCTTATGCACTTTTTGTTGATGTAAGATCATGTCATATATGTTTAAATTTGTGTATAATGCACCTTTGTGTTTGTCTTATGCACTATAAGTCGATGTCCTACGCACCTTAGTCAAAGTACATGTCATATACACCATAGTCTAAGTTAATGTCTTATGCGTCTAAGTGTGTGTAAAATTGACCTGTGTCTGTCTTATGCACCATAGTCTAAGTCCATGTCCTATACACCATAGTCTAACTTCATGTCTTATATGTTCAAATCTGTTAAATGCACCTATGTCTATGTCTTGTGCACTTTACGTCCATGTCTTATACACCTAAGACTAAGTACATGTCCTATTCACCCTAGTGTAAGTTCATATCTTATACGTTTAAGATTGTGTAAAATGCACCTTTGTGTTTGTCTTACGCACTATACGTCCATGTCCTATGCACCTTATTCTAAGTACATGTCATTTGCTCCATAGTCTAAATTCATGTTGTTTGCATCTAAATCTATGTAAAATGGACCTGTGTCTGTCTAATTCACTGTAGTCCATGTCCTACGCATCTAGTGTAAGTTCATGTCTTATATGTTTAAGTCTGTGTAAAATGCACCTGTCTTTGTCTTATGCACTGTTGCACCTGTCTTTGTCTTATGCACTGTATGTTGATGTAAGTTCATGTCATATACGTCTAGGTTTGTGTAAAATGCACCTATGTCTATGTCTTTTGCACTTTACATCCATGTCCTATGCACCTTAGTCTAAGTTCATGTCTTATGCGTCTACGTCTTTGTAAAATGGACCTGTGTCTTTCATTTGCACTATAGTCTAAGTTCATGTCTTTTACACTTTAGCCTGTGTAAAATGCACCTATTTCTTTGTCTTACTCACTTTATGTCCATGTCTTTTGCACCCTATAGTATAAGTCCATGTCTTATGCACCATAGTCTAAGTTGATGTCTTATGCGTCTAAGTGTGTGTAAAATGGACCTGTGTCTGTCTTACGCACCATAGTCTAAGTTTGTGTCCTATGCACCATAGTCTAACTTCATGTCTTATATGTTCAAGTCTGTGTAAAATGCACCTATGTCTGTCTTATGCACTTTATGTCCATGTCCTATGCACCTTAGTCTAAGTTCATGTCTTTTACATTTTAGTCTGTGTAAAATGCACCTATTTCTTTGTCTTTCTCACTTTATGTCCGTGTCTTTTGCACCTTATAATCTAAGTACATGTCCTATGCACCTAGTCTAAGTTCATGTCTTATATGTTTAAGTCTATGTAAAATGCACCTATGTCTCTGTCTTATGCACTTTATGTCCATGTCTTATGCACCTTATAGTGTAAGTCCCTGTCTTATGCACCTTAGTCTAAGTTTATGTCTTATGCGTTTATCTCTGTGTAAAATGCACGTATATGTGTTAGCACTTTATGTCCATGTCTTATGCATCTTATAGTTTAAGTCCATGTCCTATGCACCATGTCTTATACATTTAAGTCTGTGTAAAATGCACCTATGTCTGTCATATGCACTTTACGTCCATGTCTTATGCACCATTGTCTAATTAAGTTCATGTCTTATGCGTCTAAGTGTGTGTCAAATGGACCTTTGTCTGTCTTATGCACCTTAGTATAAGTCCTTGTCTTATGCACCTTAGTCTAAGTACATGTCTTATGCGTTTATCTCTGTAAAATGCACGTATGTCTTTGTCTCATGCACTTTACGTCCATGTCCTATGCACCTTAGTCTAAGTACCTGTCTTAATCATTTAAGTGTGTGAAAATGCACCTATGTCTTTGTCTTATGCACTTTATGTCCTTGTCTCATGCACCTAATAGTATAAGTCCCTGTCTCATGCACCTTAGTCTAAGTTTATGTCTTATGCTTTTATTTCTGTGTAAAATGCACGTATGTCTTTGTCTTATGCACTTTACGTTCATATCCTATGCACCTTAGTCTAAGTACATGTCATATGCACCATTGTCTAAGTTGATGTCTTATGCGTCTACGTCTATGTAAAACGGACCTGAGTCTGTCATATGCACCACAGTCTAAGTCCATGTCTGATGCACCTTAGTCTAAGTTCATGTTTTATACGTTTAAGTCTGTGTAAAATGCACCTATGTATTTGTCTCATGCACTTTAAGTCCATGTCCTATGCACTTTATAGTCTTAGTACATGTCATATGCACCATAGTTTAAGTTGATGTCTTATGCGTCTAAGTCCGTGTAAAACGGACCTGTGTCTGTCTTATGCACCATAGTCTAAGTCCATGTCCTATGCACCTTAGTCTAACTTCATGTCGTATATGTTCAAGTCTGTTTAAAATGCACCTATGTCTATGTCTTGTGCACTTTACGTCCATGTCTTATACACCTAAGACTAAGTACATGTCTTATGCACCCTAGTGTAAGTCTATGTCTTATATGTTTAAGTGTGTGTAAAATGCACCTTTGTGTTCGTCTTATGCATTATACGTCCATGTCCTATGCACCTTAGTCTAAGTACATGTCGTTTGCACCATAGTCTGTCTTATGCACTGTAGTCTAAGTCCATGTCCTATGCACCTTGTCTAAGTTCATGTCTTATACATTTAAGTCTGTGTAAATGCACCTATGTCTTTGTCTTATGCACTTTATGTCCATGTCTTTTGCACCTTAGTCTTAAGTCCATGTCTGACGCACCATTGTCTAAGTCTCTGTCTTATGCACTTTATGTCCATGTCCTATGCACCTTAGTCTAAGTTCATGTCTTTTACATTTTAGTCTGTGTAAAATGCACCTATCTCTTTGTCTTACTCACGTTATGTCCGTGTCTTTTGCACCTTATAGTATAAGTCCATGTCTTATGCACCATAGTCTTAGTTTATGTCTTATGCGTCTAAGTGTGTGTAAAATGGACCTGTGTCTGTCTTCTGCACCATAGTCTAAGTCTCTGTCCTATGCACCTTATCTATCATATCTCATATACGTTTAAGTGTGTGTAAAATGCACCTTTGTGTTTGTCTTATGCACTATGCGTCCATGTCCTATGCACCTTAGTCTAAGTATATGTCATACTAGTATGCACCATAGTTAAGTCTAAGTTCATGTCTTTTGCGTCCAAGTCTATGTAAAATGAACTTGTCTTGTGCACTTTACGTCCTTGTCTTATGCACCTAAGTCTAAGTACATTTATGATGAACTTTGAACAATTTCTGTTTTTATTCTTTTTATTCTTTAATTCTTTTTATTCTTCAATTGGCATGAAACATCTGTACATAAAACTGCATCATCATCTTAAGTACTACCAGTCTACAGTACTATATTATATACATAAACAACGTACAACATACTCAGATAACGTACCCAGACAACGTACACAGCGTACATGCAATTAACCCGCTTAGTGCCGGGGCGCATATATGCACCTCAGATTTTACGTGCCTTTAGTGCCGGGACGCATATATGCGCCTCAGTTTTCAGAAAAAACAGTTTGAGTTTGTCTGCCATATTCGTATATAAATACTCGTGGTTCTAGTCTCCAATTCCGGTGTGTCAACAACAACAACTTTACCTTGACATTTCGATGCATTTCTAGAAGTAAATAAGCAGCATAGTGTTAATATTTTAATTATATTAGTGTGAATGAATATTTACCCACCAAACACGCATTATCTGCTGCAATTTTGAGCCGCGAAATACTCTTATTTGTGTTCGCATAACCATGGCTTTTCGTATATGGTTGGAATCCTCGTGAAACCAGCTATTAATCGAGACCTTAAACAAATGTGAAACTAGACTCATCAAGGTCATATCCAGATATATATTTTGAGCCTTAATAGCGGTATTCTTAGGTTCAAGCGCCACAAAACACGTTGACACTGCTAAGGAACATCAATTAGCCTTTATCAAGAGCGCTCTTAACGATTCTATATCAGCGACGCGCGCTGCGCAAGGCTGATTTTCAGGAAATACCGGCTTTTGGTAAGAGTGACAAACTTGGAACATTTTGAAGAAGAATTATATTATTGGTCACCCATGCCCCATCTTATTGTATCTTGGATACCGGATCACAAATAAACCGTTTGGCAAACTACCCAATAAGTGTGGACGTCGGAGATCTAGTATTTCTATCAAAACGGATGATGTTTTTGTCGGGTTGTCGAGTGCACTCGGAGTGGTGCCTGTCAAACTCACGCCGAATCAGAAATCAAGGTTTGAACATGTTTTTGGTCCGTAATATTGTGAGTAAAAATATATTGTTATGAAATATGGGTGGTTTATATTGTGTTTTGTGTGTATCCTCGATAAAGCGTTGCTACAATTAAAATTACTACTGATATTACGACATTTTAAATCGCTCCCGGAAGTTGTCAAATGAATGGACGATCACTCAAAATTGTTAAAATCGAACGTGATGCTGTATGTATCTTTATTTATAATGGTGAAAATGAGAAACTAGACTGTCTCCTGCATATGTACTGTAAATGTGAAAATGTTATGATGAAAAACGTAAGAGTTTCAAAGGATCATATTTCAACTATGACAATTGAAGACCCCCACAGTGAACAACACGTCACGCAAAATGGTGTCTGGCACTCAGGGTATATATAGTGGATTTACAGGTGGGGTCAAGAGGGTTAACACTAGATCTAATTGTAAGACACTATGCTGTGGGTACATTGCATACGATCAGCACACTCCCCCCAGAAAAAAGTAAGTCATTAGCTGCACATTTGGTGCATCTTCATTTTTGCAGTTTTTGCTGCCTGGCGCACTGGAGGACACACTTTGGTTTCAACATGTTCAGTTTCAATGTTTCCACTTTCGACTTTTTCCCAAAGTTTTTTGTCAACTGGATGGCTTTGAATTTCGATTGAGTAGAGCAAATTGAGAGGTCTATGAAAGGTTCTACCATTTGCCGTTTTTACCTTAGCTGATCTGACCTCTCCATCAGCACTTTCAATCAGATATCTTTCCTAATTTCCATGAGCCTCTTGGACAATTGTCTTTTATCAACATTACACTATCCACTTTTGGCTCATCTTTACAGTCTTTTCCATCACATTTTATATCCGTTGTTATCTCTCGCAGGCTTTGAAGATAATCATTTTTCCAGCATTCCCAGAAGTTGTTTATCAAATTTTGCCCCCTTTTCCATGCTTTCATCAATAAATCAACAGAACTCAATTTTTCGGTGAATTCAGGATCTTCTATGTTTATGTCCATCTCACACGATCCTGTCTTCTGGTTAAGCATTAGGAAATGGCTGGGGGTCAGTATATGACCACGATCCATCTCATCACCCACATAGCACAGTGGTCTGGAATTAGTGACCGCTTCTATCTCTGCCGTCAGTGTTTGTAGTTGAACGTAGGTGAGACAATTCCTGCTAATTGATTTTCGTAATGCTCTTTTCACCGATTTTACAAGACGTTCGTAAAATCCACCCATCTATGGAGCGCATTCAGGTATATATTTCCATTCTATCTCTTCCGAAGATATGTAGCTCTGCACATCTTCATCTTGAAATATTTCTTCTTCCCAACTATTTTCAACAGCCTTTTGAACAACTTTCATTTGTGGAGCATTATCTGATACAATTTTGGTTGGCTTTCCTCTTCGAGAAATAAATCGCCTCAGGCTCATAAGAAATTCATCAGCTGTCGTATCTCCCACAACTTCAAGATGCAATGCCCGCACTGTCATACATGTGAATAGACAGATCCACACTTTCTTTACAGTGTCACCTTTAATATATAATGGGCCCATATAATCAAGTCGTGTGAAGGTAAAAGGTGGGACTATTTTTACTCTCTTTACTGGTAGTGGAGGCATTTTTCGCAATTTGAAATGACCACCTTCATGTCTTATGCACACTTGGCATTTTAGCAACACTCCTCTAACTGTTGCTCTTCCATGAGGGATCCAAAACTCATCTCTCATTAAAAGGGATATGATGATTTATGCTGTGTTTGGTTTGTAGCCGAAATCAAATGTTGATACGATTAGTATAAGCTGTGATACTACGCAGTTTAAAATCTGATGTCGGCCTGTCAAATTCGAATCGGCGATCGTCGATTGCTTAGTTTAGATAATTTTTTTGACATAAAAATCAAGTGAAATGACCACCTAATGGTGAAAATCTGAAACTACATGCCATTTTATGCACGTACGCAAATTGACATGTTGAAAATCCTATTATTTTAGGCTCTGCAATAATTCTTATAAAACCCGAAATACAGTCAAAACAGTAAACATCGAAGACGTTTTTTTACGTGAAATAATTTTCCGGTCGTGGCACGGAGGGGGGTATGTACGTTAAACGTCTGGAAGCAATAAGAGGGTTAAACAGACTCAATTGTGTTGCTAAGTTCCTGTGTTTTTCTGTTTCATATCCTGCTAATTGATCATATTCACAATCTTGAGCATATTTGCACCATAAAACGTTCGCTTTGGATTGTTCCTTTGCAGTTAAATTTCTCTCTGTTGATATCTTGTTTCTCACTTTTTGAATGAATCGCAATGCCCATGCTGTTGTGCGAATCAGTTTATTTAGTGAGGAATGATTTTCAATTTTCATATCCAGTAGTGCAGCAGTTTTACCTGGTATTGCATTCTATGAAATGCAGCTCGTTTCATACATGATGCCACATCCTCTGGATTCAGTTTCTACCTGAGACAGCACTTCAGGAGTTATACCTGGTATTTCCCATGTTTTCCATTTGTTCTGATCTTTAGCAAGCCATGGTGGCCCATACCACCATAGATCACAATTCTTTTCGTCAAACCTTTTTCTTTGAGTGAGCAAATCAGCAGGATTCTCATTTGTATTTATGTAGTGAAAGGTAACTTTATCAGTTTTCTTGATCTCATTTATTCTGTTTTCAACAAAGACTGAAAGGGGTTTAGTACTTTTTAACAATTTCAGCACACATTTTGAATCAGTCCATAAATGTTTTTCTTTAATTTCTATCTTCAGTCCAATTTCAAGCCAACTCATGCATCTGATTCCAATTAGTACTCCTAACCATTCTTGGCAAGTTTATCTTTTTCTTTGGTGCAACTCGTGTCTTTGCAAAAATCAAATTTATTTTACTTTGATTCTCACTTTCGGATTTGAGGTATACAGCTGTTGAATAACAAAGCGGATGCATCACTAAATACAAGCAGTGATGTCTTAATACTGTCAATGAAATGTATCTTGTTATTCGTTTTGTTTTAATTTCTTTCAATTCTTTTTCAATTTCTAACCATTTGTCTGCCATTTCATTAGTCAGTGCTTCATCCCATTCAATTCCTTCTTTCCACAAAATTTGCATAAAAATCTTTGCCTGTACCGTTACAGGATTGAACCACCCAAGTGGATCAAATATTGCTGCCATTTGTTTCAGTACATATCTTTTTGTAATTGGAGATTCCATATCTCTTCCAGGATCATTAATAGTAAGTTCATCAGTCCCCATATGCCAATATATTCCAAGTATCTTCATAATTTCAGTGTCAGCAGAATCATCAGATGGAATCCATTTTTTTAATTCAGGGCAGTTTGAAGCCCATTCACGTAAGTTCATAGATGCCCCTCTGAAGAGTGCCTTTGATTCTTTGTATATACCTACAGCTTCTTCTGCTGATGAGGCTTCACACATAACATTATCAACATATATGTTGTTCAATATCTTCTTTGCAACTGGAGATTCACTCTTCTTTAGATGATGCATCACTGTGGCACATAGCAAGAATTGACTAGAGATCACACCAAAAGGCATGCGAGCAAATCTTAGTATCTCAATATTGTCCATAGAAGTAGTCTTGTATGGATTTTTAAGCCTTAGAAATCTTGTAACATCCCGATCCTTTTCTTGAAGCCCAATTTGCAGAAATGCCTTTTCAATGTCTGCAACTATCATGATCTTTCAGTCTCATTCTTATCAATAACATACATAGATCACTTAGCATTACAGGTCCTCTGTGTAAGCATTCATTTAGGCTTTTCTCATGTTTCTTTCTTGCAGATGCGTCATAGACGATTCTAACTTTTGTTGTAAATTTCTGTGGAGTGATAACTGCATGATGTGGAACATAATGTTTGATTGTTCCCACTTTTGTTGTGTCATCTACTTTTTCTATGATACACTTTTCAAGTTGATCTTGCAAAATATCATTGTATTTCTTCAAAATTTCAGGATTTTCCCCTAGCTTTTTTACCAGCATTTTCAGTCTACATCTAGCTAGTTCGAAATTTTCTTGCAGTTGAGGATTATTACTTTTCCATGGCCACGTGACATAGTATCTTCCCTCTCTATAACATACATTATCATTAAACATTTGAATGGCTTGATCATCATCATTTTCCTCTATTGGATCATTTATTCCAATAGTCTCTAACTTCCAGAAATGTTCCATTTCCAAACTCTCTGTGTCTTTGCAGGTCAATTTAGATTTGTATGATATTTCAGGTATTTCTCGTGTTGTAAGGAGGAGCATGGCACTCTCATCTACTTCTAAATTGTCAACATCTTTCACTCTTCCTGCAATCATCCAACCAAATTTTGAGTTTATAAGATACAATCCATGTGTTATTTCATTTTTTTTCTCCTGTAATCACATCCCAGTAGTAATCCGCTCCTATCAGCATTTCCATTCTTCAAATCTATATTCGTTTCAACAGTTGTTGTCTTCACCTTAAACGGTTCATTTCTCCCAAATGTTAGTACAGATAGTGTTGTTCCCTCCTGTTTCTTCAATTCTAGTTTCTCTGACAATATGGTTGTAATGTAGCTTCTGGAAGCTCCACTGTCTAAGAGAATTCTGACTTGTTGAGAACTGGTCTTACCGTTGACTGTGACAGTAGCTGCATTAGTACTTGTTGACCTGTTGCTAACACATTGTGTACTTTCTGCTTCTGTTTCCGTCCAAATTAAATCATTGATCACCACCCCTGTCACTTCAGTGCTAACAAATTTAATTGGACATAGGCTTCTGTGATGCACGTTTCTTTTGTTGTAATAAACACATTCTTTGTTGCTTGTGCAATGTTTAGCATCATGGCTTTTTTGAAAACATGTTGTGCACCGGCCTTTTAACATAGCATTTCTTTCATCAATAGTAGATTTCTTGCTCTGGTCACTCCAATGTTCTAATGTGCAATATATGCATCTCTTCTGCAATGGTTTTTGCACTGATCTATTTTCATTTATCATCATTGCCTCAACTGTTAATGGGCAATTCAATCGTCCTTCTGTATCATCCGTTTCCCTATACAGTACAACCTCGTTTAACCGAATATCAAATATCCGGATTTTCCCATCAACCGGACGTTCTGCTATAGTCCCAATTTTTACCGGACGTATATATTTGGGAGATCGAGTATGGACTAGAACCATTGTCTTTTACTTATTCACGGGAGGGGACAAACACAACGCATGCGGTATTAGCCTTTGTCAAAAAGGCGCTCTATCCCATTTGGAGAGCGCACACCACAATAGCACTGGCTGATTGAGACTAACCCCATTGCTTTGTTCTGGTCAGTTATGAACAAAATCATGGTATGTTTTAATTACAATCATTGCAAAATATAGCTTTGTTACTTGCACAAAAAATATCCAATAATGTTCAATTGAATTATCATTATACATGCAGGAATATTTGTGTACGATAGAGGACAGTCACGCGGGATTTGATACGTGATAACTTAGTGTTATTAACCACTATAACCACGTGATTAGTACACAACGAATGGAAGCATGTTTTAACCAATATTATCACAAAATATAGCTGTGTGTCCAATGTACAGGCTATAAAATGAGGTTCTATCAAATTGTCTTTGTAGGAATATTGTTTTACGATATACAACGTCAAATCAAAGTGATGGAGGAGTCATTCTATAAGGTATTTCGTAAAAATCTATTATCGTCCATAATCACTCGTGGTCGTATACATACTATGATACATGGTTTCTTACATTCGCCCACCCCTTCCCCTCAATCATCCGGAAATATCGATTTTCCAAATGTCATTCCAGCTTCCAACGTGCCCGGATAAACGAGGTTGTACTGTATCTTGCACTTACATATGTGTCCATATTTTTTCTTGTATGCACTTAATAGATGGACGTAGTTCCTTATCCATGAAATATTTTTTATCTTCTATTTCAGTTGTATCAGTATCCAATAGAGCTTGTGCTTGATCTAACTGTATTCTCAGTGTTTTCTGTAGAGAACGATATAATACCGCCATGTTTGTTTCACACACTCTGCTACCATATGATGAACTTTGAACGATTTCTGTTTTTATTTTTTATTCTTCAATTGTCATGAAACGTATATACATAAAACTGCATCATCATCTTAAGTACTACCATAGTCTAACTTCATGTTCTATATGTTCAACTCTTTATAAAATGCACCTATCTCTGTCTTGTGCACTTTACGTCCATGTCCTATGCATCTTAGTCTAAGTACATATCATATGCACCATAGTCTAAGTTGATGTCTTATGCGTCTACGTCTGTGTTAAACGGACTTGTGTCTGTCTTATGCACCATGGCCTAAGTCCATGTCCTATGCACCTTAGTCTAAGTTCATGTCTTATACAATTAAGTCTATGTAAAATGCACCTATGTCTTTGTCTTATGCACTTTATGTCCATGTCCTATGCACCTTAGTCTAGGTCCATGTCCTATGCACCATAGTCTATGTTGATGTCTTATGCGTCTAAGTGTGTGAAAAAAGGACCAGTGTCTGTCTTATTCACCATAGTTTAAGTCCATGTCTGATGCACCTTAGTCTAAGTTCATGTCTTATACATTTAAGTCTGTGTAAAATGCACACTTTACGTCCATGTCATATGCACCATAGTCTAAGTTCATGTCTTATGCGATTTAAGTCTATGTAAAACGGACCTGTGTCTGTCTTATGCACTGTAGTTTAAGTCCATGTCCTATGCAACTAGTCTTAGTTGATTTCTTTATATGTTTAAGTCTGTGTAAAATGCACCTATGTCTTTGTCTTATGCACTTTACGTCTTTATGTCTTATGCACCTTATAGTCTAAGTACATGTCATATGCACCATAGTCTAAGTTGATGTCTTATACGTCTAAGTGTGTGTAAAATGGACCTTTGTCAGTCTTATGCACCATAGTCTAAGTTCATGTCTTTATGCACCATAGTCATGTTTTGTAATGCTTAAGTTTGTGTAAAATGCACCTTTGTGTTTTTCTTATGCACTATACATCCATGTCTTATGCACCTTAGTCTAAGTACATGTCATACCAGTATGCACCATAGTTAAGTCTAAGTTCATGTCTTTTGAGTCTAAGTGTGTGTAAAATGGACCTGTGTCTGTCTTATGCACTGTAGTCTAAGTCCATGTCCTATGCACCTAGTCTAAGTTCATGTCATATATGTTTATGTCCTGATAAAATGCACCTATGTCTTTGTCTTATGCACTTTATGTCCATGTCTTATGCACCTTATAGTCTAAGTACATGTCATATGCACCATAGTCTAAGTTTATGTCTTATGCGTCTAAGTGTGTAAAATGGACCTGTGTTTTTTGTCTTATGCACCATAGTCTAAGTCCATGTCTTATGCAACTTAGTCTAAGTTCATGTTATATATATATGTTTAAGTCTGTAAAATGCACCTATGTTCTTGTCTGTGCACTTAACGTCCATGTCTTATGCACCTAAGTCTAAGTACATGTCTTATGCACCACATTGTAAGTTCATGTAAAAAATGTTTAAGTCTGAGTAAAATGCACCTTGTGTTTGTCCTTGCACTTTGTCGCCCATGTCCCATGCATGATAGTCTAAGTTGATTTCTTATGCATCTAATCTGTGTAAATGGACCTGTGTCATAGTCTAAGTTCATGTCCTATGCACCTTAGTCTAAAGTTCATGTCTTATATGTTTAAGTCTGTGTAAAATGCACCTTTGTGTTTGTCTCATGCACTATACGTCCATCTTATGCACATTAGTCAAAGTACATGTAAATATGCACCATAGTTCGTAAATTGAAACTTTATGTTCTTCTAAGTCAATAAAACGGATGTGTGTCTGTCCTGCGTCTTATGCACCTTAGTCTAAGTTCACGTCCTATGTTAAAGTCTGTGTAAAATGCACCTATGTCTTTGTTTATGCACTCATATCCATGTCCCTCTATGCCCCTTAGTTCAAGTACATGGCATATGCACCATAGTCTAAGTTGATGTCTTATAAGGCAAGTAAGCAAGCAAGCAAGCAAGTAAGTAAAGCTTTATTGGCCTCCGCCTACGCCCGTGAAACTTGTCATGGAGGTACGCATGCTGAAAAATAACAAGTAACTATAACAATACATAATATTTAAGTAACACAAATAACAATAGATCGACAATACAAATACAAATACGGAGCGGATAAGTTGAAAATACTGACAAGAAAGTTATATACCTTCATACAATGTACATGAAAAGACATGTGGAAGATTGCAAAACAATTTGGGAGAAAACAAAAGAGTTTTTGACCTATTGGTTCTTGATGGAATTAAACGAATCTTCTACCGAGCAGATATGAAAATTTGAATGTAATGGGTGGTTGTTATTTTCCATTTTCTTCTTCAATTTAGAGTCAAGGAATTAATATAAAAAATCGGACAGGTTAGTTGTTATACATCCCAATTTTTTTGGGAAACCCATACAATTTTTTTTAATTTCTTTTTGTCAGCTGAAGTACATAGTTTATACCAGTTGGGTAGACAAAAGTAAAAATTTGATTGAATAATACATCTATAAACGCGAAAAAAGTATTTTCCCCAATTTGAGTGACCTCTTTTCTGAAAAATACATTTTTTTATTTAATTTTTAAAAAGTTATCCCCTTGGGTGAACCCGACAGTTTGTTAATAATATTCCAAGATATTTATAGGTCTTTACTATTTCCATTGCTGATTTTTATACGGGGGATTAATTTAGTTTGACCACGTTTTAACCAATCCTTTCTTTTTTGTTTTTTGAAACATTTAAATTTAGATGATTGTCATCACACCCAAATTTCAAAACTTTCATTCTATTTTAACATCATCATCACATTTTAGCAAACCAATTATTACAGTTCATCGCATATTTATAATTTAAAAGGGAACCCGATGAACTTGT
The DNA here is from genome assembly GCA_019095985.1 of Streblospio benedicti. NCBI lineage: Eukaryota > Metazoa > Annelida > Polychaeta > Spionida > Spionidae > Streblospio > Streblospio benedicti. The sequence continues at coordinate 36,033,429 of CM032660.1, forward strand.
GCAGTCAGTCTGTTGGTAAAGAGAAAAAACCTCAGTACACACCCGGGTGCTAGTATTGATAACAAAAATATCGTTTAAAACCCTTGAATTTCCATATTGAATAGGTTGGGAAGAAAATTTTGTATCCACAAAAACATGTTAAATTTACTTTCATTTTAATAAGTTTTTCCATTAATATATGAGGTTGAATATATTAAAGGGACTACTAAGTCAACAAATATATTGAAAAATGCTCCAGGGGGTCTAGGTGGCTTCTTTTGATGTTTTTTGGGAAATTTCAGCATCATCAACACCCAAAAGTTTCAGAGTAACAAATTGGTGCGATCAAGAAATGGTTTAACTCGGTTTAATATAATAGAGAA
>CM032660.1:36033890-36063890 GCA_019095985.1 Streblospio benedicti
AATGGTTATATTAAATTAGAAGTACTCAGAGAGTTCAGCGTCACCATATTAATGTCAACTCATGGGCTATTAATTTTACTTTAGCCATGTTTAGAAAGCACCTGCAATCCAATGCCAAGAACATATGTAGGGTGAGCTGAACCTGGAATTGAGAGTTAAAGTTTTTTTTCACTCTGCTGATTATTCATGGTTAGGACCCCTACAATGATATTCAGGTGGGTGGCACTCTGCCACCCTTGAGCATTTTTCAAAAAAATGGAAAATCCAAAATGGCCGCCATCTCGCTATACTATATTCATAAAAGTGGCATATCTCCTTTAATAATCAACATAGAAACCTGATTTTGGTGTCAAATAATATGTAACTGTCATCAAACAATCCATTTTCAGCACCTAAGAAGAGGTAACTAATCAGTAAGTTACCTAAAATCCAATATGGCCGCCATTTTGCTATACTATATTCATAAAAGTGGCATATCTCCTTTAATAATCAACATAGAAACTTGATTTTGGTGTTAAATTATATGTTTTTGACATCAGAAAAAAATCATTATTAGCATTTTAGAATATGTACCTACTCAGTAAGATATCTAAAATCCAATATGGCCGCCATTTCCCTTTGTATATAGATTTATGGAATCTCATTGTTTAAAGTGTTATAATTGATTATACAAAATGGAAAATAATACCAAAGGAATTTTGAAGACAGTTTTAATGTTCACATGTTATAAGATATGCAAAATGTATCACACATTATTTATAACATACAAAGTACTATTTATACTGTATTGTGGCAATCAAGAGTTCTGCAACTACAGAATAATGTGCAAGGTAAGTTGGCTGATTTGCAGCTGCAACGTCTACTTTGGCAAAGTTTATCAGCACTTTTACAGTTGCAATTAATCAACTTCAAAACATAATCTGGTGCTAGATGCACATTTGCAGCCACAGTGACAGGGTCCAATGACTTGTTTGCAAAGTCTTTTGTCCACCCATATTTTTCCACGTCTAGATTTGGTGGGTTAGAATTTTTTGCAGACTTCCAAATGGATATTTGGAAATGTGCTCTTTTTACATTTTCTTCGAAAGCTTCATCGGTAGGTGGCAAAGTGCAAAGATCCGGTGTCACTGTCTTGCCTTTGCTAAGCTTTGAAGACCATAGCAGCATACGAGCATTTGACATGGTTTCAGCCTGATTCATTCCATAGCACTTTAGCATGAACTTCATCGACTGCTGAATTATTTCTGTCATGGATGCGTCTATATCACCTAAGAGCGATAATGCCATTCCAGAACATAATGTTTTTACAACAGTCCCTTTGCCAATGCCATAGCATGATGCTACTGTGTCACAACCGGTTAAGCCATGAGCTGCCAACACATTTGGTATTATTGCTGAGTGTTTTATAAGTGTCTTATTTATGTTTATTACAGCTCTTCCTTTTATCGGGGACTCCATGATCGTCGGAATTGTGATGCTCTCAGTATTGTAATAATGTAGCAACAAAATGAATACATCTGTGTCTTCGGAAATTACAGTTATACCTTGCACCTGGCAATCTGTTTCCACCAGTAGGAGTAGCTGTTGAATCATTATGATATCTGCTTCTTCATGTGTTGTATCCATATCATGTCGTTCTAAAACGACACCATTATTGATTTCAATTGGAGTTTGAGATGTTCCTGTGATTACTAATTTTTTTCCTTTTCAAGTTTTCATGAAATTCAGGATCACTGCATAAATCTGTGCACAGAAGGTTTATAAGTTGGATCTTATTTGCAACAACCCCCAAAACAACTTTTTGTGGTGGCAATTGTGTATTCATACTTAATTTATGTACTCTACTGGCATCCTTAGATCTTCCTGATCTAGCCACAGCTTTAATGCTGAAATCAAAGTAATTGCAACATAATGTTTTAATGTTTTAATGGATAGATGCATAGCACAGCTACTCATTTCTAAAAGTCTCCAAAAATCACCCCTCAGATAGATGAGCTACAGTAATTAAAAGAAATATGATATTTGTACATAATGCACACAGCATACAGTGGTCTCCAGTGGCAAAAAACGTTATGTATAAAACAAATATATCTTTGTTATGTAATCATTTATTCAATTATGTATAGTTGGATTGTTACAAATTAAATTTGTATCTACATTTTATTTTTATTATGGTATTTTAACCAATTGAATAAGAAATAATGTAATAAAGATATAGAAACAACATAAAATATAATGGATTCCACTGTCAGACAGATGTAAAGATAATTGATGTTCTCATAGTGGTATTTTGAAGCAAAAGCAAAACTGTATGCATATCTATTAGAAGTTTATTTAACGTGACAAGACTCAGATGCAATATGCATTACAACATATAAGCATCTATAGCTTTCTTTGGTATTCTCTCTGTGGCATTTGTTTGTTCGTTGTTTCTTTGGTTCATCTCACAATCTTAAGCATTTGTCTGGTATATATAATATAATACATTGCCCAAATGGAAGATCTATGTCTCTGGGATTAAATGTAAGCTGAAAATTAGAGAGTATTATTTCATTGTTTTTTAAATGACGAGTGCCTGTAAGACACAATTGTATAATTAACGATTTCCCTATATTAATAAGAGTTAGAAATATTCTATATGCATCACTGTAAAGAGAATAATCTATCCTTTTAAATGGTATGTTACACATTGCATATATCATCAAACACATCTTGTATATGGGGTCCCAAACACTCAAGAATAAAACCAAAACCATGGGGGAGCTATTGTCTGATCTGGAAGCCTATTGGGCTCATCATCATAGGTGTCCATGACGTCACTTGCGGGTGGCAGGACTTCGTCCTTCCATGTCTATAAATATGTTGCATACAGCACAACCTCGCAGCTATGTGCAGTAGAACAACTGTGTTGAAGGTCAACCTTATGTGTCTTAAGCTCTTCTAGCATGAGTTGTTGTACAGTGTGCACTGACAACACTCACGCCCGAGGACCCTGGTGTCCAACCTAGACACATGACAGCTCATCCAAGGTACCAGGTTCAAACCCTGCTATACTGCCAAGGTAGCGCATAGTGGGGGAGTGAAGAAACCTAGCTTGGGCCTATGTGTCCTGATCAGCATTCCTGATCAGCAGCAGATCAGCACATTGAATAGGGTACCAGGTGTGGCTGGACGTGTGGGGGTCTGGGTGACATCGAGTGCCATACAACCTTCAACATCTAGAACATGCGTAGCAGAGTTGGACATGAGGACTGTTAAGGCAGTAGACATAGGTCTACCAAGTTTAGATATCAGGTAGACCTGCTCAAAATCAGGTAGCCCGGCATTTAGATGACTGCCATGAAAGGGAGGTGGATAGTTTGATAAAAAACACATTTACACTGACAATAAATAATGACATAATTCTCTGTGTTTGTTGAAATAAGCATGACGATTCAAATGATTGTTAGACAAGAGTAATTTTTTTATTAAATTTCTACATGATGCACCTGCCAAAACCAGGTAGACCATAAGTCTATCTACTGGTAAATGTTGGTAGACCAGCTAGTTTTTAGTTAGACCAGGGCTATAGGTCTACCACTTATGTCTAACTCTGGGTGTAATAGTAGTGGGTACCAGGGGCACAGCAGTGGCCGGTTCACGGCCTCAGATGTTTTCTTAGTGACTGATTGCCCTGCAATGTTGCTGGGAATCAGTCAATGCAACGTGTACAGTGGTGGATCGATCCAGGGTACGCATTTCAGGGAAGTACCGACCACATCACCAGCACCATGCCTCTTGTTGAGTAGTGAAAGGTGTTCCATAATTACAGTTCTGTACCTGTAAAGCTTTACTTCTGAAAGAATAGTCATGTTCCCAGTGTTCTGGAACCCCAAGTCTTAGGAAGTGATCCCGTTCTGGAGCTCCAGTTCTGCGGAATGGGCTGTACTGTTCCAGAACGAGTATGGCTGTCCCGGAGCTCAACAGCCCCAGAATGGAAGTTGTTACGGAGCTCAGAGGCTCGAGAGTTGATGTAGCTGGTAAGGAGCTCCAGAGATACAGAGGAGTGTCTCCTATCGTCGTTCTGAAACATGGAAGTCCCTGAAGGCTGGTACAGCATGTTGTTCAGAAAGTCTGGTACTCCGGGATCAGCTGAGTGAATTGTACTGGTCCTGAGCATTAAAGCTCTCGAAGGTGACAATCCAAAATTGCTGTGGAGACCAGTGGCTCTGAAAGATGAAGTTTGAACAGGGTTCCGGGAATCTGCAGCTCTGGAATCAACATGTTGGAGTGCACTGTTTGTGAGATTTGAAGCTCCGGAATCTAACAAATGTAGCAGTCCCAAGACATCCCAGAGACAAGCCGTTTCAGAAGGTGCTGTTGCCAGCATACTACTACCGGAGGTCTGGTTTAGTGCCGTACCCTGACAGATGAGGAAAGTACACTTAAGTTGCAAGCCCCATCCATGTCAGACAGGTCCACAAGAGTAGCTCGATGTATGTCAGGTTACTCTTGGGTCATCTGCTCATTACTAGAAATAGTTATCGGTTCATGGCAATCCAGCAAGTTAACCAGAGGTAGCCCAGAGGGTTACTCCAGCACTTGCAGGGGTCTTAATAATTAATCCCAATTTACTGCTTGCTGAGTGGTCCTTCAAAACGTTTGTTTATGGCAAGGTTTAGTGGGTCCAGTCAAAACCTACCGGGCTCGGTGTAACATGGATAGGGCGATCCCTTAGGGCAGTACGTCTGCCTTGAGGGGAAGATGATGGAGTCAGAGCACTCAGGCTAGGTGGGACTGGCGAGGACCTGTCCGAGCTCACTGTTACACCAGTACGGTGGCCTTGTTGTACACTGATTTGCCTGTTTGAATCCAACAAAGCATCATCTCCATGGCTCACTGGTTTATAATCCAATGTTTCCTGTTCATTGGCGGTTTGCATTTCACGAACGCCTTGTCTCTCACCCTGTGGTGAGCACAATAGCATCAGTTAGAATAGAGTCAGCCAACGTTCAGGGTTGAGACACTCTCAATGCTTTATCCTCATTATTAATATGTACCTGAGACTATGGGGTCTCCTCCACTGAGTCCTCCAGGTACCAGGTTGATGGCTACCAGGTGGAACTCACACTGGTGCTGGTGGTGATGGCTTTCAGAACACGGCACAAGCCGAATTGTGTCCTCCCAAGAGTAACATACCCATAGACAGGAGTGCACAAGGCCATATTCACCTTAATATGATGTGAGATCAATAATAGTGTTGCTGGTTCCTACTTGTTGTTGCTTCAACCACTTATACTGTTCTGTGGGCTGTTCCCGCTTCATGGACTTGTTTATGCGTACAGGATATACACATCTTCGTAATGGACATAAATGACGTAACAAATGTAGGAGAATCCGAGCGTGAGACGTACCTAGCTTAAGCCCGGGTCAATTAAGAGTTTAATTGACCTAATTTTATTGGGGTCGATTCTACAATCCACCCATCCGTGCTGACCTACTCTAGCTTTGCTCACACTAGAAAGGACATTTTTTACGTTTATTTTTCTCATGTAAAGCTACTTATTATGCAATGATATCATACGCTGTTGTAAAGGTTAGATTGTAATCAGTACAATGGTATGTGATAACTAATTTCTTATTTTAGTGGTCCTGATACAATGTGAATAAAGTTTCAGTTCTATACATTGAGGTTTACGTCAAAATTCACTTTGAATTTGAGTGGTTGAAAGGGATCCATTGATGAGTCTGTAAAATCTTCAGATTGGTACACATAAATACATATTAGGCACCGTTGCAGAGGTTGTGGTAGCGGAAGATGTACATGTAGGCGACATGGATTGGAATGTAGTTCTGCCTGTGGAGAGTGTAGAGGCGTTAGCTGCACCAATGGCCAGCATGTAGAGATGACACTTGATGGTGATGATGATTATGATGATGTTGACAATGAAGAAGACTAATATAATAAAGCAATGTACATGTACATATATTTTCATTTTGATGAAATTGACACTAAAATGATAAAAAAAAATATGATCAATATAAACTCCTCATTCCATAATCTGTCATTTTTGGTTCAAAACTGAATGTCGTTATGTTATCATAAATCACTTGTAAAATCCAAAGTTTTTTTTCAATCCATCCCAAATTTGTTGTGCACATGTCCAAATAATTAGGCAACGATATGAAATAATAAAAATCTCAATTTCATGAAGAGTAGCTTTTCAAAAAAAAACTTCGTAAGTTGATTTTATTAAAATTCCGAAAAAAATTCACATTTATGCAAATTAGATGAATACTAATTAAAAAAATTACATATTTGTTATGTGTGTCTGATAGATGAGTACAAGAGCTTTCAAATGAGGTATCATACATATATGTTGCTAAGATAGTTTAAATTATATGAAATGTTTTATATTCTTACTTTTCGCAGTATTTTCCATGACGTTGCCATGGAAACCAGCAAATTACTAATACCTACAGAGGGTTGATTTTTGGAGACTTTTAGTATGTTACAGAAGACAGGTTTTGAAAAACATATCAATCGTTAAACATTAGAAAATGAATTGCTTGATGACAGTTACATATTATTTGACACCAAAATCAGGTTTCTATGTTGATTATTAAAGGAGATATGCCACTTTTATGAATATAGTATAGCGAGATGGCGGCCATTTTGGATTTTCCATTTTTTTTTTTGAAAAATTTTCCATTTTTATGAAAAAAAAAACTTTAACTCTGAATTCCAGGTGGCAGACTATACAGTATTTTTTATATTTTGCCACCATGAGGCAAGGTGTTTACCTGAATCTCTCTTCCATATCTTCATCTATCTTTGTTTATAATCTAGACCATGGGTCCTTGTATAATGCTACAGGAATAATCAGCAAAAAGTTGCGCTGAAAAACTTTTTACTTAGCTCAAGGACACCCCATCCCCCACCCGCACCCTGTTAAGTTAATTAGTAAAAAGTTGATTTAGCGGAACGACAACACCCCCCACCTCCCAGGCAATATCTTAAAAAGTTGAATGTGCACTTTAAAAAATCTTGATTAACAAATGTTTGGTCTTAAAGTTAACTATAAAAATAAAAAAAACAAATGTGAAAAAACAAAGTTTGGAAATGGGCTGTTAAAAGTTGATTTTGTCGGAGTTAATTGTGCCTACTGCCCCCTCCTTAAGTTGAATAATTAACTTAGAAATCAACATTGATCTTTTGGCTTGGTCCCTAAGTCTAAGCCAGGCCACACAGTAAGATACTGAGACGAGGGGTATAAAAGATCATGCAGAGCTTTACAAGTCCGTCAATAAGCGGATCAAACTAGGCTCCTCTTTGGCTCGTCATGTCAAACCACACATGACAAGTTACTAGCACAATCATATGTACAATCAGTTTGGACTTCTGAAAACTCAGCTTAATCAAGCCTGCTCTAGTTACGTTGGTATCTCAACACACAAGTTTTTCAGTGCACTCATGTCAGCGTGGAAAACGGCTGCCTGCCCGTGGCCTGAAGCTGACAAGTTTACTATTGGGCCTGCAAATCTTCAGACTTTACTGCCTGGTTGTCTGGCACCTTTATGACCCCATATTTTAACATACTTTTGTCATAACATCAAATATAATCTCAAAGTCCGTCAAATGGCTCCTTTTTTAAATATACATAAAAAAATTTCCGGGGTGGAATGCTAGAGGACCCCCCTAGATATTGAGTGCCGTTGGCAGGGCTGGTAAGATTTTACTAGTGCCTGTAAGTTTTTTAACTGCCAGCCCTGCATGGTGTCTAGTACCTATTTTGGTGAAGTTTCGCACATATGTGCACTTTTCCAACTGGTATTTGCAACTTAATAGGCCACCATTATTTATGAAAGGGAGGGCCATAAATAAAGGGAACTTTTTTCTCTTTTCTTTTTTTATGACCCCCTTATTACATGTAATGGATTTTTATGGAACACCTCCTCCCCCCAGTTTAATGATTCAGTGACCATACAGTTACACCCATCCTCTCCCACTCCCCATTTCCCTTTAATGTAGATGAATATCATTCATTCCTTTTTTATGATTGCAAAACTTTGAATGCACATTTTAATAAGAAACAACCCTTTACTAACTAAGTATACTGATTCAAAATTTGTTATTAAATATAAGTGTGACAAAGATGAATATTTTTTAAGAATAGCATACTGTTTCTGATCGATAGGTTTGTGCAAAGCTTGTCAAAATATGTATATGCATAGAAATGTAAAAAACAAACATTTTGTGACCCCCCCCCTACGGAGACTATTTTATGTGTCATACTTATTCATTTGAGTGTTAATGCGAGAAATTCATAGCAGAAAACTTACAAAAATGCATCCCAACATGAGATTACATTTTATAAAAATTTAAAAAAATAAGAACAAAAGTGCATTTTGTTTCCAAATATATTTTGTTTAAAAGCAGAAAAACAGTTTCTAACATGTTGAACAAAATGGCACCTCACCACGACCGTGTTTTGCTTGAGCATGGTAATAGTAGTACAGATTGTAGATGGCAGACTCTAGAAAATAGTTATCTAGCTTTTTCTAATATTAGAAAACTCCAGCAATGATTAACCTTTTGTAAAACAATGTTCATATATTCATTTTCAAATTTACACACTACTAATTTAAGGGGACTGTGAACTCTTTTCTTAGGATTTTATTAAACTTTGATTTTCTCACTCATTATTGCTTCAATTCTTACAAATTACACCTTATTTTGTAGATAATTATCTAATCTAATGACACAACATGTTTTGAATTGTATAGATTGATGAAAAAAAAATTATAAAGCAATTAATGAAAAAATGACAACTTTGCCTCCGAAGCATATAACTGATAGTAAAACATCGAAATGACCAAAATCACTATTCAGTTACAAAATTTGTATATTTATCTAGAAAACCTTGCCTCAAATTTTTATATTTTTCCTATTTATCATTTTACATGCATTTTAAGTATTAAAACCACCTATTTTCCAAATTTTCTTGCAAATCAATACAAAAACGTTCATAATTCATCAACGAAATAAAAAAATCAAAATCCCTAGTAAGGTTTTCTTCAGAATGCATACATCTTCAAATATATACACGTTTGTGAAAATTTGATTTCATGGTTAAGGAGAAATATAAAAAAAAAAAATCATCCACTATGCAAACTTAGTTTTGAGAAAATGGGCTTTAAACATGGCCAATCAATATACATTGACATTAGTTGCTGTCTACAAAATGTATCATATAAGAAAAACTATTGATGATAAAAGGTTCATTTTAAAAAGATGTTGTTCTTTATCATTTATAGCATACAAAACATTGAAAATGTAAAAATTGAATTTTCAGCCCATATAACCTTATAAGCCTGCAAAGAATGAGTCATTGTTTTTCACTCCAGCTTGGTCTTTACAAAATGCGTTGTAATGGGAAAACTATTGAAGATAATAGGTAAAAGGTTCATTTCAAAACATGTTGTTCTTCATAGTTTACACTATAATGAATATTAAAAGGCTGAAAATAGAATATTTTCCCCTTAAAGAGTTAACAGTACCCTTAAATAATAAATATTATAAACAAAAGTCAAACATTAACAAATTACCAAAATGAATTCAATGCACCAAAATTAATTTATGGCCTGTGGTAGATAGTCTCCATCGGGCCCAAACAGTGCAAAAAAACATTCCCACAAAAAACAACTGCCAAATTATTTGCAAATACATACATGCAAATAAGCCATTCCAATCTGACGATACGTTTTAATGCATAATCCCATGTTTTCACGTCAATCATGTCAACAATTACAGTTACACACGGTCACAGGTTTATCCCAGATCTAGTCCATCAGTCTCAGACTACAGTTATTTGTGAAATTGTGTGTAGACTTCATTTTCGTCAATATTCCCATTCATTAGATCTGGACATGACAACCAAGATGAATTTTTTGAAGCGATTGAAAAATTCGCATATTAGCTATGCGTGTGTGACTCCGGTTTTTTCCACTGGGCACTGTGACCTTGGATTGACACAGAAGGAACGTAACGTCGTAATATTAGCTTTTAACAGAGATTTGCCAAACTTTTCAATGAGTCTCTCTGAATAAAGTCCTGTATAGTTCGGATGTTTGATCCTGGGTATGTATCCTTGCTGTTGATCTGTCAATTCCAGTATGTGTGAGTTATATTCCAGAATTTACAGCGGTATGAAATTTTGCAGACCATGGTCCATGGAATAGCTTTCTAATCAATGTCACGATCACAAACAGGCTTCTAACTACACGTGCATCGTCCAAACTTTCCTCCTTGCTTCTCCAACTTTTCATGGTCACACCGGCATTTATTTTGCAATGATTTATTCTATTTTATAAGCAGAAAAATCGGAAAATATGCAGCATGTCCATGTCCTGTATTTAGAAATTATCCAACATGGCCGGGAGGCGCTAACCCGTAGTCTCTATCACATTCCTTTACTACGGTGAACTGAGTGAAGCGAACTGAGTCAGCAGGCGGCTGTCGATAGAGACTACGCAAGCAATTACTGCTGAGAGGGGGGTATGATGTATTGTTGATTGCCTAGGACTCGGAACACCAAGCATTCAGGATTTGGCTTTCAAAGTTTCGCATACATTTTTTAAAACATGATTTTTAAATGCACACCAATGCATTTATCTTTATACACCAATAGAAAGAGCATAAAAAGTTAGGAACAAAGGTATATTTAGTTTCCAAATAGAGTTTGGTTAAAAGCAGTTTTTAGCAAACGGCAATAAAAATTACTCACTTACTTACTTAAAACAGCTTACGGTAGCCGAATTTTGTAGACTTTTTTCGTAGGCTGTTCCATCAATCGCCGCTGTTCCAACCACTTTCACCCAAAAAATTCTAAATTTTGAAATCTATCTCCTAAAAATATCCACTATATTTGCACTTGGAAATAGCATAGAATCCTTTCACAATATCGGATAAGTCCAAAATAAGCTTTTGACAGGCGAATAACACTCGAGTCGGCGCCAAGAGGCCGAAAGGCACAGATTTGCCTCAGAATAAAAAAACAACCATGCGCGACACGCCCACTCCTCACGGACTTGATATTAATGTATAAGATAGAAGATAAAAAGATATTTCATGTATAAGGAACTACGTCCATCTATTAAGTGCATACAAGATAAATTGACTGCTCTTAAGGAAGAACAGGGTAAGATTGAAGAGAAATGTGAGAAAGATCAAAAATCACAAGCTAAACATGAGAGTGAAATGGAAAATGCAGCTGAGATGATATGTGAAGCTCATAAAATTGTTTCCAATTTAATTGTAAAAATAGAAACCCTGAAAGAAATGAAAGATAACAGAGATGATAATGTACTAGAGAACTCAAATGTAGTGAAAATGAAGATAATGGAAATGGAAGAAAGACAGAAGGAATTGCAAATGAAGCATACCCAGGAATTAGAATTAAGAGACAAAGAAATTGCCGCAAGGCAGAGAGAATTAGAATTGAAACTTGCTCAAGAAATGGGAAAAATTAAATTTCAAAAAGCAAAAGATGAAGATGTTTCAAAACAGAAAAATAACCTACATATAAAGCTCCCCGAACTGGAAATTAATAGATTCAACGGCGAAATACTAAAATGGCAAGAATTTTGGGATGCATTTGAATCCTCAATTGACAAAAATAGCAGTCTACGAGATGTTGATAAGCTCAATTACTTGAAAAGAAAACTTACAGATAATGCTGCTACAGTAATAAATGGCGTCGAACTGACAAACGAAAATTATAGCGTTGCAGTAGAGTTACTGAAAAAACGATACGCTAACAAAAGAAAGATTATAAATGCACACTACGGGGCAATTTTTAAAGAACCCCAGGTAATAAACAATGCTGATAAACATAGAAGAATGTTTGATTCAATTGAAACTTATATGCGAGCCCTAGCAGCGATTGGTGAAGATACGGAAACTAATTTTCTGGCCTTAGTTATTTGGCTCAAGTTACCCTGGGTAGCAAAGGTCTATATAGATGAAAAGAATCAAAATAATGATTGGAGCGTGGAGATGATAAGAAAAAATATGGACACATATGTAAGTGCAAGATACAGGGAAACGGATGATACAGAAGGACAATTGAATTGCCCATTAACATCGACAGTTGAAGCCATGATGATTAATGAAAGTAGATCAATACAAAAACCATTGCAGAAGAGATGCATATATTGCACATTAGCACATTGGAGTGACCAGTGTGTGAAATATTCTACTATTGATGAAAGAAAAGCTATGTTAAAAGGCCGTTGCACAACATGTTTTCAAAAAAGCCAGGATGCTAAGCATTGCACAAGCAACAAAGAAGGTGTTTATTGCAACAAAAGAAACATGCATCACAGAAGCCTATGTCCAAATAAATTTGTTAGCACTAAAGTTACAGGGGTGGTGATCAATGATTCTATTGGGACGGAAACAGAAGCAGAAAGTACACAATTGTTAGCGACAGGTCAACAAGTACTAATGCAAACAGCTACTGTCACAATCAACGGTAAGACCAGTTCTCAACAAGTCAAAATTCTCTTAGACAGTGGAGCTTCCAGAAGCTACATTACAACCAAATTATCAGAGAAACTAGAATTGAAGAAACAGGAGGGAACAACACTATCTATACTAACATTTGGAAGTAATGAACCGTTTAAAATGAAGACAACAACTGTTGAAACGAATATAGATTTGAAGAATGGAAGCAAATTTAGGCTTAAATTAGATGTTGTGGATCAAATTACAGGAAAACTGACTAAGAAAGCAATTAATACTGAACAATTGAGAAAGTCATGGACTTCAGTTATGTCGAATCTTGCTGATACCCTTCCCACAGAAGATGAGGTCTCATCAATTGAAATGCTAATAGGAGCGGATTACTACTGGGATGTGATTCCAGGAGAAAAAATTGAAATAACAGATGGATTGTATCTTATAAACTCAAAATTTGGTGGGATGATTACAGGAAGAGTGAAAGATGTTGACAATTCACAAGTAGATGAGAGTGCCATGCTCCTCCTTACCACACGAGAAATACCTGAAATATCATACAAATCTAAATTGACCTGCAAAGACACAGAGAGTGTGGAAATGGAACATTTTTGGAAGTTGGAGACTATTGGAATAAATGATCCAATAGAGGAAAATGATGACGATGAAGCCATTCAAATCTTTAATGATAATGTATGTTATAGAGGGAAGATACTATGTCACGTGGCCATGGAAAAGTAATAATCCTCAACTGCCAGAAAATTTCGAACTAGCTAGAGGTGAAAATGCTGGTAAAAAAGCTAGGGCAAAATCCTGAAATTTTGAAGAAATACAATGATATCTTGCAAGATCAACTTGAAAAGGGTGTCATAGAAAAAGTAGAAGACACAACAAAAGTGGGAACAATCAAACATTATGTTCCACATCATGCAGTTATCACTCCACAGAAATCTACAACAAAAGTTAGAATTGTCTACGACGCATCTGCAAGAAAGAAACATGAGAAAAGCCTGAATGAATGCTTACACAGAGGACCTGTAATGCTAAGTGATCTATGTATGTTATTGATAAGAATGAGACTGTGGAAGATCATGATAGTTGCAGACATTGAAAAGGCATTTCTGCAAATTGGGCTTCAAGGAAAGGAATGGGATGAAGCACTGACTAATGAAATGGCAGACAAATGGTTAGATATTGAAAAATAATTGAAAGAAATTAAAACAAAACGAATAACAAGATACATTTCATTGACAGGCTGTATTATGACATCACTGCTTGTATTTAGTGATGCAACAGCTTTATGTTATTCAACAGCTGTATACCTCAAATCCGAAAATGAGAATCCAATTAAAATAAATTTAATTTTTGCAAAAACACGAGTTGCACCAAAGAAAAAGATAACCTTATCAAGAATGGAATTGTTAGGAGTACTAATTGGAATCAGATGCATGAGTTGGCTTGAAAATGGACTGAAGATAGAAATTAAAGAAAAACATTTATGGACTGATTCACAATGTGTGCTGAAATGGTTAAAAAGTACTAAACCCCTTTCAGTTTTTGTTGAAAACAGAATAAATGAGATCAAGAAAACTGATAAAGTTACCTTTCACTACATAAATACAAATGAGAATCATGCTGATTTGCTCACTTGAGGAAAAAGGTTTGACAAAATGAATTGCGATGGTTGCTAAAGATCAGAACAAATGGAAAACATGGGAAATACCAAATATAACTCGTGAAGTGCTATCTCAAGTAGAAACTGAATCCAGGGGATGTGGCATCATGTATGAAATGAGCTGCATTTCACAGAATGCAATACCAGGTAAAACTGCTGCACCACTGGATATGAAAATTGAAAATCATTCCTCACTTAATAAACTGATTCGCATAACAGCATGGGCATTGTGATTCATTCAAAAAGTGAGAAACAAGATATCAACAGAGAGAAATTTAACTGCAAAGGAACAATCCAAAGCGAATGTTTTATGGTGCAAATATGCTCAAGATTGTGAATATGATGAATTAGTAGGATATGAAACAGATAAACACAAGAACTTAGCAACACAATTGAGTCTGTTTAAAGATGATGATGGATTACTTCGATGCTTCGGAAGACTGCAGAATGCTGATTTAAGTGAAGGGTCTAAATATCCTATTCTATTGCCACGAAAACACAGATTTACAATCTAGGTAATTGAAAGTGCCTACAAGAAATTGTTCCACGCAGGAATATCTCATACACTGGCAAGTATAAGAAATGAGTTTTGGATCCCTCATGGAAGAGCAACAGTTAGAGGAGTGTTGCGAAAATGCCAAGTATGCAGAAGACGGTGGTCATTTCAAATTGCCAAAAATGCCTCCACTACCAGTAGAGAGAGTAACAATAGTCCCACCTTTTACATTCACAGGACTTGATTATATGGGCCCATTGTATATTAAAGGGGACACTGTAAAGAAAGTGTGGATCTGTCTATTCACATGTATAACAGTGTGGGCAGTGCATCTTGAAGTTGTGGGAGATATGACAGCTGATGAATTTCTTATGAGTCTGAGGCGATTTATTTCTCGAAGAGGAAAACCAACCAAAATTGTATCAGATAATGCTCCACAAATGAAAGGTGTTCAAAAGGCTGTTGAAAAGAGTTGGGAAGAAGAAATATGTCAAGGTGAAGATGTGCAGAGCTACATATCTTCGGAAGGGATAGAATGGAAATATATACCTGAATACGCTCCATGGATGGGTGGATTTTACGAATGTCTTGTAAAATCAGTGAAAAGAGCATTACGAAAATCAATTAGCAGGAATTGTCTCACCTACGTTCAATTACAAACACTGACGGCAGAGATAGAAGCGGTCATTAATTCTAGACCACTGTGCTATGTGGGTGATGAGACGGATCGTTTCCTAATGGAAGACAGGATCAGATGGACATACATAGAAGATCCCCCAAAAATTGGGGTTTTGTTGATTTATTGATGAAAGCCAAAACTTTCCTTGAGTTATAAGCAGAATGCTTGATTATCTTCAAAGAGGAAATCAAGAGTTTTTCTCCAGTTTTTGAGGAAAAATGTTTATTTTTTTTTTGAAATCGGCTGTTTGGATTTTCCACTGTAAACGGGCTAAAAAAAATCATTTCTGAGCACAATTTTTGTCGTCCATGCACTATAAGAATACTTCTGGCACATACTGATGCGATTTATTTCCACTCACATCGGCTGGTTTCTGCTGCTAAGTCTGCAATAGTTGAAGACCCTCGTTCTACATGGCTGTCCACTGTCCGAAAATGAGTGATATTTTCCCTTATATTGCTTTGTTAAGCCCTAAGTTGGGTCAGACATGTAGATTATACTTGACTGAAAACTACATTATGCATTGCATCTATATTATTAACTTCTATATTGTGTAAAGTCTCCAAATCTACAGAAATGTACAATCAACAGTTCTCGTGAGGAGTTGAAAATCATGAAACAAGAGCTTGTGAGGACTTGCATATTGCAATATTAAGAGTGTATGATGATTTATTCTGTGAAATGTTAAAGCTTAATGCTTTGTGGTAATTCTAGTTTTCTTCTATGTATAGCAATTAATAAACACAGTGTTTCATCTGTACTTGAAGAGGGCACGTTATGGTTTCTTTATTCAATATGCCAGTATCTTTAGTATGTATGTTTGACATGCAGGCTCTAGCTGCTGTTTCAAATAGTGACCACATGGTCAGTTTATTTGGATAGTTCAGGTGTGTGTAATAGGTATCAGGTCATTATCAATGCAAACAAAATTAACAAATTAAAGAACAGAGGAATATATTGTTTTTCCACAACGTCTGCTACAGTATCAGCAGGGGACGTTATAGTTTCATTGTTAATGTGCCATGCAGTATCTTTTTAGTATGCATGTTTGATATGCAGGCTGTAGCTGCTCTTTCAAATAGTAACCACATGGTCTAGATTTGATCAACAAAGGAGACCATGCACATCTCTTTGTCCCCTGTCTCATTGGTCCCCTGTCTCATTGGTCAATCAACCCATTAAAATGGTGTTGATGTTATGGCTGCTGCTGCTTCTGCTTCTGCTTATACTGTTTCTTATGCTGCTGCTTATGCTGCTGCTTATGCTGCTTACGTTGCTACTGCTGCTTTTAAACACATATGGGCACTTGTATTCTATATTACTAAACAATACTGGACTACATCCGTAACTGTTGTATCAGCATTTTGTCATCATATTACATAGAGTAGCCATCAGAGCACTGCGCTAGTTCAAAGTACTTACGTATCTAAGGAATTGCCTGTGTTGCCATAATTAACATTAGATTATGACTGGTTTTAAAAACCACATAACTCAGTTTAAGCTCAGAGAATGATCAGCTTCTATAGCTAGCTATAGATGCTGGTATGGGTGCTGGCACCCAAAGTTTTCAACCTACATATCCGAAAGATGAAACATAATCAAAATACCTTACATATATTCAATTTACTCACAAAAACTGGTTTGTAGCTCTCACAAAAACTGCTTATCACAGCGTACCACGACTTTTTGTAATTTTGGCCAGTTATGTGGTTTTAAAAAAGCATGGGATTAGTGTAATCTGTTTTTGTATCAAGTTTTAGATACATTCTCATCGATATTTTGCCAGAATTATGTCTTTACAGCCACTACATTCGTCGTTTTCTATCAGATGACCTCAATTTTGAAGGTGGGTGGTCATGTATTGCAGACTTAGCAGCAGAAACCAGCCCATGTGAGTTGAAATAAATCGCATCAGTATGTGCCAGAAGTATTCTTATAGTGCATGGACGGCAAATATTGTGCTCAGAAATGGTTTTAGACCGTTTACAGTGGAAAATCCAAACCGCCGATTTCAAAAGTTTTTCCTCAGACCACAAGCTTTTATAACTCACAAAAAACTGGAGATTGATTGAACAATCCGTGTATAAAATGTGATGGAAAAGACTGTAAGGATGAGCCAAAAGTGGATAGTGTAGTGTTGATAAAAGACAATTGTCCAAGAGGCTCATGGAAATTAGGAAAGATATCTGCATTGATTGAAAGTGCTGATTTCGAAGTCAGATCAGCCAAGGTAAAAATGGCAAATGGTAAGACCTTTCATAGACCTCTCAATTTGATCTACCCAATTAAAATTCAAAGCCATCCAGCTGACAAAAGATTTCTGGAAAGAGTCGAAAGTGGAAACATTGAGACTGAACATGTTGAGACCAAAATGTGTTGTCCATTGCGGCAGGCAGCAATAAATGCAAAAATGAAGATGCACCAAATGTGCAGCTAATGACTTATTTTTTCTGGGGGGAGTGTGCTGAAGCGTGTCTTACAGTTAGATTTAATTTAAATTGCATGTACGTTGTGTATGTTGTCTGGATACGTTATCTGAGTATGTTGTACGTTGCTTATGTAAATAATATAGTACTATAGACTGATAGTACTGAAGGATGATTTATTTTATGTACATACGTTTTTCGACAATTGAAGAATAAAAGGAATTAAAGAATAAAAAGAATAAAAACAGAAATTGTTCAGAGTTCATCATACCCCTTCCATCCGACGAGGTGACAAAATTATGAAATTATGACACCCTCCCCCCCCACCCACCCACCCCCCCTCATCCCCTCTTTCTCCCATTATATTAATTTTTTGTGCCCCGCCCTTGCCAACTCCCACATGTCATAATGCCTACATAAGACAAAGCTGAGATGTAGCATCAATCAAGCGTCAACTACGTACAGCTTTTCCCAATCAAGCCATGTTCTCAGGTTGCATCTCAGTGTTCTAGGAAGATCTATTGTTGAAATGACGGACAATGCTTTATTATAATCAAAAATGCATGATGTTTTTCTTTTAATTCAGCCTCTGAGCCAGCAAACTGATGTGTCTAGCATTGATTCTCCTGTGGCTTTGACGAGTACAACCAGAAAGTCAAGTGTCAAAACACCAAAAAGTTTAAAAGTAAGCATTGATGGCCACATTTGATTATTGTTGGCCTCTTATGAAGAATTAGTCAATGATATAAGCACTGTTCACTAAACTTTATTTGTATTTTATTCATTTTTTGAAGGGCGTGCATCTAGAATTAAATCTAGAAAATATTGAAAATTTTGAAGAAAATAAGTATGGTAAGTATATATGTCTTACTTGATTTTTTAAATTAACATTGAGCGATTAATTAAAAGGGATTCTTTCATTTTCTAGTCTACAATATAAATGAAATTCAGCGATAAAAGTGAATATGAAATTCTTTATTTTTTTGCTTTAAATAAGATATAGACTACAGAGAGAGAAAGTGATTATAATTGAATAAAATATGTAAATGATGATAGGAAAAAATTCCCAGGATGTTAAGTCTGTTAATGTAATTTTAGAACAACATGATTGTGAATCTCCGACACCAAGAACCAGCCAAATAAATGAACATTTGGGCTCAGGCAATATTAAACCCAGAAGATTATTTGACTGTGGTAAATTTTATGTATACAATATTTATTAGTTTGATTGTTATTGATTATGTACATTCAGTGAAACCTTTTTTGTCTATATCGCTTATTACATATTCATCTCAAGTATTTTGTTCTCCCTTCATATAGCTTTTACAATGTAAGCAGTCTACTATCAAGTTATGTTGAGTTGCTGGTTATCTCAATTTTATTGCTAATCTTGAGAATATAACTACATGTATCTCACTAAATGATTGAAATATGGTTATCTTGAGATGTTCCCCTGTAAAAACAGCCAGCATATTCATATATATTGAAGAAGTTAATTATTTAGCAACAGTTTGTGAGTTAAAGCAGCCACAAAGACATTTTATTTAAAGGTCCTTTTTCTAGTCATATTGTGTACCCGGAGGGAATCATGGATCATAACGTATTTGTGTCAGTGAACTGCATATCGAAATATATTGAGTCTTGCTGTCAACAGATATCTCATTCTTTATCACTATTCAAATACGACCTACACATGCTAAGTTAAATTACCGGTATATAGACCATTTATCTTGAGAAATGACGGCACACACTGCCATCTTTGACTTATGTGACAGGTGGGTTATTGTGATCGATAGGTGTGAACGAGCCTCAAACTTATCACTAATATGTACTAGGACACCTTTGGCTATAACTTCCAAACGGCTCGATCAAATGTCTTGAAATTTTGTAGAATTACTCCACTGATGCAATGCTCTGGCATCCTTCAATCTAGTAATTTAATAATTACTTGATCTTTTATAATCAATGTGTTAATTAAGCCTTGCAAATACACCATGACGTCACAAGCTCCGCCTCTTTGTTTATTATTACCTGCAGTAAAAGCATGTTAATGTTGCGAGCATCAAGAATGAGCATTTCAAACATATCCGTGGATATTTATGTGTTTTACAAACACATACATATAATGAAGGTGAAATTTACGATACTTTTCTACAGCTTCCAGAGTGAAATCTTGTATAATCTTATATTCTTGAATGTGTTCATTGTGTTGGTATGAAATATATTGGTTCATCTTTCTTTATTCACAACACTAGATATTTTTTATACATTAACAGTTTCGTGAAACAACTGTTGGCATCTTCAGAATGCGCTTCCCGCGCAATGTCAAAGGTCAAATATTCCGATCCCGAACGAGGATAGAATCATAAACTTGCGAGAGTTGGTGCCCCCCTCGTCTCTGTTCATAACCTGCTTGCAGGTTCGGATGTGTACAGACTCTTTGATAGCCTTGGTTTTCCATTCACTCTCTGACTATTACTCTGGTTCCCTCCCAGTCTATCTGATGGTTGTGCTGGTTCACATGGTCTGTGATAGTACTCTTGTTTATTTCCATTTTAGACTCTTTCTTTGTGGATCTGGTGTATGCTCCCTTCTGGTTAGCTTCCAGTCTTTGGCAAGATACAAGAGCGAAGGGAAGATCACTGAGGCACAGTATAGACATTTGTACCCGACATCTGAAAACATACCACGTATGTATTGTACTCAGAAAATCCACAAAGAAGGCAACCCTCTTCGACCTATAGTGGACCGTACAGGATCAATAGGTTACAATTGTTCCAGGGCCCTCGCAGATCTGTTAGGACCGATGGTTGGTCTTACTGAATGCCATGTTAAGAACTCGAAAGATTTGGCTGAAAAAATGAGTGAGATCATGATAGAAGAAGATGAAATCTTTACATCACATGACGTGGTTTCCTTGTTTACAAACACCCCTATTGAAAAAGCTCTCCAGATAATAAGGGACCGTTTAAACAATGACAGAACTCTAAAGAAGCGTACGTTATTAAATCCAAATGACATCGTGGACCTTTGTGAATTCATACTCACATTGACGTATTTTCAGTTTAGAGGATCAATCTACCAACAGAAGTTTGGCACAGCTATGGGGAGTCCAGTGTCACCAATATGTTTATATACAATTATGTTTTATATGGATGCATGTTATACATCTGAAATAAAGTTATCTTATCTTATCTTAATAGTAGCAAACCTGTACATGGAATGGTTAGAGACCAAAGGCAAAAGTGGAGGAATTGGGTTTGCATGCACTTAAGTTGCCTCTGTGGATTCCACCAGTGCTGCTTGTTTGTATTGTGTACACACCTTCCCAATCGATGCCCATTCCGCTGCAATGTTTGTAAATACAAATAGGTTCTTAAAGACATATTATGCAGTTCATTGGTCCTTAGACTCCATGAGTTAAGAACATGAATCCATGAATCCAGTCTGGGTTTTGGTCTAGCCTAGACACATAATCACTTCTATTGGCACGTTCTGGAATGTACTGCGCAGTAATATGAAAATTAAATATCGCTGATATCCAGAATAGTTCTCTTAGTAGGCACATTGAGAGCTCATTTTTTGACGTGCCTTTGTTTATTGCGTACATTGAACACATGTTATCCGTCATTATCACTACATGTTTATTGGCCCATGCCTCTACCCATATATGGGCTGCTTATATGATAACACACAGTTCTTTACAGTTTATATGTTGAGACGCCATGTTGGGGAAGTCTGACTCCCAATGAGTGTAGAACCAGTCTTTATTATAGACTAGCTTCCCCGTCTCCTACGGAGACATTTTCGAGGGGAGTATATATAGTCTTGGTGAAATATTACTGGCCATAAAAATATCGTCTTGTTTGACCACTGGATATCTAAACCCGTGAGACAAAATATGAATCTAGCTCACCTGCTACTTCTAGGGAAACCTCTATTGATTTTATTAAACTACTAAGAAAAGCTCCAAAATCAATGAACATCAAAGAGATGCACATAACAGCCTGCGTAGCAGGCATACGGCCGACGTAACTGTAGTGCAGAAATCCGACCATAGGCATCTATATGTCTAGCGAGTGACTGATCCGTATTCTGTTATGATTACTTCCAGTTATAGTGCAGGGTATTTTTTGACCATTTCAAAACAGTTTTCTCATAAATGATGACATAATTGAATGTGTGCGGCTTGTGAACCGATTTCTACATTACTGACGCAGCTCAAGTTGAAGTTTTTAAGTGACAAAACTGTAGCGGTGAGCGCCAGGAGAGGAAAAATGTCACATTTTCGTTGAATCAGCATTGCCAAGCAGGTTCAGTAAAGCAGTGGCCTAAATGAGTAGAGAATGAAAGGTATGGTGCATATGGCAACATGCACACAGTACTAAGGCAGGGAGCGTGTCTAGTTTTGAAGCCCTGAAACGCCACTGATAAGAGCAAAGGGGGATAAATGTCCAAGATTCGTAGGTGGTGGTGGCCAAAAGTAGGTAACAGCCGGTTTGCGTAATTATATATAGATAGATGCTCCCCCTGTGGTACATGCATCACCGAGACCTGTGGGCTCCGGCATGTTGTGCATGAATTGCATGGAACCATTAAATACTGCAATAAAGTCAGTCCACCATTTAATTTTTTGTCCGCTTTTGCCGAGGTTGTGAGACGTGTGTTGTGGTGTTTCCGTTTAGAGAACACATATCTATGAGATGCCTGAGGAAGGTTCAGTCCCCGCGCACTACTCTCGCTGCCCAATTCAGTTTACCAATGAGGCATTGCAGTTCTTTTTTGGTCGCTTTCTTCTTGTTGGACCACTGATGAAGCAGGGCCCGCAGATCTTGGAGCTTTTTGTCAGGCAGCGAGCGCCTCCTACGTACACTTTCAATTTGAACACCTAAAAATGTTACTGTTTGACTTGGTGGGACAGCTTTGTTCCAGTTAATAGAGAAGCCTAGTGCTTTTACTAATTCTATAAGTGTACTTTACGCTAACGCACACTTTGCTTTCTAAACACAAGAAATCATCCAGGTAGGAGATCACAGTGAAGCCTCGTCATGCCATCATTCTAGTGACACTTGAGGATAGTAGAAATATCCCAGGACGCATGGGGGCTCTGAATGGTAATCGGGAGTCACGGAAAAATGTAGGATGTTGGTCTCCTTCAAAGGTCCATTAGAGCCCTGGCGCCATGTAACATTTTGAGTGTATTGGGACGGAACGATAGGTTGATTTCAGATCGATTTTTGCCATATAACCATTTGGTTGTAGTAGTTCGACTGCATGGTCTATGGTTTCGTAGCTGAAGGGGGTGTTTTTAGCATACGAGTTTACACTTACTCCATATGGCTTACTACAGTCATGGATTAGCCTAATGTTCCTGTCGTCTTTGGTAATGGCACCCAAGCTACTTATTATGTGGGGTCTACTGTTGCACACTATGTATCTATTCTTCATTATCTCCTCTATTATCTGGGCTTCAACTTTGGGCTTAGCTATACCCAGAGATGTGAACTTACGTTTTTTTTCCCGTATTTTTACGATTTTGACCCCTAAAAAATCATTACGTCTGGGACTTGGTTTTATTACGGGATTTCACTAGTTTCAGAGAAATATGGGCACTTTCGTCGAGTACAGCTTGATCGGCGCTTGGCGGCCATTTAAACGTTCATAACGCAATCTTTATTTGTAAAAAAACGCCACCATTTCAACTGGATCATGCCGGTAACTTATCTATAGCGCAGGAAAATGTCTTTTCGTGTTGCTCTATTTGCGTTTTGATAAATGCATATTGTGTCGTGTACTAGTATGTGTAGCAGGTGCAGAGGTGCCAAATGGCGATGTTGTGAAGTAGGAAACAAATAAAAAACGTAAATTTTAGTTAATCTTATCAATTTTACAAAGTAATAGGCCATTATCAACAGTCATGAATTGCATATGTACCACGGACATGTGATACTCCATGAAAGTAACAATCCATTCAATCTTGCCACACAATATTCTGCTCTTCAGACTTCACTGACTTCAGAAAAAAGATGTTCAAGAACCTGAACTATTATAATTATTTGTATAGTGGCAGATCTGGGGTGGGTTGGAGTGTACTTATAGACTAGTAATTGCGCAGTGATAGATCAATTACTTCGTATACTAATCCATGTAAAATAAGAGGAGTGTTATGATTACCATCATACGGACAGATGCTAGATCATGCTACAGTTGCTACTGGTAAGTATATATATAAAACCATCAAATACTTAGTAATTTTAGTACCCATTATACAAATAGTAATTAAATTAATATTTTCTAATATTTTTATTGCCATTTTAAGTATGCACTAATCGGTAAAACATTAAGATTTTATTAAGATTTTTGTTGTAGGATTTGAAATCCATTTTTAATTCCATCTATCAAATAGCCTTTATTAATATCTTGAGCTAATTCCTGCTCCCATGTGCCCATATTGGTAGTGAGCGGGTTAAAACTGAGATTGGGGACAATAACGCGGAGTTCGATGTGGAGGTATCTCTTGTTGTTTTGGTTTGGGATGTGATTGCTGACATCCTGGTACGCTGCACATGTGCGTGAACCTGCAGTTAATGCGATTGCAGCCTTCTCTGTTATACAACAGGCATATCTGGCGCCCATTGCTGTCTGTAGGGGCCCTGGCTTCACGATTGATGCCCCATGTCCGTCTGTTGGCTGGTTTAGGCACTTCCTCCTTGTTGAGAAAGACATAGGCCTTCATTTGATCTATCCGGTTCCATTTCCCTCACATTTGGTGCATTCTGGTGCGATCGGACTCGTCGAGTAACATGACTGACGGATGTTTGCACACCTGGAGGAGGTCTGCTATCTGGGCTGTATAGCGGAGTTATTCAATTACCTCCTCTTTCTCGATAGTGTCCAATAATTCTACCAGAATTCTGGCATTTGCCCCTGTCCATTGTTCCACACTTACGTCCTCAGTTTTGATTTTACGTCGGGAGTCCTTGAGCACTAGTCCCCTGCCCAGATTGTGTTCTGAGGCCCTTGTACTCGCTGAGGGGTTTAGTCTAAAGTCTGGTATGTACAAAGGGGTACTTTTACCTGCTGTACCTTGGTTAGGAGTGCGATTGTTGTCCGCCATCTGCTGCGATCTTCCTAGTATGTCCTCTAAGAAATTCCCAGTAGAGTTATTTAGTACCTCTATGCATGCGGCCAGGTCTTTGTCACGTGCCAAAGTGTGTGTCATGACTACCGGTGGTTGATCTCTGCTCCCGTGACGTCTGTGGCTGCTCCACCGGGGGCTGTTGCGGGTTGTCTATCGCCACTCGTCTCGCCGCCAACACACGTTTCTTGCCTGCCAGTTTCTCATGGGCGGCAAGCAGCCGTTCTTCCAACTTCAGCTCCTGGCTTTCGAGGTCGAAAGCTTTGAGCTCTCGCTGTTTCCGTTCTACCTCCTTTTGGTGCTCACCCATCGTGTTGGCTTGGGTGTCTTTGTCTAACGTATCTGCCACATGCTCCACTTCGTCTGATCCACCTGCGGTTGCGATATTCTTTATAGCAGTATTATTGATATTATCACAGTTCTTATTTCCTTTAGAGCCAGTCGCTTTCATGCCTTTTGAAAGGTCTCTGTAATCAACTTTGTTACTGCGCGTGTTATACTGCTGCGCCATATATATCCATGGGCAATTCACGTGTTGCGATTGTTTATAGTTTATGTAACATGAATTGAGCATTGTCGCACCATGTGCGAGCTTGTTGGCAGCCTCAATTCAAATGGACCGCTATGACCACATCCGGAAGCAGTTGTGCGTCTCCGAGAACGCATTGTTCTCTATCGAGTTTGTTAGGTTTTGGACGACAATTTAACTCCCCATAAATACTAGTGGTTATTGTCCATTAAAAAGTGATTACATATAAAAATCTATTTTTGCCCGATAATTTGTGAATTAACTAATACGCCCAAAATATATGAGAATTGGTTTTATCTCCATTTGTCGATCTGGTATCTTGAATATTGGTTTTCTCAAATATTTCTTCACAGTTAGGAGCTAAGGACATTCTGTTGGCTTGTCCCTTCCTCCAAGGCTTATGTCCTCAGCCATGTCCATAGTGAGACACCAAACACGAAGATTCTCCCCTATGGTGCTCCTCTAGCTCTTTCTGGTAGGACCTCTGCCTCTACTACCCTCCATTCACATCAGTCATCAGCATATAGCAGTTTTCAATAAAGGCCACTGCGGAAGTCTTGTGACAAAGAATCAAGAATGATTATAAAGAGCAGTGGGCTTAGTACTGAAACTTGGTGGAATCTACCGGTATATTATTCTCCCTGTATCTCCCACTCTCACCTAACTCTTGGCATGAATGTACATAGCTTGGACCACTCTCACAAGCCACTCCTGCCTACCAAATATACTCCAAAATATCTGCAATACTATCCTGCATTTCATCTGTTCAAAAGAATTTATGATGAAATGCTCAAACTGTATTTCAATTTGTTTTTATATGTTGTAGATATAGAAGAGGGAGAAGTTGGTCATGAAAATATTAGAGATGATCAGAATTTGTGTCCAAATTACAATAATCATATTCCTGTTGAAGTAGCTGCACTTATCAATAGTGCAAAAGTAGACATGCAAAGAAAAGTAAGAGAAAAGATGCATGTGGTTGAACAGTGTACTAATTTAACTGTACAAAGTACAGGAAAGAAGATCAAAAAATGTTGGGAAGAGGAATTTGTGAAAAGGTAACAAGAAGTTAATCTGACTGTATGTGCCACATGTGCCATTGTGCCCACTTTACTCAAAATGTTCCCTATATGTTTTGATGCAAGCTCCATACAAAAGTATTCTACTAAAAACTCATTTTAATCTGAACACATATGCAATTGCAGAGCTGCCAAGTAGTAGAGATATGTCTTTGATTTTTTTTATTTGATTTATTTTGTTTATCATAGGCATATTAATACTACAAAGTAAATAAAAGATTATAGATAGGTAAAAAATATAAATAGAAGTAAAATTGAATAGAGATATACAAATATAATAAAAAATGAACCATGTTACAAACAAGGAGCACTAAAAAGATATCCATTTAAAATGGAGTCTTATTTCCATAGTGGACCTCGGTGAAACATGGAAAAACAACTGACTTGAAATGATAATGCCATAGAACATAATAATTACATAATACTAATGATTAATCTTTTAACAAATATATTCTTATTACTCTTATAAAATGGTCCATATAATATTTCTTACATTTTGATTTAAAAGACACCAAACAGTTTGACTTTCGTATTGGTAGAGGCAGACTATTCCAATATTTAATGCTACAATATTTAAAGATTTTCTGTCCATGAGACTTAACTTTTGGTACAATGTGCAACAACTCTTTCTTCCTAGTATTGTATGAATGACTCACAAGTTTAACATCACATAAATATGCAGGAGCCTTTTTGATATGTATTTTATACCAGTGTCAGGATTCGCCACTCGTCAGCTCGTATTGACTAGTAAAACCTTGTGGAGGACGAGTAAAATGTTTTAGCAACTCATCCTTTTGACTAGTATCAATTCTGGTCAATTTGTCATACAGATATAGAGCTTTATGCAAGGACGATGAGTACATTTTTTGCAGGACGAGTAGATACATGAGGATTACTCGTCCTGCTGACGAGTAGAACTTTTCCCCCTAATCCTGACCCTGTTATACATTAAACATAAAGACAAGTATTCAATTCGATCATTTACATTTAACCATCCAACTAATTTAAAATCCTCAGAACAAAGGTGGTGCCTTCCATCATAGTTTAAAATGCATCTAATTAGCCTATTTTGTGTAGTTTGAAATCTTGTCTTTACTCTTTGGGGCAACCCTATAAACCAGCTGTTGACGCCATAATCAAAATTAGATTGTACTAAGTAGAAACTAATAGTTTTCTCTCTTTAAACCCGAAATACATATTTCTATACAAATATTTCAATTTAGCATTTATTTTTTTAATATCAAGCTAGCCATAGACAAACCACTAAAATTCTGATCAAATGTTACACCTAAATATTTTATACTATTTTTTTGACTCAATTTCTTTGTTATTGCTCATTATATTCAGTCTATTTCATTTACTCAATTTCTTTTTAGTACCAAACAAAATACTTTCCATTTTCCCCAAATGTAATGATAGTTTATTCTCTTCCAATCAATAGCTAAGTGATTTTAAATTTTCTCCCAATGTTATTTCAATCTGCCTTGGGTCTGTCCCACTGACAACTAAAGCAGAGTCATCAGCATACAAAAAAAGATCACATGTGACTGCCTGAATCATATCATTTACATACAGTGTAAACAAAAGTGGAACCAATATTGATCCTTGTGGAACACCACACGTCACATGTGACCCTCCTATATGCTTAGACCCTGCCATTGACACTAACAAATTGCAGCCTGTCTGACAAGTAAGACTGAAACCATGAAACTACTGTGTTATCCATACCGATGGATTTTAATTTAGTGGTCAAAATTTGACGGTTTACTGTATCAAATGCCTTTTGAAGATCAATGAGAACTACCCCAGTATAGAGGCCATCATCCATATTCAGTCTCACCCTGTCAGAGAGACTAGTCAAACTAGTGTCGGGTATTAATACACATTTTCCGACCCAAAATACCCAAATACTAATTCTGCATTCAAAATACAGATTTCCCCATTTTTTGTATTTTTCATTAATAATTACTTTTCATGAAGTAAAAGCGCAGGAACTCAATCCCAACATAGATATGTGTGCTTGTGTTAAAAGCCCTGAATATTGGTTACATTCCAACAGAAATACATACATATCAGTTCTGCGCTAATGGATTTCTTTTTACACTCATTATTTTTGTAGACCGTTTGCCGTTCCATCTCGGAATACCCCTAAAATACTAATTTTGGACATCCTGAGTACAGAAATGGCTATTGAGGGGTTGGCAGCCCTGCAATTGACGCTTCATAAATGTATGCCTATGGCCAAAGCTATCGGCAAGATTTGACTCCCAGCATTGCTGGCGAACCAACACCCAAAAAGCCTGTTGATATTTAATGTATCATTGTTTTTTTTTCTTTGTAGAGAAAATGTTTATGATTCATATAATCAGCGATTTGTAAATGTACTAAAGGAAATAGAACATGATGTGAATGAAACAAAGATCACAGAAGAAAAGATTTCTGTAAGTTAGAACCAAGTTTTATTAGTTGTGTATTTATATGTAACTAGCTTTCCCCGGCCGTGCATTGCAGTGGCAGAAAATGGCTGTTGAATAGTATGCTGAAGATTCTTTCACTTTCTTCCTATTACATCACAAATTCAGAGAAACGTGTACATATATAGACAGTGATCATGCACAAAATGCTAACAACCAATATTATATGACATTTTGAATTACAGGTACTCTATATTTGCAATTCACATTTTACACATATGTCTAAAATGTAGGCCAACAGGTGAGACTATTGATTATGTATAATGTTCCTGGTGTACGTCATCTTCACCAATTCGGGGTTCTAGCTATAACATTTGATAGATAATACC
This sequence comes from Streblospio benedicti, assembly GCA_019095985.1. Taxonomy (NCBI): domain Eukaryota; kingdom Metazoa; phylum Annelida; class Polychaeta; order Spionida; family Spionidae; genus Streblospio; species Streblospio benedicti. Next base: position 36,063,215 of record CM032660.1, read on the forward strand.
TTGCTGTGGCAAGATGAGTGTACGTGTTTGTTGTCTTACCTGATGTTATTTGCTACAGACGTATGACTGTCGTAACTCAATAACGTATGACGTTATCATAAAAGGGGGTACAGAAAAAAGGCAGAGGGTAAAATGCCCGAGTTTTTACAATTAATTGAAATTTACGTAAAGGTGGGCCCATTTGTGAATTTTTAGGCTTGATGTAAACCACCCTTGGAATATGCACAATGATTTGCCCATGTTTAATTGTGATTGGATGTATAGTTTAGGAGTCTATAGAGATGATATAAACAAACAAACACAGACTGACATTGCCTGTATATATATACATACTGAAACGAAAGTCAGTCTTACTTGTAAAGGTGATTTGGAAGATCGTGGAATCGAACTCACGACCTCCCGGCTATGAACCAGACCGGTCTTATATGTCATAGTCGGGCGTGCAGACCACTACACCAACTTCCCTAGACGAAGGAATCACACTTCAACTTCGCCTACATGTTGTATGCTGCGTTGCGCAATCACACTGTCTGACACCTTACGCTATATTTAGCTTCGTGCCAGCCTTAATCGACATGCTTTCTACTGACTTCGTTTGTTGGGCACTTTGTCAATCTGCAGGATGCATTGTGTCCGAGCCACTTTTGTGACAGACTCCCCCAACTCCCTACTCCAT
>CM032660.1:36070667-36136106 GCA_019095985.1 Streblospio benedicti
TTTATTTTGAATGAAAGAGTGTCATTAATAATTGTATTTTTGTATGTAAGTTAATAGGAAAATGCTTCCAAAGATCTCCAAACCTATGACCATACAAGGTAATGTTTACATTCAAAGCGAGATTCACGGTGCCTACAAATAGTGTCGGGGGGATTGCTTTTGTGCGCCATTGATTCAAATTCACTCCCACGCAGTTCAGACAAACTTCTTAAAACCAGCAACATTGTATTTGCACGTTTCATAGGGCGTGTTCTAAATTTAGAATACTCAGGGTAAGCCCATATGTGCTAGATCGCCTAACCCACAAATGTGACTACCGATGATAGTCACTCTTATTTACAAAATAATACTACAGAAATGTCTTTTTAACGTCTGCAGTCTATTGTTTAACGTATATCATTTGCCTTGCATTGAATCGGCTAGATTACCAATACATGATATATCTACAACTTACAGGTAAGGTACCTCTTAGGCGGATATAAATCTAAGTAAATGCACACATATAAAATATATGTAAAAGATGCATGTTTGCATTTAAAAAATCCTATGATAGATTTAAAATAATTGATTATAAATCTACTGAAACAAAAAATAACAGTATGTTGCATTAAAGTTTATCTGGAAATATTATTTTTCTTTTGAATATTGAATCATCACTATGCGCTCACCATGTCAGGTTTTTGTAAGTTTACATTTTTATGACAATGTCCAAATATATTATTTAAATGAGAGAAGTAATGCTCAACAACCTGCTGGCCCGTGCTATGACTTGTCATTATTATATTATGTTTAAGTCTGTGTAAAATGCACCTATGTCTTTGTCTTATGCACTTTACGTCCATGTTTTATGAACCTTATAGTCTAAGTACATGTCATATGCACCATAGTCTAAGTTGATGTCTTATACGTCTAAGTGTGTGTAAAATGGACCTTTGTCAGTCTTATGCACCATAGTCTAAGTTCATGTCTTATGCACCATAGTCATGTCTTGTACGTTTAAGTTTGTGTAAAATGCACCTTTGTGTTTTTCTTATGCACTATACATCCATGTCTTATGCACCTTAGTCTAAGTACATGTCATACCAGTATGCACCATAGTTAAGTCTAAGTTCATGTCTTTTGAGTCTAAGCGTGTGTAAAATGGACCTGTGTCTGTCTTATGCACTGTAGTCTAAGTCCATGTCCTATGCACCTAGTCTAAGTTCATGTCATATATGTTTATGTCCGTATAAAATGCACCTATGTCTTTGTCTTATGCACTTTATGTCCATGTCTTATGCACCTTATAGTCTAAGTACATGTCATATGCACCATAGTCTAAGTTTATGTCTTATGCGTCTAAGTGTGTGTAAAGTGGACCTGTGTTTTTGTCTTATGCACCATAGTCTAAGTCCATGTCTTATGCAACTTAGTCTAAGTTCATGTTATATATATATGTTTAAGTCTGTAAAATGCACCTATGTTCTTGTCTTGTGCACTTAACGTCCATGTCTTATGCACCTAAGTCTAAGTACATGTCTTATGCACCACATTGTAAGTTCATGTCTTGTACGTTTAAGTCTGAGTAAAATGCACCTTTGTGTTTGTCTTCTGCACTTTGCGTCCATGTCCCATGCACGATAGTCTAAGTTGATGTCTTATGCATCTAAATCTGTGTAAAATGGACCTGTGTCATAGTCTAAGTTCATGTCCTATGCACCTTAGTCTAAGTTCATGTCTTATACGTTTAAGTCTGTGTAAAATGCACCTTTGTGTTTGTCTCATGCACTATACGTCCATTTCTTATGCACGTTAGTCTAAGTACATGTAATATGCACCATAGTCTAAATTGATCTCTTATGCTTCTAAGTCAATGTAAAACGGATGTGTGTCTGTCCTTTGCACCTTAGTCTAAGTTCACGTCGTATATGTTAAAGTCTGTGTAAAATGCACCTATGTCTTTGTTTATGCACTTCATATCCATGTTCTATGCCCCTTAGTCTAAGTACATGGCATATGCACCATAGTCTAAGTTGATGTCTTATGCGTCTAAGTCTGTGTAAAATGGACCTGTGTCTGTTTTATGCACCATAGTCTAAGTCCGTGTCCTATGCAACTTAGTCTAAGTTCATGTCTTACATGTTTAAGTCTGTGTAAAATGCACCTTTGTCCTTGTCTTATGCACTTAACGTCCTTGTCCTATGCACCTAAGTCTAAGTACACGTGATTTGATGTTCGAGTACTTTGGCCTACTTTTGACAAATTTATGGAATATTTACTATTTGAATGCACAATTACAAATCAATAATTCTATCAGCTGCAAACTAGACTCATTGGAGCCTTATGCTATTTACTGGTATAATAATCTATAATTTTTGATTTGGTAAGGCCGCGCAGGGGCCGCAACCAAATTTTGATTCTATAAGAGAACCAAGAAAGACTTAATATATGCATATGACGTCATTCTGACGGAATCACCGATATTTCAAAGCTTCTACAGATCACGTGACTCCTCAGTTTGACGGTTTATCGCAAAAGAAAATGAAGAAATGAAGAGTTAAGGCTAGCACAACTTGTCACAACAAGCTTAACAAAGAGACTTGAACTAAATAACATTTGTACATGGAACACAACACAACTGGAACATATTTACACTGCACACACCCACTTCCTTCTACTTCTATCTTCTTACTTCTTAATTATCTGTTGAAACAAAGAGATCAAAGCAAAGTGCGATTAGTTATTATTAAATGACATTATTCCTGTCAGTACTAGATTATCAAGTTTATAAGATTTTCATATAATTAATAATAAATAATAATAATAATAATAATAATATGACTTATAGAGCGCCTTATTCTAAGTGTTCTAAGGCGCTTAGACAAATAAATGTAAATAAATTACTTAACACTAGCTACCAGCTACTAATTAATAAAAACAATACGGAAGAGGTAAGTTTTGAGTCTACATTTAAAAATGTTAATGCTATCACTGTCCCTGATGACTTTAGGGAGCTTATTCCACTCTACAGGCCCACGGTGAGCAAAGTCTCTCCGCTTTGTACTGGTATAATGTCTCTCTGGGATACGGAGCAGGCCCTTTGATGCAGAACGAAGGGATCTAGATGGTACATATTCCTCTAGCAGCTCTCTCAAGTATGCTGGTGCTTTTCCATGTAGACATTTATACACAAGGAGGAGTATTTTGAAAGTGATACGCTGTTCTACCGGTAGCCAGTGAAGTTCTTTTAGAAGGGGTGTCACATGATCAAACTTTTTAGCTCTGAATATGATCTTGGCACAAGCATTCTGAATCATTTGAAGTTTGAATACTGTCGCTTTTGGAAGACCGATCAAAAGGCTGTTGTTTTGATCGATGCGACTAATCACATATGCCAATATCACACTTTTTAACTGGTCACAAGAGAGATAATTCTTGATTTTATTTATCTGGTGAAGATGGAACCATGCTGACTTACATGTAGCAGCTACGTGCTTATCCATAGTGAGATTTGAATCAAGATGGGCACCAATACTCTTCACACTTGACACCCTTTTCACACCACTTTCACCAATCTTGATACTAGAGATGTTGCAATTATCTAAAGACTTTTTTGAACCAAACACAATAAACTCAGTCTTATCATCATTGAGTTTCAGCCAATTTGCAGCCATCCACATTCTCACCTCATCAAGGCATTTTTCTAGTTGGTTCAATGCACGTTCTTTATTATTCTCATTGAAACAAATATATGCTTGTGTGTCATCAGCATAAATGTGGTAGGAGATGTTATGTTTCCTAAAAATAGATCCTATGGGGTTGGCACTATAATCTTCATAGAGATTAGGCCCTAGAATTGAGCCCTGTGGAACGTCACACGTTTTCAAGTGTTCCTTTGATTTATAACCTTTTATTGACACAAACTGGCGTCTTCCAGTGAGATAAGACTTCAACCATTCCAGAGCCAGGTCGGTTATACCAAGAGAAGTAGACAATCTGCTCAAAAGCTTTTCATGTGATACTGTATCGAAGGCGGCTGAAAGGTCCAGCATGGCCATAAAAACACATTGCTTGTTGTCAAGTGCCAGGAGGAGATCATGGTGAATTCTGAGCAGTGCTGTCTCAGTGGAATGCCATTCGCGATAGGCACTTTGAAATTTCTCACGCAACGAAAAGTGATCTTTATGAGACAGCAGCTGAATAGAAGCAACTTTTTCAAGTATCTTTGACACAAATGATAAATTAGAAATCGGTCTAAAATTCTTGAGTATATCAGGAATTAAATTGGCTTTCTTTAAGGGGACCGTAACTAAATAAATCGTTTGACGGTAGCGACGATAGGTCTAGATGGAACCCGATACATAAAAAAACTCACTTATGTGTTATTTTATTAAAATTCCGACGATGGAGCTCAAAAATTGCCATTTTTATTCAAATATCGGCCGAATCCTGTCACAGACCTGCCATTTTTTTATGTTTTTTGTACGATCGCCGTATGCAATCACATGACCGTCTATTGTCGAGTTTATATTTTGAGCCTTGTTGAAAGCGCGGTATTCTTAGGTTCAAGCACCACAAAACACCTTGACACTGCTAAAGAAACCCCAATTAGCCTTTATCAAGAGCGCTCTTAACGATTCTACAACAGCGCCCGCAGTTTGGCGCTCTTCAAGGCTGATTTTCGGGAAATACCGGATTTTCATAAGATCAGCCATTTCATGACGAAGTTAAACATTCTGAAGAAGAATTATCATGTTATTCGTCATCCATGCCCCATCTTATTGTATCTTGGATACCGAATCACAAATAAACCGTTTGGCAAACTACCCAATGAGTGTGGACGTCGGAGATCTAGTATTTCTATCAAAACGGATGATCTTTTTGTCGGCAGTTCGACTGATACCTGTCAAAGCTCACGATTTTAAAGACATCACTGTTTGAATACGTTTTTGGTCCGTAATATTGTAAGTAAAAATATATTTTTATGAAATATGGATGGTTTATGTTGTTTATCGTGTGTATCCTGGATAAAACATCTCTGCAATTAAGATAACTACCGATTTTACGGCATTCAAAATTGGTCCACTAGCTGTCAAATGAATCGGAGATCTCTCGAAATAGTCAAAATTGAACTTGATGCTGTATGTATCTTTATTTATAATGGTGAAAATAAGAAACTAGACCGTTTCATCAATGTGTAGCATAAATGTGGAAACAGTCTGATGAACAGCGCAAGAGCTACTAAGTATCATATTTCAACTCTGACAATTGAAGCCCCCCACTGTGAATAACACGTCACGCAAAATGCGTGTCTGGCACCCAGGGGTATTATAACTAATTTACGTCTGGCAGGCATAGGGTTTAAAGTCACCCCCAATTTAATGGCGGATTCTGCCTGAAAAATGAAGAAAATGGTAGATATATATTAAAGGCATACTAGTATTATTTGCACAAACATGCATTTATAGTTATGGAAACCACGCTAAAATTCATTCTAATATTAACTGTACAGAATTCGTGATATAACGTTGCATATCTATTTGTATTAAAACCCTGACTGTATGATAAAAAACTTTTTTTGAAATATTAAATCTAAAGAATTCATGGTATGATGTGTATTTTTTTTTATCAAACCCGACCGTATGACAGAAAATTGGCTACGTTTTTTTTCTTCTGGTGCCTACCGGTCTGATTGATAGTACAATTTTTTTATTTTTTTTCCCGACCGCATGGATTTTTTTCCCTCAAAATTTCTCGTCAAACGATTTATATAGTTACGGTCCCCTAATATTGGAATAATTGCTGCCAATTTAAAGGATGTTGGAACAGTTGCAGTGGAGAAGGATTTATTGACAATAATCTGAACCAATTAGTTATCTTTTAAGCCATTGTGCAATCAATAACACCAATAACATTTATATATACATGCAAGGTGAAGAAGGCTAACTTAAACAAATAATACAGTATAAATGCAAATGTAAGTAAAGGTGTAAGTGCTGAACCTGTTGGGTAGGGCGGGCGGGCATTAAGTCTTTCTTGGTTCTCTTATAGAATCAAAATTTGGTTGCGGCCGCTGCGCAGCCTTACCAAATCAAAAATTCTATTACGAGAACCTGCGAAAGACTTAATATATGCAAGTTTAAAGCTCAGCACTTACCGGACTGTTAGTACAACTTCCTCAAACGGTTTAGTCTGAAGAACGCTGTCAGACCGGCAATAGAATTTCTTGAATGTCCCTGTGTTTGACCAATTTGCCCTGGCAAGGATGTCTCCAATGGAAACTCCTGCTCTAAACGCCTTCGAGGTGCCGGCGCTCCGAATCGAATGACTCTTAAACGTATTTGTATCAATGCCAGCTCTAGATAGCATCGATAACATCCACCCCGAAATTGTGCTTGTCTGCACTGGTTTGTGTTTACCTATTAAGGCCAGGAACAACTTGTGTTGCGCCACTGTCTGTCTCCAGCTAGCTGTGTGTCTAATATAATATCTGACACATTCGACTGGACAAAGGCACACATCTTGATCAAAACATTTAATCACAACGTTGAACGGTTTCGACCCCACTTTACTGGTTTTTGTAATAGGGGGTAATGAAAATACAATCTCACTGTTATTGTCCACAAAATGATCTAGCGTGAACATTGCCAACTCTGAAACCCTAGATGAGGAAGACAGAGCTAAGAGGGTAGCTAGTTTGTGTGTTAAATCTTTGTCTGACAAAGTATTATTGCTACCCATGGATTTGATATAATTCAAAAGGATGTCTACATCCCAGGTTCCTTGGTAACGTGGAAGAGGGGGATTGCTATTCCATATCCCTGCCATAACCTTAATCACCAGGTCATGTTGTCCCACTTTTACGCCATCCACTAAAACATGTTTGTTAGAGATGGCAGATCTATATCCGTTTATAGTGGAGTAAGGCCTGCCATCCTTTGCCATTTCAGCCAGGAAATTTACTACACGCTCCACAGGGGCCGAAACGGGATCCACGCTACTTGATACACACCAGCTAACCCACCTTTTGTAGGATGTGTCGTAAGTCGACCGGGTATTTGGTCTAAGGGCCCCTTCGACAAACTCCTTAACTTCTGACGAAATAGTTTCTGTATACCTTCCCGTGCCGAGAGCCGCCACGGTGCTAGGTAAAGTGTCTGATTGGCCAGTAGGGGATGGACCTGGTCCATCGGTCCCCTCAGTAGATCGATTCCGGGTGGTAATAGAATCGGCTCGGCTATTAGAAGGCTCAACATTAACCCGTACCACGGCTGAGACGGCCAGACCGGAGCGATGAGTATCAACTCGCTTTGGTCCCGTATCAATTTCTGAAGTCACTGAGCCACCATGCAGAAAGGTGGGAATGCATAAGGGAGTTCCCTGCTCCAGTCCACCAGCATTGCGTCCGTAAATGCGGCTAGGGGGTCTGCTTTCCAACTTGCATACCGACTTACCTGAGCATTGTGCCTGTTTGCGAACAGGTCTATCGAGAAAGGACCCCACGCTTGATTGACCGCATTGAATATGTTCGGGTCCAATTGCCAATCGCTCGCCTCCGGTGTTTGGCGCGATAACTGGTCCGCCACTGAGTTCTGGATGCCCGGGATATAGTCCACTGTCAGAGTGATGTTCCGCTGCATACAGAACTCCCAAATCTGACCAGCTAGCATCACTAGCAATAATGATTTCGTGCCCCCCATCTTGTTCAAGTAGGCCACTGCAACTTGATTGTCCATCCGGAGGTGGACATGACATTGTTTGACAGTCGCCAATAGAGTCCTCATGGACAAGAATGCTGCTTTCAACTTGAGAGCATTGATATGCCATTTCAATTCGGCATTTGTCCAGTGACCGCTCGTTCTCGCTCCATTCACTAAGTGACCTCCCCAGCCCTGGTTGCTCGCATCCGTCTCTAGTATCATGTCCGGTACGGAGCATTTGATAGCTTTGCCATTCACTTGGGCCAGGTGAAGAGTCCACCAGCGAACTTCCTCTTTCTCTGCTTAACAAAGGGTCACTTTGGCTTCGTACGATTGATTGACAAGAAGCGCTCTTATCTTCGTCATTTGCAGCCGTCGATAATGCAATGGGGCTGGCAAGACTGCCATGATCGTGGATGAAAGCGATCCTATGAAACTCGCTAGTTGTCGGACTGACACTTGACCCGCATTTAACATATTGTGACACTTGTGCCTGATTTTGTCTATCTTGGCTTGAGAGAGACTGAATGTCATCGTCTTTGAGTCGACAGTCATCCCGAGAAATTCTATTTTCTGGGTTGGTACGAACACCAACACCGATTTTTTCAAATTTATCACAAACCCCAGACTTGTGAGCATCACCCTGAGTGACTCTGCCTCCGATTGGAGCAACTGGGGACATTGATTCATTAGAAGACAGTCGTCTAGATAAATCACTAATCGGAAACCTAGTTTCTGAAGGAACGCGATCGGAGGCTTCAATGCTTTCGTGAAGCACCTTGGAGCCGGGGCAAGGCCAAATGGGAACACCTTGAATTTGTACAGTTTGTCTCCCCATCGAAACCTCAAAAACTTCCGGTAACTGGTATGAATCGGAAGGCAAAAGTAGGCGTCCTTCAGATCGACTTTCACCATGTAGTCCTCTTTTTGTATCAGAGAACGGACCAGAGGTAATCCCTCCATCTTGAAGTGCTCGTATTTTATGTGTTGGTTGAGCCATGTCAGATTTATTATCGGTCTCAGGGAGCCGTCGGACTTCGGTCTTACCACCTGACCGGGGCACTGCTTTACTGCTTGAATCGCCCCTTTGACCATTAGCTGTTGAACTTCTTTTTCTATGAATTTTTGTTCTTGTAAAGAAAACCGAGGACTGCTTGCGGTGCGGCCTCGTGGTCTTTCTACGAACTCGAGTTTGCAGCCTTGTATCATCAACAGAATTTGAGGGTCTGACGTAATTTTCCGCCAGTTTTGTAGGGCATATGCCGTCCGTCCCCCGACTTCTGAGGGGAATTTTATTTGTACAAAATTTAGTGCTTTTATCTCGTTTAGAGGTTCGATTTGATGTATGTCCTCTCGAGATGCAATGGTGAATTGGTCTTTCTGAATTACGTCCACTTTTTCTTCCAGATTTGGAACCTCTGTGACAGGAGGGAGATTTATTTTTGCATTCATATTTTGAATACCTTGAGAAGAGGTGGACATACCTGGTTGGTCGACCAATAGGGGGAGCAACTCCACCCTTGGCGCCACCATGCTTTTGTCCTCGGGCGACCCAACCACCTCTACCTCGGGCCGCCCCCTGTGGAAAGGGCTCTCTTCGATTGCTATTATTGTTATTTTGACCAGGTCTATTCCCATTAGGGCCATTTGGTCTAATGAAAGAGTTTCTAGACCCCCATGGATTACGCCAATTCTTATCTTTCCTAATCGCTTTAGCGCTTTAGGGGTTAATCACATTACCAGGCGGAGCTCTATCATTAATGCTCCTGCTGCCCCCTGCATTGGGTTTATTGGCAGCATTACCATCCGAGTCTCTGACAGAGACGTCGCCATGATGTCTCGACACGCCCATTTCCATGATTTCATGTGAGGACGCTTGATTCTGATTTTGATTATCAATCGACAAATCAGCATTAGCAGCCATGTCATCAATGGCGAAAATTGACAAATCACAAAACGTATCCTTATGTGCTTATCCACAATAAACACAACACAAAACACTCACAATAAGCATGCAAAAATTACACATTTTTTAACTACATACAATATTCTTCCTTCTCCTTTTGCGATAAACATAAAACTGAGGAGTCACGTGATCTGTAGAAGCTTTGAAATATCGGTGATTCCGTCAGAATGACGTCATATGCATATATTAAGTCTTTTGCAGGTTCTCGTAATAGAATCAATAATAAGCATGATGAAGCCAATATATAGACAGTGGCAATGCAGTGTATTAAACACTGGTTTGCCCCACTGAGGCTGCTTTTCATGATGAGATGTGTTGCCTTTCTTTGATATTCTTTATACATCTATGAACAATGTATTTGAATTACTAATTTTAAAATTGATTGACCTAAAAGGGCCTGATCTAGGAGGGAGAGATTTTTGGCGTTCCCGACGACTACTTGTTATTTGACATTGCTAAATATATATCATTTAAAAAATGTACTTGGCAAGTCTATCGGCAGGTAGAGTGATAAGTTTATACCACAGTCTAATAATATTGACCCATCTTTTGTATTGTGGCAATCACCAACCCATCTCACCTTCTAATGATAATATTGGTGCAAATTTATGTACAGTAAAAGTCCCCAACAACGGAGCAGTGTTCAACGGAAAATACTAGCAACGGAAGGAATTGCTGTGCATTAACATTTTCCCTTATATAGATAAGTAATATTTGGACTGATCAACGGAATGTCATTAGCAACGGACAACGGAAGGTATTTTAGACTAAAAACAAAGGAATTCCTTTGTTCTGTGAGCCATTTTTGTCGCTATCGCACGTGGTTTCGTTATGTCGTAACAAAGAAGTAAACACTAACAGGCCAATCACAGCACGTTCCGATATGAGACTCACTTTTAGCAGGTGCGTGTTCTATTTAAATGACACCCTGTATTTTGCACATGCGCTGTGTATACCGGAAGTCCATATTGGAAAAAAACAAAGGCAAAATTAAATAGTAATCTAAGATTATTGACAATATAGTAATGAAAATCTTTGTTAGAAGATGCTAACACAATAAATATTCGTGTATCAGAAAACTGCTATCAACAAACGGAGAATGCACTCGTTGTATCAAGCAGGATTCAATAAGTAAGCTTGTGACTGAGCGATAATGGATGCCGATGTTACAATTGTTACATGTGAATATTATGTTCAGATGATTAATCAGCGGAAACCCTCTCCAACGGAAGAAATTTGGACTGCAAAGTGGGTTCCGTTGTTGAGGAGATTTACTGTACCCCTAAAAAGTATTTTGCTGCTGTAAACTGAACTGAGCCAGTATCATAAAATTATCATATCCCCATGCTATAGGTGCCTTAGTTGTTCAAATAGCACATCATAGAGTATAAACGTGACTTATATTTAATATTTTAGTGCATGGTCCTGGTGGCAGTACTTCACATTTGAAGCTAAAATCCAGAAATGAAATTCGTATCCATTTTTAAGTTTGCGTATTTACAATGATACTTTGTGCTTCATGATAAAATGTGTTGTATGAATTGCTGCCAATAAAAAAGTCCAAAATCTCCAGATCCTTAACTTGTTTATAGCTGAAACATTCCAGGATGTCTTCAAGTTTCCATACTTCAATGCTGTCCAATCAAAGGTTTTTGATGATGTAAGTATTTATATTATAGTCTAATATATCTATAGTGTTCCTTGCTGATTGTGATTTTGTCAGCACAACTTTACCTACTCTTAAACTTTCATAACCGTTACCTGTCAACTGTTATTGAAAACATTTTGACTTTTCACATCACACACTAATGTAAACAAAGTGAGTTCTAATATTTTGTCAATAACCCCGCTGGTGGGCTCTTCCGTGCTCCTACATGTACTTGAGTGTTTGTTCGACACTACTCACATCAAGGGCAATACTGAAACACGTACCCAAAGTCTGTGTAACGCTACTCTTCCATTGGCGAAACAGTAACGCACTTAAGCCGCATGACACGAGGCACTGACAAATGTGGTCCTGGGGACTCAGGTTCAGACCTCTGCATGCTCCTCGCTGTATTTGAGGCTATCTCTAAATAGCCCTTTACCTGGCTGAAGCACGGGACTCAACTGGTTACAACACATGGGTTTCACGAAGGGCCTCACGGTGATGCTGACATGTAGTGTTTCAGGCATCCCCATAGGGAATAGGTTGCCAGCTCTACTGTTTCCGACAAGAGCTAAAGGAGGACTGAAGCCTAGTGCTTCTTTTATCAGTACTAGGGCTGTGACCATTAGACAAATAACTGACATCGGGTACGTTTAAGGGTGAGTTCTGGTTACAAAATGGAAAGTCAGTTAATCGAAATGTTGTATGTATTCAGCTCTCGTCATATATAGACCATCTTGTATACTCATATTAACTGTAATAGTTGCTGACTATTTCATCACATTATATTAGTGCCCTTAGTATATATTTCCTACCGCTAGTGTTTACAAATAGCGTCATCAAGGGATTATCGTTGTACAAATATTTCCATCAGCAAACTATTTTTGTTTGGGAAGTTTTGGAGTTGAAAAAATCAATTAACGTCAGATGTTTAAATCTTAATATATATGAGGCATTATAGCAGTAGCAGTTATGGTAACTTCCGATTGATCCTCATGAGCCGGTACAAATTTAACGTGTTATGCTATGGTATTTCGAGAGTGTTATTTGTACACGGTGGGATGCATATTATTATTTTTTTTGTGAACTAGAGAAAAATAGTCAGCAATGGATGAAAGATGCACATGTATCGACACATTGTATCATGGATCTATGCATAAAGTAAGCTCGGTTTGGTTTTAGTGTGTAAAAACTGAAACCGAACTGAACAGTCACTGTCACAGCCCTACTCAGTACTGTAGTTGTATCCAGCCTGCTAGCTTTTTTCTAATTCCTGCCTGTGCATACTGCCACTCATATTGACTCCATATCACCGGTGACCATGAGGGCTCATTACTGACAACAACATCTCCCTATGTGCATTTTACGCTGTATGTACCTGTGCATGCTTTGCCATGATTCTGGTCAAGGCACAAAACTGTGAACAATTTGGATGTGGTATGTAACAAGAGACTACGGCACCCAGCAAAAGTTTCCCATTACGTTGTGATCAATATGTTCTGAATTTCACTGTTCTCACTCGCCAGTTATCATTTTGCCCTGACTTCTGTAAAGAAAGTGCTTCAGAGACACAATGCATCCTGCATGACATCCTGTATCACAGCATGCCAACAAACGAAGTCGGTAGGGAGCTTGTGGATTGAGGCTGGCACGATGGTGAAGCTAAATATAGCGACAGGTGTCAGACAGTGTGATTGCGCAACGCAGCATATAGGCGAAGTTGAAGTGTGATTCCTTCGTCAAGGAAGATTAGCTCAGTCGGTAGAGCAACCGCCTATGACATATGACCGGTCTGAATCATAGTCGGGAGACCGTGAGTTCGAATCCACGATCTTCCAAATTACCTTTACAAGCAACACTGACTTTCGTTTCACTACGTCGATTTGGTGCTGTATAGTCGTGGGTTCGAATCTCACTATAGACTATGTGATGTATAGTCCTAACCTAACTTGCAGTCATAAGTCTAATGACTTAAATATATATAATAATGATATAAACTAATATAAGTCTTATTGTCTTTACACTTACACCGTAAAATGCATCGTTTATTTATACTACAATTTACAGAAAACATAATTTTTCAGCTGAGCATTATCTTTATATCCCCAAGCATCATGAACATTATTTGATGTCAATCATTATTGATTCAGGTAATGTACAGTGACAAGGCTCTAGTTGTATGTGCTCCCACTGGCTCTGGCAAGACTGCAATTTTTGAATTAGCTATTATTAGATTGCTAATGAGGTGTGAAGTTTCTGCAACAAAAATTATCTACAGTGAGTACACATGATTTAGATATCCTAAATCCTTTAGAACGTTTTGTTGAAACTGTTCAGTGACATCTCTGGCAAATCTGTTTTCTTTTAGTGGCACCTATGAAAGCCCTCTGCTCTGAGCGGTATGACGATTGGATGCAAAAGTTTGGAGCATATGATCTTAAGTGTATGGAGCTGACTGGCGATACAGATATTGATGCTTGGTTTGACTTACAAAATGTCAACATTATTTTCACTACACCGGTAAATAAAATTACTCACTGTTATACAATCAGTTTTGCAATATTGTGCTTGTAACTTTATTAATTATGATTCAACTAAAGAATAAAACTTGTTTATTTTGTGAAGTTGGAATGTTAACGTTTATGTTTGGAATGATTTATATTTTGTATATTATCTTATGCGACCATCCAAATTCCCTTAGGCAGAAAACCCACAGCAACGTACGGCCGCACAGCCCTTATAAACCCACAGTGTCTATCATATTAGTTGCTGTACGTCCCTTTTGAAGGCTCTGTTTGATATTTGATACCTGTTTAATGCCTATACGTCAGTATGAGTTTTGACTAATAGAAAACTCTATCAAGCGAATGACACGTTACCGTATTGCAGCCATATGGCAGCCGTATCAATTGCCCCCTCAGTCGATCAAGAAATCTGCCCTACAGCAGAATTTCATTGTGGGTTTAACCCTATGTAAAATCCATGAGAGCAATCTGCACGAATATTTTATTCACCGTAAGGGAGCTGCCGTACGGCACTATGGGCTTTGCCACTTCGCTTTTTTATATGATTGAAAAGAAGAATTTAAATGGAGTGGGCTTTGACATGCATTGTATTTGCAAATAATTTTTACGGTCCAAATTTTGATAAGGGTCAAATTTTGTGGTGAGTCTTCCCATGGATGTAGGCTGTTAGTTGAATGTTATGTTTTTTAGACTATATGGTATATATCCAATTAAAACAATACTATTTTATTATAATAGGAAAAGTGGGATAGCATGACGCGCCGTTGGAGAGACAACAAAGCTCTAGTACTACAAGTCAGGTTGTTCCTTATTGATGAGGTTGGTTTTACAATACAAACATAGATTAGATCACCATAATAATTTCAAGTCTTCCTATTTGTACACATCTAGCTGTATTCATGTCAATTTAACAGTTTGAATACGTGAAATGTGTACACTTTAATATACGAAATTTGGTTGTTAGCGAAATGAATATCGTATCCTTTTGCATTAAAGTGCACTGAGCTTGCACATGGGTGTGCAGCAGCATTCTGCGGGGTCATCTTCCGACATAGTTAATCTGCCCCACGACCACATAATTCCAACTGCATCTGCCCCGCGATGATGACCGCACCAAATTACACTTCTGTTTCGGCATCCGCATCGTGAACGCAAGATTTTCACTGCATCCTCAAGAGAAAATCACTGCAATTTGACCGCAGTATAACTGATCATCCACATTATATCCACAACACTATCCACCATCCTTTGTAATCCCTGAGGCTAAATTGTCCTAAATAGTTTTTTGATACAGCACTAATTTCATTATAAAAAGTATTTACTTTATGTAAATGATTATGCAGCACAGCCTAACTCCTAAGTGAAATAATACTTAGTTCCTAATTACATTATAAGACAAAGCAACTGCTGATCAATTAGGATCAAAGGAGTCAAAAGGAAATCATGCTGGAATATATGTTTGTTTTGTTACAAACTGTACGGATACCCACATTTAGCATGGAGAAAGAACTAATTATTTTAGATGATAAGAGATAACAGTGAATACAGGAGACTATTTTTAAAGAAATACATTGTAGGAGACTAATTATCAAGCATCTGACTGAGAAAAAAATTAAAAGATTACAATCAAAGAGAATCTTGTAATGATCTGCTGTAGTCGCGGATCAAAGAATGATCCATGGTCATTCCATTGTTTATGACAGTAAAGCATCCACATAGTAACCGCATTGATCCGCAGTGTCTTCAAACATATTTCTGACCACATCCGCCCTATGACTGCCAAGATATGACCATATCTGCCCCAAGACCACAACAGTAATAATGCAGATATCCGCTGTTTATGACCACGGTCAAAGCGCGGAAAATCATGAAATACACAGAAAAAAACCCATATAAATGCTCGTAGCCAGACTGGGCTCACACTCAGCGTCAAAAATGCCTAGCCAATTTGGCTAACTCTTTTTTTTTTGGTCTAGCCAAATTTTTTTTATTTAGCCCATTTGGCAAAATATGCTAATTAAACAAAATTTGAATGATAATTTTTGTTTTACAGGTAAATAAGGCCATGTGTGTAGGCAGATACATATGTATTGCTGGTTATATTGTTATTGTTTTCATTTGTTTAAATTTGACATTTTGATGCATTGAATAAAGGAAATTTGACACAATATCATCTATTTTCTAACTTTATTCCAAACAGATCATACAAATTTTGTTTTTTTATGGCAAATATTTCGCACTACTTTTAGGCCTGGGCGTCCCAATATGGCAAAGCTTTTAGACCTGGGTAAAAGCGTTCCCGGGCAAGCCGTTTCGAGATTTTGCAATACAAGTGGCAGAAAGAAGCATGCGTTTATGAGAGTGTGTGTGTGTGTGATATGTCAAACATTTTTCAAACATTATCAACGAATATGCCAATGAACTTACGATAAAATCACTCATATTGTTAACTTGTTGCACGCATGAACTCTGGATGACGTGACGAAAAAGGTTAACGTGCCTCTCATAATTAAATGGAATTTCTTTTTTTTTTTACGTGATAATTTCAGCTATAACATAACAACAATGGACGATAATGCAAGATTCGATAATTTTC
Organism: Streblospio benedicti; assembly: GCA_019095985.1. Taxonomy (NCBI): domain Eukaryota; kingdom Metazoa; phylum Annelida; class Polychaeta; order Spionida; family Spionidae; genus Streblospio; species Streblospio benedicti. Next base: position 36,087,082 of record CM032660.1, read on the forward strand.
AACAAGGAAAACGTGAAGATTAGTAAAAATACTTGTTTATTGTTCATTTGCCAAATTGGCTAGACATAATTTAATATGTCTTGCCAAAATGTACACATTTTCGCCTATGGCGAATGGCGAAGACCTACCGTGACCCCAGCCAGAATCAACAAATGTTCACAGCTGACAACAATCAATATTGTGAAAATGCCGTGCTGTGACGATCGAGAATTGTCACAAAAGAAAAGATGTCCTGTCGAAGATTTACTTCAAATGACAGATGTCATGATATTTGATGCAGATGAAAATGTGTAAGCAACAGCAAGAATATGTATCGTCCTTTAAAAACATACATATCTATCCGTAACCCAATACGCATTTGATGGCGTTTGGCAATCAGCGAGTGATAATGGGTGCCTTTTAGGGGTTCAAAGGCCTGTGCATCCTGCTTTTTTAGTTCAAGAGTATGCACTTTATGTCAAGAACAATTTTAACTATTAAATGCTTCAAAACATTGTGTGCTTTTGGCTATGAGTGTGGCGCTTTAATGCACAGGGATGCAGTAACTTCAATCCATGTTGTTTGAAAGTAGATAAATGATCAAATTATTTTAGAATGTGGACATATTTTTCTTGACCTACATCTGCAAATGACGCATTTGATTTTGAAGTATCTCGCACCAATGACCCATTTGATATTAAATTTTGTACTCGATCTTCCAAAGCACTAAAGAAGATGCTATATATCATAAGCGGAAATAATTAAGTGTCTTGCTTTATGCTACACGACACGAGTTGTACACCAGCGCATGTTAATGCACATGTAATGGGTCATTGAATAGCATGTTTAAAAAACATTACGTACAGATTATTTTTGAAAGTATGATATAGAATATAAAAAGTTCTTTATCCCACTAGTTTAAAGGTGTTTCTCAATCATATCTGAATTACGTAAGTATTATGTGATGACTTTTAACCCCTTGGATGCCAGCACACGAATAACATGTAGACTCCCCTTAGTGCTAGGACCAGTAAATTATTTCGGTGAAATCTTTTGTGCTCAACAAAAATCATTGCAAAGTCAAAAATAATTTGTATTTTATGATAAAAAATTGTATATGTGTATAAAATCTCATGTAGTTTTTTTTTTATTTTTACCATTAGGCAGTCATATTGCTTTATCTTTATGTTTAGAAAATTATGTAAAGTAATGTCAGGGCGTAATAAAATGAACATCGCAATATTGAGATGGAAACAATAAGAGGTTTAACAAAGAGTAGCTGTCTATTACTTGATAGAAGGTCTGTAAATGCGTTCTAATGTGAGAGAAAATGTAAGAATATCTATTCTTGCAGGTCCACTTGTTAAATGAGGACACACGAGGAGCAACTATCGAAGCAGTAATCAGTCGAATGAAAACTGTACAAAGACAGAGGGAAGACCCTCGTGGATTGCGATTTGTTGCAGTGTCAGCCACTATTCCTAATGCTGAAGATGTAAGTTGCTTTAGTAGTAGTCAGTTTAGAAACTAATGTTTCAAGGAGAGCACATGAAAGCCTACATATATATGTATTATGTGCTTCCGTGGCCGAGTGGATAGGGAGCTGGACTCAGAAGGTCGTGGGTTCGATTCCTGATGGTAAGTGTAAGGGTCTGATGGTAAGTGTTGTGCAATCTTTACCTCTAACAGGTTGCACACTGCTCCGTGGTACCTACACGTTAAATAGGTACAGGTCGCAAATGTGGGTAATAAGCACGTGTGCGCAACAGCAGCAATGCCGTATGCAGCCAGTGTTGTATGCTCCCCAGGGAGTTGAGAAAGATATATGTAGTGTGAAAATGATGCCACTGACCTGGTGTATATGTAAAGTCGCTAGAAAACGGCATGAGCTGTTCATTGAGACTATAAACCAATACATTTACATTTATATATGTATTGCTTATTTCCAACGTGGTCCTGTTTGTTTGGCAGGTTAGGTAACCAAATGAGGCAAGGGTGTGTGGAGGGATCACATTAGCTATTGTTTTCAAGCTAGGGGAGTTCTTTTGCCTGCAGAGGGATGGCTCTCCTCTACACGGGACACGTCTTTTAACGAGGCTTCTGAAACTCAATGCTTGGTGTGGTCACCGTCTTGTATGATATACTCGACAGTAGCGACACTCTGTGTGGAAATCAGCAGTACAGTGGCAGACGCACGGCGTAACTCTTTGGCGACACGAAGTCTGCCAAGGCCGGGGCGCGAACTTACAATGCATGCAAATTCTGTTTGTTGGTTGTGCGCTCTAACCACTGCACTAACGAGGACCACATTTAGAAATTGGTATTTGGCTGAGAAGTCACAAATTTAGATATTTCTATCTTATTTGATTTATAAAAGTTACATAAGCAACGCATTATAATATTTGTAACAGACTCGGTGTGGGTGGTTGAGTCTGTTTATTTATATAATATAGATTAATTAATATAGTACTTCTCTTTGTTTGTTGTGCTGTACGAGACAGTTATTTTAAAGTTCGCTTTATCTATCAGTGATGATTAACTAACGCAGTGTTTGAATATTGTAACTTAATCATGTAAACATATATTGAAATTGGCAGTGAACAATAATAAACAATATCTATAAATGCTAATAACTATTTAGCCAATCACAGTATCAATACTAATATGAATTACTAAATGGTCACTATTAATTAAACTACTAATTGGCAAGACTCAATACTACAAACTACATCTATAATAAAAGATTATGACCAAAATACTGAAGTTATACGGATGAAATCCGATTCATAGAGTCCGCAGTGTAAACATAATATGACCTCTTTATATATGTTTTCCTTGGCGACCGATGCACCTTCTGTTGGAAACAAAACTGGAAGTAGCATTGCAGATGACAATAATTATCCTCAGAAAACATATAAAAAGTCTAAACACAAATATAAAATCAAGACAAATTGAAATGAAATAATTATATACAAACAATAATAATACTTCGGAGATTGTTATGTAAGTATTTTAAAATGTACGTCGTAAGTATACAACGTACAACTCGCTAAAAACAACAATATTGACATGCGGATAATGACAAGGCCACGTTCTTAAAATTTTAAATAAGTAAAAAGGCATTTTTAATTGAAAAAATATCAATTTGGTTTTGCTATAAATGATGTCAAAAATGTGAAGACACTGTACGATAACTAGATTATGAACTCTAAACTTATGCCCATTAGTCTTGACCCTAACATCATTAAGTTGGGATGTAGAAATTTCAATTCAATCTTTGCAACAATCTATATATTAATACACTAAAGTTTTTTAAACTTACACGCATCACGCCATGTTGGCTGGGTGGGGATTGCTCGGGTTGGTCTCAAACCTATCTCACTTACCTTCTGTCACATCTGCATCTTGTGATATTACTGGCTGTACAGTAACACCTTCCATCAGCACAGGCTGCGTTGCAGAGATAGCAAAAGGTATATAGTACCTCGAGCTGATGGTCATCGACTAGGATATGTTTCATTGGTCTTCCATCTAAGTGTCTAGCTGTGCCCAGCCAATGAGGACACCTGTACGTTAGATCTTCCTTCTGTTGATCCTTAATGCCACTGCAGCTTTTTTGCACCCAACAGGAGCAACCATGTCAGAATGGAATTTCTTCCCACCCCTTTTCTACACACAAGTTACATGATGACTTTCCATCATCCACAAGTGCATTGATGCTCTTCGTACTACACAACACCTCATAGTCATTTTCATGTTGACACACAGTCCTGTACTTTCAAGGTTAGCTTTCCAATCTTTTTATTCTCATGATAAGTTCATCAATGGAGTCAGCAATAATACCAGGTCATCTTCATACAGCATTTCCCATGGAAGGCCAGTGCAGAATTCATGAGATAGTGCCTCCAGTATGATAATGAAAAGAAGGGGACTTAGTTCAGAGCCGTGATGAATACCCACTTTCACACCGAAAGCCTCACTGTAGGTGTCTCCAACTCTAACTCTGCTCTTTTGCTCCTTGATACATAGCCTGCACCAATACTAGTAACCAACCTTTCTCAAAGACCACAACAATATAGTACCTCTCTCGGAACTCGGTCGAAGACTTTTTTGTGATCAATGAAAGTGAAGTAGAATGTTTTCTGTCATGTACATCTACTCTTACAGCTAACGAAGGATAAATATAACATCTACCAGGGTTCTGCCAAGGCCGCGATCCTGCGAGATTCTCGCCAAAATAATAATAATCTCTCATGAAATTTCCAGTAGTTGCGATAATTCTCGCACTCTAATTTTGTTATTTTTATTTGGTATATTAATTTTGGTTAGTTTTACGATCTCTCGATTTCCGACCAGCATGGCCGCCATGTTTTTAGAAGTAGTTCTCTTCATCACCAAAAGGTGGCACTGCAAATTGTCGACCTCAATAAATCTTGTGCTAGTCTCAGCGCGCTAAAAATAACAAACAGCTCATTGTGCAGGTCACGTGCGTGAGAAAGCCAACGATGGCAGACGAGAAACAACATAAACAACATTCTATATTGAGTTTTGTGAAGATTCTACAGTAGATCAAGAACTTGTCTATTTTCTGCTATATTAATCTGCAGTATGTATTGGAGCAATTAATGCAAATGATGCAAGTGTCAGCAGGTTTGGACAATTTTTTTTAATGTTTTTGTCTTTTTTTAAAAAAAAAAATAAAATACTTCCTTTGACTTGTCACTCGTTGAAATAAAATATTGGTATTTTCACTTATTGCAATTTTTGTTCATCATTTTTTCAATTGTCTATTTTTTCTGATCTCCCATTACTTTGTTAAATCTCCCCAAATTTTCAGGGCTACTGAGAGAATTCTCCCCGTGTTATTTTTAACCTTGGCAGAGCCCTGATCTACTGTGCCTTTACTTGGCCTAAAACCAAACTGCATCACATTAATATCGACCATCCCATGAACCTTGCAGTGACCTCCAGTATCGTCATGACCTGGTCAAGAAGTTTCAATCCACGGAAATTTCCGCTCTCCAAGGCATAAAATTTTCCCTTATATAAGCTTATAATGAAGCTGTCATCCCGGTCATATGGTATATGGCCTTCTACCACTATGTTGTTGAGCAGTTGTGTAAGGGCATATATCCTACCAGCAGCCTTCAGCATTTTTGCCACGATACCAGAAAGCCCAGCGGGTTTGCCACACTTAAAGATAATGCTCAGTCAAAAATATGATAAGTGATCTGTAAATTCCAGGATCAATAAACAATTAAATGTCTTTTCCATTGAAAGTATAAGGAAAATAATACTAATATTTTTCACCTTAATTATATTACACCTACAAAAATACCACAATGTTTTGTTAGATAAAACACAAGGTCAGTGATATTGCATAAGCGAATGATTTTTGCCAGACGTACCGTGGATTTCCAACGGCAGACGTCACAATCAACATGGCAGAGATAGGAGGCTTCTTACGTGCACCGTGCAAGTTTCACCTGACGAAAATCATTTGGTTTACATTTTGCTGCTTCACATGTTTTGATGGTTACTAGCTGGATGTTTATGTTGTGGTATTTTAATTGCTGTACATGCCTTAATATGTTGTTTAACCCCCGTGTCAGAGTGGACGCGCGGAGTCAACTCCGCGTCATTTTTAGGTTGAAAAAATGACAAAGTCCGTAAAAATAGGGAAAAATATGAAAAATTAACACTTTCATTGTCGAATCGACAACGCGATTCGCATGGCTCCGCAGCGGAGTCCGGCTGACTCTTGCGGCCTCGGCGAGAGCTCCGCGCTACCTCCGCGCTATCTCCGCAAGCAAAAATGGCACGGACTTTCTCCACTTCTCTGGAGAAGTGTAAATTTTAGTTCGCGTACAACTCCGCGGGCGGTGGGATTATTGATTAAATTTCCTTTGATCTTTGAGTTCACTGGTCTCCGCGCGAAGCCGTATTTGGCACCAACGGACTCCGTCTGCCTCCGTACCACGTAAAATGAACGCCGTTCACCTCCGCTGTACGCAGCTGTACGCTGCAAGAGCTCTCCGCATGGGTTTCATGTATGTAATTGATAGCCTACATGACAAAAACCCTATGGTATTATTGTGGAGTAAAAGGGGCACCCCCTGCGATCCCCCTGGATCTGCCTATTCTATACCAATTTACAATAATCCCAGCGGGCACAAGACGTTGGATCAACGTTGATCCAACGTGAGGTGGAGGGGGGGTGTAGATTTCATTATCTTACTAGGTTATACCCGTGGGGTCAAAGAGGCATGATGATAATCATATTGAATCACTCCAGTTAATATCAACATATTGCTTTAAATATATAAACAGAAAACGGGTTTCAAGTATCCCTCACATCAAATGAACATACGCAGTCTGGTTAACCATAGTTGTATTCACACAAACAAATATAAATAAGCTCAAAATGATATTTACTGAAACAATTTAACTTTTTTGTTCTAAATAGTAGTGCATTTCGGTGCCTTTCGGTGGATTTTGGTGCCATTCGGTGCCTTTCGGGGTTTAGTCGTACCCAGAAAGACCTTTAAAAATAAATGGCTTGGGTAAAGATCTAAATATTGCCAATCTTATAATTTTTCTATTATATTCCAGGCAAAACAAACCTAAAAAATTAGAGGCCTCTACAATTAAATTCTGGCTTGCAAGACCAGAAGTTCGCTTTTATTCGCGCTACCTCCGCGCATGCTGCGTCGTCGAATTGATGTAGATATCCTCGCCGCCACGGAGTAAAAATCTCCCTCTGTTGGTCGGCGGACGCCGCTTTTGTTAAAGCGGAAGTTTGCCGCACTTCGCCGAAGTTCGCCAGACTTCGCCGAATGACTTCGCTGCTCTCCGCAAGGAATTTTCCCATGTTATTTGGTCTTTCTGTCGCTCCGCCTGCGGAGTTTTCATGTCTCCGTTGGCGGACTCTGGATATTCGCTACAGTTCGCTGACGAAGTCTTGCGATCCGCAAGAGTTCGCTGGCGGAGACATAATACTTCGCTTGACTCCGTCGGCGGAGCCATGGTTGTCTGGCGAATGTCACGCACAATTTCAGTTCGCCAGGGTTCGCAAGACTCATAATTTGACTCCGCCAGAGTCAGCTATACACATTTTACACTCCGCACTAGCAAAATTTCTCTCCGCCTGATTTCGCTGCAGTGGAGGTCCGTGGGGGCGGGGTGTGTGCTCGAGGGCTATTTCGGCACCAGCGGACTCACTTCTACTCCGCCAGGAAGGGAAAATTTTGCACAAGTTTGAAATTTTTTTAAAGTTTCACACTTCGCGCGCGTAGGGCACGCGGAGTCCCCGCTCCGCCTGTCCACTCTGACACGGGGGTTAAGAAAAGAAATGTTCAGATTGCACATTACACATCATATTACTTCTCTACAAGCACACTTGGTCGGCCACTGAGCATAACGTTTAAAAGCCTGAAAGTTATTCTAGTTTTGCAGAAGACGTTTGAAATGTACCATCCACTGTAGAGCATTGTTTTGTCTCACAGCTGTGATGCTTAAGGGTTTCTTGCTTTAATCAATAAGTGATTTCCAAACTAACTTTAAGTTGACTAAATATTTGTAATTTTTATTTGATTTATTCTACAAAGATAAGCATGAAAATGAAAAACAACAAAAACAATATTACACATACAACGTACACTTCCCTGATATTAGAGAATTCTTTCTCCAAGAATCCTCTAAATTCCTCCCAGTCAGTTCATTTCCAATATATCTATCAGCTGATATCTTTATGTACACAGCCTTGATATGTAATGCTACAGTCACACAGATGCTTACAGTAAATATGGATGCTTGTGGATAAAAATGTGTAAGCATCCGCAAAAATATGTATCTGCCGTAAGCATACTTATCTATCCGTAACCCAGTACTCAAGATACGCATACCTGAAATGGTAGCCAAATGTCTGTAAAATACGTAACTCTTGCGTAAGATGTAAACTCATCAGCAACATACGTATACTCTCCACAAGGGTCTGTATCATACGTAAGCATACTTATCTATCTGTAATTCAATGCCCAGGATCTGCAATCTAATGATGAACCATCTCCTGGTGTGAGTTCATGTTCACAACTGGGATCTAGAGTCTCACAAACACAACATATACACATAACAGCTATGATAATACAAGGTAGACAAAGTTTAACAATATTTCACGAATAAGGCTATAAGAACATTTATTTTTGTTTGCACAATAAACTAGGAAATCCTCACATACTCATGGTCAGTGGTCAATGTCTGACGATAATGATTATTATGTTGATGTCAGTTGCGTAGTTAGGAAGTTATTGTAATCATTGTTTGGACACTAAGCAAGTCCTCGCCATTGACCGAAAGCTTCAGATGAACTCTGAGCCTCTCAAAAAGTGGTACAAAGTACTAGTTTAAACTAAGATTATATATGAATGAAAACTTCAACAAATGAGTATTCAACGTTTCATTGTCTTGTTAATAACAGCTAGCTAAAAAGGTGCTTCTATGATAGTAAAGTATATGCCATGGAAAAGTATAAGCAAAATATTTTCTACAATATCTACTCAAACCTCTATTGTGTCGTCTTGACCGACAAATATGTGGCACTAATTTAATTTTTTGAGAATCTCTGTAAATATTTGGATCAAACATCATCAATAAACAATCTGTTCCAGAAAAATGAAATCCAATGTCCCATTCATTTTTGTCAACTGTTAATGATTTATTAAGGATAGATCGAATGCTACTTTGAGATTGATTCTCTGAAATTTTGTCACCTAATTCATAACAAATTTCTTTGCAGAACATCTTTGTTTTGTTCTTCACATTTTGAAAAAGCTTCACTTCATTTTGAAAATCAGTACCTTGACTTTTTATTTCGTTAAGCATTACTTGTTTGAAATAATCATACAGCCTGTAGTCATAAGGTGACCATTTTTTATGTAGATCTGTTAGAGAACTATTGAAAATGTAGTTAATTGGCTTTTTCCGCATTTGCATGTACATAATGTCTTTGAAACTCCAGCACAACTTTCGTTTTAAAACTATTAATGATTCATCAAGCATTTCAAGTATTAGCACAGTAAATTTTGATCCTATATCCTCCAAATATGCTGTAATATTGTGTTGTGACGATAGTCCAAATTCTTTTGCATATCTATTTTTTGTTACGTGCATTATGGCATCTTCTTCTTGTATGACATATTTCTCTGGATTCTTTAGGAATGTAAATATGGATGTACTGGAATTTAAGCCTAATCTTTTGAATACTGGGAAGAAATTGAAGCTTGACTGAAGTTGGCTAAGAGGTTCCCGTAGAATTGCAATCCTTACAAAGTCACCATGCAATCTCCTTTTCAATTCCTCTTCATTATAGATACTATGTTCACAGAATATGTCATATTTTTGCCTAATTTGAGGTTTTGGAAACAATAATTCCGTGAAATTTTCATGAGGATATGGAAAAAGCTTTTGAAAAGTCATAAAAGTCAGGTTTCTGGTCACTCCAAATCTGAAACAAAAAGTAAAAATTAGAAGGTATGCTTTCTTGTTACAAAATTGACGATATGCATTTTTAGTATCAGTTCAGCAGACATCCAGGGGTCCATCGTTACGGCAAAACGAAGCAAAACAGAGCAAAACCAAGAGAAACCCAGTCGTTTTGGCAAAACCCGCTGTTGTTTTGGCGAATCTCAATTCCCAGCTGGCAAAACCCACCATTGTTTTGACTAAACTCACCAACATTTTGGCAAAACTCATCAGTGTTTTGCCGAATCCCAATGACATTTAGGAGTAACTCCCCGACGTAATGGTGATACCCACTTTAACACCCTGAATCATACTAGGGAGTAGAACTCATGATCCTAAGATATCAAGCTGAATGCTTTGTCACACTGCTAGTCCCCCATTGAGACACATAGTGTGCTATTTTTCTAGTAATTTTATTTTTTTACATTAAAATTTTATTTTCACATTCATTTTTTGTATATTTGATGTAAAGGCTAAGATAAAGGCGGCCACGTACACACAAGAAGCCTGATTGATGGACGACTGATGACTCTCAGGGATGATTGTATTTCATTCGCTTGATTTCTCACCATGATACACAATTGGTCACTCTTTTGACTAGTTGCTGATATAGAATCAATCGCTAAAAAATTCTTAACATCTCTCGACATAAGAGGACTTGAACTACCAAGCTCCTGGTTATGAAGCCATCACTCAATGTACTTCACTATCTCGGCTGACGCAATATAATATGTTTGGCAAGTGATTTGTTAATACGGGTCCACACTACGTTCCCAATCACACCTTTTGCGTTTGTTTATGATCAGAATAATAAATGGAAAAAAAGTAATTTCAGCAAGAAAAACGGTGCCTAAAAATTGACACAGCCCCCTTCTTTCTCAAATTTCACCTCTAATAATTTGAGAGAAAACCCCACATAGTATATATTATTGGAAGGTTGAGCGTATGTACTTTCTTCATACATGGTTAAATACGTTTTTTTTTTTAAGTACCCACTGCAATGTTCATGTGTACTTGGGGACAACAAAAATTGATACTAACTAAAATAGTCAATGTTAGGCGCTAAATTGTGCAACAGCGTCCATCTAGACACATCCTGGAAAAGGTCTTAATCGTTAGTATATCTTTTATTTTATTTTTTTATTTTGATTTATTTTGTTTATCTTGTCTACAACATATCAAAATTAAATTGTTTTTGGACGTTGAGCATGGTCCGAAAAAGCCATGACATTTTGGAACTTCAATTCATTTTTAACAGGTCTCCCCATTTAATTTAGTAGATATTTTATTATTTTATCTCCCCATTTAAACCCATTATAAGAAATCTGACCTACATAACTTCCTGTACTAGTCACACCAATAACAAACTAAAGAGGCATTTACACAATTTGTTATTATAAGAAATCTCTTTAAAAACATTTTATAATGTAGGATGTCATTTCAAAATATTAACTTCAAAGAGATCGCACAGTAACCTCATGCGCAGCTGTCATACAGGTGACGTAAATGTAGTGTTGAAGTCCAATAATAAATTACCAAATACTGTAACGAAACCAGTTCTCGAGTAGGTCTCCAGTGCGCGAGGTTGCAGCAACCTCGCAGAGTATAAAGTATTTATGTAAGTTGCACTGGACTAGGTATTATTATCCCCTTTGTTACACACACCTTGTTGTTGTTCCTTCTTAAGCCTACTGTAGGATTAAGGACTCAGTACACTATAGTACTGAGATTCAGCAATTAGGGCTCAGTTTCTTTGTAGACGCTAGTCGGATAGCACGTAGGGCTGGTAACCTATTCTCGATGAGGATAGGCCCTCTTTACTTATTCTGACGGGGCTAGCCGGTGGCGAACCCCCTCCTCACAGCACCTGAGACCGTGTGGCTTCGTATAGGGAACGCCCTGATCGTTGCGTGTCAGCACCGGTGCGAAGTCCCCTCCGCGTAGGGGCCCATCGTGAAACCCGGCTTGTTAGGCACCAGGCACTCGCCCAGTACGCTGGACGGTGGCCTGTACGTGGGGTACCAGTTAACACAACGAGGAGTAGTAAGGGAACCAACATCGTCCAGGAGTCAGTTGTCCGTCGCGCGTCTCGAGCTTCGGCTCATGGCGACGCGATGTAGCACAGCTCGCGGCCCAGCTACCGCTGGGGATCGCGATCGACTTTGTTTACAATACATCATGTGAGTGACTGCGTCGTGTTAAAGATAGTGTAAGCTTTTTAATCAACTTGATGTCCAGGCACTTTATGGTACAGAAAAAAAATCTTTTCACAGTAATCATTGAAGACAGGTGCACTACCTTGTGTATATTTTTAGAATCCTTATAATTATTTAGAATCTGCTGTATGGCGCCACAGTTTTCAATGATTACCGTGAGAAAATTAGTTTTCTGTACCATTGAATCAACTTCGCCCTCCCCCAGACATAGTCCAGGTCTCCAGTCTTGCAAAACACAAGAATCGCTGAAATGACACCCTGTTTCGGTAATATGACACCAGCTTTCGGTAGAATGACAATAGGTTTCGGTAAAACAGCACACGGTTTCAGAGAGTTGCCAAAACGATGGGGTTTTGCTTTTTTTTGCTTGAATTTGCACGGTTTTGTCGTTCTCGCCGAATTGACGTACTGGACATCCAGATCATTTTTTTCTATGGAAATACTTGTTTTTGATCTGGTAGTTACTCATATACATTTCTGCCAGTAAACATGTTTTCTCATAAAGTCTGTTCAGTAGTTAGATAAAACTAGAAGATACCAGACCAAAAACAAAAATAAAAACAAAAAAAACACAGCAAGAATTACCTCCAGAAAATATTTTGTATTGATGTGCTGCCTGCCTTATGAACTTTGAGGAAGTAAATATGACGCTTTTCTACACAAGTATCTGGAGCAGTATATGCATTTATAGATGGACTGTTGAATGGTACAAGCACAGGGATCTTAATGGAAGGCCTGCAATAGATATTTTTTTAGTGAAGACGTAAATTTATTTACTAAAAAACGTAGAAATTATAATGAATTATTGTCTGTAGTGTATATGGCTTAGCATGATTTTTTCAAACAGAGATAGAAATGAGATGGCAACAGGTTTTGAGATTTCACCCAAATAAAAGTGATGAGTGTCCCATGATTACAACAGTAAAGTTTGTTTATATTTTTGATTTGTATAATTACTGTATCACTTGAGTGAATAACCATTTGTATGCAAATTAAAATATAGCTGTTCTAATCATAGGACCTAATCCCCAACGAAGGAATGCTCAAAATGTCTGACCACAGATTACTTAAAGTAATCTGTGGTCTGACTCTGTTTCTGGTAAAGACTGAAAAAAAATGCCTTTTTCATGTTTAAAGGGTTTGTTATTATGTAAATCGATCAGAATTTTAAAAATTTCTATGTCTGTCTGGCAATAGAAATAGCATATCAGTCATATAATTCTCATTTTGATATTCATTGCTATTTTTGAGGTATAATGGAAAATGCTACTCCATGAAATTTCTGTCAGCGCATTAAGCCCAGTCTACACTGCTAAGACAGTATCCAATAAGATGTTTTGTCGGACCACGTCGGACACGTTTAAAACCAAGATTCCACGATTTTCTGTCTCGTCTCAAGCCGTCGTGAGTATTTGACATGTCAAGTCTTGGTGGTATGAAGTTTGATGTAGTTTGAAGTAGTTTGATACAGTCGTGTTGGTGTAGACAGGTTTAGAGACAAGACGGGTTGTCGGGCCATAATTTAACCAATCATAGAGCAGCATTCAGTTCTATCTACATGTATGCCAACTTCTATGTTACGACCACTGTGCATATTACATAGATCTACATATACCATATTTGTGTGACTTGTCTTCTTCCTCTAATTCCTTGCACAAATTATTAAAAATGCCCTTGACCAGGGTTCGCACACCCCGGGAAAACCCTGAAAAATCCGGAAATTTGATTTTCAGCAAATATGACCCGGGAATATCCCAGGAATTTGACCAAGTCCCGGGATAGTCTTTGAAAACGCGTAAATTGAATAAAAAATTATAAAATCCCGTGTCATTTCCTGTGTTTATGTAACGAACTTGATTTGCCAAAGTCATTTATATGCACCGCTTTCGTTTTCTACTACACGCTTGCTAAATGGTGCAGCAGAGCAGTGCGAGATACAGGCAGTGTAACAGTCTACTGCTGATACAAACATAGGTAAAACACAGCGTGTTCAGCCATGTTATAAATCAATGAGAGCGCTATTCGTTGCAACAGTGTGGTTTTGTCAATATGGCAGCGCCCATGTAATGAATATATTTATACATTACTTTTTATTTTTTCAAGTATATTCTTCGCACTTTGATGTAAAATTATAGTGCAAACAGTTACAATGAAGCCTCCCTTGAGAAATGAAAGTTGCGTCTGGGAGGATTATTATGCGGGAATCACATTATTGCGCAAACCAGATTGAACTCTCCTGCTAGTAGTTCATCAATATAGCAAGACTATTTAAAGAATACGGTCTTCCTTAGAATGAAAAAATACATGGTGATGTCTCATTGTTCTTTTCCGTCCGTAAATTTGTGTTACTGTCTTGCACTTGTGTGAATGGATTTTGTAGCCTGATCCACATAATCTAGTATGTGAATTGAGCTATGAACTATTTATGAAATCCAGTGTTTGATTTAAGTCAAAATTCCATGCATACAGTATACATGAATAAATAATAAGTACAGTATTTGAAAGTGTTCATTTGTATTATTTTCGTATGTAAATTCGTATGTTATTTTGTATGTAAATTGTTCTTCTTGTATTGTACATTGGGACTCATAAAAACCATGGTGGGACTCACACTTTTCATTAGAGCGCATCCCAGGGACTCATGGGTTTTGAAAGGTAAAATGATCACTGATAATATGAGCAAAAAAGCAAATTCTAAAGGGTGGTTTCAATGAATTAGACATTATCAACACGAACCCACCAGCCCAACCTCAGAAAGAATTGCAGTAAAATTAAGAAAATATAGTGTATATGTGTTGACTAGGTGGATGTGTATGAAATTTTCATAGTTGTCGTCTGATGGTCACAAAATCAAACACATTGACCAAATGTCATTAAAATGTAGAAATATTGGCAAAGTATGCAGTCAGTGTCAACAAATAAACCTTGCATACGCATATTCTATGTAGAGATCCTCTTTGCATAGATTACTCTAAATTGCATCTGTGCAGGAAGGATTATAAGGTTTTTATTCATATATAATCTTACCAAAGGTAAGATTGTATGAATAAAAACCTTAAATTTTTTATTTCAAGTAAATTGTGTATGGTGTGCACTCGTCTTTATATTTTTATTTACACTAGCTGGCTCGGCTCCTACGGAGCCTATCAACAAGTATCACTAATTTTGTGATAAGTCCATAAAAACTTACTATAAGTGTCTTAATATTTTCGGACATTTCAATGTCCATCGTCTGAGACTTTTCTGTCACTAGGTGGCAGCATGTGACAGAAGTGGAAGTCGGTCAGTGTTTGTTGTTGGGGGGTGGTGGAGGGCGCGCGCGGTGGTTTGGGGCTGCCCTAGGTCTCAGAAGGTTGTCTTAGGCGTGAGATAACTGATATGCTCCTTCATCTCTGTTCATGTTCTCCTCAGTCTTTCGGATTGTTATCGACTCTAAGATTTGTCTGTCCAGTAGGTTCGACTCCTTACACACAACTTTAGCACTATCCCAATCTGGTACATGGTTGAGGTTGTTCATGTGGTCAGTTATGGATGATTGGTGAACTTCTGTGGTGCTGAGGCGAGTGGCTCTGGTGCGCACATTTTTATGGTCATGTGTCTCCACATTTCTTTGATGCTCCTTGAGCCGTGTGCCAAACTTCCTGAACTAAAATCTTGCGGAGAGTCTTATAAGGTTTGAAAGCTGAACAGATCTTGTGATCTTTTAAAACCTTAGCCATTCTTTCGGACAAGTCTTTAACGTAAGGGAGAATGACCATACCTCTGGCTCCCTTAGAGTCTTTTTCTGCTGTCTTCCAAGACTTCTTATTGTTGGTATGTTTCTTCTTTCTCTTCACTTCTTGAATTGCCCACTTAGGGTAATTACAAGTGGTCAGTGCATCCACGATCGTGCGTTCTTCAGTCTCTTTATCTAACTCTTCTGTTACGACTGTGTCCATTCTGTCCAAAAGTGTTCTCACTACTCCTAGCTTATGTACAGTTGGATGGTGAGACTCAAAATTCACGTGCTGCCACCTAGTGACAGAAAAGTCTCAGACGATGGACATTTAAAATGTCCGAAAATATTAAGACACTTGTAGTAAATTTTTATGGATTTATCGCAAAATTAGTGATACTTGTTGATAGAAAAAGAAATCCAATAAATCTCTTTACAAATCCTATGGAGCCTATTTTGAGGGGAGTATATTTTTAAGAGGCCACCCTAGCATGGCGATAATGGAAGTCCGACAATTAAACAGCCTTGACACTGTAGGAAACCCGCTGTTTTTTTTTATTCTAATACAATTGTACATACCGTTTATTTATATCCATTATTATTATATGTATGTGTTGTATTAGTTTATAACAAAAATCTATTTACATTAAAAAAAATCCATTGTACGGTTTAATTTACACACAAGACACAAGGGCATTATAGTATTGTTGTACATGCCTGACGTTCCAAGGTAATATGCATTTTGCACATCCCGTGTGCTCTTTCAACAAATGCTAGTTTAATCTAACTATTATTACTTCATCAATTCTTGTCTGATTTTGGTGATCTTTTTTTAATTGATTCCTGTGATATCTAGATTTCTTTCTAATTATTATTTTTTTCATTTCACCCCGGAGTAGTTTACAATAATTGCCCTTATTATTGTTTTTTTATAAGTAGAACATTAAGATTTTATTAAGATTTTTCATACTTATTATTAAGTTTTTTGCTTGAAAATTAAGATTTTTCATGGCTGTGATTAAGATTTTCAACGCTGACGGGTTCACATCTCTGAAAATGACACGTTTTATGTCATAATACCCCTGAACAACACTGGAAAAATAAGAAGTTGGGAGTGTGCTAACCCTGTTGACTTTACGCCATAGCAACCAAGTCCGACACCACATCTTTCCCCGTTTGCTCCTGCGACGTCTATGCTTTTGCATCAACAGAAAACAGCAAAAACGCCAGATATTTCATTTTACTGTGAAGTATTGATATTTTCCTTGCTGTTTTGTTTATGAAACCCCCAGCTGCTATCACCTGCTCTTGTTGCTAGGATCCGGAAAGTGCACGACTATTCGTCGTAAGATTTTAGCGGTGTAGACACGCTCTGTGTAAGACAAAACGTTTTCACATTTTTTGTATCAAACTGCTTAAGACGTTTCGTCCGATACCTTTTGAAGGAAGTCTTAGCGGTGTAGACAAGGCTTTAGTAATGAAACAGAGTATGCTATATCCCAAGCTGAAGAATTCTATTACCATTACCTTTGTGGTATTATGAACATCCATGTAAAGAGGCTCATCCCCAGTCCTGTGATAAACATCTTAAACCACATGCGCAACTTCTTCATCTAAAATGTGAACATAGTTTTCAACGTTGGGGGAATTTTTGTACAAACCCTGTTAAACTCAATAATCTCAGTCAGCCTGTGAATCAGCTTTGTGAACATTTATGTTTGAATTTACACCAGCCTGCATACTTTTATGCTGGCAGTTCTGAAATAGAACCATTAAAAGTCAGAAGTAGGTTTTCAGTATTGTATTAAACCATGGCTTTGAGAAAACAACTATAGTCAACTAATCACCAGTTTAAAGCTCTGAGACTACATATAACTCCTGAAGTTACACAAACAAAATACAAAATAATCTGTTGTTTCAAATGTTTTTCTGTTGATTATTTAAATTTCTGGGGTCAAAATTCATGGATTCATAGTTATGTATCAGCCCACATAGAACATTTATTCAAACACTTCAAGGAGTTTGCAAATCAGGTGTTAATATTATCATCATGTAGCCGGCACTCCTGACTTGTTGGAGTAACTTAAGTCAGGAGTTATGACTACATGGTAATAATGTTTAAACCTGATTTGTGCGAACCCATTGGCGAGTTTGACACACGTTCATTATGAGCAAACTGATTAAAAACACACCTATTATTGACACATACCTATCAAACCATTAATTTTAGTCCCAGAAATTTAAATACTCAACAGAAAAATATTTGATTCGACAGACTATGCCTCCATCTTGTTTGGGTTGTTCTGAAGTTACAGGACACGGCTTTACATCGATGAACTAACCAAAGCAATGTGCTGCCTAACAGAGTCCATTTACTTTAAGTTGACATCAGCATTGGCATCAACTTGAAAATTTGTAATAGCTTTCTTAATATGACAAATACATAGGTGAAACTACCAGATCTCTTTTTGTTAGAGGTAAACAACACAAAGCAGCCATAAGACAAAACAATATTAACGATGCTTTCAGAAAACATATAAATGAATATCACCCAAATGAAACCATAAGAAATGATATATTTAGAATAAAAGTACTAAAATCATATCAAAGACCCTTAGAAAAGCAAATTGCTGAAGGTGTGATTATACACAACTTAGATGCAGATATAACCATGAATAGCAAACTTGATCATTATCAGCTCGCCATCAGAAGAGTAACATTCGCTAATGAATTACTATAATGTCTTAAGCATATTTTTATCATTATTATTATGAGATCTGGTTGTTTTACCTATGTATTTTTATTTTTCTTCTTTCATTATTATGTCAATTTATTGTTCTTAGTATTGGTAATCTCTATTGTTATTCTGTGACATACTGCAAAGTATAAAATCCCCTTTCTAAGATGTGTTTACTGTTACCCCCCTGTCAGACTGGACGCGAACAGTCAACTCCGTGTCATTTTTAGGTCGAAAAAATGACAAAGTCCGTAAAAATGGTGAAAAATATGAAAAATTAACACTTTCATTGTCGAATCGACAACGAGATTCGCATGGCTCCGCAGCGAAGTCTGGCGGACTCTTGCGGACTTTTTTGGCCTCCGTGAGGGCTCCGCACTACCTCCGCGCTATCTCCGCATCCAAAAATGGCGCGAACTTTCTCCACTTCTGTGGAGAAGTGGAAATTTGAGTTCGCGTGACCACTCCGCGCGTGCGGGGATTATTGATCGAATTCCCTTTGATCTTTTTCAGTTCGCTGGTGTCCGCTGCGCTCCGCCTGTCCACTCTGACAGGGGGGTATTTGGCACCAATGGACTCCGTCTGCCTCCGTACTACGTAAAATGAACGCCGTTCACCTCCGCTGTACGCCGCTGTACGGAGCAAGAGCTCTCCGCATGGGTTTCATGTATGTAATTGATAGCCTACATGACAAAAACCCTATGGTATTATTGTGGGGTGCAGGGGGCACCCCCTGCGATCCCCCTGGATCTGCCTATTCTATACCAATTGCAAGTACATGGGTATCTAAATTCAACTCCCCATCCCAGAGCCTTCCAAGAACTTCACAAGTGTCCACTTCAAACCTATAAGTCTTCAAACTGCCCGTTCACATCAAACTATCTGTGAGAAGTTCCATTTCCATGATGATGATCAACCTTGGTCTCCTGTACCAATTTACAATAATCCCAGCGGGCACAAGACGTTGGATCAACGTTGATCCAAAGTTGATGTCTGACGTTGGATCAACGTCAGGCAATCAACGTCAGGGTGACGTTGAAAATCTGATGTGTCAACGTCAGGCAATCAATGTTGGGGTGACGTTGAATTTACGTTGCCTGACGTCACAACATAATACAACCATAATCCAACGTCAGGCTGACGTCAGTGTGCCTGCTGGGATATAGTACGTGAGTTCAGAAGCTCGTGGGGTATACAAGATGTCGTTCCTAAACAATAAGATGTCTGTGGAGAGACAATAATAAATAACAGCATTTATTACAAGTACTGGGGAGGAGTTGTCCAGCATAGGATGTTGTGATTCGATAGTTTATCAAGGTTCTATGCCATTATTCAAATCCTATTTGTCACTACATTTCACGAATCCCTTTCTATGGCATAATTATCCATATTATTCTCTTGATTATCTATTGTAAAAACCAGCATGGAATCAGCCTTGAAAAAAGCTCACATAAAAATAATCAATGCCACACAGGCACACACAGACACATACAGATACACCCACACACACACACCACACACACACCACAGCATACAGACCCCACACACACACACACACACACACACACACACACACACACACACACACACACACACACACACACACAGATCCAGGTTTTTGGAAAAGGGGGGGGGCGCACGTAAGGAAAAGGGGGGGTGCACTTATGGGATTTCATGAAAAACCCTATGAAAATAAAGTATTTTGTTGGGAAAAGGAGGGGGGGCGCATCCCCTGCGCCCCCCCCCCCTAGATCTGCCTATGCGCACGCACCACGCACGCACACGCACACACGCACAGCATACAGACACAACCCCCACACACACACATACACACACACACACACATACACAGACAGCATACAGACAAAGTTCGCTTTTATACGCACTACCTCCGCGCATGCTCCGTCGCAAATTTGATGGAAAATAAGCTCCGCTCGGATGCCGCCTTTGTGAAGCGGATTCTGCCGAAGTTCGCTACACTTCGCGGAAGTTCGCAGGACTTCGCCGAATGACTTCGCTGCTCTCCGCAAGGAATTTTCCCTTGTTATTATGTTATTTGGCAGAGTTTTCATGTCTCCGACTGCGGACTCTGGATATTCGCTACAGTTCGCTGGCGAAGTCTTGCGATCCGCAAGATTTCGCTGGCGGAGACATAATACTTCGCTTGACTCCGTCGGCGGAGCCATGGTTGTCTGGCGAATGTCACGCACAATTCCAGTTCGCCAGGGTTCGCAAGACTCATAATTTGACTTCGCCAGAGTCAGCTATACACATTTTACACTCCGCACTAGCAAAATTTCTCTCCGCCTGACTTCGCTGCAGTGGAGGTCCGTGGGGGCGGGGGGGGGTGCTCGAGGGCTATTTCTCCACCTGTGGACTCATTTCTACTCCGCCAGGAAGGGAAAATTTTGCAACAAGTTTGAAATTTTTTTAAATTTTCAAACTTCGCGCGCGTAGCCACGCGAAGTACGCGCTCAGCCTGTCCACTCTGACAGGGGGTTTAGGTGTCTTTTAAGTACTTATGTTTTTATTAACTGAATGTATGTTTGATTCATCCTGGGTTTCTTTATTCATGATTCAAAGAATTTATTGGATTCCAATAGAAACCAAAGTTAACCATTTTTTGATGAGACTTTCGTTGTTATCGCAACAACTTCATCGGGCCGAGTGCAAAATCTCAGAGGGTCACATGACCACCATGGTGGCGGCAGTCATGTGACAGCAGTGAACCACTCACCACTGAACCCGAGGTTGATTTCAAATTACCATTCTTGGACACATGCATAAAGATTAGTGAGGATGCATCAACAACTGTGGAAGTGTACTGTAAGGCGACCCACACGGACCAATATTTGAACTTTCAATCCAACCATCATCTGGAACACAAACGTTCAGTGGTCCGCACCTTGTTCAATCACGCCAACAACTTAGTCACCACTCCTGAAGACCGAGCCAAAGAAACTGAACATGTGAAAGGAGTGCTCAAAGACAATGGTTACAAACCGTGGATTTTTAAATTACCTAAGCCCAAGTCCAAGAAGAAGCCAGAGGACACCACCAGTGGGGCGAAGGCCAGTTTTCCGGTTTGTTTGCCATACCTAAGAGGTCTGTCTGAAAAACTGACCCACATTTTTAGACAGCACGGAGTGAGCACATACCACAAGCCATTCAATACCATCAAAGCTCAGTTACCGTCTCCGATGGACAAGTCACTGTTGGCTCCAAGTGTGGGGTAATCTACCAGGTTCAGTGCCCCCAGTGCCAGTACTCCTATGTAGGAGAAACTGGTAGGACCTTGGCAACACGCATCAAGCAACACTTGAACCCCAAACGGACCCCAACCGCCATCGGGGAACACATGAGAGACACAGGACACACAATTAGTGATAAGGACTTCAAGGTTGTGGCAAGGGAGGAAGAGGAGTTCTGCAGGAAAGTGAGGGAGGCCATTGAAATCCGCACGCGCCGACCCAAGCTGAACCGTGACACCAGCTACGACTTGCCCTCCGTGTACTCGACAATGCTGTCACATGACTGCCGCCACCATGGTGGTCATGTGACCCTCCGAGATTTTGCACTCGGCCTGATGAAGTTGTTGCAATAACAACGAAAGTCTTGCCAAAAAATGGTTAACTTTGGTTTCTATTGGTATCCAATAAATTCTTTGAATATGTTTTTATTGTATTCTGACGCGGACGATAGTTGAAAACAGTTAAATAAATAAATAATTTTTAGATATATTTAGTAATTATATGGTTTTAATTTTGGAATGTAGGCATATTTTATAAAGAAAGAACTCAAAATGATACATAGTTAATATGACACATAGCCCTAGATAATATAATCCTTAAAAAGAGTATCCTGACAAATATACCCACCCAACAATGCACATCAGCGGAACGTAGCTGTCATAACTAACCTCGCACCTAGGAATTTCTATTGGTGTGGTCCCTCCTGCCCCCTCAGCCCGCTCCCTCAGTAAGGGAATAATATAAGGCTAGATATGCTTGGGGCAGGTCAAAACCGCCCATCCTGTTGAGACTAGCCTTCTTTATTTTGATGTGCATGCCTTCAACTATTTTTCTGTGGATGTCTATTTTCTTTATCATTGATGTTAGCAATGACAACACCAAGTAGACTTTTGCTACTGCTGTAATCTTGATATATAATTGTGCATTCAATAATAGTAAGAATGTCGAAAATGGACCATAAATGGTCCTGTGGGAAGCATACTTTAATTGGCAAAGTGTCCAAAATCGAATCACTTTGGTGACGCCTCATACCTCATACATGTAGTTGTGTAAAGTTTGAACGAAATTGCTCATCCGTAAAAACTTTAGCTTGTCCGTATATGTGCATAATTACATACATACATACATAGTTAGATAGAAATGAAACAAACACAAGTCTTGGCTTCAGTTGCTGAAGCAACGCAACAATCAAAGCGTCAGGGATGTACTGGCTTGTTTTTGCGTATTGGCTACTTACGATATTATTGTCATTAGCACTTGCATGGAGTCCTTTCTATTATTAGCATTACCCAACAAGGAATAAGCCGGATTGGCATTGAAGATTGCAACTCGAAAAAAGAAGAATCTCAAGCTTGTACAAATAACCTGTAAATGATTGTTCCAATCTGAAACGATTCATTCTAAGTCCTAGTTCTTCTGTTGAAAGTGTAGAAAAATTATTGAATTAAAAGTTTTCTCAAAATATAGTGCAAGTGACAAGCTATCAATGACTTCGCTAGATAAAATCGTTGAAGTCTTTTAAAAAACTCTAAATATTATATTTGATTAAAAAAGATAGTAAGGTTCTATATTTTCTTTACAAGTTAATGAACATTTTGATGAACTTTTATATTTTGTGCATCATGTGCAACACATCTAGAACTATGTTTGCATTATGTATGGTAAAGATAGGAGTACATGTACCACTCACTGTACATGTATCCTTATACACAGTGCGGAAACGATAACCATTATTCCGAGTTACAATAGTCACATTTAATGAAATATGTAGAGATCCATTTGCACTTTTGTTTATGGTATGGTTATTTATGCTGCATAATATCATCGAAGGTTCATTTGATGATAGCATAAAATGGATTTTATATTTGCATGGTGATTACCGTAACTCTTGGGCCTGATTTGTGAGAGTTATGGTAATCATACTGAGTTACGGTAATAAGTCATAATCCGTTTGTATTACATAACATGCTCTCTAGAGTCAATATATTAAAATCTACACCCGTTCCATGTGATATGGCAGTAGTAGACAGAATAAGCACAACAGTTGAGTTTCTAACCTGAATCAGGTACTGTTGACAATGCCATTTTTGCAGAGTTATGGTAATCGCTTTCAGAGTTATAATAGTTGATATATCCAAGCTAAGTTAGGGTTGGGTTTCACTGCCTGGAAACAAGAATTCCCACATAAGATTTAGATATGTTCCCATGAATTTTTCGAGATATCAACCAAATTTCTAAAAATGGAAAAGCTTCCATCATATCTTTTATTAATGGCCTTACAGATCCATGTGACCTATGAGTATGAGAGACCATGTTTTAACTACCGTATTTGTTCTGCACACATTTTCCCATCATCGGTTCACAGGAATGTCTTCCACACTGCCTAGTATGACCAGTCTTACAACATGTACCCATAGGTTAATAACCTCACTATATCGGAAAAGTTATTTTCAATAATTTATGCATTGATGTTACATAACAAGCCAAAAATAGATGAGCAATGACATTTCCCAAACACCTCAATTTTGTGTGAGCCCAGCAGCGTTGTGCCTGACAGTATGTTTTTCGCAAGCGATGAAAGATGTCAAATCGAATATAGAGATTAGTGTTAGGCACTCTCAAATAATTCTCTCTTACAGTACACCCTTTGAGAGGTATACAATCTTATTCTTGGCACCACACACAACGTAGTAAATCTACTTCAGCTTCTTATTTCGTTATCAAGCTCTTTTGAATCTCATTCAATTAACAGTTTCGTTCTATCACAATGTCTTTGTTGCTGTTCTAGTTTCAAATGCTTTCTAAACATATAATAACATTATTTTTGTAATTTTGCACTTTATTTTATTAATTTAGAAAATATTTTCGATTCACAAGAATCCTTTTCAATCATAAACTAAAAACCAAATGACATAGTAATAATCTACAGGTAATAAAGTACATTCAACAATACATTATTATAGGGATTACATGTAATATGTGGTTAAGGGTTAGGAATATTGCTACTGTAATTGATTGTTTATCATTATCCTGCCTATTGCTGGTTGGAAATGGTCAAGTCTGGAGTTCATTTGTATGTCTGATTCCATGTTTATTATTTTCACTCCTTCTGCCACTTGTCTCTCTAAGGGTTTTTTATAGTTCTGAACAACATTGACGGTAAACTCTCCTGGTTGGTTGGGATGGTGTTAAAGTGCACTTAAAATCAATCCAACAACCATTGCAAAATAGCCACAATGCATTTTCAAAACATCTAATTGAACACCATCCCAACCAACCAGGAGAGTTTACCGTCAATGTTGTTCAGAACTATAAAAAACCCTTAGAGAGACAAGTGGCAGAAGGAGTGAAAATAATAAACATGGAATCAGACATACAAATGAACTCCAGACTTGACCATTTCCAACCAGCAATAGGCAGGATAATGATAAACAATCAATTACAGTAGCAATATTCCTAACCCTTAACCACATATTACATGTAATCCCTATAATAATGTATTGTTGAATGTACTTTATTACCTGTAGATTATTACTATGTCATTTGGTTTTTAGTTTATGATTGAAAAGGATTCTTGTGAATCGAAAATATTTTCTAAATTAATAAAATAAAGTGCAAAATTACAAAAATAATGTTATTATATGTTTAGAAAGCATTTGAAACTAGAACAGCAACAAAGACATTGTGATAGAACGAAATGAGACACAGTGCTGTGCACCATATAAATAGTTTATTTAACTCAATTAACAGTAAGGCGCTGATCTCCCTTAGCTACTTTTACTCCTTTTATCAGGCTCAAAACTTGAAACTCCATCATAATTTGAGTAAGATGAAGTCCATAATTCATCCTTTTTATAATCAAGAATGTGAAATATGAAAAATAAAACATTTTGAATAATAAATTGAAAGAACTACATGTATGTGGAAAAATAGCCTTTGATACTTACATCAATATTTTCGCGTTCCATCCTTTTCCAACCATCTGGCATGAATCAGATACAATGGGGTACAAAGAAAAATCTTTGCCAATGTGGTATTTTTTTTTTATCTAACAACAACCAACCGCACAATGTATTTATGTGTGTGATTGAAAAGAAGTCATTGGGTTTGTAGTAATTATTCATAAAATGACAATTTGAAAGGTATGCATCAAGTAATGGGCATTTGCCTATTTTCATTGAAGATGAATATATTTAGTGAATATTCAGCAATTAAGTAATTGCAATTTTCCATAGAAAAAGGACATTTACAATGCTATTAGATTTTCATTCAATATTTATCACACTGAAATTATTGTTTGTAATAGTCTTGTCCCAGAGTTGAGAAAACTTACAGATTAAATATTTAATGGTAAACATGTCTCAATAAATGACAAAATTTGTCTGAAAGCAATAAAGTAAATACTTTTCATTTGATGCATATTTTAAGAAACAAAGTGACATGATAAATTAATTGTTTTTTATCAATGCATCTACTGGTAATCAGCATGTCTGTTTATGATGTTACATTTTTCTATAATTTTGCAACAATTCATGGTACATGTCATGCAAAATATCTATTATGATATGATTTCATCTAAATGACTATATTATCAAGGGTGATTGATATCTATGCATATAATTTGGGATATAGTCCAGCAGCTGGGGTGGATTCCATGTGCAAATCTTGTCCAGAGAATTTATTTTTTTTTTTCATGTTCAGAACACGTTTGGGCAATAAAATCACGAGGGTAGACTTTTCCTACCCCAGCACTAAGTGAGAAATTCAAGATGGCCACCAAATTTTCAGCAATTTTGAAGAAACCTTTAAGACCACTTAAAGTCCAAATAATGGGGTTCGAACATACTAAAACGTTTACATATATATAATCTTCATATATTAAGTGACCTAAAGCGATATTTTATATTTACCGGCAGTTCACGGATGATTGTAAATATTAGAAATAATCTGATAATTTCTTTGTTATTTCCAATGTAAACAAAAAATACGTGCGAACATTTCACCACAACTAGGTCAAATTACTGACGACATCGTATATCGAAAAAGAGGCAGCGAGTGCTCATTGGTTGAGAGGGCCGCGCCTCCACTGTCATCGACCAATTTGGCGTGAACCGGCCTGGCATGACCTCCATATTTGATTTTAGACGAAAATCATGGATTATCAATGATACATAGGGTGACAACACAAATTGTCATGCAGGAATATATTTTTCATCGACGAAATAGCAGGATATCTTTAAAAGAGCTACGCTCGCGATGGTAATGTCATGAAATGCTACCGAAAATGCAACCATCTAAATGGCAATCTTGCACACAGTGAACCTCGTGGTCCGATAATGCAGATGACGGCAATTTTCGTAGCATTCCGAGACATACACATGGCGGGAGTGGAACTTCTTTATGTCTGCCGGTTGTTGGTTGAGTAAAAATAAATCCTGACTGTAAATTCGGGTTGTATATCCTGTATGTCGATGATAATCCATGAAATTGCTAATGTTTACATAACCAGATGCGACACCATCTTTGCATATGCATAGGGGGTGCGTCTCTCTCGTCCAATCAAAGCGAGATCCGACCACGAGGCTCATGGGTAGTGCGTTGTCTTTGTATACAAACACGAAGCAACTCGGCACATGGCATTTTATTGACAATATAAATAGGCAATTTTTCGAAGATACACATACTTTTAGTTACCTTGCTACATGGTAGCATGATAATGATAGAACCAAGATTATTTGGATATAAATTAAGAGTTCCTAAACCATATATTTATCGGACAAAGACCATGCATTTTGGCCATGATTTGCAAAGGTTTCTACTGAAGTTAAATGGCTATATTTAAGAAATGACGTCAGAGGTGTACGTCACCGATCTGACCTGTTTTCAGCATCTTGTCGAAGGTTACGAATTTTTGCTATTAAAATGCTGTATTTCTCATTTAATATTAGAATTCCTTTGACAACTGATATGGGATAACGTTCACCGAAAACAATTAATTGAACTGCCAAAAATGACCCCCGACCTTATGATTTGACTATGTAAAGAATAAAAGAAATTTGAATAGATATGAATTACCCTCCTAACTATGGAGAAATCCAAGATGGGTAGCCCCCAAAATCAAGGCGATCTCAATAAGTGCTATTTTTTCAATTTCATACTACTTAAATGATTGATTCTGATTTTTAAACTTAGGCTTTTATCAACAATGATGTTAAGGACTTTGATGAAATTTACAAAGTAACAGTAGCCAATGAGAAATTCCAAGATAGCAGCCAAAATGTGAAAATTTGGGTAAAAAGCGCCTGTGCAGGCTATATCGTTCATCATATTTCAAATTTTTATTACCATAGGTTTGGTCATGGAAGGTAATTTTCTGAAAGACTACTATGTAAAGAATAAAAAAACATTTGGATCGAAGTGAATTACCCGTATCCTGACTATTGAGAAATCCAAGATGGCAGCAGTAACCCCCAAAATCAAGGAAATCTCAATAAGTGCTATTCTTTCAATCTCATAACACTGAGATGAATGATTCTGATGTTTAACCTTTCCTTTTCATGAACAATAATGTTAATTACTTTGACGAAATTTTAAAAAGTAGCAGTAGCCAATGACAAATTCCAAGATAGCCGCCAAAATGTGTGAAAATTTGGATAAAAAGCACCTATGTGGGCAATATCGTTTATCATGTTTCAAAGTTTTACCATTAGTTTGGTTATATAATGTAATTTTCTGAAAAGGTACTATGTAATGAATAAAAGTAATTGGATTGAAGTTCTATTTTTTCCATCTCATACCACCTAGATATATGACTTTGATGTTTAAACTTAGTTTTTTATCAACAATGATATTAATGACTTTGATCAAACTTTAAAAATCAACAGCAGTCAATGAGAAATTCCAAAATGTCTGAAATATGTTGTTCCAACCTTCATATGGATATACAATCTACCATATTTACAAACCATGTTTCATTTTTAACCCTACGTACAGTGATTGAGACTTTTAGAGTTTTGTGTTATTGAGACTTAGAGTTACAGATAAATCATTCCGATTTATCCTTTGCATCTCTAAGCATAATTGCCAGGTATAACTTATTGAGTTGATTGAACAAATATTCTTTACGATATGATTCAAAATCTAAACCCAGGTCAAAAAAGATCCGGGCTTAGATACATGGGTAAATATTTACCCAACATCTGATATACCGCGTATTGTATAAACAACACATGAGAATACATAAATTCTTTAAAGCTTTTGATAAGCAGTACTTCCAGGGATATAATTGTGTCAACATAAATACATTGCCAATAGCTATTAATGTGATTATGTTTCTGCAACACTGAATAATAAGCTGAACGTTTTTTTTGGGGGGTCAATAAATGAATCTCTGATTAATTCGAAAGTTTTCCATACAAAAAACTTCTTAGAATTAGTGTATCATTTAATAATCTTAAAAGGATAGTTATGTAGACCACCTGCCAAGCACCTTTATTCAGCAAAAAAGAGCCATCTATCAACAAGTAACACTAATTTTGTGATAAATCCATAAAAACTTACTATAAGTGTCTTAATATTTTCGGACATTTTCAATGTCCATCGTCTGAGACTTTTCTGTCACCAGGTGGCAGCACGTGACAGAAGTGGAAGTCGGTCAGTGTTTATTGTTGGGGGGGGGGGAGGGCGCGCGCGGTGGTTTGGGGCTGCCCTAGGTCTCAGAAGGTTGTCGTAGGCGTGAGATAACTGGTATGCTCCTTCATCTCTGTTCATGTTCTCCTCAGTCTTTCGGATTGTTATGGACTCTAAGATTTGTCTGTCCAATAGGTTCGACTCCTTACACACAACTTTAGCACTATCCCAATCTGGTACATGGTTGAGGTTGTTCATGTGGTCAGATATGGCTGATTGGTGAACTTCTGTGGTGCTGAGGCGAGTGGTTCTGGTGCGCACATTTTTATGGTCATGTGTCTCCACATTTCTTTGATGCTCCTTGAGCCATGTGCCAAACTTCCTGCCTGATTCACCAATGTATAAACTTGGACAGTTCTTGAATCCAATACTGTACACACTCCCAAATACTTCTTCTTGTTTGACTTTGTCCTTGGGATGAACTAAAATCTTACGGAGAGTCATAAGGTTTGAAGGCTGAACAGATCTTGTGATCTTTTAAAACCTTAGCCATTCTTTCAGACAAGCCTTTAACGTAAGGGAGAACAACAATACCTCTGGCTCCCTTAGAGTCTTTTTCTGCTGTCTTCGAGACTTCTTATTGTTGGTATCTTTCTTCTTTCTCTTCACTTCTTGAATTGCCCACTTAGGGTAATTACAAGTGGTCAGTGCATCCACGATCATGCGTTCTTCAATTTCTTTATCTAACTCTTCTGTTACGACTGTGTCCATTCTGTCCAAAAATGTTCTCACTACTCCTAGCTTATGTACAGTTGGATGGTGAGTCTCAAAATTCAAATATTGATTTGTGTGTGTGCTTTTCCTGTACACAGTGGTTTTTAGAGAGCCATTGTCTTTAATTTCAATCAGGATGTCAAGAAAAGGAATCTTATTCTCTACCATAGTTTCATGAGTAAACACTACTGCTAGTCGTATCTACTTTGTTGAGATGATCATTGAGACGTTCCACAGTGCCGCACTTAATCTTCGTTACCACGTCATCCACATACCTCTTCCACCACATTGGTTTGATGTCCTCATCTGCTGTGGCTATAGCTGTTTGTTTGAGGTTTTCCATAGATAAGTTTGCCACTATTGGAGACACTGGGCTGCCTATCGCTGTACCAAACTTCTGTTGATATAGTTGGTCATCAAATCTGAAGTAAGCTGTAGTCAACACCAGGCTTAGCAATTCCATGATGTCCAATGCTGTGAGCAACGTTCTTTGTCTCAACTTGTTATCATTAAGGAGACGATCTTTGATGATCTCAAGGGCCCTGTCAATGGGAGTGTTAGTGAAAAGTGAGACTACATCAAAAGACACTAAAGTTTCATCTCCATTTACCGTCATGTGCTGCCACCTGGTGACAGAAAAGTCTTAGACGATGGACATGGATTTATCACAAAATTAGTGTTACTTGTTGATAGAAAAAAGAAATCCAATGAATCTCTTTACAAAAGAGCTATCTAGGTAAAACAGACCTTTGTCACAATATCCAACCTATCAGAAACCCCACTGCCGAAATGCTAAGCAACAATATCAACAGTCAGACATACGTTCTCACTAAGGCACGTAAGAAACAACAAGCATTGATTTTGTTTTTGACGCAAGTCTAACCCAAAGAAATGTTTCCACTTAAAAGCCACAACTGGGTCCAATGGTTGATATGTATATGAACTTGTAAAGACAGTGTGAGTGATCAACCGATGATGCACTCACACTGTCTCAAAGAGTTCTGGATGACAGCAGGTTTGGGGGTGAGCAACATGTTATGTTCCACTACACACAATAGGAGACAAAGTACCTGCTTTTTGTAAATTATTACCTGCTACACAAGAGCTAAATGAATGTGATATAACTAGCAAAGCTGGAACAAACTTGCTGCAATCAAACTTGGTCCAGAACAATATCACGGTGAGATTGACAAATGTGATGTAAATGTATAACACTTTGGCAGATGCATAGAGGTACTTGATAAATGTGATCAAGCCAGGAACACCATGCCAGACCATGGATGATCTGCACCACCGGCATTATCACCAAGGAAAAAATGTCACTATCCACCAGCTAACACCAATGTCCCGTGAAGTATATCAGCATATTCCAAGGGCATTTCATGCTTAACACATGCAAATAAATTGGTGTCAGGAGAAACAATTAACCCTCTGTCGTTAGGTTTTCAAAAGGTTAATGAAGTGATGATGCCAGTGAGAGACCAACGCCTTCTGCAAATGTGTTGAAGATGTAAAATCCCAAACTAAACGACATTTGTATTCAACACAGTTTGTGAGAAATCTTTAAAGATATTGCTCAGCCAAATTCGTATTTGTTTTGTAAAATTCAGTATCAATAGACGATGCCTTATCCATTGCAAGTGTGATGAAACTAATATTCATATTCTCCTCGTTTAATACTATTTTCACCTTTAAAAATACCATGCCGTCTCGTCAACTAAAACACAAAGTCATGTGATATTGCATAATCGAATGATTTTTGCCAGACATACCGTGCATTTCTAACGACAGACGTCTCATTTAACACGGGAGAGATAGGACGTTTCTTACGTGCACCGTGTAAGTTACGTCTGACGAAAATCATTCGGTTGACATTTCTCGCGTTCACTTGTTTTGTTGAGTATATACCAGCCTCATATTGCGTGGTATTTAGATTGTTTTACATACTTTGATATGATGTTTAAATGAAAGACACTTTCAGAATGCACAGAACACATCATAATGCTTCTTTACAAGCATACTTGTTTGACCACTGAGCATAACCTTTTGTAAGCTTTTTAGACTTGTACACGGCTCCTGGTACTTGTCGAGGCGCTCACACCGCCTGGGTTCTCGTTGTGTTTGTCCCAATGATACGTAGGCCCACACTATGGTCGTACAGGGCCTCCCAAGACCAGATTGACAGCCCCACACGAGGGGGACTTCGCACTGGTGCTGGTAGCGGCGGCTTCAGACCGTGGCACACGCCAAGCTGAATGTGTATCAAAAGAGGGTACTAGATCCGAGACACGTATGCACGAGGGTCTAGTAACCTTATTAATACGTGAGCATAGTTTGAAAGGCCCCGAATCTACGAGATTCGGGGTGTTGGTTCCTACGATGTTGTCGCAACAACCTCTCTCAAGCTAAACTGGACGGGCTAGTCCGCCTTCGACTTCATTCTGGTTCATGTTCTCCTCAGTCTTCGGTTGTTATGGACTCTTAAGATTTTGTCTGTCCAATAGAGTTCGACTCACTTACACACAACTTGCTTACTATCCCAATCTGTGGTACATGGTTGAGGTTGTTCATGTGGTCGAAGACCTTAGCTGAATTGGTGAGCTTCATGGTGCTGAGGCGAGTGGTTCCTGATGGCATTTTTTATAGTGGCATGTGTCTCCCACATTTCTTTGATGCTCCTTGACGTTGTGCCAAACTTCCTGCCCTGATTCACCAGTAATATAAACTTGGACAGTTCTTGGACTGTACTGTACACACTCCCAAGAAAATACTTCTTCTTGTTTGAAAGCTTTGTCCTTGGGATGAACTAAAATCTTATGAAGTCATAAGGTTTGAAGAGCTGAGCACAGACATCTTGTGACTTTCAAACCTTGGCAAACTGCTCGAACAACTTTAATGAGGGAGAGAAGCGACCTTTTCTGGCTCGCTGGAATGCTTTTTCTGCTGTCTTCGAGACTTCTTATTGTTTGGCCATCACTTCTTCTTTCTCTTCACTTTGCCCACTTGGGAATTACAAGTGGTCAGTGCATTCACGATCGTGCGTTCTTCAGTCTCTTTTATCTCACTCTTTCAGCATGACTGTGTCCATTCTGTCCAAAAAATGTTCTCACTACTCCTAGCTTATGTACAGTTGGATGGTGAGACTCAAAATTCAAATATTGATTTTGTGTGTGTGCTTTTCCTGTACAGTGGTTTTAAGGAGAGCCATTGTCTTTAATTTCAATCAGGATGTCAAAGAAAGGAATCTTATTCTCTACCAGAGTTTCATGAGTAAACACTACTACTGCTAGTCGTGATCTACTTTGTTGAGATGATCATTGAGGCGTTCCACAGTGCCGCACTTAATCTTCGATTTACCCGTCATCCACATGCCTCTTCTTCCACATTGGTTTGATGTCCTCATCTGCTGTGGCTATAGCTGTTTGTTTGAGGTTTTCCATAGATAAGTTTGCCACTATTGGAGACACTGGGCTGCCTATCGCTGTACCAAACTTCTGTTGATATAGTTGGTCATCAAATCTGAAGTAAGCTGTAGTCAACACCAGGCTTGCAATTCCATGATGTCCGATGCTGTGAGCAACGTTCTTTTGTCTCAACTTGTTATCATTAAGGAGACGATCTTTGATGATCTCAAGGGCCCTGTCAGCCAAAGTGTTAGTGAAAAGTAAGACTACATCAAAAGACACTAAAGTTTCATCACCATTTACCGTCATGTGCTGCCATAGACATTGGTGATGTCGAAAATATTCAGACACTTATAGTAAGTTTTTTTGTGGATTTATCACAAAATTAGTGTTACTTGTTGATAGAAAAGAAATCCAATGAATCTCTTTACAAAGAGCTATCTAGGTAAAACAGACCTTTTGTCACAATATCCAACCTATCAGAAACCCCATCGCCGAAATGAAAAAAGCAACAATATCAACAGTCAGACATGCGCTTCACTAAGGCACGTAAGAAACAACAAGCATTGATTTTGTTTTTTGACGCAAGTCTAACCCAAAGAAATGTTTCCACTTAAAAAACCACAACTGGGTCCACTGGTTGATATGTACATGAAGTAAAGGACAGTGTGAGTGATCAACCGATGATGCACTCACACTGTCTCAAAGAGTTCTGGATGACAGCAGGTTTGGGGGTGAGCAACATGTTATGTTCCACTACACACAATAGGAGACAAAGTACCTGCTTTTTGTAAATTATTACCTGCTACACAAGAGCAAAATGAATGTGATATAACTAGCAAAGCTGGAACAAACTTGCTGCAATCAAAATTGGTCCAGAACAATATCGCGGTGAGATTGACAAGTGTGATGTAAATGTATAACACTTTGGCAGATGCATAGAGGTACTTGATAAATGTGATCAAGCCAGGAACACCATGCCAGACCATGGATGATCTGCACCACCGGCATTATCACCAAGGAAAAAATGTCACTATCCACCAGCTAACACCAATGTCCCGTGAAGTATATCAGCATATTCTATGGGCATTTCATGCTTAACACATGCAAATAAATTGGTGTCAGGAGAAACAATTAACCCTCTGTCGTTAGGTTTTCAAAAGGTTAATGAAGTGATGATGCCAGTGAGAGACCAACGCCTTCTGCAAATGTGTTGAAGATGTAAAATCCCAAACTAAACGACATTTGTATTCAACACAGTTTGTGAGAAATCATTAAAGATATTGCTCAGCCAAATTCGTATTTGTTTTGTAAAATTCAGTATCAATAGACGATGCCTTATCCATTGCAAGTGTGATGAAAATAATATTCATATTCACCTCGTTTAATACTATTTTCACCTTTAAAAATACCATGCCGTCTCGTCAACTAAAACACAAAGTCACGTGATATTGCATAATCGAATGGTTTTCGCCAGATATACCGTGCATTTCTAACGACAGACGTCTCATTTAACACGGGAGAGATAGGACGTTTCTTACGTGCACCGTGTAAGTTACGTCTGACGAAAATCATTCGGTTGACATTTCTCGCGTTCACTTGTTTTGTTGAGTATATACCAGCCTCTTGCGTGGTATTTAGATTGTTTTACATACTTTGATATGATGTTTAAATGAAAGACACTTTCAGAATGCACAGAACACATCATAATGCTTCTTTACAAGCATACTTGTTTGACCACTGAGCATAACCTTTAATACCAACATATCCTAACCTGAAACCCAAATTGTATGACAGAATTGTACCTTCTGAATAAATATAACTTGCTTATATTTCTGATATTTGTTAGTTTTATGTATACATCATCAACAAATTGCAGTCAATACAGATTTTCATTAATAATAAAACATAGTTTGTAAATATGGTAAATTATAAATGTGTGCGAAGATTTGACCAAGATTTTTTCAGACATTTTGGCGACCATCTTGAAATTTCTTATAGGCTACTGATATATTTTAAAATCTGATCAAAGTCCTTAACATCATTCTTGATAAAAACCTATGCTTAAACATCAGAATCATTCATCTAAGTGAAATGAGAATGAAAAAATAGCAATTATTGAGATTTACTTGATTTGGGGAATTACGGCCGCCATATTGGATTTCTCCATAGAAAAGAGGAAAATTCACTTCAATTAAAAATTTATTTTATTCATTACATAGTACCCCTCACATAGTACCCTTTCAGTACATGACCAAACCAATGGTAAAATTTTGAAATATGATACACAATATATATATCAAATATAACGTCTATTCTTGCTTTTTATCCAAAATTTCACACATTTTGGTGGCCATCTTGGAATTTCTCATTGGCTGCTGTTAATTTTTAAAGTTTGATCAAAGTCATTAACATCATTGTTGATAGAAAACTAAGTTTAATCATCAAAGTCATATATCTAGGTGGTATGAGATGGAAAAAATAGAACTTATTGAGATTTCTTGATTTTGAAATTTACGGCTTCCATCTTTGATTTCTCCATATTGAGGAGGGTAATTCACTTCAATCCAATTACTTTTATTCTTTACATAGTACCCTTTCAGAAAATTACCTTACATGACCAAACTGATGGTAAAACATTGAAACATGATAAATGATATTCCCCCCCATAAGTACTTTTTACCCGAATTTTCACACATTTTGGCGGCCATCTTGGAATTTGTCATTGGCTACTGTTACTTTTTAAAATTTCATCAAAGTCATTAACATCATTGTTCATGAAAAGCAAAGTTTAAACATCAGAATCATTCATCTCAGTGTTATGAGATTGAAAGAATAGCACTTATTGAGATTTCCTTGATTTTGGAGGTTACGACTGCCATCTTGGATTCCTCCATAATTAAGAGGGTGTATAATTTTGATTTTAAGTGGTCTTCTAGGTTTCTTCAAAATTGCTGAAATTTTAGCGGCCATCTTGAATTTCTCACTTAGTGCCGGGGTAGGAAAAGTCTACCCTCGTGATTTTATTGCCCAAACCTGTTCTGAACATGAAAATAAAAACAAATTCTCTGGACAAGATTTGCACACAGAATCTACCCCAGCTGCTGTACTAATAGAATAATATGAAAACAACTTACCTTCTATACATCCCTTTTTCGGTATGTTTACCCATAGTCCAATTTCTTTCCTTGTATTTTTCCTTGTATAAGTTGTAATGTTTTTCCTTCTATTAATATATTATAATAACAATGGAAGAAATGGATTGGATAATAATTTTTTCAAATTATAAATATAATATACACACTTCCAGCAATCTATGACAACATCCTGGTGGCCAACATCATTGTACAAATAGTGTCTGTTGATAAAGGTCACATGTCTTGACCGAAAACTACAGGCTAGGCTCTGAATGCTCTGAAAGGCTAGGTTTTGCCAAAAAAAAACTTGTCT
Source organism: Streblospio benedicti (assembly GCA_019095985.1). Taxonomy (NCBI): domain Eukaryota; kingdom Metazoa; phylum Annelida; class Polychaeta; order Spionida; family Spionidae; genus Streblospio; species Streblospio benedicti. The sequence continues at coordinate 36,123,756 of CM032660.1, forward strand.
GTAGTACTAGCTTGAAAGGTACAAATGTAAGATAGTAAGCTCCTATTGTTACATATTGAATAAAATACATATATACTGCAATAAAGCACCTATTTAATTAAATGAGCCAATAGAATTATATCTAAGCTCATCAAATGTTCAGATGTTACACACTTCTAACTGACTTGATTCAATTCTAACATAAATGACATACAAAAACTCATAATGCCGGACATGTTTTACAAAGTAATTTTTTCTTTACAGTCATTTGATTTTCTTTGATGAAAATTGTTGCAAGATGTTTTACTGCTAAAAGATCAATAAGATAAATTGATAGGAAATGCTTGGTATGGAGAATAGAGAAAGAGAAAGATGAATAGAATTGAATGACTTAAATGATTGTGTCAAAAAGATAGTTTCTCCTTCAATTCATTTTTTATAATTAATAAATGCAGTGGATTCTGATTAAAGTAAGTTTTGAATGAGACAATAAAGTAAAAGTCTAACAAAAGATACTGAGGCAGGTATCTGGTAGTTTGCTGGTCAAAATCATCTGTTATATTTTCTTAATAGAGTTTATAGAATTCTTTTTTTTTTTTGTAGGTAGCAAGTTGGCTGAGTACAGAAGGCATACCATCTATTTATCATAAGTAAGTACACACATGTATATCCCAACAGATCAAGAGAACAAAATTGTTATTAATGGAAATCTCATTCCTTATTAGTCTTCTGACTATTTTTCATCAATTTGTACAACCCATTTTTGTACCATTTTCATGACATAGAATGGATGAAAGTCTCCGTCCTGTAAGATTGAGAAAGGTTGTTCTTGGTTACCCCTGTTCTGACAGCACTTCGGAGTTTAAGTTTGATTTGTCTCTGAATTATAAGCTTGCTGGTGTTATTGAAACATACTCGAGCAAAAAGCCAACACTTGTGGTACACTGCATTCAACTTATCAAATTTTTTGACATTTTGATGGTTTCAATATAATTTTCTATATTGCTTGTGCAGTGTATGGTGCAATTTACAAAAATATTTCATGTTTTATTTTAAACCAGTTTTGTGCAACACGCAAAGGCGTAGTTCAAGGTGCTACGACGCTACATAAGGAAGCTCGTTTCATTATGAATGCTCAGCATAAGACTCGACTTCAAAATGTTGCCACCGCAGTCAAAGATATGAAGTTGAAAGGTATGTGTAGAGTGTTGTCATGGCAGGTGTCATGGCCATGTAGGAGTTCTTTTCAGGTACCGATAAGCAAATATTAGTCCCTCTTCTGTAAGCTTAGGTCCTCTAGCCACTTTTTAGTCCCAGCACCAGCTTTAAGCTTGTACAGGACTACTTTTTTCAATACGTTTTGAAGAAAACTATTGAATGTTGTGACCTCAAACTTTCTGCTAAAAATAAGCTCTAGAGGAGATTGGACATTTTTGGTGTTTATACGACCTGCGGTTACATACATGACCTGTGGTTACATATAGAACCATCTAAACTTACATAAAACATTGATGAAGAACACTAGAACATGATCGAAACTCATTGTGTAAATTCTAAAATATAACATGTAATTTAAAAATTATTTTGAAAAGGAGACTGCACAAGAAATCAAGTTTACATCGTGCAATATCGCTCATCAATCACATACAGTACAACCTGTCTATCATGCCCACCAGAGAAAAGGGCTTCAAGTCAAGTGGTCTCATTAGAGACATGGTCTCTTTGTGGAGCATGATCATTTTGGTTGCTTGGGACGACAAAAATTGATTTATTAGTTTTAGTTTTCTTAGTTTTTTAAAGTCTCAATCGTATGTACAGACATGTTAAAATCACAAATAAAATATATCTAAGAAGTGCATAATTATGACCATTCTTTACAGGATAATTATGTGGGTGGTCTCTCAATTAGACATCGTATTGAATACTCTTCATGATTATCAGTTCAGGTGCTGTGACTGTGCTCCATTGAGCACCTTGAGCACCTTCTAGTTTCATTTTGAAGAGATCTTTTCTTCCTAGATGCTCTAAAATATAAGAATTAAGTTACAGGGCTATGATTAATGTTCATCAGAAATTGATAGAGGTAGTCAATAGGGGATGAAAGTTACGAGAACAGGAACTACTGTTACAACCAGACTAAACTCAACTGGATTATGGAGCGAGCGATGATACCAGACGTCTCAATGTTATGCTTATGGGAGAAATTGCGCAATACATTTTGAACGCACACAGTTCAATAAAACTTAAGACTTCAGCAACAGTACTTACATACATCACAGATAATATATTTTCCTTTGGTCCCATAATAAAATTAACTATAAACTATCGCATTTAGTATGTTTAATTGAAGTTGAAACGGTGATATCGTTGCATGATCCTAAAAAGTCTACTGACAAAATCAGCAGGCGACGACAGGTATAATGACAATAAAAAAACACCACACATATATTGTATCATATCTCTGTTATACATTGTCGTATTAACCCTCTTAGTGCCGGGGCGCATATATGCACCTCCGATTTTACGTGCCTTTACACTCGGAGGCCACAGCCGCAAAAACACAGTACTCTATGAAAAATCAATAAGTCTAAAATGAACAAAATATCATGCGAGAAAAACGCCACAAAAAACTGATACAGTCCCATTGTTTCTTAAAATACACTCTTACATTTTGATACTGCCCCTACATATTATATACTGTTGGAAACGTCAACGTTTGCACTTTCAGTATCTGGTTTCAAATATTGATTATTCTTAAGTACCAACAACTCATGATTCTGCGAACTTAGACACCATTAAAAATCACTCTCCCGAACATTCTCAATGTTTGGTGTTAATTTCGTCCATCGAGACACATCTTGGAAAGAGTCTTAATCGTAAGTTTAACCTCTTGTCTACAACATATCAAAATATTATCTTTTTTTTGGTGCGCATGGTCCGAAAAAGCAAGTATATTTCGTAACTTTGGCTATTTCTAACAGCTTTCCCCATTTAAACACATTAAAAGAAATTTGACCTAGATAACTTCCGGTACTAGTCGCATGAATAACAAACTTAATTGGCGTGGACACATTTTGTTAGTACAAGATAGCTCTTTAAAAACGTTTTTTCATGTAGGATGGCATTTCAGAATATTAAGATTCGAGTGCGCAAGCTTCGTATTTTGGCAACAAATTTTACAGAGATAAAGCGCAACTTCAGGAATGGACCGAACTTCAAAGAGATCACACACTGCTGCGGGGTATAACTGTGTAGCGACTGTAAAAATACTGCCAAAACCCCGATCTTAAAATAACATTGCAGGGGTATAGAGTGGTCTCGGCCTGTTTATTGCCAAGGCACATATATGGGCCTCAGTTTTCAGAAAAAACAGTTTGAGTTTGTCTGCCATATTCGTATATATATAAACACTCGTGGTTCTAGTCTCAAATTCCGGTGTGTCAACAACAACAACTTTACCTTGACATTTCGATGCATTTCTAGAAGTAAATAAGCAGCATAGTGTTAATATTTTAATTATATTAGTGTGAACGAATATTTACCCACCAAACACGCATTATCTGCTGCAATTTTGAGCCACGAAATACTCTTATTTGTGTTCGCAAAACCATGCCTTGTCGTATATGGTTGGAATCTTCGTGAAACCAGCTATTCATCGAGACCTTAAACAAATGTGAAACTAGACTCATCAACGTCATATCCAGATATATATTTTGAGCCTTAATAGCGGTATTCTTAGGTTCAAGCGCCACAAAACACGTTGACACTGCTAAGGAACCCCAATTAGCCTTTATCAAGAGCGCTCCTACGATTCTATATCAGCGACGCACTGCGCAAGGCTGATTTCCTGGAAATACCGGTTTTTGGTAAGAGTGACAAAGTTGAACATTTTGAAGAAGAATTATCATATTATTCGTCATCCATGCCCCATCTTATTGTATCTTGGATACCGAATCACAAATAAACCGTTTGGCAAACTACCCAATAAGTGTGGACGTCGGAAATCTAGTATTTCTATCAAAACGGATGATGTTTTTGTCGGGTGGTCGAGTGGTGGCACTGGTGCCTGTCAAAACTTCACGGCAATGAAGTAATAAAAAGTTGAACACGTTTTTGGTCCATAATATTGTAAGTAAAAATATATTATTATGAAATAGGGATGGTTTTTGGTGTTTTTTGTGTCTATCCTGGATAAAAACTCGCTGCACTTAAAATTTCTACTGCTACTACGACATTTAAAATCAACCACGCAAGCTGTCAAATGAATGGACGATTACTCGAAATTGTCAAAATTTAACTTTATGCTGTATGTATCTTTATCTATTATGGTAGAAATAAGAAACTAGACCGTCTCCTGAATGTGTACTGTAAATGTGAAAATGTTCTGATGAAAAACGTAAGAGCTACAAAGGATCATATTTCAACTATGACAACTGAAGCCCCCCACTGTGAATAACATGTCACGCAAAATGCGTGTCTGGCACTGAGGGGGTATATAGTGAATTTACTTCCGGCTTCGAGAGGGTTAATATATAATTTTGATGGAAATAATCTGCAGTAATATGCGATTCTATTCATATATATAAGTCGATGTAATTGTTTTATCTAAATAGTTTACTTTGACCATTAATCACATGCATCGCCATATCTAGCACTCAGCGTTCGGCGTTAGCTGTCAAATGGATTGGCTTTTACTTGATTTTGTCCAAATCGGACTCGTTGCTATGTATTTTATTATTTATTATGGTGAAAATAAGAAACTAGACAGTCTTCAGAATGTGTACTGTTAATGTGAAAACGTTCTGATGAAAATCATATGAGCTACTAAAGGATGAATGTTCATTTTGGGCACGTTTATGTCGTAGGTTTTATCAGAACAACTGACTAGACTCACGCCATTTTCTGGTCGTATGCACGACGGCGAAAGTACCTATTTAAATTACATCTCGCAAAAGAACTTCCGACTGCTATGCACCTTTTGTTCTTTGATATATTTGAAGTAATTTGAAAATAAAAATCCAATAAGGTTGAAGGTTGACAGTTTGTAAATATCTACTGAAATGTGATGAAAATTATTATATATGGATACATGTAAGAAGAATTGATCAGAAGAAAACAGTTACGTTGCTGTCTTTGTTGATTTATTAAAAGCTCATTTTGCATCTCATCCATACTTGCGTGTGTAATCAATTCTAATTATCTCTCACTAGTGAGAAAGCACATTCCTACCAATAACTGAAGATAGCTACTGATATTCTTCCATTTGGCTATATCTGGTACTCAAGATCCCCGTGGTTGTAAGACCAGAATCATACCATCATCACAAGCATTGAGCTGAAAACATTGGGGGACTAACTGTTTTCTTCGTAACCCCCAGCTTACATACTTAGTCAATGATCATCTCAAGACAGAACTTGTGCTCTCCAGTCCCACCTGAGGACTAAAATGTTTTGGAAGGTCTATTTCTTAGCATTCCTGAAACAGCCACCAAATTGCTACATGGACCATGGTATTTTCACTCTTGTCTAAACAGTTACTTTGGTCAACATTTCAGATTTGCTGATGGGTGGTATTGGATATCATCATGCTGGTCTGGATATGCAAGACAGAAAACTCATTGAAGCAACATTTCAAAAGGGAGATTTACCTGTCCTGTGTGAGTACCAGTTGAAATTAACAGAGTAAACCTTCTCAATTTTCCCAGTATAATATTTTCCTAACCAGGGTTAACAACGGTTTGATGATATGCTTTCCAGGTCAGTCACAAACAGCGACACAATGTCTGAAGATGTTTTGATGACACTGACCCAATGGTTTAACACATTTTCCTTACTGGACATTTCATTACCGTCCTCAGCAGAAATGTAATGATTTCAGTTTTCCTGCTGCTGATAAAGTAGATCAGATGGGATTACTAGTAATTGAAATAGTGCTGATGGCAGGTCTCTTCTAGATGTTTGAGATTCATTGGTGGGCCTATCTGGTGAATGTATACAATCTCTTTCAAGTCTGTCTTCCAAGACATTCTACTTGGAGCACCTGCGTCCTAGTCCTGACATGCGATCCCAGACTGTGGAATCCTGTTTATTACATGTGTGTTTCCTTGTGTCTTAGTCAAAGTTCTCTTCTTTCTTTTCTTCTTTTTCTTGTTTTACACCATCATTGGATGATGCAGTTTATTTGTTTTCTTCCTTATAGAAAAAGATCACTTTAAATAAGGAAGGAATCAATTTCAACCCGCCATCGATTCAATGTTGTTTAAAGCTATTATAATATAATGCGTTGCTTCTCTTCTTAGTGGCAACAAGCACATTGTGCATGGGTGTGAACTTACCAGCGCATCTAGTAGTCATCAAATCCACAATCCACTATGTGATGGGTGTCTATGAGGAATATTCAGAGTCACAAATTCTGCAGATGATTGGACGAGCAGGTAGACCCCAGGTAATAGATTCTGACTTTATTGACTTGTTTCCAATTAGTCTATATTCAAATGGATACTCAGAGGAGTACATTTCCTCAATCCCATTTGACTTTTCATCCTAAGTTTGTCTCATGATTTTCTTTTTGGTTATACAATGTATTGCCAAGAAGCTAACCTAAATATTAAATATTTTCACCATATGCAAGTACATGTAGATGCCAGTATACACCAAAGATGATGTTATTACCCAGTAAACCATTTAGGTTGAAAACATAAGTCACTTTCTAAATAATCTATTTTATAATAGAAGATATCATCCTTGCTGTTGTTTTATCAACAAATGATGATGTGAATATCTACCATACTCCATTACAAACAAACATAAACAATGCTTACAATTTTTTTTTTTAAATTTTAACACAACGACCTACACCTTGTCACGTTGTATTGGCGTCTTTTGGACGTCTGTTTGACATCTTTTCCTTTCAATTAAGTTAGGTCAAAGGATGCTGCCCAAATTAATTCACTTTATTCTAGGTGTTTTTTCATATTATATAGTTTTCTTTTCCATGTTTCCATCTGAAGAGTTATCAGAGAATTTAAAATGATCAAAGACAAACACAATACCTGGACTATGCACGTAATCTATTATTGGAGTTCATCAGAGATTCAAGCCACATACTAGGAGCTTCATTTGTAGTGTACAATCTACACATGATGTCACATATTCGTTGACAATGTGGAGAAGTTCCACTGTTCTATCAACCACATTACTGCCTTTCCATTTGAAAATCATCTCCAGGCTGTCAAAACTTGTGAAAGGCCCACAAAACCCAATATCTCAAGAGTATTCCAGGCTTTCTGAGAGGCAGCAGCAGAACATGTACAAACATCAAAAAGTTCTTCAACCCTACGTATCAGCGTGTTCCAAAGTCTCCATGTTCTTCTTGCCCTTCACAAATGAATTCTGCATGATTCAGCGGCAGCGGCGCAGAGAGATGGGATGTACGATGTTGTTCTTGAATTCCCAGCATCAGTTACACGTGACTACTTTGACGAACCTTACGAGTCCAAAAGACTAGGCATCTATCTGGTGAAGAATCTTGACCATGTATGGGCCACACCAAGAGTCATGGCTAAACATGACCTGATGCACAAAGTATGTTACTCCCTTTGGAAAATGGTTATGTACTGATACCCATGTTGCATGAAGCAGAGATGTAGATGTTTTTGGTAAGTTTCAGTATGTGCAATGAATAATGTAGATCTATATTAAATTTTACTCACAATGAATGTGATGTATTGAAAGTTGAGAATGGCCGACTCCTACCTCCCTCACCCGCCCACCCACCCAACCAATCACACGTACATATATACCTCAAGGGCAGGGCTGCCAAGTTGGATTTGCGGAAAACAGTATTCATGGATGCTAAAGCCCCGAGAGTAAACGTAGATCTACAGTTTTACTCTAGGTTTTGTGTCAAACGTTAAGTGTTGCTGGGGGAAACAATTAAACGTTGTAAGTGAACTGCCCATAATTTTAGTGATGCCAATTAATAATTTGAATGTGTAGTCTAAAGCTTTGCACACTTAGAACGGGTTTAGATTATACACTGTGAAATGTGTTTAAATATTTTCAATGTATTGACTAGTACATTAGATCAGATTAGGAATTAGCACAATATTAGGTAAAGGCCAAAGTCGGTTTACAGATCAAGACTTAGAATGAAATGGGTTCACATGGGGCAATGCGGACGTATGCTGCCGCGTGTTACATACGTTTTGAGAACAAATATAGGAAATAACATATATAACTACATCGCTGAAAGGTTAAACGTTAAGGACGTCAACTCCTCATTAGAATATTCATAGATCCAGTTGTAGGTTTACAACATTACAATGATACGACGTTAAGGCGTGTGAAAGCGCAAGCTAGATCTAGCAAATCACGCATATGCGTGAAGCAAATTGAAATTACCCGGTAGTCTGTCTATATGCCAAAAATATACAGATCTAGTAGCAGATAGATTCTATATACGTCATTTATGATCTAGGGGCACACATAAGCATGCTTACACACTCGCAGAGTCGTCAGACACGTGGAATTATTATATATTAAGAAAAAAACAGCTTAAATTCGCTTTTTTTGTGCTTTTATACACTGGACGTCCATAATACGTCTTCAAAAACGTCTCTGAAAGATGGAAATGGACCAGACTTCTGAAAAACGTGTGGAGAGCGTTTAGAAGGTGTGCTCTTGCCAAGTTTTCTGTATCGTCGCCAAAAACCACACCCACAGGGTCCTATGCTAACGTGGGAAGAGCGTTTGGAAAACGTCTTCCACGGACAAAAACGTTTCTAAAGCGTCTGTCATACGTTTTCCATACCAAGGCGTAATCCGGACGTCCACCATCAACAACTACATCTGCATCAACAACTACATCTGGATCGTAGTGATCAAAGGACAAGGGCCAGGCACAATCGGAAGTTGAGGGTGAAGAGGCCAGGACTGAGGAGTTGAAAAACTCCTTTGTGTACAGAACAGTTCTTCAGTGGAACCAGCTACCTGCGTCCATCGCAGAGGCCAGCTCTATCGATCAGTTTAAGAGCTGGCTTACTGAGGAGCTGTTGGACTAGCAGCCCACACACTCCACTGGCGTGATAAGGGAAACTTCCTGCCAGTTATCACCTGAACCTAGACCTAGACCTAGAAATTCTTTTGATTTTATAATGTAATAACGTAAGTAAGTAACAAAGCGAAAGCAGGAAAAGATCGCGCTTTACATCCGGGTAATCTGGTTGAACTTCTTTCACACGTCTTCCAAGCGTTTTCCAAACGTCTATAACTAGATGAACATTTCCAGACGTCTGCAAAACGTCTTACAAAGCGTTTTGACCCATCCAACTAGAGACCCAGCATCTTCCCATACAAAACCCCATCCTATATGCACTGGCGTCCATGACCGTCTTCAAAACCTACTCAAAGCTGATCATTTCCAGGCGTCTGCAAAAGCGTCTTACAAACGTTGTCAATATTTAGCTGATTTTTGTGCTTTTATACACTGACGTCCATAATACGTCTTCCAAACGTCTCTGAAAGATGGAAATGGACCAGACTTCTGAAAAGCGTGTGGAGAAGCGTTTAGAAGGTGTGCTCTTGCCAAGTTTTCTGTGCGTCGCCAAAAACCACACCCACAGGGTCCTACGCTAACGTGGGAAAGGCGTTTGGAAAACGTCTTCCACGGACAAAGACATTTTCTAAAACGTCTGTCATAACGTTTTCCATACCAAGGCGTAATCCGGACGTCCACCATCAACAACTTACATCTGCATCAACAACTACATCTGGATCGTAGTGATCAAAGGACAAGGGCCAGGCACAATCGGAAGTTGAGGGGGTGAAGAGAGCCAGGACTGAGGAGTTGAAAAACTCCTTTGTGTACAGAACAGTTCCTCAGTGGAACCAGCTACCTGCGTCCATCGCAGAGGCCAGCTCTATCGATCAGTTTAAGAGCCGGCTTACTGAGGAGCTGTTGGACTAGCAGCCACACATTCCACTGGCGTGATAAGGAAACTTCCTGCCATTTATCACCTACACCTAGACCTAGACCTAGAAATTCTTTTTTTTTTTGATTTTATAATGTAATAAAGTAAGTAAGTAACAAAGTGACGTAGCGGGAAAAGATCGCGCTTTACATCCGGGTAATCTGGTTGAACTTCTTTCACCGTCTTCCAAGCGTTTTCCAAACGTCTATAACTAGATGAACATTTCCAGGCGTCTGCAAAACGTCTTACAAACGTTTGACCCATCCAACTACAGACCCAGCATCTTCCCATACAAACCCCATCCTATATGCACCGACGTCCATGACACGTCCTTCAAAACCTACTCAAAGCTGATCATTTCCAGGCGTCTGCAAAACGCCTTACAAACGTTGTCAATATTTAGCTGATTTTTTGTGCTTTTTTAAACACTGACGTCCATAATACGTCTTCCAAACGTCTCTGAAAGATGGAAATGGACCAGACGCCTGAAAACGTGTGGAGAACGTTTAGAAGGTGTGCTCTTGCCAAGTTTTCTGTACACGCCGCCCAAAAACCACACCCACAGGGTCCCACGCTAACGTGGGAAAGACGTTTGGAAACGCCTTCCACGGACAAAGACGTTTTCTAAAACGCCTGTCATACGCTTTTTCCATACCAAGACGTAATCCGGACGCCCAAAAGACCAGACGTTGCGTTCACTGGGTAGCATATAGTGGCTTGCGCTGTAGCTCTCGTAACCTATACCAACAGCAGAAGATTCTTGACTACAACCTTGTAGGTGGATGGTGTTGCAATTTTGCCATGCTAAATCCAATGTCATTTTTGAAATAAAGTATGCTTAAACTAATTATTTCCCACAGGTTCCCTGGGGGAAATGATTGTTTTTGACTGGGTATGCACTGTGTGATGGTGCTCTTCTGACACACCTCTTAATGTCCAATTCTTATTGGCTCAGCCGACCTTGAGACCAATGTCAAACCCTAGTCTTTTCATGATTTTTTGTTAAGCACCGCCACGGCTTTAAAGTACTTGTAAACGGTCATAGTCGCATGATCGAGAGTGCTAATGAAGATGTATATTGGATAAATTATGTTACACCCACCAGTCCTCCATTCTAAGTGGCCGAGACGGATTTCTTGCATAACAATTTCGAGGTGACCTGCCGCCCCTGACCTCTCAATCACGTTGCATGGCCAATCAGAGCAGCGTAGTAAAACTTTCATTCATGATTTGGTGTAAAAATTGCATCAACATTAAAATTACTCCTCCTAACCTGGTTGACCCTAACATAAAACATGTAACACCCGGTGGGGGTGTGTGGGTGGCTTTGCCTCCCAGGAGTTGGGCTTAGTTGAGGGTGCCCGGGGAGCGCTCTGGGGTTAGGCCCTCAGCCTTATAAAATAAAAAGCGGGGGTTTCGGGGTACCCTCCCGATAATAAGATTGAGAAATAATTTTTAAAATGGTCATAACGTCCTCCTGCCTATAATACTGCTATCAACTATAGAGAGGTGGTCTTCTTATATTTTTGGGGTGTGTGGGTGGCTTTGCCCCCCAGGAGTTGGGTTTAGTTGAGGGTGCCCTCGGGAGTCTGGGGGTAGGCCTCGGCCTTATGAAATAAAAAACGGGGGGTTCGGGGCGGGTACCCTCTCCATAATTACATTGAGAAATAATTTTAAAAATTGGTCATAACGTCCTGCCTATGATACTGCTATCAACTATAGAGAGGTGGTCTTCTTATATTTTTAACATTAAATGTGCTTCCTGAACCTGTTTATCATTCACCAGGGCACCTCTCACTTAATTTTAAAGCCAAATTTACACATGCAGGTGAGCGATATTAGGACCCTTATGGTCCTCTTGTTCATTTACCCTATGCGCATAAAAATGGGCGCAGTCAGTGCAGATTAATATGCTCTCAAATGAAACTTCTTTATATTCTCTTAAAAATAAAAAACGTAACACTAAAATAAATTGTGCATGATGATTCCTTATGCGGTTTTACATATAATTATCTAGTTTTAAACATGAAGTCATTCACACTCCTCTGGAAATTCATAATGCTCCTTGAACGTTTGCTGATCTTAATTAAAAGCTTGCTCTGAAATGTTAAGGCGTCACCTTGTGACAGTTTATTTCATTATGAGCGACCATAAGCTTCCGATAATTCACCTTGTTGCCAGTATTCTTGTCAATAGACAGCTAATTTATTCCATTTGATTTAATGACACTTGATGGAAATGTGTAGACACCCTGGTTCTATGATTGGCGCACAGAAATTTTAAACATTTTGACATTTCTCACCGCCTTTGGTGCCCTGAGCCAGTTGGTAGGTTTGATCCACTGCACACTAAGGCGTGTAGGCCCTGATTGATGATACAGGTGCCCCCAATTCAAAAATTTT
>CM032660.1:36136206-36218558 GCA_019095985.1 Streblospio benedicti
CTCAATTTTCCCAGTATAATATTTTCCTAACCAGGGTTAACAACGGTTTGATGATATGCTTTCCAGGTCAGTCACAAACAGCGACACAATGTCTGAAAGATGTTTTGATGACACTGACCCAATGGTTTAACACATTTTCCTTACTGGACATTTCATTACCGTCCTCAGCAGAAATGTAATGATTTTCAGTTTTTCCTGCTGCTGATAAAGTAGATCAGATGGGATTACTAGTAATTGAAATAGTGCTGATGGCAGGTCTCTTCTAGATGTTTGAGATTCATTGGTGGGCCTATCTGGTGAATGTATACAATCTCTTTCAAGTCTGTCTTCCAAGACATTCTACTTGGAGCACCTGCGTCCCTAGTCTGACATGCGATCCCAGACTGTGGAATCCTGTTTATTACATGTGTGTTTCCTTGTGTCTTAGTCAAAGTTCTCTTCTTTCTTTTCTTCTTTTTCTTGTTTTACACCATCATTGGATGATGCAGTTTATTTGTTTTCTTCCTTATAGAAAAAGATCACTTTATATAAGGAAGGAATCAATTTCAAGCCGCCATCGATTCAATGTTGTTTAAAACTATTATAATATAATGCGTTGCTTCTCTTCTTAGTGGCAACAAGCACATTGTGCATGGGTGTGAACTTACCAGCGCATCTAGTAGTCATCAAATCCACAATCCACTATGTGATGGGTGTCTATGAGGAATATTCAGAGTCACAAATTCTGCAGATGATTGGACGAGCAGGTAGACCCCAGGTAATAGATTCTGACTTTATTGACTTGTTTCCAATTAGTCTATATTCAAATGGATACTCAGAGGAGTACATTTCCTCAATCCCATTTGACTTTTCATCCTAAGTTTGTCTCATGATTTTCTTTTTGGTTATACAATGTATTGCCAAGAAGCTAACCTAAATGTTAAATATTTTCACCATATGCAAGTACATGTAGATGCCAGTATACACCAAAGATGATGTTATTAGCATATAGTGGCTTGCGCTGTAGCTCTCGTAACCTATACCAACAGCAGAAGATTCTTGACTACAACCTTGTAGGTGGATGGTGTTGCAATTTTGCCATGCTAAATCCAATGTCATTTTTGAAATAAAGTATGCTTAAACTAATTATTTCCCACAGGTTCCCTGGGGGAAATGATTGTTTTTGACTGGGTATGCACTGTGTGATGGTGCTCTTCTGACACACCTCTTAATGTCCAATTCTTATTGGCTCAGCCCGACCTTGAGACCAATGTCAAACCCTAGTCTTTTTCATGATTTTTTGTTAAGCACCGCCCACGGCTTTAAAGTACTCTGTAAACGGTCATAGTCGCATGATCGAGAGTGCTAATGAAGATGTATATTGGATAAATTATGTTACACCCACCAGTCCTCCACTCTAAGTGGCCGAGACGGATTTCTTGCATAACAATTTCGAGGTGACCTGCTCGCCCCTGACCTCTCAATCACGTTGCATGGCCAATCAGAGCAGCGTAGTAAAACTTTCATTCATGATTTGGTGTAAAATTGCATCAACAATAAAAATTACTCCTAACCTGGTTGACCCAACATAAAACATGTAACACCCGTTGGGGTGTGTGGGTGGCTTTGGGGGGGGGGGGGGGTACCCTCCCCATAATTACATTGAGAAATAATTTTAAAAATTGGTCATAACGTCCTGCCTATGATACTGCTATCAACTATAGAGAGGTGGTCTTCTTATATTTTTAACATTAAATGTGCTTCCTGAACCTGTTTCATCATTCACCAGGGCACCTCTCACTTAATTTTAAAGCCAAATTTACACATGCAGGTGAGCGATATTAGGACCCTTATGGTCCTCTTGTTCATTTACTCCTATGCGCATAAAAATGGGCGCAGTCAGTGCAGATTAATATGCTCTCAAAATGAAACTTCTTTATATTCTCTTAAAATAAAAACGTAACACTAAAATAAATTGTGCATGATGATTCCTTATGCGGTTTTACATATAATTATCTAGTTTTAAACATGAAGTCATTCACACTCCTGTGGGAAATTCATACGTTCCTTGAACGTTTGCTGGTCTAATTAAAAGCTTGCTCTGAAATGTTGCGTCACCTTGTGACAGTTTATTTCATTATGAGCGGCCATAAGCTTCGATAATTCACCTTGTTGCCAGTATTCTTGTCAATAGACAGCTAATTTATGCCATTTGATTTAATGACACTTGATGGAAATGTGTGGACACCTGGTTCTATGATTGGCGCACAGAAATTTTAAACATTTTGACATTTTCTCACCGCCTAAACCACCTTTGGTGCCCTGAGCCAGTTGGTAGGTTTGATCCACTGCACACTACTAGGCAGTGTAGGCACCTGATTGATGATACTAGGTGCCAATCCAAACTACATTGGCATTAACTTTTACCTCCCAGTGCACCAGTGCGTAAATCCTGAGACCAGGCCCCAAGCACAATGATAAATAGCAGAGGGCTGGCGACAGAGCCCTAATGTACACGGACGCCCCTCTCCAAACTCACATCTATAATGGCTGTTAACCCGCACTCTACATCCAAATAATCCAAATCCAAATCAGAACTATATATGTGTCAGCATTTACTGTACATTAGCAATTAGTAAAACAGATTATTTCTATAATTTTAGTTTGATACAACTGCAACAGCTGTAATAATGACCCGGGCTTCTACAAAGGTGAGATTATTTTACCATTTTTAGTTGATGAATTGGATACAGATTTAACTTCATGCTGCCACAAATGGCACAGGCCATTAGAACCTGGAAGACTTAAAGATAATGCTCAGCCAAAATAATATTTGTTCTGTAAAGCCAAATATCAATGAACAATGCCTTTTCCATTTAAAATGTAAGGGAAATAATATTTATATTCTCCACATTCAATATTTATCATACCTTTGAAAATATCGTGCCTTCTTGCTGACTAAAACACAAGGTCACGTGATGTTGCATGATCAATGATTTTCGCCAGACGTACCGTGGATTTCCCACGGCAGATGTCACATTTAACATGGCAGAGATAGGCGAGTTCTTACGTGCACCATGCAAGTTACGTCTGATGAAAATCATTCGATTGATATTTCTCGTGTTCACATGTTTTGATGGGTTTATACCTCTTATTGCGTGGTATTTAAATTGAAATAATCTGAATCTGTTTAAGTGAATGAAACTTTCAGAATACACAGACCACATCATATTCCTTCTATACAAGCATATTTGTTCAGCCACTGAGCATAACCTTTAAGGGAGTGTTCGATGGTTGAAACTTTTCTTGTCCTACCTACCCCCCCCCGGCATAGTTAAAACTTTTCTGGTCCTGTATGTATATACAATATATGTATGTTAATATGTTTGATTTAAAAGTTTGAACATCTATGTTTTTAGTCAAAATATGATTGCATCCTCAGTGGGTCACAAATGGTGGAAAGTAGGTAAGTTGCATAAAACCTTTGAAAATCAACAAATATCTTTTTTTTTTTGCTAGATGCAATAAAATAGTTATATACTATACTTGTTAAAATAGTATACATCGAATAAGTTTTCAACATTCTTTTACACTGACCACTTGCTTATCGGCTTTGGCAATGAGTATTTTTACAAATTATATCATATACATGTACGTCTGATATGCATTCGCACAGGACTTCCATGTGTAAATCTAGGATAAGGATAAGGATAAAGGATAATTTTATTTCGGATGTTAAATCCATATTAACAAGGAAAAATTATATACATATATACATTTCATACAAAATTATACCAAATTATATTAAAAAATATCAAAATGTATTATATAATTGTCTCTTCCAATGTAAAAACAACGGAGATTGGAAGTAAAAATAGAAAGAATTTAAAACACAACTGACTAGAACATTATCACATTCCTTCAATCTCATATACAGGTTAAAAATGGATTTTCTCAACAAGACATAAAAAGAGTCAACATTATTATTTAAAAACAATTGCGAAATACTACATCTCTCTCGTATGCCCAATAAATATCTAAAAACATTATTAAAAGCTACCTTGGCATTATGAATAGTACTCTTGTTAAAAGAAGACCACAGAGAACTACAATAGAAGTTAGTACAAAAGATTGAAATAAAAGACATTTGATGTCATTGGTACATCCTCTGAATTTTCTTATTAGAATATTTCCTCTACCATAAATACTCTTGATTTGTCTTTTAATGTCAGTATCCTCTTTCAAATCAGATGATAAATAAATACCTAAATATTTGTAAGATTCCACCCATTTTATATCAATATCATTTAAATATACAGCAGAGTTTACTGAGTCAACTCCTCTTTTCCTTATATGCATACATTTAGTTTTGAGTGGATTATATACAATTTCATTATCACTAGCAAATTTTTGACATATATTTAAAAGCTTTTGAAGACCCTTTACTGATGGTGACAAAATAACAGCATCATCTGCATAAAAGATATGATTAAAACTAGTATTGTTCATATGGCAACCAATTTTAGACATATTTAAATTCACACTTAGCTCATCCATAAAAACAGAAAACAATTTAGGAGAAAGAACACTTCCTTGTCGGACTCCATTTGATGATGTGAATTTAGCAGATATATTGTCTAGCCACTTAACAGCAAAAGTTTGAGATCGATACCAGGTAAACAGAAATCTAACGATGATAATAGGTAGATCTCTTCTTATAAGTTTCTTGAACAAATGAAAATGATTTATTTTATCGAAAAGCCTTAGAAGCATCAAGAAAACAAAGGTATACATTACTTGAATAAAACCTGTAGTAAAATATGCAAGTTTCTGTAGACAGTTTATTTTTATAGCCAAATTGATTATGAGAGCTTTCAAAGGAATTCACTATATCTTGAGAGGAATACTATTTCTATAATCTTAGACATTATACTGGTTATTATGGTCTATAGTTATCCTTGCTGCTAATATCACCCTTTTTATCTTTTTAAAACCGGAATAATATACGAGATCATTAAATCATCAGGTAAATAACTATGTATAATCATACAGTTAAAAACAATGGCCAACAAAAACATTAGCTTATTACTAGAATATTTAAAGTGCTCTCCACTGAGACCATCATGCCCATGGGCCTTTCCCTTTTTTAAGCTCTTAACTGCTGCTAAAATATCATGATGAGTGATCCTTTCAAAAGTGTCCATTTCATTAATACAATTAAGGCGATTTGAAACATATGTTTCACTGCTCTGATCAAGAGAGGAATTTAGTATTGCCTCATAGTGTTTTTGCCACATAGAGCATATTTCCTCAGGACATGTGGCCCCATTGATACCAGAGGCATATACAGAACTATTGTTACCCATAATGTTATTTATACTCTTCCAAAATGACTTGCTATCTTTAGTTAGATGGTGCTTAGCTAAACAATCAGCTTCCCTTCTCGTCCGATCATTTTTGCATTTCCGTAGAGCAAGTTTGAATGTGTTTTCATTTGATGAAAAACAAAACCTTGACGAGGACTTCCTCTAGATCTCCAGCACAAGAAGGACTCCCTAGCCAGTTGATGTGCTTCTTTAACTACCTCATTCCAGCCTGGTACCTGCTTCTGTTTGGTTCCAGCCTTTTTTAACAAAAACTCACTACTTCCTGAAAGCGCATTAGTAATACGTTGGTACATGATATCTATAGCCTGTCTATGAGAAGGATCTGAACACTTTACATTGTCACACGGGAATACTGATCTGTACCCTTTCCAGTACGGATTTCAGTAGTCACTCACGCAGATTCGTAGATGGCGCATTAGGCGATCATAACTTGATCTTATGGATGACGATTCCGACGATGTGCTAAAAAACACCCCGATATAAAATAAAATCACATAATTCCTTCTTTTTTAAATACCCCGACGATCTACAACCACAAATGTCACATTTTTTAATATTTCATGTTCCGACGATTACTTCCGCCATCTTACCTGTAAAAAATCACCCCTGTGCCCGCTATAATGAAGTCAGCAAGCGAGTACAAAAACCGAATATGCCAAATAAAAGAAATGCGTGGCGCATTACTTTGGTAACAGAACTGCAGAAGCCACAGCGGTTTAGTAATTCGAATGCTCCACTCGGCTGTTGCCGGCTGATTCCGTGATTGACAGGTGAGACAATATGGCGGATTTAATATGATTAGATAAGTTTTCTTGCTATTTTTCATCAATTACGTCGTTATTTATAGGTGTCAGTGTTTTATAATCAGTGATAAATCCTCTTTGCGCGGGAATTGGGCATTAGTACTGTTGCACATGCCGGACATACTGAATAACAAAAATATTAGAGGTAAAATGGCTCGTAACAATGCTACTGTTACTGCAAATATGATAACTGATTTTTTTTTACTTTTTTTTTATTTCCCCTGCCATGGCATATTTGTGAAATATTTATTTTTTATTTTATTTCCCCCCTGCTGGGTTTAGTGTTGAACTTTTTTTTAAATATCTGTACCCCTCCTATGCATATTTTTTAGCCCCAAAAAGTGGTCATCCATAAGATCAAGTTTGGATGGCCTTAGATTCCAGACAAAATGTTTAACATGAACGGCGCACCTGCTACAAAATAAAACATTATCACAGCTGACAGCAGCAAACGCATATGCGCTTTTTCTGACGTGTGGGAATGGCCCATTAGTATTATTATGCATGCAGGATTTTTTTATTTAATGCGCATTTTCAACGTTTTTTGTCAGGCTTGGACTTAGCCGTATAATATACAGCGTATGTTCGTTCCTGGGCGTCTCTCACAGGTATACAGGGTATCAACTCAGCTCTACGTGTAGGGCTAAACAAAGAGAAAAAAAAAGAAGATTTTGCCCATCTAAGTACATGATATGACAAATTATGAAACTTGCAACACTGAGATGCAACAATTAAGAACTATGCTACAGTGGGGATCCCGCTTGACTGGGGTGGCTGAAGTTTTTAAATTTTAATATCAGTTATAATAAACTAGCTTATACCCGTGGGGAAGATAATTTTGTCCGAAATAAAACAACTTGCATATGAAGATAATTTTACTAGCTTATACCCGTTGGGAAGACAAAACAGTAAAGGAAATAGCTATTTGAACCAGCAAAAAATATAGGTATCACACACAGGCATATTTTTGGCAGGTTTTGGGAGCTTTATACAGTTACGCACCACACCCCACTTCGGGCTCTGCGCTGAATCCCCATATGGGACTTGAATGAAGTGGAATTATACTTTATACATTAAAATTAATCAAATCAGTGTTTTCTACCTTACATTGTACCTTATTTTCTGCTCTAATAAACAAAATTAGGGCAAATAATAAATTTTGCTCTCGGAATACTAATTTGGACCCCTAAAATATTGACGTCAACCACTGTGATCAAGATGGCGGATGCCATTGAAAGCTTAGTGTGTGAACTGAGTGTTATCCTTGACTAAAAACTATTGTGATACTTATATATGCTTATTTAAAGTTGAACCCGTGATGACCTCAATGCATTTGAAACTAAAATTGAGTGATAAGCATATATTTTTTGTGTGATGACCACAATGAATTAATTTGCATATTTTATCTTTGATAATACAATACTGAATTTTATTTTTATAATGTTTACAATATTCATACTAGCTTATACCCGTGGAAATGATTCCCCCATCATACAATACAAGCACAAATATTGATTGTATTGCACAGGTCAGCACCCCTTCCTCAACACCAACTACTATGCCTGTCACTACCACTGTTCTAACAGCCACCTTCCCCCACGCTCACCACTACGACAATAACAATGCCCATCCCCCATTCTGATATAACTTGCATCTGTCCTGATTAGATAGATTAGATAGCACCTGCCCACGTCACCCACATCCCACCAATATTCAAGAAGAAATAATACATAGCACCAGCCTACAGCATCCACACTGTCCTGACAGCACCCACCACAAACCCCACATCCTGATCCTCTCCTGACAGCAGCCACCACTGTCGCAGCAATACAACCCAAGAACACAAAATTAAATGCTGATAATAAATGAGCTTACACTATTTGACATACTTACACAATACACATAGCCCAGATAAAGATGAAATTTAGATACTTACACACTGCAGTAGAACCTCTACCCGCGGGCTGGCCTCAAGTGGTCTTAATGAGGGGTGTTCTCTTTATAAAGGTTTGCAATTGGTATTTTTATGAAGGCTTAAGACTAACAAATCATCTTATTATAGAGGTGCTTTTACAGATGTGGTCTTTATTGAAGGTTCTAAGTGACGAAGCGACTAATCTTTTCTATTAGCTGCATTGGCAGATTAATATTCAAACCCATGTGATGCTTTGGACGACTTCCTTGATGCCAAGATGGTTGCCATCATCTGCAATTTTTGTTCTAATATCCTCAATAGACAGCCAACAGCATCATTTAGATCATCAATAATATAAATTTGTACTACTATCCTGTACCATAATTTATCTCTCGTAGTCAACTTTGGGATGAGTATGCTGGACAACACGGTAAAATTAGAGAATCAATATTTTTGCTGATTACAAATTGAGCCTACACTATTTGATGTATATTGAACAGATTCATTGGATTTCTTATTGTACAATACTCAATATTCTTTCAAAATGAAAGAGGATTCCCGGTATATCTTCGTATAGGGTGTTTATAATTTTCCCCACTGATATGACAGGATTTGCACACACACAAATTAAGATTATAGCAGAGTTGCTAAGTATTCTGAAATTTCGGAATCATTCCGAAATATGAAGTCGATTCCGATCATTCCGATCATTCCGATCGTAATTGAGAAATTCCGAAATTCAGGGGAAATGACCAAATATTTTAAAATCTTGTACTTTTTTCCTTAAAATACTGATATTTTTGCTCGGATATGGGCGCCGCTATTATCGAATGTACTCAATTGAACCACGCATCATGTATACGCTTTACCGGGGTGCAAAAATGCACTCGATTTAAATGACGTGTTGTAAATACATAGATTTAGTCTCGATCACAAAGCCCAGGTTACGCGTGCTGTCATTTATGCGGTAGACAGCCTCGATGATAGAGACTACTGCTTGGTGTCGTGAAATGCACAATGCACCTGCACCAACACGACCTGTTAACGATATATGAAAGTAAAAATAATAAGAATTATAGTGAAAATTAATGAATTTTTGTGCTCTTCAGTTACGTAATGTTGCAAAATTAAGGGGACGAGTATTCAAAAACATACGATGATATCACTGCATAGAAAAAGAGTGTGCGTCACGCCCGATATTGAGTAATTTCAGTATCAAACACAGTGGTAGATACGACATTGTTATTGTGCATGAGAAATCAAAAGTACACATGGATATGGTGAAATTTCGTGGTGGATAGAAGACACTACATGCATTGTTATTGTTGTACACGACTGACTTTCTAAGGTAATGTGCATTTGCACATCCTGTGTGCTCTTCCAACTTAAACTCTACATGCCTGTCTATCATTTTGGGTGTCAATAGACTCGGCGAAGACGACTGGCGGTGCCAACTGCGCTGCAGGGGGGGGGGGGGGGGATTGGGGGATGATTCATTTCATCACTTTCAAAACAGTTTACTATGTAACATAGTTGAAATAAAATGTTTGAAATAAAAAAAGTATCACGTACATTTGTCATTGATTTTTCCTTACTTTGAACGGTTTTTCGCGAAAAGTAGGACGACCATCGTCCAAACCTTCTATTTATTTTTAATTAAATATGTTGAAACCAAGTTAATTACACTTTTATGTGCATGTTTACTGCCCATTGACCCTTCTAAACACAGAACAGTGTTATAGAATAGTCTTATTTAAATATAAGTTAAAAATACATATTAAACGTAAGATTCACAAATTTTGACCCAAATTCAGAAATTTTGGCCTCGGGATTCAGAAATTTTAAAATTTGAGGTTGGCAACTCTGTGATAGTATGATTGTGGAACGCAAGTCATTGGCTGGTACCGGATTTTTTGAGAGAGGCTTCCTTTGGAAGCAAATAGTACTAGTACAGAAGAACGACTTTTTTAAGACAAATACAGAAGAACGCCTATTTTATAAAATATAAGCCTCTCATAGAGAGTGGGGAGATAAAATGTCAGCTAAACTCCTAAACACACTGTATATAATGTCGTGTGATGTCCACAACTGTGTTGATACTGTCAGATATTCACTGAACATTGGCCCTGATGAAGCCTTCTTGACAAGAAGGAGAAAATATTTGGCTTATAAAAATAAAGCAAGTATATAGGATTTTTCTCAAAATGAATATTTAGTATTTTACTATTTGATGTAATTACACAGCACACAGTCATTGCGCATATATACTTACACACTAATTGATCATTGGTAGTAGTATTTCATAACTGGCTGAACGAAGCTACACTGGAGTTTGCTTTTCAGCATACTTAATTTACATACTAACATAAAAAATTCAAGTATGTAAAGAGTCTAAATCCTTCATAACGTCACCATTATGAGCGTAACATACTGTTGCTCATCAGTGTCTGCACAGTAAACCCAAGAGGGTTTGGAGACATGCTTTCCTGCAAAAATTTTGAAATCTAGTTGCTTGAGAAACCACTTCATAACTTTTCAGAAAAACACACTTCAATTTATCTATTTCTGTAAATATTTAGAAATATGTAAACAAAAACATAAAGCAAAAACCAACAACATTTTTTTTTATCAAAATATTATTTATTAATATGAAGGGGGAACCATTATTTAGCCAATATAAGAAGTCATGTACATGTATGTGCCAATGAAAATATATATTGTTTTCTTTATTTCAGATAAAATATACAATATAAGCTATCCATAATAAAACAATGAATATGTACGCTACATACATGAATATTAAAAAAATATATTTTTAAAGTTAATGTATCTATTTTTCATCTTGATGAAATTACAGAATTAATTAAAATATTACCCTTACATACACAGCCTGGAGTGTTTTTTATGATAATTATCACAACATTCATTACTAGTGATATATTGAGCACAATCAACTTTCGTGTGCATTGGATGAAAAAAGTTGCCAACATGTATCATTTGAATCTTTAGACTCTAGAGCAAAAAGAACATTCATGTTGGCAATTTTTTTCATAAAAATGCATGTGTCACCTTAACCCTTTGACGGCCGGAAAGGCATTTATGCCTTAATGCATGCCTTAAAATAAGCCTAAAACATACGTTCTTCAAACCCTCGTAACTATCGAAGCGTTTGTCACATGCATCATACAAGGCCACGTGGTGACTCAAAATCGCCTAATCCATTCATTAGTCTTCACAATATTTCGTTATAACCACTTTTTATAGCAAATAATGCAATAATTTTAAAGAAGACATACTTATAGACGAAACACCCATTTTCTGAACCCTACTTTGCCCTCGAAATATAATAATATTTAGTTGGAAACTCCCTTCTGTGTTGGTATCAAACAATCGGGCGTCCATTTTCCTTTTTGTTTATAAACATCTCATTAGCAAGCAGTGAACCCTGACCTCACAAAAATAATTTATTCCTTCATTATATTTTGTGTGTTTATGGCCATTTCCGAGGCTGTAGCCTCTGCCAACAGCGTTTAAAAAGCATAGTAGCATTGCAAGGCTACTGTTTTAACCAATCACAAGTGTTTCCGATGACGACTTTGATATGGTAAGCGGGAAGGAACATAGACTGAAAATATTTCTCTGTAAAAGGTCGATTTTAACAATAATGATCAAATGGAAGCATTTATTAAGTCCACCATTGTTTGGCGGATACGATATAGAATACACCGGTAAAGTTTCTGGAATGTGTGATTAGTCTACATGTCGCAATAGCGGGAGATTTGGCAGCAAGTGCACGATCACTCAACAATGGACACGCCTGCAAAGCAACAGGACTGTAATCTCTCTTTTTGTGAATGAAACGTATCTCCGATATTAATATTAACAATTTCACTGCATGTAGAATGCTATTCTGCAGAGAATGGTAGGTTACATGTCACAAAACACCTCGCTGTCATACCATAACATCGGATCACCTCGGCCTGTCAAATGTCAATGATTTGAATCGAGAGATGAAACTTCGGGTGGCTTCTATGGCCATTTCTTTAAAAATGCAAAATATTGTGAACTCTAAGTGTGAAAATAAGAATCTGCATCGCATGTCATGTCTCCTGTGTAAGTATGATAATATTTCGACTCTTCAGTATACCTGTAGAACTCGCAGTATCAACGACAATAAAATCTTAAAATCAATGACTTTGTGTGATGTGAAAGTACGTCATACGTTCAAAATACGGCGACCGTCAAAGAGTTAAATATAAAAAATGTGAAAATAAGTTGTATTGTCATTAGATAGGAAGTTGAGTGTATGAATCTAGATATCACTTTAAATTTGACCTTGAACATTCACAATGCATAAAATTTGTGTTTTCAATCGTTTTTCATCAATTATACTAATTAATTATCATGAATTTGAATGGTATTGTCAAGTGACACAATCTTGGGTATGATGAATCCAAAAATTATACTAATTATGACCTTGGTTGTACCCTTCAAGGTCAAAAAGCACATGATTTTTCTGAAATATTCATTCAATTTCTTGTTTAGCAAAAGGTCCAATGCATGAAAATATGAATTTAAATAATATTCTCATTGTCTTGGATTAGGTTCCAATTAATAGTAAAAATGCTTTGTTTTTAAAAAATCTTATGCATTTCAAAGCAGGGGTCAAAAGGTCAAATTCTCAGAAAAATAGGTTTAACCCCTTAAATATAGCAAATGTGAATATAAGATCTATTGTCAAGGGACAGGAAGTTGGATGCTGAATCAAAATATCCACAATCCTATTCGACAACATTTATTTAAAACTAATAAAATCATCCATGTACAGATTAAAATACGCAGGAGAAATAATACCACCTTGGCGGACACCATTGATTGTGAAAAGCTTAACCATATAGAAAACTGTTGGGAGATGGACTCACAGATTTGGCATAGACTCATCAGACTGTTCTGATTGGATAAAGACAATATGTTTATATAGAAAATTGAGATGGGGACAATAATTTGATGGATCTCAGGACTAGGTTTCATGCAATATCTTCAAAATGTTTCCTTAGAAGTAAGCAAGTGTAACTCTTTTCTCCTTGAATGAAGGGACATTATATATGTTTTGAAACATGTTTATATTGCTAGAAGCCAACCTGTTAGACAATAGTTACATAGCCATCATTTTATCAATAGAAAATACAAGTACATGTATTAAGAAGATTCAGAAATTTTGACCCAAATTCAGAAATTTTGGCCTCGGGATTCAGAAATTTAAAAATTCGAGGTTGGCAACCCTAAATCATCATTTTTTATATTTTTTAATTATCTGCCATTACATCCTGCATTAGGGTTTCCACAGTCTGTAAACGTCATTGAAATTTTTTTTTTTCTTAGATCCTGGATTTTGTAGTCCTTGAAAAAATGAAATTTTGTAAACAGCCATTGAAAAGCCATAGAATTTTGGTTACACTGGTAATTTAAATGCTGTTTGAGCAGAGATTAAATTTTGTTAATTGATACTTTCGGACCCTAATATTTTCCAAAAGTCTCATTTTTGTGGGCTTTGCGCGAGACCCTTACACCACGTAATTTGGTTAGAAATCTGTATCTGTGTAAGAATAGAAATCCATCATATACAGATTATGGTCCTTTTTTATGTTTACAGATACCATATTTAAATGAAGCTAGGTATATAGAAAAATTTGGTGGTCTTCAAAAGTCATTGAAAAGTCATGGAATTCTATTTTCATCTGTAAAAATCTGTGGAAACGCTGTGTAACATGTAGTATGGGCAGATATTATGAGTCCTCATTTGTATTTTTTTATCAAATGTATATATATTATTATTCGTAACATATGTTGACAATGTTTTGCACAGAATACTCTTAATTGTTAATGTTACAAACCTGCTTGGTAACAATGGTTTTAGGAAAAAAATAAGAACATAATACTGTTTCCATCTTTGGTATTTCAGCCTTCACAAGAACCTCATAGGACATTTGAATGCTGAGATAGTTCTGTCCACAATCACTGACATCCCCGTTGCACTAGATTGGATCAAGTCTACATTTTTATACATTAGAGTTCTCAAAAATCCCAAACACTATGGTATGTGTTTATGATTTTGGTACCCCATTCTCATCTTTGTATTCAAAACTTGTACTCTACTAATTCTCTACATGGTACATGTACACTTTTTTTAATTTCTTAGCAATTTACATATTTGCGAAATTTGATTTAGGCCATGTTAGATGAATACAAAGCTAAACAAAATAATAAGATAATTATGTATTTATGCTATAATGGACAAAACCAGTATTAATATTCTTATTAGTTAATTTCAGCTATCTTCAGATATTTATGTTTACAAAGTCCAAGAAAAGTGTGTTTTATATTTGTTATGTATTCAGTTCTAATCACACCCCTGATCTCTCTTGCTGTAAATGAGAGAAATGATTAAAACTGAATATGTTTTGATCGAATGTAGGTTAGTGACAGTAGGTAGATTCATAATAATAGTAATAGTTTACCATTCTCTACTGTTTATATATGTGAAACTTATGACGTTTCGCCATGATGTACTACATGGCTTCTTCAGATGTTGTGGTGTGAGTATCACAATAGCTGGCAACAGAACACAGAACTGCAGATAGACCAAATCACAGAACTTCTCCAGTTCTGCCTGGAGACCACCTATTTCGTATGTAGAGGAGTCTTCTACAGACAGATACATGGAGCTCCCATGGCATCCCCAGTATCCCCCCAGTGGCAGATTTGGTCATGGAAGACTTTGAATCAGAAGCCCTCTCCACAGCTCCCCACCCACCCCACGTCTGGTTCAGATATGTAGAACTCCATCAACCATCACATCAAGTTTACAAGAGAAGAAGAGGACAACCAGATACCCTTCTTGGATGTGATGGTAGTCAAAGAAGATGATGGCTCCCTTAGAACAAAAGTCTACAGGAAATCCACACACACTGACCAATATCTAAACTGGGACTCAAACCATCTACTTGACCACAAAAGATCAGTGGCCAGGACCCTCCTTCAAAGAGCAGATGATATCGTCTCAGATGCAAAAGAAAAAAAGGAAGAGATTAGACACATCAAAGAAGTCCTAACCATCAATGGTTATAAACCTTGGGCCATTACCATCCCCAAAAAGAATAAAATAGCAAAAAAAAGATGAAAAAGAAGGAACAACAAGTAGCAACTCCTTCCCAATAGGAATTCCATATATTCCAGGTCTGACAGAAAAACTTGTCAGAATTTTCAAGAGAAATGGAGTGAACACCTACACCAAGCCCACCAACACCATCAGGCAATACCTTGTACAACCGAAAGATAAGACCCCCAAAGAAGACCAATGCGGAGTAATTTACGAGATCACATGCAACACATGCCAAGAACAGTACGTAGGTGAGACCAAAAGACAATTTAAGATCAGGTTCAAGGAACATACAGACATGAAACACCCAAATTCAGCCATCACAGAACACATCCAAGAGACAGGCCACACTTTCGATATAGACAACACCAAAATTCTGGGGAAAGAGGAAGGAAAAACAAGATGACAGATACTTGAAGCCCTCAAGATACACCAGAGGAACCCGGGATCCGCCTTATGTTCAGAAGGCCCACAAGTCAGAAGGACCACAAGTCAGAATTTCTTATAATATAGCGTAGCATAGTATGGTTCAGTATAGTACTATAGTATAGTAAATTCACCAATTAAGGCCCAAGGCCGTTTACCCATCACTACAAATAAACATTTTAAAAAGATGTAAGTTCACAAAACAAATATGCACTTTGAAATACATTACCATTTTTTGTACATATATATTAACATTAAGACTAAAGGTATTAAGACAACCTCTGACATGGTATTTTGCATGTAAACTTCGTTCTTCCCACTCCGATTTTTACAGTTAACATATCATTTTAAAGCTAAGAGTCTTGTGGATGTGACTATCTACATCAGTATTTGAATATTTTAATGATGTGGGACTATTACTAATTAGTCACTGAGCATAAATAGGTATTATTAATTATCTGAATAGGCTTTCTGACTAGTGGGCCTTCTGACTTGTGGGCCTTCTGACTTGTGGGCCTTCTGAACATAAGGGTGGTCCCGAGGAACCCGGCCCTAAATAACAACAGAGGGAGTGAGGTACCAACGCGCGCTGCTCCAGCTACTCCAGCCTCGTTGTGATACTCACACAACAACGTCTGAAGAAGCCATGTAGTACACCATGGCGAAACGTCATAAGTTTCACATATATAAACAGTAGAGAATGGTAAACTATTACTATTATTATGAATATGTTTTATTGAAAAGAATTTAAAGCTTTCTTCAAAATTAATTACTTGTACTCACAAAGTGCACAGAATGTCATATACATATAATCAGATACAGAGTCCATACAATCTGACCAATAGTAACCTGACCATTTTACTAAGATGGTCCAGTTTTCTTCCCCATCATAATCATCAGGTTCACCCGCGTACCAGTTGGTGTATCTGTAATATATATTAGCAAACCAATTTTAGATTAAATCAGAAAGGTATTAGAAGACAATCATACATGGATGCATCATAGATTTCTTGATTACCATATTCATTCTTTTAAGCGGATAGTGCGCTTACAAAAAACAAATTTCAAGCAAAAACAAATGTCTAATATTAGTAATAAGCACACCCCGATAATTTTTCGTGGTTCTTTCATTTTTTCTTTTATTGCTTACTGCGAACATTCTTTCACAAAGCAACCAGTGTGTTTTTCACAAAGCGACCGGCATGTAAGTCTTCTTTACAACGCGACCATACCGGCGTGCTAGTCTTAAAATATGGCATGATAAGCATGAAATCTTTGGGAAAGTTTTTTTTGGGAAAAGCAATGGGGCAGGTGCGCTTAAAAGAACGAATACGGTATAAGAAACAAAGTGACACAGGGCATGGTGATCTGTCGAAATTGCACTGCACTTGAAAGGCTTAGACTGAACTGTGTGAAAGTACAGACGCCTTCAAGTGGAGCCGCCATCTGGTGACAGTATGATAATCCCGAGGGGCATTAAGTGCTGTCTGTACCCGGGTATAGAAGTGCGACGCTTCTGAACGTGCAGGACTATTGGTCTAAATGGCTAAAATGCCTGAAAACACCTAACGACTTATCTGGTGTATCAGGAGTTTGTGACTTGGTATCCACGGTCCTCCAAAACATTCCAAGCTGACAGATGATTGTAATTAGATCTGAGAATTCTTACAGGTCTGTCAGTCACCGAAAGCTGACAATGGGACTATATGGTTCTGGGAGAATTCCTGATCTGAGCCCAGCGGCCCTAGCCACAACCCTGTGGCACTCAATGATATAAAATTCCCTATCTCTCTCTCTGTAAGACAGCATTGGCTCCTAGTCATCAAGGAGAAGGGTGTTGGGGAAGTCTGTAAACAAAGTGATACAGTCCATGATCTGTCGAAGTTGCACTGCACTTGAAAGGCTTAGACTGAACTGGGTAAAAGTGCAGACACGTTCAAGTGGCATCGCCAACTGGTGACAGTGCTGCCGCCAACCAGGAGACAGCAGAGCTGATAATCCCGAGGGTATTAAAGTGTTGTCTGTACCCGGGTATAGAAAGAAGTACGACGCTTCTGAATGTGCAGCACAATGGGTCTAAACAGCTAAAGCGCCTGAAAACACATAATGACTGGTCTGGTGTATCAGGAGATTGTGAGTTCTAATCCACTGTCGTCCAAAGCTTTAAATTTTCAAGCTTTCTGCCAATTCTTTCACACATACCACAAAAGAAAACTAGAAGTTTGTAAAATGATGAAAACAAAATATTTTTCATTATCTACCTTAAAATGAAAGAATTTCTTTAAGAATTTTTTTTACCCAGTTGATGAGAGGCTTTTATCAGGGAGATCGTTTCCCATGTCCCACCAGAGGTCAGTGTTGCTTCCACCAGTTTTGTCTATAAGTCCAGTCCATAGATAATCACAAGCAGAAGCTTCTGAAACAACAAAATTTAGAAGTGAGTTAAAGGTGTATTGGATGAGTTTGAGTGTGAGATGAGAAAATATGTCACCGAGTGGCGTTGTCACAGCTCGACGTGAGCGGAGCAAACGAGAGCTGTGACAACTACACAAGATGAGAGATTTTCTTATCTCACACAGAATTCAGACCTTCAATATAATATTGAGTTTGTTTGCGATGGTTTTAATGGCTCCAGGTTTCTTAGAATTTTGAGTGACTAGCTTGCGGGACGTTTTGCTTTCAAACGCCAACACTCTAAACTAAACCGTTCACCTCATTTCTCTGAAAGTCTGGACTACGTAATATTTTGTACGTCGTAGTAAATATATGCAAATTAGCTAGCCTGGCAAGAATGTGAGATAAAGAAATCTGCCATGGCTACTTCATTCATAAATAACTCTGGAAGTGAGAGAAATACTTGATTTGTATGAGTGAGTAGAAGAAATAAAAATATATAATCGCATTATGTGTTATTAGCTGCTTCTTAAAACAAGTTCCTATCTCATTTCTCCACACTCCAGTAGATGCTGTTTATCTCAGAGTTGATGAGGTATGAAGAAAAATTCAAGATAGGTGGTTTTCAAGATAATTGTTAATGTGGATGATTATGAGGGTTTGAAGGCGAACTGACAATCAATGCACGTTACAGTACAACCTTGTTTAACCAAACACCAATAATCTGAATAATCCCTTTAGCCAATGGCTTCCATTTGGTGAGCACATAAGACTGGTTGATTGAGACTATGGACATTGCTTTGTCTGGTCAGTAACAAACAAAATTATGATGTGTTTTGATTACAATCATGCCAAAATATAGCTTTGTTACTTATACAAAAGATATTAAATGATGTTTAGTTGAATTATCATTTATATACGTGTATATGTAGGAATATTGGTGTACGACAGTGGACAATCACGCGGCATTCGTTGCGTGCTAACGTTGTGTGATTAACCACAGCAACCTCGCCGTTAATACCCAATGAACGGAAGCATGTGTTTTAATAAATATTGTCGAAAATATACCTGTATGTCTATTGTCTAATGCATAAGCCATAAAATGAGTTTCTCTGCATCACACCTCGACAAGTCACTCAAATGTTGAGAATATCCATGTTCAGTGTTCTGGATACGGATAGCAAGAAACTCCATTTACTGTACCAGTGCTCAAGCTGTGCAGTGGAATTTGAGGGTATTTCCAAACCTGACACAGTGACCCTGAGTGCATATGTCCAAGGTGTAGTGAAATAGTGACAATCCTAGGGCATTTGATTGCAGGCCAATCTAATCATGGAAGTGAATGCAGTTTAAAGTTGTTGACAAGAGTTCTGTTACTTTAGGTAGCATGTTGTCCAGTAGGGGAGGATGTGAACTGGCTGCAAATTTTAGATGCAAGACTGCTTCAGGTAAAATTTTTGAGCTCCTGTCAATACTCACTAACAGGCACATACCTTTGTCATCAAGAGGCATAATATATTCCACCTGTGTATGTGGTACAGTGCTTAATGGGTCAGACGCTGGCACATTCTTCCAGCACTATTCATTGCCTGACGCAAAATGACAGAGCCATGATTAGCTGGATGTCGTCAGAAAACCAATGATGATGTCAGATCACACAGCCTTCTAGAAAGATTTGGTAGCACAGACATCAAACGTACATAGCCTTCTAGAAAGATTTGGTATCACAGACATCAAATATACATTGGAAAGGGAGACTGAGATGGCTAGGTCATGTAGAGTGCAGATGCAGCTGGATCAGTAAAGTAAGAAAGCTTGAAATACATGGCGAGAAAGGCAAGGAAAGTCTAAAGCAGACCTGTGACACAATCGTGCAAAAAGATCGAGCAAATCCTGTGTATGGGGTACAGATCCAAATTGTCAAAAATCTTGAACGGAACGGTTGCAAAGTAGACAGGGCTTCCAAGCCATACCCACAATTAGGAATAATTAGGGCCTGTCCAAAAAGATTTAGGATTTGAATGATGATTGATTGATTATAAAATGTAAATTATTCGACGTAGAAGAATATGTATTATTTTCGTGGAATTAAGCATCTCATGAAACTTTTCCATTTCGTTTATTTTGAAGATTTATTATCACACAGTTTTGTAATGTATGACATTTTTGTTTAAACATGGGGTATTCTAGCATGTTTTCATGTAACTTCTATTGACAAAACATAGATACCTGTTGGTAGGAAATCGTTTTGAAGATAAAGTTGTTCTTCCTCGGTTTCTATTGCAGCTAGGTGAACGGAATTGCCAAGAATGCTGCACTTTGATCTCACAGTATTGAATTTTTCGTACAGGGTGACTGGAAGCATTTTGTGGCAAGTGTTTGTTGTTGATCCATAGATGAAATCTGTTGGGCACTGAAACATTTTATGAATAATAGAAGGGTAATGGTATGTTAAGTGTTAGGATCATCCTAGCTCTGAACGCATGCAGCAAAGACCACTCGTGCAGAGATAGGATGATCTCAATACTAAAACATACCATTGCCCTTTTTCTCACCACTTTAACAAATTATTTAACTTGATTATGTTTACCGCTCTAATCCTCATGATGGTCAGACTGCCGATTCGAGTGTTCTCGTTGTTATAACGTCAATAGGATTACATATCCACATGGTTTGCATAATCCCATGATGATTCGATTACAATTTAGTATGCTGTGCACAATATGTACACACTCATAATGCATATAAATACCAAAATGGCCAGCTTTCAGCATTCAGACTGTCAGTAAAATATCTTGTTTGTTGACGATTATTTTTATGGAGATTTGTTTCATGGAATGCATAGCGACCAGAGTAAAACACAGTGTGCACAACGTTTTCTTTCAAACGCCAACACTGCAAACAATAACGCACGCCGCATTTCTCTGAACGTTCCAGCACAGACAACATGATTATTCATACATCGTAGTAATGCATATCTTTTACTAGAAGTTTTATAGTTTCTGGATTTATAATAAGTACATAATGTTGGTGGCTCAGAAGCTTACATATTTCAAACTACGAGCATGCGCAATAGATCTGCGCAGTTGCCAGTCGAAGGGGAAATGTTTTCC
This sequence comes from Streblospio benedicti, assembly GCA_019095985.1. Classification (NCBI taxonomy): domain Eukaryota; kingdom Metazoa; phylum Annelida; class Polychaeta; order Spionida; family Spionidae; genus Streblospio; species Streblospio benedicti. Next base: position 36,157,383 of record CM032660.1, read on the forward strand.
TGAAACGTAGCACAGTAGTGTGAAATATGTAAGTTTCTGAGCCACCAACATTATGTTGGTATCTATCTAGTAGTAATGCATATTTAATGTTAATGAGTGTTGGGCGTATGGTTCTTTCATTCACGAACTAGTGAGATCACCTCAGCAAGGTACTGATAAACAAATATCCCACACGGCTCTTAAAATCAGAATTGAGAATGAGTGGCAAATTAGTGAGAAATTGTCCTGACACAATGTTATTTCACTACTTTTTGGCCAATAACAATTTCTTCAGACATTTTTTCTGTAAATTACAGTAAATGATTCACAGTAGATGTGACACCTTGTGGCACCATGAGAATTTTTGTGTAAGATAAGGTAAACTTGGTAAGATGCACATACTTACAAAATTTGTCAACATTTTGTTAAGAGGCATACCGGGTATGAACAATAGTTGAAACAGCTGTGTTTATATGCTTTTGGACACATTTAAATAATCCTATATTAGGTCAAGATTTCATATCCAATCAGTGTATAAGCATCTATGTTTCATAATCTAGTATGCATTTGGATATTATGAACCAATCCAATGCATGTTTTCCTTCACTGATTTCGAAGGTCATTGGTAGTCCCGACTATGCGACGTGCTTTTGCACTTTAATTCGGCTTTACCTGATCCAAATAAGTATATTTGCAAATTTAAAGTTTGAAAATGATGAAATTCTGTAAGTATGTCCATCGTTCTAGGGTACTTAGAAGTACAAAAGATTTTGTAAAGGTGCAGCATTTCACTTTTTATCATTTCTAGTAATTTTTACACATGTATATTGAAAAATAAGTGTCTTAAAAAAAAAAAATTATTGTGCAAAAGGTAGTGATATAAAATTCAGAACCATAGTTCATTTTAGTCCTTCTCAGCATTGCATTTTTGGATAACACTACATGTTAATAAACTAACTTGATTTAAGATAATCTAAATGTATTTTTCAGATTTTACTGTGTAAAACTAGATGAACTTACAGTTAGTTTTGGTTCTTCCGTAGTAGGATGGGGGGTTGCTTCGGTTGTAGGAGCAGGTTTGGGCTCTGTAGTCGGAGCAGGTGTCACTTGCGTCGTAGGTGCAGTTGTCACTTCCGTAGTAGGAGCAAGTTTAGGTTCCGTAGTAGGAGCGGGCGTCACTTGCGTTGTAGGAGCAGTTGTCACTTCCGTAGTAGGTGCAGGTTTGTGTTCAGTAGTAGGAGCAGGCGTCACTTCCGTAGTAGCAGGTTCCGTTGTAACAGCAGGTTTAGGTTCCGTAGTAGGAGCGGGTGTCATTTGCGTAGTAGGAGCAGTAGTCACTTCCGTTGTAACAGCAGGTTTGGGCTCCGTAGTAGGAGCAGGTGTCACTTGCGTCGTAGGTGCAGTTGTCACTTCCGTAGTAAGAGCAAGTTTGGGTTCTGTAGTCGGAGCGGGTGTCACCTGCGTAGTAGCAACTAGTGATCGTGTTGTAGATGTAGGTGCTGTCATTTCTATTTCTTTTAAAAGCACATATGTATCTATATCTGGATAAATGCATGTTGAATTCATGTAATCGAGCTCATCATGAAATAGGTAACATTCCATATATTCTGTACTAACATACTTGTAAGCTACTGCTGTGCAAGTGCCTTCCAGCAAACAAAAATGAGCACACTCTATTTTGGATCGACCATCACGTACAGTGATGAATAGTGAACCATCAAAATGACTTGATCCAAGACACCTTTTATCAAAGAATTCATTGCGATATTCACATGTGGTATTAAATACCAGGTTTAAGATTGAAATCAAAATTAGTAGTTTAATCTTCATATTTAATGTAAATACTTTAACACTGAAGGTGTGTTACATGTAGAGACAAGTAAATAAAGAAAGTCAGAAGCATACTTTTGCTTTTATATCGGCGCAAAGTCGCATTACAAAAAGACATAAAAATTGCATTATAGGGTGGCATGACTGTTCGAACGTTTGGATGTTCCATGCACTGTTGAGTCTGCAAAGGCATTGTAGTTAATAGTGTTGTTCTCCCGGGTTGTTCTATATTTTTGTGTATTCATTTTCTCTTTTACTTTCATACACCTCCAGTCTATGGTTGCATGTTTATGTTGTTTTATACATTTATTTTTTTGTCAGCTTAAATGATACAGTTGGCTTTTATCGTAGTATAAACTACAGATATATAATCCATCTAGTAACAGTTTGCACATCATAGGTTTGCTCAGTATACATCAGTGAAAAACATGTTTCCACCTGTTAAGAAAAACCCATCTCAGAATGTTCGATTCATGGCATTGGCAGGCTCTGGACATCGTTAGTGCTATGCAGACCGGAATAGGTTTGTATACCAATAAATTTAATTGCAGTGTGTGTTATTGGTTAACCTATCTTCGATTACTATTTAATGTTGGTATAGTACATAGGCCATGAGCCAGGTCCTCATTCTCGTCATCTGAACAATTCGGGGGGACAAATGCTATCATATACATGTATCATTTTGAAGATATGAATCTCAGCTTCATTTTAATGTATGACGGAAGTGTCAACGTGGAAGCTTTACTGAGATAATTAGCTTATATCAATGGTGAGAAAAAATCAATAATGGGTGATCAAATCTCATACCCTATTATCCCCACCCCGCCCACTATTGAACAGCAAATATTGCTTGCATAGGGTTCTACACATTTGTGCAGAATTTGCACTGTCTTAACACTCTCACCCCAGCACTCACCACTGTACCACTGTTTTAACAGCCACCTCCCCTCACAACTTACCAGTATAAAATCACCAATAGCCCATGCATATCAGGGCATGGGTGATACTTTCCAAAATTGGCTATGACTACTTTTATTTATGGAGTACAAAAAGAAATGATATTGGCATACTTCATTGCACTGAAAACTTAATCACCTTCTAAGTATAAAGTATGATACGGAGACGGAGTTGCTCAGAATCCTCTAACACTGAAGGTGAATAATTTGAGAAAGGGAAGTACTTATACAACATCCCATTTTGTACTGACTTTTTGCAATGACCAAGGAATAAAGCTAATTTTTTTGTCATTATATTTATGAATGGTCTACTATTTAACAACTATATTGATGTTTTGCAGTGTATATTTGGAGCAGGCTTAGAATCACATGGAGTCACTCCATTTACATGCTCGTATCAGTAGATCTCAACAAAGTCATTGGTGAGATCAGCTGACTTGACATCAAATGCATAAAAGCTAAGGGAGGAAACGTTAGTGACTATGTAAATGGGAACAAAATAATCTCCATGGACATAGGAAAAAGACGTTGGGTCAGTGTATAAACATGATATTTTTAAAGCATTTTATTCTCATACACCCTTGTCTTGATGACACTTGTCCCTACAGCACCACCACCAACTGTCCTGAAAGCACCCTGACAGCACCCCCATCCTGACAAACCACAACACCACACCAAGGCGTCATTCAGGACAGTTGTTGAACTATGTAAACATGATGCTAATTGACATGATGCCAACATAGTGGCCACCATCTGCATTAGCCGGTGAAAATCAAGGCCATGGTTGATACTTTCGATAAATTGCCTATAATTATTCTCATTTAGCAAGTACAAACAAATAGATAATATTAACACATTTCACCTTGTATCAAATATGATTCAAAGGCGGAGGTGTTCAGAACCATATAACATCAAACGTGGATGATTTAAGCACGGCACGTATCTGTACTACAATGTCCCTTGTGTATTGGTTTTTCCATTAACCAAGGAGTCAAGCAAGATACCAAGCTACTTTGGTGATTAGATGTATAAACGGTCTATTCTCCAAGAACTACTACAGATGTTTTGTGTAGTGTACTTGAAGCAGGTTGAAAACCACATGCTCTTTAAAGTACAGTGAATGTCCTCAACAGTGGAAGAGAGAACAATAGAAAAACTGAATAACAGTAACCTTTTTCTCACACATTACCTATAAATAATGTAAATAAATTACGGAGTAAACAACAGAAATCCTGTACAAAAGAAGGATTTATGACACCAAATTGGGTTCTGTTGTTGAGGTCATGCAGTGTATTGTAACAAAACTTGTTTGGTTAGGGCCTCCAGTACGCGGATTCATTGTAGCATGACCGCAGAGTATAATTTCCCCACTGGACTAGGTATAAGATCCCCAGTTACACACACCTTGATAGCTTGTTCTCTCTTTACTATGACCACTGTAGGATTAGGGAACCAGTACTCTCTTATACTGGGTAAGCCAAATAGTGACAGTTTACTCTTAGACGCTGGTACAGCAGCAGGTAGGGCTGGCAACCTATTCCCGATGGGAATATGCCCTCTTTAACTGTTCTTATCGAGGTTGGCCTGTGGCCCTCCTCCCTCTCCATTGTGGACTTGGTCCCACGTGGCTGTGTGTAGGGGACGCCCGCAGCACAGCGTGTCAGCACCGGTGTGAAGTCCTCCAGACTTGGAGGCCTCTCGTGAAACCCGGGTATACACCCCACGACCTACAGACCGCCGGTGGTCCAGATAGTGGTGCATGTGTGGATTTAGGAAACACAACGAGGAGTAGTCAGGTAAACAAACGTACGTAGTCCACCTGGGTCACGCAGGCCGGTAGGCCAGGCGTGAGCCCTGGGAGTAGAGGTGGGACATTCGGTTGGTTTTAGCCTTCGAACCTTCGGGACACTTCACTGAACGAACCTTCGAACGTTCGTTGATAAGTAGGTGAGTAAATACTAAACTTTAAACACCCATTTGTCGATAGATGAACAGGAAAATGTCAGACACGGTGGAACCTATCTTTCTTTGCGTCATCGCCTTTCTAAAATGGTCACAGCTCACCTGTGTTTCAGGCAATCAGTTCATGATTAGGTGAGGTCTTTAAGATGCCACACGCCGGCCAGGTACAAGTGCTGCCTTTGATGATGCCAACACAGGTGTTGTGGTCAAGTTTGCATTAGGTCACTAAATATTACATAATTGGGCAGACAAAAAAACGCTGATAATATGGTCACTTGACTTTAGAACTTGCATAACTAGACTATTGATAATTAGGCCTAGGTAGACGCTAGGAAAGTTCTCACCTTAAATGACCTTTTGGGACCTCACTTTCATGTTTGATCTGTGCCAGCCTTTAGCAATGGTCCCGGCGAGGGGTTAAATAAATCATTGACGTGTTGATAACGACAATTACGACTATTACGGATATTATTTACTGTGGTCTCCTACTTGCCTGTTAGATTATCAGTTACGTTACAACTGGCCACCTGTAAGCAGCCACGAGGCTAGTAAATAACTAAAAGTCAGTTGATTATGTAACAAACGCTTGACCTTAAGAGTTCCTTTGTTTCATGTTCAAGTAATAGATAACGAGTCTTGATTTAAATGTTGTTTCTACCCTGAAATCGATGACCGTTATGATGATTATTTGACCACACATGAGCGAAATAAAAGCAAATTAGCGTCACCCGGAAGGTTCGGTTGTGAAAGTTATCTTCGAAGATATAGGTAGACGGACGAAGGTTCGAAGCTTTAAAGCTTCGGCCCACCCCTACCTGGGAGCAGTGCAGCCGCTGGATAAGTAGTTGATACTGGACAGATTCAGAGAACTTTGTTAACAGTACACCTACCAAGTCACATTAATTAGTTAAAACAAAGGGAGGAAATGTTAGTGTTTATGTAAGTGAGAACATAATGCTCTCCAAGGACATAGGAATGGGATATATTCGGTTAGTGTATAAATATGAGTTATTTTACAATATTTTTTCCAAGCACCCACACTTTTCCTAAATAGCCCTTGTCTATGTCCTGACCGCACTACCACCCATCATGATGAAAGCAACCTGACAGCACACCTATACCCATAACATGAATGACCACACCAAGGTATCATTTCTTGAAAGACTAACGATCAATCAAGTCTCATGCCCTATTTTTGAAGTAAACACAGACTATACTCCCACCTCACACCCACCTACTATTCTGAAACAAATATTGCTTGCATAGCTGGGGTCTACAAAGCACCAGATTACCGTCTTAATAAAAAATGTAACCAACATGGCACTACTTGTTTGGATGTGATGATGACTAATAATTGGAAAGTTTCTATGTGGCAAAGATTTGCATATTACTTGTGACCTTGACCACGATTTTTCTGTCATGATGTGTTCTAGATAAGGTCCAGTTAGTGGAATAGGGGTGGGTGGGGCCGAGTAAGTGTTCTGTCTTATTTTTGGTACCAGTAATTGTTAGAGGATCTTTGACTTTATGATTTTTTTGCACCAAATCCACTTGACCGTAGTCCTGGCTCTGATATCGATTCTGTGCGCGTAAAAGCGCCAGAGCAAATCTCTTTATTTTTTTGAAGAGGGACATCTATGATGTTAAAAAAGTTCGGGTAGACTTGTCAGATCCTGGAAATTTTTGAGAAATTTGATGTTTTGTTAGAACTGCGTGAACCCAAAATCAGTGAAAAAAATAGGGGATGGGGAAATAAAAACTAATGTAGAATGATGAAGAAACAACATATGACATCATATAAGCACTCAAATTGAAGGTTAGTGCATCAGCTACGATATGCAATTATAATCAATAACGTACACCAAATTTCAAGGTCACTCAAGGTCAAAGTGTGACGAAAATTAGTGTAAGCCTAAAATTCAGACGTTCATAACGTTAAAGTCTATGAAAATAGTTTTGATAAAAGAATGATTCTACTCTTAATACATATTGAATTAGGACAACATCAGGCAGTTTTTTGTTAAATATGAAGGCTCTAGCTGGTAAAGTGAGACGCTGAGCTTCATTTGGAAATAGACCATACGGCGAAAAAATGGTCATTCGAAAGACATAGGGTAGAGGAAATGAAAACTGGTGTAGAATCATGAAGAGACAACATATGGCATCATATATGTATTCAAATTGAAGCTTAGAGATTCAGCTACGTTATGCGATTATGTTCAATGAAGTGGATTAAGGGTCAAGGTCACTCAAGGTCAAAGTAATAAAAGTTATAGTGATACACGTTTTTTATCTTTATTTTGTTTGTCAGCACATTTATGATATATTAGGTGCAAAACTAACACTTAGTAACAAAATATTTATTCTACTGGGATTCTACCAATCAAATATCAATCTAAAATCAGATTTTACAGATCTGTCGCATATTTTGTACATGCTAGCATTTGAAAAAATACAACTTTTTTGACCAGATGAGATCCTGCCTGTTCACAGCTGAAAATGGTTAATCCACCAATCTACAAGAATCTCCAGTATAATACCAATGATGCTCTTCTTCATATCTTTTGGTTCTAAGTTTTAGAAGGTCTTTATAAACACTATTAGCTTGATCCTTGTCTAGAGAAGCTTTAATTGTACTCAGATACAAACTATGATAAACTGCAGTTAGGTAATGTGCTGACAGCAAGTTCATGGAGTAAAATTTTCTAACATAACTAAACAATGGTATTAAATATCAAAATGAAAATTATGGGAATGAAACGCTATTTTTTTTGCCAGATCTACATTGTAATTTTTATTATTCTGATAGGTTTACATAATAGTGAACACTTAAATGAAAATGGCATTTTTTCAGTCTCTATGAGAGACAGAGTCAGACATTTTGAACATTCGAAAATTGAGGATTAGGTCCCATGATCAGACCAGCAAAGTTTGTTGATATTTTTGATTTGCATACACTTTATTACTATAACACATATGTGACTAGCACAAGAGCTGCAAAAGATTATATTTCACTCTCCACGAGAAAACCTCCAACGGTGAATAAATTGTCAAGTTAAAAGCGGTAGCGGCAGTCAGCTGCAAAACCGTGATTTTTGCAGACAATACACATAGTAGAGTCATTCTAGGTGAAATACACCCCAATTTTCGGAAAAATTGCAAGAAATTGTGTTATGATTTTATTCAATAGATATGATGACCCCTCTATCACAGAAAAAAGTTTACCAAAATCACCCAATCCGAAATAGTTTTTTTTAGACGTTTTTCAAAATGGCCGCCGGGCATATCGTAAAAAATTATGTTTTTTTTTTAGTTTTTAAGCTACATTGATGTGTACATGGAATTTGGGGTTAACAGGGTCAATGATTCCATTTCCAGTATTATCTTAATGATTTGACCTTATCTTGACCTTCAAATCCACTTACGACATGAAGTTTTTACATTTTTTATTTTTGTACTTATATCGATATGTATGTAATACCTGTGTGTTAGGCTGAAGACCGGTCACTGATTCCATTTTCAGCATTATTTTAATGATTTGACCTTATCTTGACCTTCAAATCCAAGATGGCTGCCACTTACGACATGAAGTTTTTACACTTTTTATTTTTGAACCTATATCGATATGTATGTAATACCTGAGCTTTAGTGTTTAGAGGGGTCACAGATTCTATTTTTCAGCATGATTTTGATGATTTTACCTTACCTTGACCTTCAAATCCAAGATGGCTGCCAATTACGACATGAAGTTCACATTTGTTTTATTTTTGAGCCTACATCGATGTGTAATACCTGGGCCTTGGGGTTTAGAGGGGTCACTGATTCCATTTTCAGCATCATCTTAATGATTTGACCTTATCTTGACCTTCAAATCCAAGATGGCTGCCTTTGATGCCGTTTCTTTCCATTAGTTTGTGTTTGATAGGATTCTTTCACCAAGACTGTAATACATAAGTCAAGTAAGTAAGACCATTTAGCCATTCAGAGAACAAAAGCTCTATCATTCCAACTGGGAATGTTAATGATCCTGTGTTATATCACCTACAGTATCATCCAGTAAATATCATTCTTTGAAGGTCTACCAAGTATTAGTTTGCGTGTGTTTAATTTCATACCCTGCAATTCCACAACCTATTGTCATTCGAAGAAATGTAGCTGTCAGTTGTACAATCTGGCATGTACATCAACATGTGGCTCTTGCCAATTAACAAACTGTCACAATCAATACAACATTCTATCATTCCGTGCAAAAATCACCGCCAATAACCCACGCTGATTGGTCGACCAGCGTGCTCAATTTTGCGATGGAAAACACGCTCAAAAAAAACCACAGCGCTAGTCTAAACTCCTCACAATATCAATACAGCCGCTGACGATGCAAGGCGTATTCCGTGTACTGGAGAGCAACAGTTTAGACTAACGCATCCGCGCGCTCAAAACAAACGAAATTGACGTCCCCGCACGTTCAAAACAAACGAAATTGACTGGCAATGAGAATGTTATAATATGATTTATTTTAAAATAAAATGGATTTTAGTCATGATAGAATGGTGATTGACCACGAGATTGGAGTGTCAATCAATTTTGCGATTGACACTCCAATCTCGTGGTCAATTCCTACAATGATTTGGAAGATGCAAAGGAAGAAACATAGATACTGGAGGTTCCCAAGCATTGGGACCCTAGATTCTTTAGCCACTCTATGTAGGAGGCTTATGGCTTTCCCCCAGGGAAATCATATCTGAATATAATCTATAATATATATATATATATGTACATGTATCTGTATGTATCTGTTGTATGTAACATTCTTTGGTTTAGAATCAATGTTGTTACTGTAATAATCTTTGTGCATAACTCTCTCATAATTAAAGGTATGAAAAAGCTGAGATTCCATTTAGCTAACAATACATGTATTACACACCAATTGCTTAGAAATCTAATACGTAAAATATTACGATAAAGTAGTAGCAATCTTGGATTTGAAGGTCAAGATAAAGTCAAGTGTTTAAAGATCAAATAACGGGGTTGAAACTTTCTAAATCGTTTACATATGCACAATCTACATGTATCAAGTAACCTATTGCGATATATAATACTAACCACCAGTTCATGGTATTCATATATATTGCTAATTAATTTGAGAATTTCTATGTTACTTACGATGTCAACAAAAACACGAGCAAAAGTGGCCCAGAAAAATTGTTATAAATAAATTTAGTCTCGATCATCCACGTCCTGTTGTGGCGTTAGCCCACAACGTATGTAACAAAGAGTGTGATTGAATGAGGCTAGCGAGTAATACCCAAGCCCGAGGTCCGTAGGCTATGAACTCAACTCAGAATTCAGACAAAAATTCAGCAAAACGCACCGGATGACCCCGTGTTAGTACGGATGACCCCGAACGAATGACGTGCATAACGTTCAGATAACTACGTCACACGTACGTTGATAAACGTGGTGGTTGCACCTACTGTACTCAATTATGGATAACGTAACACTTTCATATCAGCTACGGATAAGTAATTACACAAATAAAAACAGTGATGCTTCTATTTCTCAAAGTTTACATAGAAATGTCAAGGTACATTTAACAGTTTAATGAGGATACTAGCTGTCATTATCCCACTGAACGTTGCCACTTGAAATCCCGTGGTCTGTCTGCGAATGTACGTTTATCAACACGGGAATAGTTCAATGTTTAAGGTTGTGGAGCTTATAAAACTGCGTAATTATTCGTACACATAAGTAATTACACAAATAAAAACAGTGATGCTTCTATTTCTCAAAGTTTACATAGAAATGTCAAGGTACATTTAACAGTTTAATGAGGATACTAGCTGTCATTATCCCACTGAACGTTGCCACTTGAAATCCCGTGGTCTGTCTGCGAATGTACGTTTATCAACACGGGAATAGTTCAATGTTTAAGGTTGTGGAGCTTATAAAACTGCGTAATTATTCATACACATATGTAAAATTTACTACTGAAACCGATTTCATACATAATAGATGATTACTTACATTTCTGAGTGAAAACGTTTAAAAAATTGGTTGTTTATTCCCGGGATCGGCAAAATATCTGCGTAGTTGACACCATCATTTATTCGTTTTCAAAGAAACACACGATATACGGAGCCTATGCAGCTTTCATAAGACTGCTGTCAAACACCTTATCTGTGATCCGCCATTTGAATTGTCATCAAATATCCATTTTAGAAGACACAAACCAAATATCTGTCCATGTGCCGTGTGAGCATCATTGTACAATTTTGATACTAAATATGAGCTTACGAGGCTGGATTTTGCGGCCTATGTTCCTCTGCTGGTATTCCCATAGTGACTAACATTTTATTAAAATCACGAATCATGTCCAGTGAAGTGAACTTGCGCACGTGGACTTACATCAGCCATCATTAACAGCAATGAAAGTGTGACAGACAGATGTTATATAGCTCTATACTTATTATTCAACTTGTGTTTCATTTTTTTTCTATTATACAGGAGCGTTTTTAAAAAGAAGATGTTAATGGAGACAGCCACTATTGGCTTATAGTGTCTAGAACTATATAGAGTTCTCTCTATACTACTTGTGTATGTCCTCATACCAATATTTTCTTTTTTAAACTTTATGACCATCTTTCATTTATTTAGTATTCATTTATCATATTCATTATCATAATAAAGAATCATTCATAATAATTCAACAAAATTGTTTTTCCTTAAATGGCGCCTGTTTTTTCTGCACATGAACAAGACATAATTTGACAAGGGGTTTGGGTCTTCAAAGCAACTGTTGATGTAGCTTCAAAAGTAAAATATGTGTACTTAAGCCCACTTTTGGTGAAGTTTAGATACGATGTGGGTTTTTTTTCATTCTGATTAGATGTGTTGCCTTTCTATGATATTCTTTATACCTGTATGTATTTAAATTAAATCTCCGCGGACGAAGTCTGGAGGGAAATTTCTAGCTTTGCTTCATTATGTCCGTGCGTGCGCCCGAAATAAACAGGCTGATAACTCAAAGACTACTTGAGCTATTGATTTGCAAATTAAATATGTCTTGTTTGAGGAAAAAAGTACGTCTCAAAATTTTTTTTTGTACTTTTGCCTACTTTTGACGAACTTACGAGCGTTACATATTTAACCTTGTAAACACTCTTCAAGGAGAAGTATTTGACCTATGGTCACCAAACTTCATATTTAGCTTCGTTGTACTACTCTCCAAAGCTGATTAGATTTTGGTGTACTTTGGCTTACTTTTGATGAAGTTATGATGTGTTTTTAAAAACAAATTATTACGAATTTGTCTCCTGTGAACAGTTTATGACTTATCATCACCAAACTTCACATTTGGTATGTCTATACAAAGGGATCCAACTGCTAGCTGCAAAGTGTAATCTGGCTGCACGCTAGCGCACCTAGCGGCGAGTTGGTACAACTACTACAAAGCATTATCTGTCTTATCTTATCTACAGGAAAGATGAGTGAAGTGTATAAAAAGTCAATTAAAAGAGGTGGTGATTATTGTTATTGCAATAGGATGTCATAATTCAAGGAATAATTGTTCATTATCATTATTTAAATTTCCAAAAGATATTGAAAGGTTCGTAAAAATAACAAGTATATATCATTACAGTAGACACCAGCTGGAAGACACATTAACATTCCACTAGCTAGCACAGATCCATGCTTGTTTAAAAATGGGTCATGCAATATCAGAAAACACATCTCATGTAGATTCTTTAAAGCAATCCATTGACTTTCTAAATAACTTAAAACTTGCAAATAACCACCCTATTTATTGTATACGAGGCTGGAAAATATCAATCAATGCAACAATAGGATTGTGGACTGATTTCCGTAAAAATTTTGATTTTCATTACCTTTTAACAAATAGACTTAATCAGGATTGTGTAGAAAATCTTTTCTCGATCATAAGGGGCAAAGGAGGAAATAGAGATAATCCCAGTCCTGTTGAGTTTAGAGCTAGTTTTCGGCAAGTTGTGTTTGACCAGATTTTAGAACAATCTGCAGATTTAGACCAAATTTTGCTAAGTCTAACAAACATGACAGCAAACACTAAAATCATAGACAATTCATGTGGCGCTGCAGATGTTGGAAACAATAGAGGGTCTGAAAATCTACCATCTAGTGAAAGCCTTTCAGGTTTAGAATATCTTTTTTTGATGAAACCACCAACAGAACTTCCAGAACAAAATGTTGGAGCATACATGACAGGTTATCTCCTGGCTAAATCAAAAATAGGTACCTGCAACACATGTAAAAAGTAATGTCAATATGATAAACCCCCACATACAGATCAATATATATTTTTGAAGAAAAAGGCCTACCAGATAGAAAATACATTAGTATACCCAACAGAAGCGTTTATAGAATTTGCAGAAAATTTAGAAATTTTGTTTTTGCATGTGTTTGACACTGTTAAATTTCTAGATGGAATACTTGACTAATGACAAATGTGAAAGATGTACAGAAAGATTTTTTAGAATGTCAGAACACCAATTGTCAGATTAAGTTACATGAAATGATTAAATTGTATTTCAAAGTTAAAATGTTCCATGCTTTGAAAATCTCAAACCCTGAAAATAAAAACAAAAAAGGTGTTAAAGGGAACAGAAAATTGATGAAACTTAAACATGTATGAAATCAGTATTATTTAAATATTGTACATGTACTGAAATGAAGGAGTATGAATTCTAATATAGCTTTCACTTTAAAAACGTGATATAAATTATTGACAAATGTTGTTATGGCTAACATGCATATATTGTTATGAATTTGCAATGAATATTGAATAAATGACTAAATATATCAACTTTTTTCTTCACAATTTGTGCACAAGATCCATTTAAACTATATATAAAGAGACAGCCAATATTGTTAGTTGTACCAGTCTGCCACTAGGCGGAGCTAGCGCTGCTAGATTACACTTTTCATATACATGCTGTATAGGCAGTGAGACTTCTTATAGTTATTTAAGTTCTTTTGGTCTATATCACTCTCCTCACGTGATTTGATATTGGTGTACTTTGGCCTACTTTTGAAAAATTTATGGAATACTCGAATAAAACTATTATTACCACTGCATTGGGAAAAGTATTTCACCTATGGTCATTAAACTTTACAGTTTTGTCCAATATACTTGTCGCCACAGTTGAATTGACGTTGGTGTGCTTTGGCCTACTTTTGACAAACTTATGAACGTTATGTAATAAACCTTGTTACCGCTCTACAGGGAGAAGTATTTGACCTATGGTCACCAAACTTCATAATTAACTTCATTGTACTACTCTCCAGAGCTGATTACATTTTGGTGTACTTTGGCCTATGTTTGATGAAGTTACGATGTGTTTTAAAAACAAATTATTAAGAATTTGTGTTTATCTGTCTCCTGGGAAGAGTTTATGACCTGTCATCACCAAACTTGACATTTAGTATGTTTATATCACTCTCCTCACGTGATTTGATTTTTGAGTACTTTGTCCTACTTTTGAAAAATTTACGGAATATTTGAATAAAACAATTGTTACCACTATACTGGGAAACGTATTTCACCTATGGTCATTAAACTTTACAGTTTTCTTCACTATACAAGTCCCCGCAGGTGAATTGATGTTGGTGTACTTTGGCCTACTTTTGACAAACTTATGAGAGATATGTGTTAATATCTTGTTACTGCTCTACAGAGAGAAGTATTCGACCTATTGTCACCAAATTTCACATTTAGCTTCATTTTACTACTCTCCAGACCTGATTAGAATTTGATGTACTTTGGCCTACTTTTGATGAAGATACAATATGTTTTTAAAAATAAATTATTACGAATTTAGATTTTGGTGTACGTTAGTCCACTTTTGATGAAGTTTAAATACAAGGTGGTTTTTTTTATTTTTTCATTTTACTACTCTCCAGACCTGATTAGAATTTGATGTACTTTGTCCTACTTTTGATGAAAAATACAATGTGTTTTTAGAAACAAATTATTATGAATTTAGATTTTGGTGTACTTTAGCCCACTTTTGATGAAGTTTAAATGCGATGGGTTTTTATTTTCATTCTGATTAGATGTGTTGTCTCAATGATATTCTTTATACATGAAGCACCACGCCGTAACCCGTGGTCAGTAAGATGCCCCGGGGTGCAGTGAAATGCAAACCCTGGCATGTCGTAATGCCCAGTTCTCCCGTGATATTTCCGAATATCGGTCGTTGCTAAAAGCCAGACCACCAAAAGAATGACGGCGATGTGCATTTTCGTTTTGTCACAATGTACTAGGTTGGAAATCGAGTTTTGATAAATTAAGAATAAATAAGATGTTTCTATTGTGACAAAACTTAAACATTTTATTTATGAATATTGACAAAATTTGATACCTCAGCAGCCTACCAGTCATCACGGTATCCCGGGGTGTTGATGTTGAAAAAAAAAAAACTAATTAGCTCAAAAATGAATTTTTTATTATTTTCACAGGCTGGGGTATCACGGTAACTGGGGTTATGGCGTGGTGCATCACATGTATGTACAATGAATTTGAATTACTAATTTTAAAATTGATTGACCTAAAAGGGCCTGATCGAGGAAGGAGAGATTTATGGCATTCCCGACGACTACTTGTTACTAATTTAAAATTGATTGACCTAAAAGGGCCTTATCTAGGAAGGGAAGATTTATGGCGTTCCCGACGACTGCTTGTTCATACTTGTAATCAAAGAACCTCATGTCCACAAAGTTTTCAGTAACATCACTATCTATATGGCTAATACTCTGGTAGGGGACAGTGGGCACGAAACGAGACTATTTGATTGAAGAAAACATCAGCTTGGGTACATCTTCAGAACAGTCATTGAAATGTTTCCTGTATTTTTCAAGCAAATAGTAAGAATGCCAAACATCCTAATCATCAGAATGTCCTTGTAAAACTTGGCTATGAATTACTGAATGAAAGCTGTATGGTAGATGTTGATGTTAGACAGAAATACATGTTTTCAAAGGGTCCTTGAAGTGTGCACCCTATGTTTTTTCAGCAGATTAAAATGTGGAGCACATTATTGAAGGCCATTTTAATGATGTTATAACAAAAACATCTACAATAAAAGCAGGAGAGTGGAACTTAAGTCCCCCTTTTGCATTGTGGCAAGACAGTTGTATTGGCGTCAAAATGTCCTTTCCTGTGTGATGATGGCCTGGTTCTAATAAATCCAGAAATCGGTTATTTATGGTACAGCACATCCCAAATTACAGATCACATTTTTAAAGCTTATCTCACATTTCGATTTCTTTTCTATCTGCTTACACATGATAATTAAAATGTTCTAATAATTAGTAAAATATTTATTTCATGGTTACATTTAAGCAGTAATAAAGCAGGGTCATGTAGTAATGACTCAATTATGATTACATTGAGGTAAGATAAATTTAATGTTTGACAAGTTTACAATCTGTCAGTCAGAACAATAATTGCATGGTGAATCACTGCAATCAAATTTGAGTTATTTATACTCACAAAGCGCACAAAATTGCAATGGATCATAACTTAAAACTGAGTTTTCAGTATCAGACCAGACATAGTTGTAAAATTGCACCATTGTTGCGTAATCTTCTGGTCCTTCCGAATTATCTGGTTCACCGGGATACCAGTTTTCGTAGCTGCAAATATATAAAGATCACAATTTGTATACCGGTATATGAGAAACAAATACAAAAACTGTAGCTAATATAACAGTGTAAGTATATTAATAATCATGAGTTACCTAAACACATTGAATTAAAAACGTTATAGGCTTGGATAATTAAATTTAATACCCAGTGGTAGATAGTTTTTTTGCAGCTAGATAATCTCCCATGTCCCACCAGAGGTTTGTGTTGCTTCCTATGCTCATATCCATGAGTCCTATCCAGACATATTGACAGTGTGAAGCTGAAATGTGTTAAACATGGATAAATATGATATACACTAAGTCTAAAATTATGTTGATTTTTTAAAAATATATATAATTATGTCATTAGACTTATGACTACAAGTCACGTAAGGACTATGCTGCGGTGAAGGGCTCAGATCACGAAATGTGTACAGTTCGGTCTGAACAAACAGATAGTTTTTAGGCGGAATTTTGATGGATTGAAAATTTGGAATTTCCCTGTTGAAATTCTTTTTAGATAATTCAAATCGCATGTATTTTCATCTTTATCATTGCAAATTTTGCATAAACCTTTGTATTTATTCATAGATTTTAGGCGACATTCTGTATATGTACACCTATTTAATGTTCCAAATTCAATCTCTCGACACAGAAGAATATGAAAATAAACACAATCACAAGAAATTGATGTAATGTGATTTAAAAAGCAGTATCAATATTCAGCTACACAACTAGAAGTAAGTGGTTTTAATGGTTTGAATATATTTGTAAATAAAAACACACACATATGTCATGTACTTAAAAGAACAAGTTTAATCACTGTCTTCTGAATAAACAATTGATAAACAATATATTCCTGTCAGTTTTAATAATGCGTTGATCAACCACATTTCTTTTTATCTTAGAACCTCTATATGCAAAGAAAAAACTAACCTGTAGTGTCCAAAAAGTTGTTTAGATAGAGTTGCTCTGCTTCAGTTTCTATTGCTGCTAGGTGAACGTAAGGACCTTCATTTCCACACAAGAATTTACACTTGTTGCGTGTATCAGTAAAACTAACTGTCAATACTTTATGACATGTGTTAGTTGCCGAATCATAAGTAAAGCCTTGAGTAGTTGGACACTGAAATAGATCATACAAATTCGTATACATACTATGTATAACTGTATTATATGGCCCCATTATATAAAGAATGTTTCGAACTCTGGAAAAGATAATGATGATAATGATTATATTCCTCTCTTTTATATGGCAAGCAAGCTCCTACCCACTTTATTGACAAAGGCTGAAGCCATCTGCTTCCATTTGACCATATCAAGTGGCCCTGATGGGACTCGAACTCACGACCCCAAGGTTGTAAGACTAGAATGATACCATCATCCTAAGCAGGGGCCTGTTACAAGTTTACATTGACGAACTGTTGTCTCTGTAACCCCCAGCCTACATACTTTGTCAGTTATCATCTCAACCCAGAGGTTTCATGCTAGCATGAAAATGAAGAAATTTGAACTCCCAAAATTTCCATCCATAGGTGATTCAAACTGACGACCTCCGGGTGTGCATACATTGAATATTCAAATATGTGCATGCTTAGAAATATAAACTCAACAAATTAAGAGGAGACTTTTAGAAAGCAAATTAAACCTCATGAATTTCATTTTTTGTTTAATTATAAGGGCATTTATTTTGTGGCTGTTGCGTCCATGTATAGGACGCAGGGCTGCTAATACATACATATAAACTGTAGTGGATAATAGATTTTCAACTTACTTCTAATGGTGCTGGTGTAGGTGCTGGTGCCGTAGTAGGTGCTGGTGGGGGGGCTGCTGTTGTGATTTCAAGTGAACGCACATAAGTAACTTGGTCAGGCAAAGAACATGGTGAATCTGTGTAACCAAGATCAACATCGTTAAAAATCCTGCATTCCACTTTCCTTGATTCAATTTTATTACAAGCCACTGCTGTACAAGCATCCTCCATTAAACAAAAATGGGCACATTCTATATTGGAACGTCCTTCAAGAATAGTGATAGACCGAGAACCATCAAAATAACTTGATGCAAGGCATCGTCTATGAAAGACATCTTCATGATATTCACCATTTGTGGAAGAAATTAAACTTGCAAAATAGAATAGCAATATTATCATGTTAAGTATTAAGATTTTTATCCACAAATAAGTGTACACTGATTGTTTATATGAAAAGCAACAGTGGCAAATAGTGAAGTAAATTAGTAGTTGACTCTTTTTATGTGAGTACAATTTGCCATTATGGGTTATGGAATGAGTAAAATTAGCAGAACAAAATTGCTATGATATTTTTATTATCAATGCATGGCTGATTCCCACGAAAGTTTATAATTATTTAGTTATTGATGATGGTTGTTTTTATTACCATAAATATGAATTATTCATTTTTGTATTGTCAATTACGTTTTATGGTAATAGTTATGAAACCCTGTGATGATGGGAAAAGGCACTTTTGAATTGATAATATGGTTCTTGTTTCAAGTGGGGGCTCACACGATCTGCTGTTCCAATGGACCTCGGGCATTGGACAAACAGATTTTAAATGAGTTATGTAGACAATAGTTTTACACAGAAATTTATAATGATCGGTGTCTTTACTTAACATATATGATCTTTTTTTTGTAATGAATGCATGTATTCCAAAAGCTGTTCATGACATTATGAGTGATGAAGATACTGTACAGCAGACACATGCTGAATTCTCTATTCATTGATGAAATGATGAAGAGTTCAACATACATTGTATAAAATTTGTTTTTTTAAATCCAAATAATTATCCCTATTTAGTGGTCATATGTACTCATTTGTGTAGCCTTTATATCCTTCATGAATAATGCATGTAACACCATACGAGGATATTTTGCTTCCTCTGATTTCGTTTGCATTCATTTGCATTTGATCAATAACCAATAATAACTTTGTTGCTGGTACTTTATCGATATTTGATAGCCTTTATCCTTGAAAATAATATGTAAATTTCAAACAAGAATGTGCCAGTAATCAGAACACATTGTTCTTAGTCTTTCTAGCAGAATATTTATGTTTAGAATAGCAAAGTTCTCAGACATGATTCTCAGAAATATTTGATAACACAAGTTTTATTAATCCACACAGAGGGACTTATTTTTTAGATTGTGAAAAGTATTTTTGTATGGTGTGGGAGTGGGTCAGGCATCCACTGGTCCAGTGGGTGCACACTCACCCCCTTTTTGAGAGGTGATTTTCGTCCTTAGGTGGGATTCAAAACTACATCCTCTGGGTTAGGGTGATAACTGACCAAGTATGTAGGCTGGGGGTTACAGAGACAACGGTTTGTTCCTGTAACCTTTAACAGCTAATGCTTGGGATGATAGTGTCATTCTTGTCTAACAACTTGGGGTCGTGAGTTTGAGTTCAGTCAGGGCCACTTGATATAGTTAGATGGAAGCTTAGGTCTTCAGCTATGTCAGAACAGTGATAGGAGCTTGCTTGCTATAGAAAAGACAGAGAGTGAAGAATATAATTGTATCCACAAGCAAACTTGGGGGGAAAAAAACACGTTAGAAAACATTTAAACTGGGTACTGTGAATATCCATAAATTGGATTTCTGTACTGTTATATCAATATAATGTCTTCAGCTAGTGTACAATAGTAAGCATGAAGTCAGCAGAATAAGATTAATGCCTAAGGCACAACAGGCCACAAGGTCAGTCTACTACCAGTCAACTGCTAAAAACTTATACAGACCGTTGTGTACACAGTGCGTACAACGCAAATTGCATGTGAGTACAACGCACGTGCGAAATATGTTGATCTCACGGCAAAGTCAATTAAATCATTTCCACTGCCAACACACTCATAACGCACCGAGCCTGTCCAACTTGTACCCATAACTTTGTGATTGTCTCTGAATGAGGAAACCGCCGTAGACACTGCAGACGAGAAAAAAATGTGAGGCAAAACTGTCTGAATCAAAATTGAAAAAAGAAACAACAAAAAAAACACAACAAACATTAAGATTATGTATAGTATTTGGATATGACAAACCAAATATATTGCAAGATATTTCGTGATAGTACGCTATAATGCATCCATGAATATTCAATAAATATGTTGCATAATGAGCTTCATGGTATATGAAACAAATGCATTTTCTCTGTTGCCATACGTGTTTGGTAAAGTCATTGCTTATTTTGCCATTCACAAATTTTTTTACCATCATAAAAAGCATGTTTTACAATAAAATGAATATGTTAATGATGTCTTAGTATACAAGGTGTGCTGGTGCAATAATGCAAGGCCATATGGTAATTATCTTCATGCTCAGTGAATATGCTCCAGTTACGTGATAGTTCGTGATAAATATAGCTTTATATTGGAAATATTTGTTTGTTCTACCTTGGTAATTCTAATGCCTATCATGATTGAAAGGGAATCATAGTTCTCATGAAAATATGGTATAACATAATTATGATGCTTTATGAAGTATGAAGGTTCTTCTTAGTAGTTGGAATATCCATAATCCTCATGAGTGTATTTTTCAGTTGCAACTAGTGGTAAATATACAATGCACATAGTGGAAGTTAAAGAAGCCATCCCAGCTTGTTTGACAATTGTGAGGGGTTCAAGATGAAGATGTCAAATGGCACTTTGTCTGCAGGGTAACATGCTCGTAAGATAGCATGCCTCAATAAAGTTGAATAAACCCAAGCCCATCCTTTCACAGATCTTTGTCTTGGATATTAATTGTAAATTTTAATGATATCTGTCTTCCTATAATCTTGGACATTCTGAATTTCTTCACTTTCTAACCAGTCCGAATAAATCTTTATTTCCAATATTGGCACAAAATATATATTACTGCTTCTAAAGTACTAGTCCCATACTCATATCACTCCACCAAGCCATGAAGGACTTGTTATATTAATTCACTGTATTGTAACAAAAGTCCCTTTGCAAGAAAGAAGAGGATGCCTTTTTCATTATTAATTAAAAAGAACAAGTTCTGCTACTTTTAGTTCTGTCAGTGAAGGAAATGTCAGGTACCAACGGCCATTCCTTTCAGTTCACATCAGGTGAAGCACAGATGAGGTACCCTTGTGTGCAGAAGGAGGTGACATATGACATGAATCTAGAGATTCTCTTTTCCACCACCTGTGCAGGAACCTGAACAGCAACCTCAACCTCATGCCGCAAACCTTCAACACATTACAATGAAGGAAATCAAGAAAGCCAAAATAATTTGGACCATTAAATATATGATGAGTGAGGAGAAATCCAACAATCAACAAATATGCATTGAAGGGCTCAGTCCTGGAAATGTTGAGAAATTCTCTTACCTGGGGGTAGTTATCACAAAAGACCTCTAGTCAGGCGGAATATTAAGACAAATAACAAGTTTAAAAACAAGAGCATTCAACACCTTAGTCAGACAAGTCGTAGACTACGCTTCTTCAGTATGAGACACATATCAACAAGGTAACATAAACAAAATACAGGCCGTCTAGCGCAGAGCTCCTCGATATGTCACTAGTCGTTTCCAAAACACCACTGAGATGCTAATACACCTGAACTGGGAATCTCTGGAAACAAGAAGAAAGAAAACAAAACTATATACTATTTACAAAATACACAATGGCTTACTCTACATCGGAGCAACCAACATATGTTCACCTTGCTACTGCACATAATTGGAGGACTCGTCCATTGTCATATTTTGAATTTGCAACATCTGTTGCCTGCTATACAAAGTCTTTCTACCCATCCGCTATAGTACTATGGAATAGCCTGCCAATGGACATGGGCACTGCGTCATCTTTAGACACTTTCAAGGCTAGCTTTTTCTAATCTTTTGCTCTATTCTTGTTTTTAACCTGCACTACTAATAATAACAATTGCTTCTATCTTTGCTTCACCTCTAACTATCGGCCCATTCCAACCTTTAATAACACTATTTTCTTTCCTCTTCATGTACACACACAATCACAGGAGGTTGTTAATCATCAACGCTGATGTTGACCTCGTCATCCACACATTCTCCTTTATTCAAAGAATTTGATGGATACCAATAGAAACCAACACCTTGTCATTTTGGCGAGATTTTCGTTGTTTTCGCAACAACTTCATCGGGCCGAATGAAAATCTCAGAGAGTCACATGACCACCACGGTGGCAGCAGTCATGTGACAGCAGAGTCGAGTATACAAACCGTGGATATTCAAATTACCTAAGCCCAAGTCTAAGGAGAAGCCAGAGGACACCACCAGTGGGGCGAAGGCCAGTTTTCCGGTTTGCTTGCCATACTTAAGAGGTCTGTCTGAAAAACTCACCCACATTTTTTAGACAATATGGAGTGAGCACGTACCACAAACCGTTCAACACCATCAAAGCTCGGTTACCGTCTCCGAAGGACAAGTCACCAGATGGCTCTAAGTGTGGGGTCATCTACCAGGTTCAGTGTCCCCAGTGCCAGTACTCCTATGTAGGGGATCCTGGTAGAACCTTGCCCACACGCATCAAGGAACATTTGAACCCTAGACAGACCCCAACTGCCATCGGAGAGCACATGAGAGACACAGGACACAAAATTAGTGAAAAGGACTTTAATGTTGTAGCAAGGGAGGATAAAGAGTTCCGCAGGAAAGTGAAGGAGGCCATCGAAATCCGCACGCGCCGACCCGAGCTGAACCGCAACACCGGCTACGACTTGACCCCCTTATACTCGACTCTGCTGTCACATGACTGCCGCCACCATGGTGGTCATGTGACTCTGAGATTTTCATTCGGCCCGATGAAATTGTTGCAAAAACAACGAAAGTCTTGCCAAAATGACAAGGTATTGGTGATATTGGTATCCATCAAATTCTTTGAATCATGAATAAAGAAACACACGATGATCTAAATATACATTCAGTTATTTCTCCTTTACTTCCAATGATGATGTTTCAAACCTTGATGAGGTAGTTGGAGGTTGCTGTCCAAAAAAAAATCATCTGTCTGTGTTCTTTTTGGTTTGTAGAAATCACGGATAATTAGAATTGAATCAGGAAAAATCAGGAAAAATGGAAATGAAAATCCTATGACTACCTGTTTGGTAGAATTTACAATGATAAGATGGTCATTTGCCAAAACACATTGCCCGCAAAAGGCTAGTGTTGATCTCCTGAATTTAGTGTATCCCGTGCAATGACAAATTTTCAATAAATTATATAACAAGATTAAGATTAATTATTTATTATTCACAAATATGCAGTTTATTTCTTTAAAGATATTCCTCAGCCAAAAACATATCATATTGGTTCTATAAAACCCACTATCAATAGACGACACCTTATCTATTGCAAGTGTAATGAAAATAATATTTATATTCTTCACATTTAATACTTATTTCACCTTTTAAAATACCATGCCGTCTTTTTAATTAAAACACAACGTCATGTGATGTTTCAAAATCCAATGATTTTCGGCAAACTTACTGCAGATTTCCAACAGCAGACATCCTATTTGTGAAATAATTCGGAGACAGGTAAAGCTTTGGAAGGTAGTGGACTTGAACTTATGATCTCCTGTTCACACCATGATACCAGACATGTGTGCACACGGACAGACCCCTTAGATCATTAGGCTAACCTCCCTGCACATTTAGAGCCATCTTCATACATGGCCAACTTCTTGTAGTTCTATTTCTGTCCCATTGCCCATCTAGCCCCCATTCCCAAACCTTTCTACTACGTCAGGTGCATGTGCCACTTTCTACAGGAGGTCACCATGTTCTGGCTCACTTTCTTTACATATTTAACATTGGCGAGATAGGTGGCTTGTTACTTGCACCATAAAGTTGATCAAAGTTACGCCTGACGAAAATCATTCAGTTTACACCAAGTACGAGGTTCAGAAGTCTCGTTAAAAGGCATGTCCCGTGTACAGGACAGTCACGCCTCTGCACGTAAAAGAACTCGCCTAGTTTGATTTGAAAACAATATCTAGTGTGATCCCCCACCGTCGAGGCTCAGTTGGTTGACTAAGGCCTAGAAAAAATGATTGTTTGGTTTCGGTAACATGATTTTGAAAAATAGGTAAGTAAGGTAGGTAATTTTATTTTTTTTCTTTATTTTTTTACCACAAAAAATTAGGTTAGGTAGGGGCCACTTCTTTTTTTTACTCCACATAGAAAACGAAAGTGACTGCACACACAACATGATGGTAAACTTTAACAAAAATGATGAATTACATATGATTTTTTTTTATTGGATCGCTAAAATTAGTATATTATTTTATCTCTGAATCCATAGGTTCGAAGTTTTTATAAAAAGAATAAATAAAAAGATTAGGTTAGGGGGGTTAAAATGGGCTAGCTAGGGTTACCGGAACCACATGATCATTTTTTCTAGGCCTAACCTGCCTCTGAAGGTCCATATAAAAAATATACATGTACCACATGGCCTCCCTCTGCTATAATCATCAGCAAGTTGATGGCTGATACAAACAATAATAGGGCTTCATCAGACTGTCAAAATATCCAAACATAATAAGTCTGAGCAATACATGTATTACAGGATTAACAAGTTGTTGTTTGGGTAGGGTGAAACCTTACAAATTTCTCTTGTAAATATACCCATTTATTATTGTTTGTTCAACAGGTTATCAGAGTGGATTGAATCAAAGTCAGATTGAAAAGAAACTACAAGGTACTGTCTCTTTCAGTATACATGTATGAATGTTGACTGCAAGTCATTATAACAATTATTATTGAAAATGATTATTGAAAAGCTCATTTTGGTTATTTTGAAAAAAAAATATTATCTATGTATTATCTATGTATTATTATAATGTATTATCTATATTTTACAGAACTGTGTCTTACAAACCTCAACCAGCTATCCAGTGTTCAATTGGTGAAGATGGATGAAAACAGTAATCTCATGCCAACTGGTAATGCTCTATGCCATTTTGAGGGCACGTATTTGGGTTGCACAGCTATCACAAACTTTTTTCTGTTCACTATTTCAAATCCTTTACATCTCGATGTTTTAACACATTCAGCAATGTTTAAAAAATTATCGAGTGTAAAATATTGGCTAACAATGTAATTCAGTAAACAGATACATTTAGTTACAATTGAAACCAGACTTGGGGTCAATTATAATTGTAATTGGCATAATTGCAATTAATTACACTTTTCCTTCTTTGATGATCCAAGGAGGAATACAAGAGCAGGACCCTGACCATCGATTTAGATGTTGTCAGCACCTGCTGATCTCTAAATCTTTAATCGTTGTGTTGTTATGTTTTCATTCATGTTCTGTATTATATACATGTAATGTTGAAAACAGTACTGTTTTCTAATTTAAGTTTGTCCATTTTGCATTATATTCTGAAGATGACTGCAAGGTTGAAAATATTTAATTTTTGATAAAAAATATTTAATAAAAAAATATGTTGGTTGTGTGTGTGTGCGTGTGCGTTAATTTTTGATAAAAAATATTCAATAAAAAAATATGTTGGTTGTGTGTGTGTGTGGGTGCGTGTATGTGTGCGTGTGCGTGTGTGTGTGTGTGTTAGTCAACTTATGAATGGTCAACTTGATTTTTTTAATTCAAATATTTTAATGAATTATTTTAGAATCTGGACGTCTAATGGCAAGATACTGTATTGCTTTCGAAACCATGAAGAATTTCTTTAATATTACTGGAAATGAAACATTGGAACAAATGGTAAATGAAAGTTGTTCTTTAATTTTTATATCATTTTTTAAAACTCAGTAGAAAATGTGAACAACACTTAGTGATATATAAAATCAACTCATGTGTATTGAAACATATACAAATATATAATTTGTATTTTCTTTATTATAACAGTTGGATTTGCTTTGCAAAAGTGGAGAATTCAAAGACATTCAGTTGAGAGTCAATGAGAAAAAAGTGCTCAATAATCTAAACAAAGATAAAAATCGTATCACAATAAGGTAATTTGTAAAAATATCATTTCTTTCATAACAACCATTTTGCAAGAAATATGTTGGCCATTTTTTTAATTACAAAATTCACCGTGTTGGTGCCTTTATAGCCAGTAGACGGCGATTTTGTGCCACTTACTGGTATAACAGTGATTAGTTAGTACCAAAGGTCTCCAAATTGCGTTCATTTTACCTCAACTTGGCATGGTGTCGCAAATGCGTAAATATTGGTCATCGACTACATGGTTCAGACAACTCATTGTTCAGATCTATACTCTACCCACAGCAGAGAAACAAATGTGTTGACGGAATAGCTAAAGGATAACAGGAGGAAGTTCCAGAACTATATGAGGCTATATACTGAGATATTTGATGAACCGTGAACTAGAGGAGGGCATTGAAGCTGACAGTTCAGGCATCCATGGCCTAGTGGATAGGGAGTTGGACTCGTTCAATTCCCGGTTGGGTCTGATGGTAAGTTTTGAGCAAACTTACCTCTAGCAGGTTGTACACTGCTCCGTGGTACCTACACGTTAAATAGGTACAGATCAAGTGAGTGAACGCAAATGTGAGTGATTAGCAGGTCTGCGCTACGGTAGCCAAAAGATGTTGTGTATATGCTCCCCAGGGAGTTGAGAAAGATTTAGTGTGACAAGGATGCCAATGACCTGGTGTAGATGTAGAGTCGTCTGATCCTTCGGGGAAGAAGACCATAAACCAGACTTTTTACATTTATTTTTATTTCCCAGATCCAACTCCTCTTTCCCATGATGTCATGATGACGGAGACCAGCCTATGCTGTCCTTCTTAATCTTATGAATGAGGGTTTTGCCATGAATACATAGATGATGGAACCCTATACTTCCGTGGCCGAGTGGATTGGAGGTTGGACTCGTGACCTGAAGGTCGTGGGTTCGATTCCCGGTCGGGTCTGATGGTGGGTGTTGAGCAATCCTACCTCTAACAGGTTGCACACTGCTCCGTGGTACCTACACGTTAAATAGGTACAGGTCAGGCGAGTGAACGCTATTGTGAGTGATTAGCACGTCTGCGCTACGGTAGCGATGTGTGCTGTATGCCCCGGGGAGTTGAGAAGGATATAGTGTGACAAGGATGCCAATGACCTGGTGTAAATATGTAAAGTTGCTAGACCACGATAACAGTGAATTGCGATAACAGTGAATTGCGACTATAAATAACCACATTTACACATTTACATTTACTATGATCGTAGTAATCCTTTCATTCTTTTGCATGTATTTCCATTCGTTATCATGCTCCAGAACTGCCTTGTAGAATTAAGTAGTCAGGACTGTCCTTATATTTTGTATAAGCTTCTCTATAGTTCTCTGCCGGGCTACTTTTAATCCAGTTTCAAGATACATTGATTCAAGTTTATTGGAAACAATAACAGCAACGTTAGTACATAGCAAGTTCTTTTAGATATGCCTATTTTGTTATATCAAATGTTTGAATTTGTACACACTTAAAATTGAAAATGAAAAGCTCTAGAAACACAGGGAATATCTCTCATTTCAAACACCTCTTGCCAATGTGACCAGGTGATATTGAAAGGGCACTGGCCAAAATCTGAAGTTGCTGAAAAGGGAAGCGCCAAAGGCGTGGTTACGGCGCTAAGTATAGCTAGTGGGGTCTGGGGGCATGCTCCCCCAGAAATATTTTGAAATGGATGTCTCTAGAAACTCTCTGGTGCATTCCTTTTCTGAGAAAGTATTTTTTTTTTATTTTGATGAAATGGAGGTATTTATATCATGTTTTGTTTTTCAATGAGTAATACACGTTATTACGGTTAACTTTAACACATACATGTATTTGATTAAAAAAAACTTGATAGAAAAGGCAATCGCCTAAGTGACAGACCTGTGCAAATTGAAGCCCACTCGCCAAATGGATTAAGCACTAGGTTTTGACTGGTGGCAAGTGTGAAAGATATTCCCTGGAAACACCAAACCCACCACAAATTCACTCTTGCTTACAAATCATGATCTTCCATTGCAATCAAAAAGGTCACAACGTATGCACAATAGACGTACAAATCATACGTTGTGCGCACCACAATAAACGAGATACATTTCATATATGCGTACCCCATGCGTGGCTCGCCGTCATACGTCACAAGAACTCACCCAATAAAATAATTCATATGAACAACTCACCCGGTTTTGTCTATTTATTGCACCAGTTGGTAGGAGGTTAGAGCCAATACACTCCGCTAAGCACCTCATTGGTGACATATGCTTAGCCCAGTAGATTAATTTCTGATGCACTAGCGATGTGAATTTCTTCACAGATCGGCCGAACTCCTGTGATCACCGACCGGTGTTTGGGATTTTAACACTGCATCCCTGGCAGCTCGGAAAAAATTTAACATGAGAGTTAAAATTTTAGGTGCTCTCACCGAGCTTCTTCATCACAGTGCATCCTTGTTGCATCAGAATACGTATTGGCTGGTGTACGGCCAACTATCGGACAGCAACTGTCACCTATCAAAAATATTCTTGGAAGTTGAAACTAGTTTTTCACTGATTAACAATAGTGCGTTGGCTGGCTATCTGCCAATATGCAATTGGTGATCAGCCGGCAGTTGACCGGTGATCAGAGGCCCCACCAGAGATCGGCCGATTATCATTTGGCTATCTGTCAGGCTTTGGCGAATGTCTGGCCAACCACTGATGGGTATTTGCCTGCATGCGAACCGAAATAACTTTAACTTTTTGATACAGACTCTGTACAGTCACCTGAAGATAGCCTGAGGGAGCCCATTCACATTATCGATTCTGCCTCCGATGAAGGGAACTTGGCAACAGCAATGAAATCCACCTAGTTCCACCGATGTTGGCATATGTGACTTATGGATAATAACAATGATGTATCTTGTAATTTTGTACGTGTACATCTGATCTTTCTATTCTAGGTTTCCAATGTCAGGGAAAATAAAGACTTCTCAAATGAAAGTTAACTGGTGAGTGTATTGCCTATAATCTATCTACCAGTTATCCTATTTTCCATAGAACGTAGCAACATGTGTGTGTGGATACAGCCAGTTTCTGTACACCAAACAATATATTTTAAAGTTTGTATCTAATAATGATGAATCCAGAAACTATAAATCAGACTTTAAAAGATACTAATGTGACTGTTTCAGCTTGATCCAAACCACATTTGGCAGCCTAAATCTACAGGAATTTTCACTCCAACAAGATACAACAAAGATTTTTAGAGCTGCACTGAGGGTCAGCAGATGTAAGAATATGTGTTTTCAGAGTTTATCATTTTATCATGCATGTTCTGTACTCTACTGTACAATACGATACTCAACTTTTAATGTATATCTATATGATTAATTTCTTTTATTGTATCATTCAAGAGATATTAAAAACGTAGCAATGTAAAGTATACAGTTTCTGTGCTCCTAACAAAATGTTAGTGTCTACCGTATAATCGCGCATTAAGGCGCACGGGCCTAACATTGGGAGTGCGCCCTGTGTTCGTATTAAGCCCCACGGGCCTATAACAGAGACTAAGAGCATGTTTCAAGACAGAAATTATATATTTTTTTAAATCTAAAATCGCCCGAGGAAGATGCATGATGAGCGAACGATTTATACGACAGTAGTCGATTTTGGTTTCGTTTTCACACCACAGGTCATTAGCCTGCTCAACCCGACTCTATATTATACTTGGCGGGTGCATGCAAGCACGAGTCTTGTTTAGCGAGACTACGGGACATTTGAATTTCTGAGCATGCACTTAAGACGGAAGCGTCCATGTCATGTGCAATTTATTCTTCCTAAATAAGTAAAGTTATTTTGATTTTCCTAGCATTTGTAATGATTATTAGGATTATGCTACTAATGAATTACATATTCCGATATTTGAGAACCACAATTGACAAATACCACGGCAGGTGTTTGACAAAGAAATGCATCAAAATGCATACAGCTGAGCGATATTGAATGCCGATGTTTACCATGCGAAGTCTGTTGTGTCTGTCGTTATACCGTATCTTATGACATATACACCAGGGAAAGTTACTTTTTGGTAAATAATATGTATTGTGTGTTGGAGGTGGGGTGCGCTCCGTGATCGTATTAAGGCTCATGGGCCTATATCAGAGATCAAACATAACCCAAGGGAGACCCCAAAAATAGCGATTTTTCGGTTATAGGCACATGTGCCTTTATGCACGAGGATACGGTAAATATTTCTTCTATTTTACTCTGTTTATCAGTTGCATCATTATGATCTAAGATGATCTTTTTATGCAAGAGAATTACATGTACACATATATAGCTTACCCAGAAATGTTCATGATGCTGGTACAAAAGTGTACGTGTGTTGGTTTGAAAATGCTTGTTGACAGCCCCCGTGTCTATGGACCCTGTTCACAAAGTATTTTTCATCTATCACCTTCAAAGCGAGTTCTATTACAATACAAGTAACAGTACCGGTCAATTTGTAAAATTGCAATCACAAGAGAGACCATATGATGAATGAAGCATGCATGTAATATGACACAAACTGATAAATACTAAGCATTAATTATCATTGATCAATTATAAAGAATTGATAAATAAATGAGTTATCTAACCCCTCCATTGCACTGTCGTTAGCTGGACGAAGACGAAACAACAACTGTTGTTACTTGTGATCAGGAAGCTATTGCTTCGAAATTTAAATTAAAATAAATATATTTATGTACTTTTTAACTTTTGGATTTTTCGAGCAGTAAACAAATATATACAATCAATGATTCCATATACTGCATACCTGATTAACAGAACATTAATTCATTCAGTTAAAGGTTTTAGTCATTTTTATGATGGCTTCATTTGAGATTAAATATGGATGACTTTTGACGTAGGTCCATAAAGAAATGTTATACCGTACATGTATTGTTTTGAGCCTATTTGTGGTTTAATGATATATAAATGAATGCAACACAGATAATACTTGTGTGTTAGAACTGTAATCATTGAACCATCTATTTTTTCTCTTAGGTCTTGTTGAGACATTATGGGCTGCACCCACCATGGGATTTCAGGCCCTGTTGAGTGCCGTACTTCTTGCAAAGTGCTTCAAGGCGCGTATGTGGGAAAATTCACGCCATTTGTCCCGACAACTTACAGGCATTGGTAAAGATAAAAGATTTATTGGAAAAAAGTGGAAATAACAAATAACATTTTGTGTGTGGATGGTAGTTCAATTGTAATCAAATTTAGTTTTGTAAATATTCATTGGGACAAGTGTGATTCCATCAATGACATCATGAAAGAATACAAATTTATCACTGGATTTTTCACATTTTAATTGACCGCACCCTAATATGGCTACAACTTCAAATGTTTCAAATATTAGAGATACAATTAGACCCAGCTAAGTTAAATTCGTGGGAAGTAATAGAAAAAAAATCCAAAATTTTGGGGTTACAACTTTAGATTATAATATACAGAAATGTGTGACATTTCATGAAGGAAATTGTTATTTTGCCCTAGTTGTCCATCAATTCGAATGAAAACTTATGATAAAACGGTCTCAAATTATATGACTTAAGAATTAAAGTGCTTTTTTTTTTTAAATATTACCTAGGCTGGAAGTATTTTTTACACTTAAGTAGCTATATACATGTAATACATATCTTTATTGTAATACAAATAAACAAAAACAACACTAAATACCTTGTTAACAGTAGGGAAATTACTTAGTTGATAAAAAGGAAAGTACAAGAAATACGTAGTTTTTTCTTGAAACTGTGATACCTACATGTATATGTAAGTGTATATATTATAAACTGCAGAACATGACTAATGGAAAATTAAGCTGTATCATTTTATAAATATTTTATGATTAATATCCCTAAATAAATAGATAGTTCAATACCAGGTACATTCAATTTTACAACCTAAATAAAAGATCTTATGCGAATGAGACTTGCCTATATAATACAATAGATGACAAAGCCTTTGTAATCAAAGTTAAGCAATACAAATATCAACAATTTTACTATTGTGCAACATATAATATTTTAATACAGCGTAGCCAATTAGTACTTTTGATGAACACAAATTAGCACCTTTAAAAAAAGTAAGCACCTTGAATAAACAAAATGAAAGTAGACTTGAATGAAATAAAAAAAAATTAAAAAATAGCATTTGTGTATATGCAGTCTAGATTGATAATTGGTCCTATTGAAATATTAAAGCATATACTGGACTATGTAACAGCCATGACTTGTCATCTAATTGTGACCGATTATGCTTTAGTAGCAGTTTGATCGTCTTTGTCAGCTTCCTCAATTGCAATGTTAGTTGCAGTTTTTCTCAGGTGTAGAAACAAAACCATGTAGCCTGTTATAGACAGCACCAATATGCCAGTGAGAATGTACACTTGTAATGAAAAGCAGAGGTGACTGCTATAACCAAACACCAATGCCATGGCAATACCAGACCAGAAGTTTTGTGCTGCGAAAGCTTCGGCCTTCTTATCAGAGAAGCTAGATCCCATAAATGCTAAAAAAGTAAATGGGATAATAAATGTTCCAATCTTTCAAAGAGCTCTTTTTTACACTGTATTATTTCATATGTATACATTGATCATGTTTTATGAATACTTTTATTAGAATTGATTTAAGTATTTAATTTACTTGAATTTTTTTTTATATATTTTTACACAATGTACACTAAGTATGAGATTTTTTCTAAGACTAGTTAAGAAAGACTTGTGCAAATTCTACAAAATCCCATTTACTTGAATTTCAATATCCATTACTGATGATATAAGAAAGAATACTGCTCAGTAGTAGACTAACCTTGAAATTGTACAATGTCAACAGAATTAACCATTCCTGCAACAATAGCAATGAGAAAAAAAGCCCAGAGCTGATCTGGTTGTGGCTCCCACATGAGGAACACTGTTGTCACTCCCAACCACAGGATCAATGCTGTTAGGAACTGCCAATTACGGTGCACATGCTGGCCTAACTGACCTAGAGGTTTTGAATGAGAAACAATAGGTTAGGGCGTTCTATGGGGTTATGATGATCAACAATATCTAATGTACTCAATATGAGTTTTTTCTTCAAGATGATTGATGATTATTACGTTTTTATTATTAAATGGGATAATTTTCCAATCATTTTCAACACCCACATAATATTTCTACATCACTTTTGGAAGTGAAATATTTTCCATTTTACTGCCCTCCTATTGTCATCATTACATAACAGTGCAGTCATATGACCGCAGCTGAAGTGCGATTTTGGTCTCAATGTTCAATCTGACCGTATATACATAAACACAAGTTTGATGTAGGTGTGTATAGTCTGCACAACAGCACATCTAAATTGCGTGAAACTTATGTAAAAGCTTGTGTCCAATTTCAATGAAGGTTTTAGTCAACTTAAAACATTCTCCAAATTACTCGTCCAGTTGTAAATTACAATTTATTTATAACAACCAGACATTTAACACTTAGACATGTTACCCCATTTTTAATGCCTTGTGTGTGTAAATTGCACTGAAACAAGAAAATGTGTGTCTAATGCACGAATGCAGTATGTGCAGATACTTGGGTGTTTCAAACTACATATAAAGTCTTTCAAAAATCGTGGATATTACAGGCTATTTCAAACATATATCATATTTGCCCTGTATATCCTATTGACTGGGATATTGTGTGTAACTACTATTAAATGATTTACACATTGATTAAACTCTTTGATACACATTTCTTGCCTTTCCATTGGGAGGAAAGTTTAAGACTCCATGTTGACAGCATGATGGTGGGTTCCAATGCCAGATTTGCTACTGAAAAGTGTTACTTTGCAAAGGTACGTGTAGTAAATGATAAAATGTTGATGAATTAACCTGAAATATAGCTAGCTGCCATACTGGCCAGCCCTCGTGCAGCCATGATGTATCCAACCATGTCTATGCCCAGAGAACAGGTGATGAATGCCTGCAACATATGCATGCAATGGGATATCATTTTTCATTTCATTTCTTTGGGGGTTTTCAAAATATATAAATAAAACTTGCAGAAGTTATTCCACAAATGTTTATATTGGAATTTCATGCATAGAACTTAATTCTATGGTATACATAGATATATTGGAATTAATTGACTTGGGTGTAAGTCTTGACATTGGAGAATTTTTTCTCCAAGTCTATATGGCTATATATATCACAGGGTTCGAGTCCCGGCAGAGGCTATGTGATATAGCCCTTTACACTTGGAGAAAGAATTCTCTAATGTCAATATTAATTCTATGTATTCCTTAAAATGTTTTGCAGAACTTCAAAGTAAATGGTTTTTAAAAGCTACGCAGCAATGTTTTCATGAATTAATAGAGACTACAAAATTTTACCTTTGTAAAACTTGCACTGACAGTAGCCCGTCTCATGTATATGAAGAAAAACACTGGCACTAGGATCAGTAATTTATAATGCATAAGAGACTTGAAATTGTTAACAAGTTGTGAGCAGAGCGACCCACTGTTTTTGTTGTCCGTCTTCTTAATATTTTTTAGTAAAAGGACAGTCAGGATTACACCTGAAATGTGATTCACTGAAAATTATTAACTATAATAGTACTAAAATATAGACAGACATACATAATTATATATTTTAATCGGGATAATAGTTCAATTATTTACATTGAGCT
Source organism: Streblospio benedicti (assembly GCA_019095985.1). Taxonomy (NCBI): domain Eukaryota; kingdom Metazoa; phylum Annelida; class Polychaeta; order Spionida; family Spionidae; genus Streblospio; species Streblospio benedicti. The sequence continues at coordinate 36,192,420 of CM032660.1, forward strand.
TTCGATGGGAACTTCTATCTGACAATAACGTCACAAATGACGTCACAAGTCGTCAGTGTACGCGCGAGAAAGTCCCCAGCTGCGTGCGCCGCCCCTCATGGATCAGCACGTTGGTCCCTATGTCCGGTAGTCTATGTCTAAACCCCATCCGTATTCAGGGATGGCTTCAGTTTTCTGACCTGAATGGCTTCCTTGACTCCTCTTTCAAAATACTTGGGAATCTTAGTCTCATAAAGTGACTCATGACGGCATTGTGAGGCCTAGAAAAAATGATCCTGTGATTCCGGTAACCCTAGCTAACCCATTTTAACCCCCCTAACCTAATCTTTTTATTTAGTTTTTTAATAAAAACTTCGAACCTATGGATTCAGACATAAAATAATATACTAATTTTAGAGATCCAATAAAAAAAATCATATGTAATTCTTCATTTTACCATCATGTTGTGTTTGCATTCACTTTTGTTTTCTATGTGGAGTTAAAAAAAAAGAAGTGGCCCCTACCTTACCTAATTTATTGCGGTAAAAAAATATAAGAAAAAAAATAAAATTACCTACCTTACTAACCTATTTTTCAAATTCATGTTACCGGAACCAAACAATCATTTTTTCTAGGCCTGATCAAGATAGGAGTTCCTATCGAAAGCTCAATGTAAATAATTGGTTTAAACATATTTTATTTCAAAAATGTAAAAGGATTCAGCATGGCAAAATGCGACTTCAGCCGTCTCCACAATGTAAATAATTGGACTATTATCCTGATCAAAATATATAATTATATATGTCTGTCTATCAAATCCAGGATAAATGAACCTCCATCAAACTACTAAAATATAAATATAAAAAAAAATATTTATTGGGTGAAATTCTATGTGTAGCAAATAGAGGGCTTGGATTTTGATAGTCCTGAATATTTTTCACCACACGTTTCACAATCCGTCTAAGCATATTTATGAAGGCATTTGATATCTCAAAGTGCTAAATTTGTCATAATGTGCTGTTTTTCATTTTTGAAACTTTTTTCCCCCAAACAATTGTATCAACAGTAACTTACCACAGATGCTCATTGTAAGATAAATGGTGAGTAAGATGTACACAGCCACAGGGTCAGCAGTAGGCACCTCACCCTTCTCGATCTCTATCTTCTCAGTCAAGTAGTCGTCATACTCATAGGGACAGTATTTGGCACCACATTGTAATGTCAGATTTTTGTATACATATGTAGAATTTGAACCGTCCACAACTGTATATTGACCTGTTCCATTGTTGTGTAAACTGTTGGCAGTGAGAACTTCTTGTTTAGTGAAAGTTTTCAAAATAAATGAAGACACAAAATTGCCACATATGGATGTCATGGGTGGGACAAGTCCAAATATTCCATAAAACTTACTCATCACAGTTTGTTTATCCCATCCAGTAATCTCAGCCATCTCTGTTGCTAATGTTGTGATGTATACACCATTACAGATCCATATAGGGCCCACTGCTGCCCCGACAAGCACACCTGCTGTGACTAATGTCCACCAAGTTGGGTAGTAATTTGCAGCTACAAAGAGAGTATGGCATATCCAGCCAATGACTAGCGTCCACTTAGCAGTTAGTTTGTGAATGATAAGTGGCCCAAAGAAGCTTGAGATTATTTTAGTTGCATAGAGCACTGAGATTGCAGTTACCCCAAGACCTGCCTGAAATAAAATTAATATAAAGAATATTTTGCAATTATACTACTTGCTCATTTATGCCCCTGTGAGAAAAAATGGTTCTATTGTTATGCAGTTGTGATGCGTTTTATAGCTAAAAAAATGCAATATACTAATCAAGTGCTTAGAAAATTGTGCTTAGATAGCTGATAGACGTCATACAACTCACGTGAGGAATATGGACAGTTCAGGGACAACTATATTACCGATATGGATAATCTGACACAATATGTGGCCGCCAATCATTGTTTTGTAGATAAAATTTGATTCTTTTATTATTGGAGCTAGAATAATTTTTGTCTGATTTTTTAAATAAGCACAACTTGATAAATAAAAAAGCATAAAGTTTGTATTATTCTGATTATACCCAAGCCCCTATTGGGTTGTTTCTAGAACTCAACTCAAACAGCACGATTTTCAGCACGATTTTCAGATGACCCGGATGTGTTAGTACGGGTGACCCCGAACGAATGGCGTACATCACGTTCAGATAACTACGTCACACGTACGTTGATAAACGTGGTGGTTGCACCTACTGTACTCAATTATGGATAACGTAACACTTTCATATAAGCTACGGATAAGTAATTACACGAATAAAAACAATGATGCTTCTATTTCTCAAAGTTTAAATAGAAATGTCAAGGTACATTTAACAGTTTAATGAGGATACTAGCTGTCATTATCCCACTGAACGTTGCCACTTGAAATCCCGTGGTCTGTCTGCGAATGTACGTTTATCAACACGGGAATAGTTCAATGTTTAAGGTTGTGGAGCTTATAAAACTGCGTAATTATTCATGCACATATGTAAAATTTACTACTGAAACCGATTTCATACATAATAGATGATTACTTACATTTCTGAGTGAAAACGTTTAAAAAATTGGTTGTTTTTTCCCGAGATCGGCAAAATATCTGCGTAGTTGACACCATCATTTATTCGTTTTCAAAGAAACACGATATACGGAGCCTATGCAGCTTTCATAAGACTGCTGTCAAACACCTTTTCTGTGATCCGCCATTTGAATTGTCATCAAATATCCATTTTAGAAGACACAAACCAAATATCTGTCCGTGTGCTGTGTGAGCATCATTGTACAATTTTGATACTAAATATGAGCTTACGAGGCTGGATTTTGCGGCCTATGTTCCTCTGCTGGTATTCCCATAGTGACTAACATTTTATTAAAATCACGAATCATGTCCAGTGAAGTGAACTTGCGCACGTGGACTTACATCAGCCATCATTAACAGCAATGAAAGTGTGACAGACAGATGTTATATAGCTCTGTACTTATCATTCAACTTGTGTTTCATTTTTTTTTTCTATTGTACAGGAGCGTTTTAAAAAGAAGATGTTAATGGAGACAGCCACTATTGGCTTATAGTGTCTAGAACTATATAGAGTTCTCTCTATACTACTTGTGTGCGTCCTCATACCAATATTTTCTTTAAACTCTATGACCATATTTCGTATTCATTTATCATATTCATTATCATAATAAAGAATCATTCATAATAATTCTTTTTCCTTAAATTTTCTGCACGTGAACAAATTGCATTTTTACATCATATCATAGTGAATGCTTATATGATAATGGCATTTTTTCATTCTGCCTGAGGCAGAGTCAAGCATTTTGAACATTCCTTTTTGAGAGATTAAGCCCCATGATTAGAACCACAATATTTGCTTATATTTTAACAGTAATGCCTGGGTAAGAAGGACATCCCCACCTCCACCCCCCAAAAAGTACAAAAGAATTATGTTGCGATTGCAATGGTTTCTCTATGATTTTTTTCTCATTGCTTTGCCTTTACACTAACGTAATAAATTCTGGGTTTTTTCTATTTTTCTCCTTGCTAGGGCCTTGCGCTATGCAGTTTCTTCTTGCTATGTAGAAAGTTCTGTGTTTTCTGTTTTCCGTGAAAATTACACACTTCATTCACACGCCAGCCATATTGATAGATTGTATGTTTAAAATGGTTGTCTAAATTGTGTCCGGACCTATCAGCCAATCAACGTGTCCATTGTGCCAGAAATGACACAGAAACACCCGAACAAATACAAAGTTTTCTCGAAATAAAAGTGTCAAAGATGGATGCAACTTACACCGAAGGAATAGAATTCATTCTGGTTTTACTATTATTTCTTTTAATACACGTATTGGCTCTAAGACAGCCCACCCGTAGACATTTGACATACTTTGGTAACTAGTTTGGTAACTAGAGCTGCATATTGGTAACAATTTAAAAATCGATTATCGGTGTTGGGCAAATGATAGGTAACCGGTAGTATTGTGAGTAAAACATATCATGTTACATGTTGCCGTTGCCACTTGTGGTTTTATGTATAATTAATATGCCTCATAACAGGACGTTTTGACAAGTCGTATACAGAACGTGATTTACACATAGTCGTTTTTACAATGTTTACTTTACTCGTAATCACTTCATGCTGAAATTGTATTCACAAATGGCCCAGGAAAACATCAAACACAACACTATGATTCGTACATTTTTAAGTCAAAACCCAAGTATAACAAATAAAAAATCCAAAACACGAGAGACAAAATTATACGTGTTGCCCCTGAAATCCACATAAAGAATGGTCACAATACCAGTACTGACCGGTTTTTTGACCAATGAAACTAACATATTTCGAAACATAGTTACGTCAGAATAAACATTAGAAGTGAGATCATAGGTGACCAACAGTAAAACCAATACCCACAAGTAAATTGCAAAAAGAATTTTTCATCTTGATAAAAAATGATATTACTCCATGAACATGCTGTCAGTACATAACTGCCTACTAGGCTGGATGATAATGATATATTGTTTTATCTTTATAAATGTTAAAATCTGTACCTCAGGGTTCAGACTGCTTTGCAGCACCTCAAGTGCCATGTAGGGAGAAAAGATAAAGAACCAGACAAGACATAATACTCCAAGGTTTAGATATATGGCCCACTTTTTCTTTTCCTCAATATGTGCTTCAGAATCTGATGTTATTTTCATGCCACTATTAATCATTGGAGATGCAGTGTCATCTTCATCCACTTTGGAAATCTCCATTCTGCTGTAAATAAAATGCATAAAATATACATGTATATCTGGCGATGGAGTTCAAATCTATATAATGTTAACAGAAATGTTTGAAGATTCAAAGTTGCTGCGTTTGATGGCCAACTGTATTTCACGGAAGTCCGCAGAAGTTCTTAATTAAAGTGAACATCCGGCATTTGAAATGCTGATTTTATGTTACATAATTGATCTATTGTGTTTATGCAACAACCCTCTGATACTATTAACCACTAATCCTACCCATGAAACTACCTATAGCTACATGTATATCCAAGCCTTCCTGTTTTAATAGGCACTTCACATGTATTTGTCCTCACCTTACTTTTCCCCCATCCAATGTCAGCATATTTTTGTTGACTAAATACGCATGTTTAAAGTCACGGTCACAAAAAAACCCGCATGAAACACGTATGTAGGACGTACAAATGTTTTGGCGGTTTCTTGATACGCGGGGCTCCGTGGAAACAAAAAGACAAAAACTTTTGGGTTTTACGTGAAAATTAAGCAAAATTAACATGAATGATACACGCACAAAACACTTACAAATCACAGATGATACACGGATTGTCCACATACACTCCAGGTACACTCACGTAAACATGATATTTTGGTTGCAAAGTAATGGGGAAAAGAACAGCACAGATGAACAACGGATAAACAGTGTATTGCGCGGATGTTTTACAGACGATGTATGTTTGTATCAAGGTAATATCGCATACAGTATGATATGAAAATCCATCCCCGCAAGTACTTCTGAACATTTCAAAGGATATGTAAAACGTATAATCATAAAGAGTGGTGTAATCATTATATATCTGCCTTGTCTGTGTTGACCAAAAGACGCGTCCCGTGTCAGACGCAGTGTCATCAGTGCATGAGAAATTCTGCTAAACTAAGCCAGTGGGAAAATCAATACTACTTTTGCCCAATGTTTAAATCAGGAGTAAAATGTCCAGTAGGCTGAGTAATCAAAATTGGGACATTATACTCAGTTTGCTTGCTGCACAAAAAGAGCTAATCCACGCAGATTATATCTATGTCGCTAATCTAACTTCCGCGGACTTCCGTGTAATACAGTTGATTGCGTTTGATGATTCCAAAATTTATACACAAAACACATTGCCTCATGACTGAAATATCCATTTATGTAATGAAGTTTTGTAATCAGTACCTTAGTTTGTGGTACGTATTATTTTCTATGAAGTTCTCTAAACTTGCTGAATTTATAATTAATATTGAAGCTCATAATAGGTTTAATAGCTATCTAAGCATTGTATCCAGTAGAACTGTTTATGAATAAAATTCTCACGATATCACTCATTGTAAAAGAATAACATCTTTATTATGTCAGACATGATGATATTATAAACCATTTAGACAATAGTACTTGACTGTCCCACTAGTAAAAGTAGAGTTGAATCTGTTTCAGCAATAATTGATTAAATCCATGTACACTAATTGTGAACTTTGAGCTGCATAATACTGAGTTTCTATCAACACTTTAAGTGAATAAATTTAAATAAAAGAATTTTTTATGTTATCATTTTCATGATGAAAACTATTTTTGAAATATTTAAGTGAAAGCAAAAGGTTGAACTTAGTGGTTATGTGAAACCAGGACATTTCAATGTTCACCACAAAACTTTTCTTTTAAAATGAATCATCTACTGAACATCACTAAGTACATGTATGCATCCAAGAGCCATTATAATGGGATGAAAAATAATTGAAAAAATTTCATTTTCAACTATGATCCTGTTGAAAGTTGTTGAAACAATTTCATAGTGTGTAAATTTGTAAAATAAGTGATACTCTCTGGCTGCTATCACTAGCCACGTGTGACATTGTCAGCTGACCTCGTGTGCACGATCCAGAGTACAGTTGGTCATTGCCTGTAAGTGTCAATTTTATCATGCTATCATGTCAGCAGTGTTTCCAGTGCAACACATATGATACGTGTAGTTCATGAATCGTCAAAAAACAAGTTTTATTTGGACTGTAGTACCTCTCTGACAAATAACGGTGGCCAATAACAATGGCTACACATTTGATTTATCAACAACACATGAGGATCAAATAGTATATCAGGCACCAACTATAAATTATATTAAGATACTAGAGACATTGAACTACCTGAAAACAATGTGTAGAGAGTTGTCACTGCTTATGTACTTGAAAAGTCAATGAAATATTCTTTCAGTGTCAATGAAGCCCAGAAACTTTGAAATTAAGTCTGGCTGAAAACAAGTAAAATACAAACAGTAAGGGAACTGTTCAATTGTAGAATAAATATAAAGTACATGTATTTGGCAGAAGCCATGAGTATATCTTCATAATATACATTATGGAAACTCGCAGGTTGATAAAGCCATAATTTTAATTAATACTGTGCAACATGTGCTAAAAAATAGTTATTTTTGCATTCAGACCATTGTAAAAGCTAATTGACTTAATTGAATTAATGATGGATGTCACCAATAAAATATCTCCTGAGGTACTGTGAAGTATTTGTCAGATAAAAGTCAGTGAATTTATTTTACCAACTATATGGCAATTAGACTTGTGGTTGGTGGCTTTTCGGAGCTGTGGCATTCATTCATTAAATTAAGACATCTTTTTGAATTGAATATTATATCAAGGTATCTTTTTTTCTAGGCCCTGCCCTCTCAAATGCATTAGTGAATGATGGCCTGTGCACCTTTCAGAAACTGGAGGAAGCCAATCCAAGAGATATAGAACTGGTAAGTTGTATTATGTGTCTGATAAAGGGGGCGCTAAGCGGGTTGCTACTGTGGGACCTCAATATTTAGAGGCTACATTTTAAAGTATAAAAAGTTAACGGCATTTTCAATGCTAAGTAGACCACTAATCAAGTGGATCCACAGGAAGATGCAAATATGGTGAGGATTTGGGGGCCTAAGTCAGTCCAGGGCAGAGCAAAGTTCCTACGGTTGCAATGTTCCCCATATGCTATTAAAAAAGAAATAAAAAAAAAGAAATAAATCTGCAGTTCTTATCTGAATCCTGGATAGATGACTCTTCATTATGGTTTCAGATTGTCAATCGTCATCCTCCATTTGGCAGCCTTGTCCACGATGCTGTTGCTGGTTTGCCCAAGTATGAACTTCTTCTCGATCAAGTAGGTCAAATCGAAATCTTCATTTTTCTGTTCACTACCTATAGTAAGATTTTTAAAGCCAAAGGTAACAATTTTCCATCATACAAAGCTACTAATTTTATCAAATTTGTTTGATAAGTTGAAAAAAATATCTTAATATCAGTAGTTTAGAAAAATAATAGAACATTTCATCCAACTAGATGACTCCCTATACCGCTCAGACAGCCGAAGTAGTAATCAGCATTCAAATAGCAAACAAAGATGCACTTGAGCGACCAACGGCTGACAAAGCGCATCAGTGCTGCCTCCTAGTTGGAAATGCTGACAACAACGTGCTATTTAAAGTTAGAATCAGGTGAATTCTGTTTTTTTATTCAGGCATACATTAAAATGCGGAAGAAAAAGCTGTGTTTGAATAAATGGCCATGGTTGATTTTAGACAAAGATGTCTTGAATAAATGCCCACCCCATGTAATCCATTTTTCACTTCTCTCTTTCAGTCTTGTTTATTGCTTGCAATGAAAGGTGATATTTTGAATGATGGATTTTTGTAGGAGCTCTCAAATAATCATGCTACCTCTTAGAGACAAGGCAACTGGCGATTTTTTCACTCATATTTTAGTATTGAACCGTTCACATGCTACGTCGCTCATGTGATTTTTTCGCTCATGTGGAAAAATTGCCTAAGCGATATGTCACTCCGTTGCTTACATGTGAACAATGCAGGTCAAATATTCTATGATAAAAAAAAATCTTGTCACTATGCCGCTTGCATGTGAACACACATACTAAAATCGCCATGTCTCCTCATCGATCAGGTGATTTATATCCATATTTCTGGTTGTAAAAATGAGGCTATCGGCAGTCTGTTGGCGATTTCATTCCAAAAATTTTACATTTTAGACGCCATGACGTCATTTTTGCAATCAGCTCACCTGTTGTCTCTCCTTGGAAAAAATCAATAAACAATGCAAGTATTTTGTCTTTAAAGATCAAGAAATGGGGTTTGAACTTTCTAAATCGTTTACATATCTACATGCATAATCTACATGTATCAAATAAGCTATTACGATATATCATACTGACTGCCAGTTCATGGTGTTTGTATGTATTGCTAATTAATTTGAGAATTTCTCTGTACCTTACGATGTCAACAAAAACATGAGCAAAAGTGACCTAGAAAAATTGTGAGGTAATAAATTTAGTCTCGATCATCCACGCCCTGTTGTGGCGTTAGCCCACCACGTATGCAACAAAGAGTGTGATTGAATGAGGCTAGCGTGTAATAAATTATGATAATATTCGTACATGCGCATAACACCTATTACAACAGTGCTGTAAAACCAGTGAAATTCGATGACGTTTTGTATAATAATGTTTGGCGTATTACCATATATATCGCATGTCTAAATCAAATTTGAATGACAATCCCCATGGTGTGGTTTACTTTTTTCTAGCTCTAATATTAAAGAAGTTATTACCAGAAAACAGACTACTCATGTCGCAGCTGTCATGCGCATGCGCAATCTACGGCGTGCTTGGTCGCCATTTTGGTATTCGTTTTCTGCTAATAACTTGGTGAATATCGAAGCTCAAAATCCCCTTCAGATACATATAATGGATTTGGCAGTTCGACCGAGCAATATCATTTATTTAGGAACACACTTTCAACAACATCACGTGACACCAGCAAGTGCAGACGGCGCCTGTTTATTTTGTAGACATTTAAATGCTTAAACACGTGGCCCCGATATAATTTGACAACCGTCGTGATTATGAAAAATACCAGTGTGATGACATACTCAATCAGATCTATCAATCAGCGAAGAATGATGTTCTTGAACTAATGGAACAATAAAAATTACTTCAAAGCTCCTAATATACCCACAGATCGAAGAAATTGGTGTCTTTATCACGGGAGATTCCCTTGTTTTGAAACTAATACGTCATACCCGGTCACGTGATCTTGTGTTGTCGAACGGAGTGTTTTCAGTAGGTGCGCGCTAACAGGAAAATTATTTTAATAAAATGCTTTTCTTAACTTTACTATCCAGCCGCAGTTCAAATGAAATATACCAAAATGCTCACGAACAGTACGTAAAAGAAGTGCCGAAAGTCACCCCCAACCTTATTATTTGATCTTTAACATAACTGGGGGAAGGGATATGAACTTCTTGCTATTGATACTGGGTTGGTTGCAGTCAGGACTGGGAGAGGACGATGGGGTGGCCATTCCTGTGAGACCAGGGGCGTGGGTATTGTCATGACTGGGTTCGGTTCTGTCAAAATGGAGAGAGGGGTGGAGGTGGTTAGCTCTTCATATTTTTGTGGCAGATAGTTTTACGAAAGTTTTATTCTTCTTTGTATTTACAATGTACTTCAGAAATAGGGCGTGTGACTTGATTGCAGACCCGTTATTCATTTATTCAGCCCCCCAAGTACACTGTCAGAAACCCGACGATGGTTATTTCCCAATAACCATCATCATTAGTAACCTTCGTCATCTCGATTCGTGACTTTAACGTTGAACAACTCTGTCACATTGAACTCTACCTTTAATCACACGTGTTACACGGGTAGTACATGAAGTATGCTACGCGTGTCGACCTTTTATTTTTTTACGTAAACGCATTAAAACTCAGGTATTTCAGTATAAAAGAAACCCAAAATGACGATGGTTATTGTGAAGTGCTGTTTTGTTGGGACGATGGTTACTTATTTTCGGGACGATGGTTGCTGGGACATGTGTCATATCAATTATTTAAGCCAATTGCACAGAAACCTCATGCTGGCATTTGTAATGCCTTGTTATAAGGCTTCTAATGGGGTATTTTACCAACGTTACGTGTACGCTTGACGTTTCTGTACTATATTATGGATTATAGATTACAGATCTACGCCAAACCTGAATAGGATAATAACTTACGACATGATATATAGTACCAGGCTACGTTGCTTATGATAGTGTACATACATACTAGTACATACATATACTAGAGTACGAGATGAATATGTAGGAATAAAAATGGAAATTAAAATGGAAATTAATAATGTTTGCAGAGTCAACCCATATTTACTCATTTACTTATTTGAAAGAGGAAATTCCAACTAAGAGCCTTAGTAGACAGTGACTATATGACGTTTTTATGGAAGGGTGTAAGTTAGTGGTTACATATATTCTAGTGGTAATATTCTTATACTGGTAGTATCTCAAGCTTATATAAACGCATTAGACCACTATTATACATGAAAGACCTGTTTAATAACCATCATCATTGTTAGAAATATAAACACAGTAACCTTTGTCACAGTTATAAATAACCATCGTCATTGAATGTAACTTTAACGGACTCGCACGCAGCAATAACAAAATGTCGGCAGTTGAAAACATATCGTACCTGTGCTTGAATATGTACTTTAAATATACGGATATTAATTTTGACTTACCTTGTGGATTAGGCTGCATAATATCCATTATTATGACCGAATCGAGAGCGTGACCTATTTAAATGACGATGGTTATTGGGAAATAACCATCGTCGGGTTTCACACATTGAAGTATATATAAGTTAGTAGCAAATAGTAAGATTAATTGAGTTGGTTGTTTTGTTGTTTTATTGGGTTATCAATAAATTCTATTTATCAGAGTTTGTAACATATGGATCTAAATATGGTACTAGGTGCCATTTATTTATATAACCATTACTTGTTCTTACTTCTGTAGTGATGCAGTTTTGATGCGGGGTGCCTGGTCAAAGAAACTGCAAATAAATCGTTGTCTAAAGGGAGAAGAAATTAAAGTTCATTTCATCAGTCAGGATTGGGGTAGGCATGTTTGTACCTTGAGATTTTGGACTCATATATTGCAAAAATTGTTACCATCCATATTATACTATATTATACTATGAGAAAAAAATTTGAAAAGAAATGAGTGACAGCATTGAACAAGCTGTAATTAGAAACCCAAAGCTATTTTGGGAGTAGTCCGCGGGCTCCGTATACCCCTACTCCCCCCCGCCCCCCGAAGGAGTTTTCATAAACATGTTTTTTTGTAGTTTAGATGCTACTCTATAGGAAAAATGATGTTTGCCCAAAATATTTGATGGTGAAATATATTTTTCGGGGTCAAACAGGGGTCATCGGGTCAAAATTTCATGAAATTGCAATTATCTTGATTGATAATGAATTCAGAGTAAAAACTTGTATTGACCTTAGCTAGGAACATGTGTATGTGGAATCCAAATAAAACATCAGATTTGACCTTTGACCTCTCCTTCAAGGTCAACCAGGGGTCATCGTTGGTCAAAATTTCATAAAATTGCATTTATCTCGATTAATAACAATTTTAAGACCCTCTCCTTCAAAGTCAGCAGGGGCATCATTGGACAATTGCTTCGTATTGACCTTAGATAGGAACATGTGTATGTTGAATCCAAATAAAACATCACATTTGACCTTTGACCTCTCCTTCAAGGTTACATTAGTAGGTCAATTTCAGGAATTTTATTTGTTAATAATCCATGATAAATTAGTTTTATTGATATAAGCATTTGTATTCTAGATTGGGATTACTTTTATGTTTTATTTTGATTAATACTTTATTAACTAATTATGCAAAAATAAATGGACTGAATTAATATGATGGTAAATGCCATGGTTATTTCAGAGAATGCTACTAATACAGCAAATTCACAAATCTCAAATATTTTAAAGCAACTAAAAGGAAATCATATTAAGATCCAGAGGTTGAACTAAGAAAATGATGATAAACCATTTTGGACCAAAGTTAATTCATGAGACACCCAATCATAGGAGTTAGCTTGTCTACTATGATCATTTTCATAAAGAGAAGCCATTGAAACTGCCTTTGAATATATTTTATCAGATTACAGAAAACTTGAAGATGTTGGATTTTTAGTGAATGGTACCGTAATAGATTAATCTTGACCTGCTAAGCTTCCTGCGCAGCCTGTGTACTTGTCCTGTAATTACAAGTACTTAAATATTTGCAAAAGGATTTTTATATCATTTATGAAGTTAGTAAATCACTTACATTAGTTATGTTAATATGGAGAGAAACTAAGAGCTGAACAACGCTGATCATTCGTAAAAAGATCACTTGAGTAATAGTCATGGACATTTCTGTTTTGCCTTGAACATATTTTTTCTATGACTGGCAACTAGAAGAGAATATGTAGATATATTGGAATTAATTGACTAGATGTAAGTATTGACATCAGAGGATTAGTTCTCCAAGTTTATAGGACTATATCACACAGCCTCTACCAGGACTTAAACCCTCAACCATTACCACTGTGGCACCTATTCACAAAGCACTTAAGGCAGACCACCCGGGTCGGTCAGAATGTCCGAGTGGTCCACTGCGGCAATTATACCTGTCTTAAGTGGTTGGTGAATAGGAGCCTCAGTACAGTGGTAGTGTGCACTCAGGTGATACGGCTGTGAAACTCATTTCATAAACATTTCTAGTATCAAACAGGACGTGCCTTTTCTCTATTCGCGGTACAATTCAATAAAGATCTAACATCCTCAAGTTTTCTGTAATCTAATAAAGCATATTCAAAGGCAGTTTAAATAACTTCTTTTTTTTTTAATATGATCGGAGTTGACCAGCTCACTTCTATGATCTGGTAGCCAGAACTTTAACTTTGGTCAGAAATGGTTTATCATCTTTTTCTTAAGCTTGTCTGTCTTGTTACTACTATACACAGACACAGATGGAATTTTTTCATGCATATATTCTTGCATACTTGTCGCTGAATATTTATGTGCGCTTCTACATTCATCATGGTATTTAGCTTCTCTTGCCTTCAAATCTACATCTATCACTTTACACAGCATCCTTTCATAACTTCGTCTCTCTGAACCCTCTTTTAAGGTCTTCCCTGCAGTTTCTGTTTTACATGTTCAACTTTCACTAAAAAAAAATTGCCAGGAAGAATTAATTCTAGAGTATTTTCACAAATAAACAGAAATCACAAGTGAATGTTATTGATAAATTTGATTTTTTTTCTTTATTGATAGTTCCACCTTTGGATCTTGATCTGATTTTCATTTTATTGCTTTTAAATATTTGAGATTTGTGAATTTGCTGTAGCATTCTTTGTGATAACCATAGCATTTACTACCATATTCAGTCGGTACACTTTTGCAAATTTCATCATAATGTTGTTTTAGATCCTTTAAACTTTGTCTCACTTCAATCGTTTCTTAATTTTCCCCAACTTGAATCTGATAAATTATCTATTTTGAAAGACTGCATACTTCTAAAAAGTATGATGCATGATTTTATATTGCCCCTTTTCCTTGTTTTGCATTGCTTCTTAAATTTCATTTTCACTGAATTTTCCATGATTTAGCAATGACCATTGTATTATGAAGATGTATTAAATTTGTGGCTCTTTTTGTAAGTTACACATTTTTTAATCCAATGTCCAATCAAATAATACTAAAACATAACAAAATTTGAGAAAATGCACTTTATGAAGATAGCAATGATGATACTGATGCTGCCTCAAATTCTACCATTAAAAGTGAAACCCATTGATATATTAAACTATTTAGTAAAATATTGATTAAAATAATACATAATGTAATTCCAATCTAGAATACAAATACTTATATCAATAAAACTAATTTATCATGGATTATTAACAAATGAAATATTCAAAGCTGCTCATTTCTTTCGTAAACGCAAAATTGAACAAAATTCCTGAAATTGACCTACTAGTGTAACCTTGATGGAGAGGTCAAAGGTCAAATGTGATGTTTAATTTGGATTCCACATACACATGATCCTATCTAAGGTCAATACAAGTTGTTACTCTAAATTTGTTAATCGAGATAAATGCAATTTTTTAGAAATTTTGACCACAATGACCCCTGTTTGACCTTGAAGGAAAGCTCGAAGGTCAAATTTGATGTTTTATTTGGAATCCACATACATATGTTCCTATCTCAGGTCAATACAAGTTTTTACTCTAAATTTGTTATTAATCGAGATAAATGCAATTTTATGAGATTTTGACCCGATGACCCCTGTTTGACCCCGAAAAATATATTTCGCCATCAAATATTTTGGGCAAACATCAGTTTTCCTTAAGAGTAGTATCTAAGGTACAAAAACAATATGTTTGCGAAAACTCCTTCGATGGGGGAGTGTTTCCATACGGAGACCGCCTACTAGACCATTTGAACTCATTGGGTTCTAGAAAAAATAAAAAAGAGATTGATTTAGAAGTGCATGCTTATAAAACTACCACGTTAAGTTTAAAGGAGCTTTATCTACCTCAAATCCTATCTAAAAGGAATTTCCCGGTCTTCTCATAGTTCTCTTTATGAAACAAACTTGCAGTTAGTATGTGCCTCTTTCATAATGAGATGCACTTCCTTTATCACATATAAAACATACAATCAAATAAGTGTATACCAAAATATAGTGAATTTATTTGCACAAATACCGACAAAACTTTAGCCATTGTTGTTTTTCTGCCGAATGGATTTGTGGGTAATTTATGGCGCTTAGTCGTGAGCGAACAGTCTAGCTCCCACTTGAATGAGCGGCAACATAATATCCTATAACTTATAAACCACATTTCCAAAATTCTTGAAATTTGGGAGGATGATTTCAATGACATAGACCTTGTATATCCTTTAATCTGATAATTTGATAATGACTGGATCTTTTTATAATCATCGTTTAAATTTACTACACAATCACAATGTGACGTCACATTGTGACTCATAACTCCGCCCCTTAATCTAGATCTTAGATCCTCACGAAATACTCAACTCCACGTCACAGCGAGACAGGTGATAGAGTGCAAACAAGCACCTGCTACTGCAGTATTTGAATCATGGCAACTGACTCGGACACGGCGGAGTATTTCTCATGCGAAGAAGATGAATCACACTCAGAGGAAAACTTAGGCCTTAGTGGCTACTTGTTTGAGCCAGAGCCAAGCAGTGATGAGGATGAGAACAATGATGATATTGTTAGTGTTGACCATGAAGAGGCAACACGCATCAGTATCTACAGATTGGTAAGTACACCACAGACTCAAAGTAGTATTTGTCTTTGATTCAACGTTCACGTGGAACGTCAAGCGTTTGCCGTCGGAAATCCCTGCAGTATGTCGAGTAAGTTCAAAAGGTCAAATCCTACGTCACGTCGGGCAATTTGCATATGTAATTACTATATTTGTAAATTATTAAAATATTTATTATAAAAAATCTGGATGAACAAAAAATAAAACAAGACACATTTTTTAATTTATGTATTACCGGTAGTTTTCTACACTTAGGCAAACGCCTGGCTGAAAGAAAAAATTCTTTGGCTGCTAGATAAAGCTCCTTTAATATCAGTCAATTCAGGGGTGGGCTTTTACTTGATCGCATATTTACTTTAACATTTTAATTGCATTGAGATTTGATACAAAACTATTTTGGGGGTGGGCCCTTTAAATAACCATGGGCCCATCCGTGTTAAGGATATTTGATCATGTGACTTGCTTCATCTGCATAAAATGTTCCCTCAAGTCACATGACATTTTTAATTAAAGAAAGTAGTCATGTCACAGGGCGCGCGCGTCGGTTCATTTTATTGCCATTGTTTAAAGATTGTAAAGATTGTCGAAAGATTTTGATAACTCTTTCGCCAATGTTATGTGGCGAATCATTTTTATTCAAGAAAAACTTTTGAATTTGTCTGCTAAATCGAGACTAAAATGTCAGAGCGCCGTTCGCCATCATTCTGGTAGACAACATTTCGATTGGAACGCCGTTCCAATGACAACAAAGATGGCGGCGCCCATACACGTGAAAATGTGAGGAATTTACGTGAATAAAACCAATATTTGCATATAAATATGTTATCAGTTGTATTGTGAAAGTATCGCGCCATAGACTACCGTATCGATGTATTCATCGTGAGTAAATAAACCGTTATTCAGCGATGCATCAGTGTATATTTCCACTTGTAGCGACCGGCAAGCATGACTTGTTTTCATAATTATTTCAAATTCTTTTGATTAACCGACCGTAGGTGTTTCTTAATGATAAAGAATTAATGATGGTAGATTAGGTTAGTTTGTAATAATAAGAGTATTTGTGTGCGCCGTTTGAATCTCACAATGTAATGATAAATCTGAGTAATAATGCAAGTACAGTGAAAATCCTCAACAACGGAACCCTATTTGCAGTCACAAATCCTTCCTTTGTAGAAGGTTTCCTTTGATTACTACATCATTTACTTACATTATCATAAGCTAATGCATGAGAAAAGTTTCCTTTATTCAGAGTTTCCTTGTTTACTCTTTCTTTGTTCAGGATATTCACTGTAGTCCCTCTCCCGCCCGCTAGCATGACACCTGTCAACGAGGGCGGGCCTGATGGCGGAGCGCCGAGAGGTTTCGAAAGGAGACGTACATAAGTCCAGTCCAACCGGGCAAACCCTCAGAGAAAATTGCATTAAAATTAAGAAAAATATAGTGTATATGTGTTATCACAAGTTTGAATCCATTATTAGCCAATGTACTTCATTTGTTGATGCAAAGCAGTGAACAGAAGAATACTGGGGTCTTTTCCTAAAGTTTTGAAAGTAATATATCCGGCAACAATTGACAGTATCATGTAGATCAGATGTATTAAGAATATTTTCCTATACTTAGTACCAACCCATCGTCATATCTCACGACTATATACGCAGTATATAGCCATGATACCACCATATCCAATTCTGTGGAACATATGCTCAGAAACCAACCAATCAGAAGGCCCACTGCCAAAATGTCCAGTGGGGAATTCAAACGCCAAACATACGATATTGCTATATAAGTAAGATGAAACCGAGTATTGATTTTGTCTTTGACTTAAACTAACCGAAAATATTTTTTCCACATAAAAGCTATAACTGGGCCCACGGGTTGGTATGATCTACGACTTTAAGGCAGTGTGAGTGATCAAGCCGTGAAAACCGACGATGGTACCAACCCAGTGATCTATACTACATAAAAATATAAAATGCTTGTCCATATATGAAGTTACAGGAAACTAGTATTGTAGTACAGTACAACCTCGTTTATCCGGACACGTTGGGAAGCTGGAATGACATTCGGAAAATCGATATATCCGGATGATTGAGGGGGAGGGGTGGGCGAATGTAAGAAACCATATATCATCGTGTGTATACGACCACGAGTGACTATGGGCGATAATAGGAGATTTTCAACAAATACCTTGTAGAAGGACTCCTCCACCACTTTGATTTGACGTTGATATATCGTAAAACAATATTCCCACAAAGAAAATTTGATCGAACCTCATTTTATAGCCTGTGCATTGGACACACAGCTATATTTTGTGATAATATTAGTTAAAACATGCTTTCGTTCGTTGTGTACTAATGGCGTGGTTATTGTGGTTAATAACATGCATCAAATGCTGCGTGATTGACCTCTGTCGTAGACTGATATTCCTGCATGTATAATAATAATTCAATTGAATATTTTTTATATCTTTTGTGCAAGTAACAAAGCTATATTTTGCGATGACTGTAATTAAAACACATCATGATTTTGTTCGTAACTGACCAGAACAAAGCAATGGCGTTAGTCTCAATCAACCAGTGCTATTGTGGTGTGCATTCACCAAATGGGATAGAACGCCTTTTGACAAAAGGGTAATACCGTGTGCGTTATGTTCGTCCGCTCCCGTGAATAAGTAAAAGACAATGGTTCGAGTCCATACTCGATCTCCCGAAAATATACGTCCGGAAAAAATTGGGACTATAGGAGAACGTCCGGTTGATGGGAAAATCCGGATATTTGATATTCGGTTAAACGAGGTTGTACTGTACTAGTCTGATGTGTATGAAACCTTCATTGTTCTCACTGGCGCGCTTGAAAATTAAATACATTAAAATATTTAAACTAGAAATAGTCTCAAAGTAACTAAAAGTAATGATATTTGTGTTATTGTTACCATGTTAATTGATTTACATAGGTTTTTGATTGGCTAAAAAGAAATTCAATTGGCTATAGAATAATTTAGTTGTTTAGCCAATTGGCTAAAAAAAAACATCAATTGGCTAAAAAAAATGTTGTTTAGCCAATTGGCTAAACCCGAGATGGGTCGAGCGCCAGCGCAGTGTCATGAGTCATGATTCAAATGTGCTGCATATACAAGCAAAGCAATTAACAACAAAGTAATGGGCATAGATTGCCATAAGCATGCCAAATGGTCATGAAATAAATTTAAAGAAAAAACTTCGCGTATGAATATATTTGTATGATGAAAAATAGTGTTAATTATGTTTAGAATTTTTCCAGTTGGGTTAGACATAGAAAGTACCTACACACCTGTATATACTGGACCCAAGCGTGTCTTATCAAATCAGAGAAGAGGAGAAATGATGCCAGCCAATGAGCCTGTAAATACAGAAGAACCAAATATCCAACCACCACTGCCCGGTGAGATCATTATTAGATATCTTGTCAATGTATAACAATTAATATAAGGCAGCATGTTAACTAATAGCCCAGAGAAAATGAGAAGTAAGAATAAGATGTACAATGGAACCTATCCATGTGGACAATGTCCTGTATATAGGAGGACATCCATCTTTACTTTTCACATCTCCATTTCCCTGTGTATTATATATATTGAACCTCTATTTTAGGACACCTGTAATATGTGGACACTTTTCACTTCTACACTGTAATGAGGAGACCATGATAAACATTGATATGATGAAATTGATATTATCGTTTATATTTCAGAGGGTAGAATCCCATGTAATCATAGATGCAAAAATAAACTAGCATGCTGTCATGATTGTTGTTCAAATGGCATAGCAGTGCGTTGTAATAATGTTGAACAGAACCGGCGACAAATGCATAATAAGCTGGCAAAGATTACAAGCAACAGCAAGAATATAAGTGTAAGTCTTGGATGTACATTGATTGGACAATACTAAGAATAATTTTAAAAGGACAAATAAGGTTGTGTGGTATTAAAGTGAATAGGAGCAAAAGGATAGGTATAGCCCTTTATTGGTTGAATTAGTAAACGTTAGTATTGCACCTAGGATAAACTTTTAAGAAGGTCAAATTTACTACCAACCAATTTCTCAATTACCCTTTAGAAACCAGATAGATAACAAACACAGTGAGGGTAAAACATCCCTATTTTGAATTTTAGCTTATTTTATGCTTTATTCTAGTTTGCAATCCTTGGTATCAATAACTAGCCAACCAGTAATAAGCAAGTAAAGATGCATGTATGATTTGGGGTCTTGCATATGATATTGGTTTTGCTCCTGATTGAATTACATTAGATAAGATTAACATCTATTTATCTTCATTTATGCCCTTGTAAAAATTTACTGATTGCTAGATGTATAATCTCTCATTATTTTTTTCAGTTGTGTGAGCGATATTCATACACCCCCAACAAAAAACTGAAAATGCAGCGAGCGCCTGTGAAGTCTCCAGCTCAGGCAGACTGGGAGGAGCTTGATCTGCATTGCAACAAGCAGGCAGCAGTGCACACAGGTAGGAACTTTTTCTCACACCATTTTCGATTTATGGCTATATTACGGGATTTGAAGAAAATGTAATCTACACACAATTTCACAAATATCTGTAGTCTGAGACTGATGGACTAGATCTGGAAATGACAGCAGAGATATCCTCGTTCATGGTTTTTCGTTGAGTTTCTTGGAAGGAGCTTCCGTGTACTTAGTACTTCGGATGTTTGATCATGGAATTGAAAAAAGCAATTGTTAACAGCTGTCTATTCAAATCTCCTACGCAGCCTATTTTGAGAGTAATGGAAGTGAAAATCATTTAAATATGAAAAAAACCCATCTTGGTAGAATTTTTTAAACCGATTGAAAAATTCCCGATATTGGCTTGGTGCGTGAGACCCGTTTTTTTCCACTGTGACCGTTGGATAGACAGAAGGAACGTGAAGTCGTAATATTAGCTTTTAACAGAGATATATAATATAGAGTCCTAAAAGCATGGATTTGCCTCAGAATAAAAAAACAACCATGCTGGAAACGCCAACTCCAAGAGCTTCTCATATTAAAGCCCGATTTCCTAATGGTTTAAACATGCCTGGTTACCGTTTTGCATTTGGCCGTCACTAAAGTGCTATTAAATAAACAATAAAAGAAACAGATATTTAGTTTTTATCTAATGCATATATCATTTTGAAGACTTTTATTTGTAAAATAATCGAGTGAAATCCTGTCTCTTTGATACATAGAGAGAACGTGGTTTCCTCCCCATATGACTGTTGTGTATCGGACGAATCTGCGGGCGTATCAGACGAGCCTTTAGGCGAGTCTGATGCGCGCGCAGATGAGTCCGATACACAACAGTCATATGGGGAGGGAACTGCGTTCTTTATTTATCAACCAATGTCACAAATACGCAATGTTTCTAATATATAATGCAGTTGATGGACAGATAATCATAAATAAGCCAAGTTTCAAAACGCACATGAATACACTAATAGTCTACAGGCAAACTGCCGACTCGAATCTTCTCGTCCCGATAACGTCAATTGGGTTGCATATCCAGGTGATTTGAATGATCCCATGGCATTTTTATAACCATCTATTTTGTTAGACGCATTATATACATACTAACAGTACATGCATATACTAAAATGACCAGAATATTCAGACCGTCAATGAAATATCTGGCTTGTTCTGGCTTGTGTTTACAATAGGTTTCCTAGAATACAGAGGACCAGCGTAAATCACAGAACCCTTGACGTGTTCTTTCAAACGCCAACCGCTCAAACAATAACGCATACCGCATTTCTCTGAACGCCTTTTGCACGCATTACGTGATCCTTTGTAGTTCGTGGGGTTTTTATTGTCATTGTACATTGTTTTAACATTTGTATTCTTTTTATTTATTATTGCTGCTATTATTTTTTTGTATTGTGTTTGGGGAAACATAACAATAAACCAATAGGCATAGATACCCCCCCCCATCCAGAAGAAATGAATTTGTTTTAGGACTTTCCGTCAAAAATACAAACCCGATACAGCTTTTATTATTTTTTGTATGGGTTGCCAATCCGATAACCCCAATGAATATATAGTCATAGTGACCAATATAATATACACGCGCTTTGAATGCGCTATTTCATAAAGCTGTTACGATGCCCCGGGTCCCTGTTTCCTCTTGATTTGGTTATACTACCACTTGGGTCTCAAACATTCCTACGAATTGATTATCATCGTTACAATAACATACCCATCAAGAATTCACACGTCGGAACAATTATAAACCGATTATGAAGACATGGATGAAAGGATATTTCTCAAATAACACGCATTGTTTATAAAATCGCAGTGGTTTGTGCCCCGTGTGTAGAAACCGGCGCGTGTGTTGGTCCTTTTTTCTGTCTATCCGTGAAAAAAAATGCGCATTTTATCAAGAGAGACTTATATCAGAACATATATCAGACAAATCTCATGTTAAAGTTTGCTTACTGTCAGCCTTTTTCCTGCAAAAACGTCTTCATAACTCGGACTGTTCCCTCCAAACTTGCCGGCCTATGTTGTGATTTTGACAGATAGCAAGACATTTTTAAAAAATCGTATGACAACTTGTGCTGACCTTTTTCAAAATTTATTCAAGAGAGGCATATCGCAGACCTTACATCATCCATAATTTGTGCTAAGGATTGCATACACACAGTATTCTTTTTTTTAAAACCGTTTTCAAAACGTCACTATGCTTTTTACCGGGTTCCCCAAAACGGCTGTCACTGACAAGTAGATCTAAATATCATCATGAAGCTTTCTTGTCAATCTTGACCTAAAAGCATTGCACAATATTTCGTAAGACCTCAAGCGAGGATAGTGAAAAATGTATCTTTAACATCATAACATATGTTGTGTATGAAACGAGGTCCAATATTCCTAATAAATTACTAAATAATGGACAACACATATTTTCAACAACTCACCATGCTTGTTGCTAAATCATCACATTTCTAAGAATAAACAGGTGCTCCCTGCCTTGTTTACTTAAAAACAACCTGACGAGTCAGTATTTGCTGTAACACGACTATTATTAAAGCTAGCAACAAATAGAATACACCAATGGAATCCTTGTTGAAATCTGCTTCCGATACGTATATTGGATATGGCAGTGCGAACAAATAATTGTATATATTTAGCTATCTCCAAGCTTAGAATGTCGAACAAACAACTGTTCAACTTTCTGTCCATCTTAAAGCACATGCTTGCCTCAAATTCAACAATACCGATTCGTTTTCTAATGCTCTAGAGATTTCATGCGCATTTCATTCGGTGAAACCTTAAGCGAGTTTAGAAAAATACATCTCTGATGCGATAACATATGATGTGTATGAAAGGAATTCCAATATATCTAGTAAATTAATGAATAATGGGCAACAAATGTTTCAACCCACCTTGCTTGTTGTCAACACGCACGTTACGCCACAGACCTTAGAATGAACAGACAAGAAAGCTTGCGGCTGCTGCTATACAACTCATAGCTGCAAAATGTAACAAAGCCGTGTGCTGTTCTCCGTGTTAGAATGCTCTGCGTGTACTGTTTGCAATGCATTTAATAGGGGGAAATGGTCATTTACCATTGCTGTTTTTTTAATGTTACCTATATTTTTCATCGTGATTATTATGTAATAACAGATTATCTTCATTCTAAGTTCTGTGCGCTTATTTTCTAGCTTTAATTGCCACTAGATCTAGCATTTTTTTAACAGAAAAAAACGCGAAAGGGGGGAAGCAAAACAGTCAGTAGACTTTGCTAAATATCTCCTTCCATACCTCACTCAAAAATATTTTATTATTATGCATATATTCTATAGATGTATGCGTTTCAATCATATGAATTAAAAAAAATTTGGAAGCACATTTTATCAATAAACTTTGAAGGTAAATATGGGCATTATTTTGATGGTGGATTTAACAACTGTAATACCTACAATAGATGTAAATGCTATCTTGTTGCCTATCATGACATTATTATTTATATCATGAAAACAAGAAAGTACACACTGTCTGTTATCAAACTCTTTATTCTTTCATAATTTAATGCATTATATGATGTCCTGTAATAAATTTTCTTGATCAGCTTCTCTCCTTTCACATGTTCCGACATGACACTTCCGTGTGCACGGCAGCCATTGTAAAAACCTGCTAGTAGACTTTGCTTAATATCCCAGTCCATACTCCACCTAAAAATATTCTATTAATATCTGTATAATTGGAAGAAATATGCTGCCTCCAACCATACCAATCATGAAACAATTGTAACGATATTTCATTATTAAACTTTGATAATCAAAATGTGCATCTTCTCGATGTTCAATTTGACAGCCACAACATCACTAATATGGTTTTTAAAAGATACTGCAAGTAGATTTTGCTTAATATATCAATCCACATCTCACCCAAAAATGTTTTATTAATATATGTATACTCTACGGATGTATGTCTTACAAAAAATTATAAAAATTTAGTATAACATTTTAGTACTAAACTTTGAAAGTCAATCTAGTGAAGTTGTTGCGGAGATTCGCAGTACTAAAAGGTGTCTTTCAACATGCAACATCCAGCAGAATGTTGCTGGTTTCAGAGAAATCCACAAGGCCTTTGGATATGGCGTGAATTGGTACAAACGCTCTGTTGGCTATTTGACCCAGAGGTGACTGATCCCCCACCCAGGCCAAGTAAAATCACTTAAGTTACTTGGTTCTGAATGTACTAAAAAGT
Source organism: Streblospio benedicti (assembly GCA_019095985.1). Classification (NCBI taxonomy): domain Eukaryota; kingdom Metazoa; phylum Annelida; class Polychaeta; order Spionida; family Spionidae; genus Streblospio; species Streblospio benedicti. Next base: position 36,217,131 of record CM032660.1, read on the forward strand.
ACCATATGTTAAAACTCAACTATAACCCTTAAATTTGAAAGTCAAAATGGCCATTATTTTGATGGTGTAGTATTCAGCACAGGTGTAACAATAATTACTGTTTAGTCTAGGCTTTATGCTGAAGCAGCCATAACCAAAACTTGTCGATTTGGTAAAAAAAGATGCCAGTAGACTTTGCTTAATATTTCAATCCATACCTCACCCAAAAAATATGTTTATTAATATATGTATAATCTATAAAGTATGCGTTTCAATCCATGGCACTACAAAAATTTTAGTTAGATATTTATCATCACTAAACTTTAATAGTCAAAATTAGCTATCCCATCACCAATGATTTTGACAGCTGAAACACGATGTTGATAATAACTGTTATTTATTTATGAGACTGGGGTGTAGTACCACAGACCTTAGAATGAATCATTGAAAAGGTCTGTGGTAGTACACCAATATAAAAATCAATAAAAAGGAGAGATAACAGAGTCACGCATTGCATACTCAGCTGTAACAGAGCACAGCAGCATGACAGTGTTAACACGGAGAACAGCACACGGCTTTGTTACATGCTTTTTGCCGAGTTTCCAGTCTGTTCATTCTAAGGTCTGTGGTTACGCTGTTTCTTTGAATAGCACAGGTGGTTTAGACTTGAGATATCGTCGCTGGCATTATTTTAAGACACCATTTATTATCATAAACAAATTTCTTAAGGATAATATATATACCAATAGAAAGAGTGGAAAGAATAATGGAAAGCGGTGTGATAGATTTGTAAGTTTATTAAAAACTATAATGAGTTATTAACCAAAAGTTTACCAGACAGTGATAAACAGTTGCCGCTTGCCTCACCCATTGTAGACGGCACCTTGCAGACTATCAAATAGTAAACAAGGGGGTGGAGCTTGTGACGTCATGTTGTATTTGCATGGCTTAATTAAGACGTTAATTATAAAAGATTCAGTAATTATTAAATTACTAGATTTAAGGATGTCAGAGCATTGTATCAGTGGAGTGATTCTACAAATTTTCGACATTTGGTCGAGCCGTTTCAAAGTTATAGCTGTGGTGTCTCTCGTGCTAATCAGTGGTGTCTTGACTACAACTTCACTATACCGCGTCATAAATGTGATGGTGCCCGTTGTCAACTTTGAAATGGCAATATGGCGGAATGTTCAGTGATTTTTTTTCTAGAAAAAGGGTCTGTATAACATTACATAATGTATTTTGTGTGTGTTTTAGTAGTCATAAAGAATGACAAATATGTTGCCATTGAAACCCTATATGTTTGGACATGCAGCTCACCCACACAAACTAGTTATGGATTGGAGATTGTCAAAACGATAGGAAATCGGGTAAGTCAAAACGATAGGAAATCGGGCTTTAAGGCTGTTCGCATAACCGATCTCCATGTGTTTTTCTCTATGAGGATCG
>CM032660.1:36218658-36237101 GCA_019095985.1 Streblospio benedicti
AGTAGTCATGCAATAACCAACATAAAGACTCTGTCAACGAGCTTCGTGACACATACATGAGGCCTGTTTTGGGTTTTTTTCACTGTGAACATTGGATAGAGAAGAAACATGACATCATAAATAGCTTTTAACAATCTTTAGATCTACTGGAAATGACAGCAGGAGATATCCTCGTTTTTCGTTGAGTCTCTCTGAAGGAGCTCCTGTGTAGTTCGAATGTTTAATGCTGGGATTGTATCCTATCTGTTGTTGACATTTTGTTGTGTGAATTGCAGGCCTTGTGAGTCAATTTATTTGATATATTCAAGAATTTACAGCTGTACAAAATTTTGCCAGTTAATGCTCTTTGATTTTGCTGGAAATGACGCCAAGCCGGTGACTTCATCGAGTGCAATTTTTCAACTGTAACTGGATAGAATGTAGCAAAAGAGATTTGCCAAACTTTTCGTTGAGTCTGTCTGAAGAAACTCCTGTATAGTCCGGATGTTTGATCCTGGGGTTGTCTTCTTGCTTTTAAAGTGTGAATTGCAGTCCGTTTAAGATTTAGATCTACAGCTGTAAAAATTTTGCTGACTATGATCCATGCCCATGGCATGAAATAGCTTCCTAATCAATGTCACCATCACAAACAGGCTTCTAACTACACGTGCATCGTTCAAACTTTCCTCCTTGCTTCTCCAACTATCCATGCTCACACCGGCATTTATTTTGCAATGATTTATTCTATCTTATAAGCAGAAAAATCGGAAAATATGCAGCATGTCGACTATTCTGTATTTAGAAATTATCCAAGATGGCCTGGAGACGCTAAGCCGTAGTCTATATCACATTCTCTTGCTGCGGTGAACTGAGTGAAGCGAACTGGGTCAGCAGGCGGCTTTTGATAGAGGCTACGCAAGCAATTACTGCCAAGAGGGGGGTATGATGTATTGCTGATTGCCTAGGGCTCTTACGACAATGGCGCAGATCGGCACCACATTTCACCCATGAACACACTGAATTTGTGAAGCTATCTCCTCAAAAATAAAACTATATATGCACTTTATAACTATATATGTACTTTATAACTGCATAGGCACCTTTCAAAATACCGTAGAAGATCAAAATAAGTTTTTGACATGCCAACAACAGTGGAATCGGCGCCAAGAGACATAAAGGCACGGATTTGCCTCAGAATAACAGCGTCAAGCATGCGAGCAATTACTGCCGAGAGGGGTATGATGTATTGCTGATTGCCTAAGGCTCTTAGGCTTTAAATTTATGAGTTCAGTGTAAAATTTTAAAACATCATTTTTAAAAACAAATCAATTCATTTAACTTTATGTACCAATAGAAAGAGCATCAATAAATAGGAATAAAGGTGTATTTTGTTTTCGAATAGATTGTGGGTCATTGTGGTTATAAGCAGTTTTAAACATATCCAACCAAACGGCACGCGGCTAACGCCAGCAGAATTCTTAGACTCAACAACGTTGGCTCTTCCGACAATGGCGCGGAACGGCACCACATTTCAACCATGAAAACACTGAATTTGTAAAGCTATCTCCTCAAAAATAAAACTATATACGCACTTTATAACGGCATAGGTACCTTTCAAAATGCCATAGAAGTTCAAAATAAGCTTTTGACAGGCCATCAACAGGGGAATCGGCGCCAAGAGGCCTAAAGGCACGGATTTGCCTCAGAATAAAAAAAAAACATGCGAGGAAACGCCCACTCCAAGAGTTTGGCTATTAATATATGGATAAGGGGCTTTGCAATCTGAGTTGAAAATTTGCAAACAAGTGTTTTCTTTCCTACTTTGCAGAATGATGGTTACATTAGTCACAATGCATAGGTATAGACAATGAATTATAAGCTGTTTAGAACTAGATTGTACCCTTAGTAAGTTTGTTTACTAACAAAACCATGTGCTACCTCTAATATTTTTAGGACTAGACCTTAAAATTGTTGTTTAAAATTAGCTCAGCCCACTGGAAAAATGGTATGTTTTTAATAGATCAGAATACCCTTAGAAAACCCTAGAAAACTGATTAGTTGGGAGTGTAAGAAGAACCCTGATTATAGAAGTGGTCTGTTGGTTCTACTGTATAGAAGCCATCTGAATCAATAAATGCAAGTAAAAATTAAGTATCTTTAAGAATAAAAACAGAATCTAGGAATTGAAAAGGGTGATGTCCATTTTCATTGTTATTATTCATTTATTATTATGTCTTTATTGTGATACCTACCCTTGCGTTTTGTGAAAGTTGGAGACCAAGGGGGTCTTGTTTGTTTCATTTAGTTAATTGTTACATGATGTTATTTCATTGGCTAATTCTCAACAGGTGCAAGTGTTTTTATGGCAATTAATGCTTAATTTTAGCTTGTTGATAAATAATTGAATTATTTCTTGACAGAGCAGTACAGAAAGATAAAGTATTTGATATTGCTTTATTTTCAATGAACAATATCATTGATATTGGTTGCATATGATACCTGTTTGTACATGAAAACTGAGGGAATTTAAATCAATAATGTAAACAGCAAGTGCCAGTCATCTGCCAAAATGAAAAAAATATCCATATGATAAGCATGACGTACCACTGCAAAGGATGGCTGGGCAAAGCTAGTAAGCTAGTATTTACTAAATTTGTCAGAATATGCTATTCCAGCACCAAGCCCGGCATTCACTCCTCTGGCAAACGAAGACTTCCAGTGGATTGATGATGATGATCTTCCAGATCTTGACCACTCACACAGACTACAAACGGGTGAGTATTTCAATATTAGATATGAACTCATGTTATATACTCAGACCATGTAATGAACAATCAATCAAAGTCTATAAACAACATCATGTCAAAGTCCTGTTTACTTTGATTAGTATTGGGTGTTGGCTAAACATCATATTTTCCTTCAGTAGAGGATTTCATTTGATACAATACAATACAATACAACAATGCTTTATTTTCGTGTATCAATTGATACATAGAATTTTTACAATAAAGTAATAATAATAACTATGTAAAGAGAATTAAAATTATTCACAAAGTGAGACCTTATATTCTCAAAAAATAAATAAATATATATATATACACATTAGGTTGTACAAATATAAGGTAACATCCATCATGTCTCAAATTATTGTAGACAGTCATAAATATATTTAGCTGTTACTTCAGCAATGTCAGTTCCTGCGCTGATAAGATAAATGAACTTTTTATAATCACTTAATTGTGAAAAGACTTGGCATTTATTATTAACATCATAAATCATGATTTGACATGCACGATTATACTTTTGGCTACACATTAGGAAATGATATTCATCCTCAATCACGTCACCATGACACGTGGTACAGATTCTGTCTCCAGGAGGGGTTTTGTTATATCCCCCTCTCAATAGATAACCTGTGCACGCTAATACGGAACCTGGTCATTGCCTTTCTATGGTTCACATTACATATATCAAGATAATCTTCCCTGATAAAGTGCGACTTAAATTGGATATAGGTCCTCATTACTAAAGAGGAATTCTACATCCATATGACCACCTTCCCAGAGCTGTAGCAGCCATTGATGACACCCACACCCTGAAATCCTCTCCAAATGCAACCCAATGGTACATACGTACACTCGTACAGGACAACTTCATTGATAATGTACGCTGCATATTCAACTACTAATCGTAGATAAAATGACGCACATGTATTTGGTCTCAGGTAAAAGTCAGAAAATTATACCTTATTTGATAAATAATCGGACCACTCCCTCTTTCTTGTTAGGTCTAATGGACAGCTGGCAGGATTCAGAGAGGTTATCTCTTAATTTATTACAAAAATTAAGTAGGCTTAGTCTTAGCATTATGCTCATCATATCAGTGTTCAAAATATACATCGGCCCTAGACCGACAAGAATTGCTTTGAGCCGGCTAGATTACTAAGTTGTGGGCCCGACGTGGCAATACATTCAGTACATTTTTGGTACATTTTTTTATATAAGTCATGTTTGACATTGCTGTCGCTGGAAAGTTTTGGTAATGAAATTACAAGATCCTGGACCTGCATTAGGCCTACAACAGATATTTGTGCTCTTGTTTCATATTATGAACAACTACTAACTTTCAAGTATGATACACAGATATTATATAGCTCTACACTTATTCTTCAAAGTGTGTCTGACTTTTTCTATGGGAATATAAAATATACATTTTTTACATTTAAACTATCATGAATTTAAAATAATTGGAGGAAAAAATATATGCTTTTTATCAAGATAATGCACCAGAATGCACCTTTTACACACAAAATTCTAAAAATAATTTTGCTTGAGTATGCCACCGGAACCCCTTAGATTAGCTTCGTGGCTGCGGCGTTCACTTCATCGGACCTGCAACTTTTTGGTTGAGGCTGCAACTTTTCAGACCAGCAGGCCCAATGGATCTGCAACTATTTTGCTAAGGCGTGAACACTGATTATATTACTGTAAATAGCTTCAAATAAATGTTTCAAGAAATGTCAGGGTAAATTTGAATACCAATCCATTTTAGCAAAAAGTCCCAGCAGCGTATTTTGTCTGCTATTAAAGATTGTAAAACACCCCCACTGAGACTGTATCAACATAGTCTTTTAACACATGGCATTAAACAAATAGGTGCAGAGAGGATACATCAACGAACAAACTTCAACTTCCATGATGCATGTGCAGATTCTAAGAATAGTAGCCAAGGCAAGAAATATTGTGCAAGTTCAATCATGCCAATTGAGAAGAATAATGCAGTTGTCAATCATAATCTCCAAGTTGAAGTATACCCAGGTAATATACAAGTTTACACAAAGACCTCTGTATTATATTAGACCAAATTTTGTGGTCCCATTAAAAGAGGTTCTGCTGAAAGTAATAATAGTTGCCAATATTTCATCTGCTATGAGAATTAAGAAAAATACTCTACCTAAAGGCTCTCCAACAAAGCATTTGCTACAAGATATTGTTTAACAGTTAACGATTTATAAGTCGCTACATGGTGTTGCTGCAAAATATATTGCAGAAATGCTCCAACACATAGCACAAGCAGGTCGTTCACTACATTCAGATGTTCAGAACTTATTGTTGGTCCCTAGATCTTGCACTGTTACTTATGGTGATTGTAATTTCTGGAGCCTTGCATCCATTATGTTGAATAAATTACCAGGTGACATCAGCCTGTGACATTTTAAAACGATCACTGAAGAGTTATCTATTAAAAATTGCAAATGGTACAAGTTTATTTTTGTTCAGAATTCACGTTAATCTTACATTGCCAGTGAGCCGTGTGTGGTATACCAGTACTTTAAATATTTTCATTATTATTATTAATTTGTGTTTCTCACTCAAGGATCTGATGAAGCCACATGGGATATTGGAATGGATGACATCTCTGATGAATTACAAGAAAATACCAGCAATGAAAATTTGCATTGTAATTTACCTATAACTTCAGAACTAGCTGAAGTGATTGAAGGCGATTTTTATTCTGGTATGATATCTTTTGATAATAACATCAAACGTTCTTAATATGTCATGATGTTACATTTGACTTCCCTAGAAATACCAGTAACGTAACACATTTGATGCTTATAGATATCATTTTGTTCCTCTAATGCATTGTTCGATTTTTAAAAAAAAATGATATACGATAAAACTGGGGAAGTATTATGGAAGTTTATTTATCGTGGATCTTATAGAAAATATATATATATACATTCTTAATCAGGCCCCACAAGGGGGTTGGAGCCTGGAGGCGCGCAACTGGGGACTTTCCCGTGCGTACAGTGACGACCCATGACGTCATTTGCGACCAAGATAGGAGTGTCTGTTGAAAGCTCAAATATAATAATTTTATCCTGATTAAGAATGTTTATAAATATTGTCTATAAGACACATGCAGACATAAGACTATAAGACTGGAGAAGCGTGAGTAGACCATATAGGCCGCGTCCCACTAATTTCTGCGTATGATCGACGCATAAATTCTAGGGGTTTCCAGGCAAAAAAATTTATGCGTCGAGCATCTGCTGATAGATAACCCCTTTTGGCATTAAATGATTTTTTTCCCCCAGTGCATAGTCAACTCACAGCCGGCGCAAACCCGGCATAAGAAAAGCAGATAGTGAAAGCAAGGTCAGCGTAACCCAGATGCACAACCGACGCACAACAAAAAAGTCTGGGTGTGACGTGCGTCGGGGTTACGCTGACCTTGCGTTCATTGTCTGCTACCCGCTGATCATAATACGTCTACAATACGTTGAACGCCTGCTGAATGTACGCCATCGTACGCTCAAGGTGCGCCAAGCTCTTGCCAACATTTTCATCTCACAAGCATCTGCTCCCAATACGTGGCGCATGTTCGGCGCATGTTTGGCATACGGTCGACGTAAAAAAATCAATGGATTATCGATTCGCGTATGCCGTTACGCTTTCAATGTTTTGAGCAGCCCAAAGTATCGGGAGCATAAAAGAACGGACCAATCGATAATCTTCCTAGAAATATTTTGCCGGCGTACTGGCAGCGAGCGTCACACGCAAGTCACACGCACATGAAGTAGAATAGGAATGTTAGGTCGGCGTAGGTTTGGCGTAGTCGGCAGATGCTTAGTGTAGTAGAAAAAATCTAGCTATCCGACAGATTTTTATCAGCTGGGCGTAAGTTCCCAGTAAGTTCCCAGTGCACCGGAACCAATGGGACGCGGCTTTAAGGTACCATCCTCCCTTATACTCTTTGATGTAACTTACATCTGATGTGCTTATATACAGGAAGTTCATGGAGTAACATTTTCCATCATAGCTAAAAAATGGTAATGAATATCAAAATAAAAATTATGGGAATGAAACGCTATTTTTTTTTGCTTGATCTACATGTGCATTGCAATTTTATTATTCTGATTGGTTTACAAAATAGTGAGCACTTACCGGGTACATGTAAATGACATTTTTTCAGTCTCTGTAAGCGACAGAGTCAGAGATTTTCAACAAGACTAAATTGTAGATTAAAGACCCATGAATAGAACAGCAGTATTTTGATGTGTATGCACATGGCTAGTCACTCAAGAGATAAAGTAATGTGTGTGCAAATCAAAAATAGAACCAAACTTTGCTGTTCTAATCATGGTCTCTACCGTATACAACCATCCAAGCGCCCAGGGCCATTAAATTGAAATTTTCTCAAACTGCAGGATATAAATGGGTTGTTACACGAGAGTGCAGTTACTACATAATTCTTATGGACATTTAAGAAAAAGAGTGGGAGGGCAGTTACACGAGGGCGGGCACTTGGATGGTCGTATACAGTAATCCCAACTTAGGAATGTTCAAAATGTCTGACTGACTCGGTCTCTCAGTAAGACTAAGAAATTGTAATTTTCATGCAAATGTTCACTTTTATAAACCAATCAGAATTACAAAATTGCAATGTAGATCTGGCACAAAAATAGGATTTCATTCTTATAATTTTTATTTTGATATTCATTACCATTTTTAATTATGACAGAAGAAAATGTTACTCCATGGACTTGCTGTCAGCACATTAGTGTGTATAAGGCATCCTGTGTTGAGAAAATTTGGGTGTTTCATATCTGTCTTTGTTTTAAATCTAGTTTTAACTGAACAGACACACTCCATAAGCTTCTCTAGCCTGATTGTGCCTGAAGCTGAGAAGTAGCCACAGTGTAATGAGTTGGATTTTTCAACTCAATGCATTACAGCTGCAAAATTTACTATAAAATTAACTCACCTAATGCCAGAGTAACCTACAAACGTTTAGAAATGATGCTGTTTCTGGAGACATTTTGTATAATGTTGTTAGAATTTTGCAGGTGCAGTAGACCGAGGTTCATCTTCTCTCAAACAACAGTGTTACACACCAAGTCCCATGCAGCAAATGTGCAACTTCAGAGCAACACCAAAGACAGGCAGTAAAAAGTTGCAGACTTTGCAATCACCTTTCAATACACCTAATCGGCGTAGATATCCACCAATAGCAATTGTAGCCAATCAAGAGTCGAGTTGTAGCACTCCAAGAAATGAAATGAATAAATTTAATTTTGATCAGTCAGCTGCAAATACATACGACAATTTTTCTTCGAAAAAATCAAAGCTTTGTGACAAAGAGTCTGCGACTGTAACAGGCGATTCATCACTAAACAGTAACCATTTATCAAACAAACCTTATAGTGTTGGTAGAAATTATACAAATGCAAGTGACACATCCATATGCACATCAAGTGCAAGATTTCCAAATAATATGAATGAAGTTTCTGAAAAAAGGACTGAATTCCAAGTTGCTTCCAGCCATCCCATAATGAAACAACAAGCAAAAGCTATGGCATTTAGAACAGCAATGCAGGAGAAATGTAAGAGGAAAATCACAGAAAATCGTACAGAAATAAATCCTTGGGACTCCCCAAATGTTGATTTTCAAGAATCCTCACTGCCACTCTCACCAAAGCAAACCAATAGACAACAGAAGAGCTCTGATAATAATAATGGTGGAAATAGACTTGAAAATTCATTGAAAAGTGATAATTTTTATGTACCAAATTCAAAACATTATTCATTACAGTGGCAAAATGGTTGTCAGAAAAGTAATGATGATTCAACAGATGGCCAAAAAATGTATGATTGTGTCAAATCAAAAAACAAAATGATCACCACTTTGAAAGAAAAAGAAAATGCAAGCATTGAAAACAAATATATTGTAGAAAAGATAAACCCAGATAATTTCTCTGATTTTGATGATGATATCGCTATTCTTGACTGTGATGTCATCAATGAGAATAGTTTAGATGATGAAAAATTTATTTCAAAGAGAGATAGTAACACAAAGGTTTCATTTGTAAGGCAAAATGACTATAAACCTGACAATTCTCAGCAATTGAAAGTAACCAAAGTGAATGACTCTAATGACTCTAGGACTTCAGTCTCAGATGATAAGATGCTTGGAAAAGGATTAACTGACCAATGTAATAATTCTGCGAAGCCAGACCAAGAGATGAAGGTATAAAATGATCATGAAATTTAGCATTGTTTTATTTTGGTGGTGCCTCCAGTGAATCAAATTTTACAATAGAAATAATATTCTTTTTTAGATAAGTGTTGAGCCTATTTTTTTCAAAATTGTTCAGTGTAATTCATTAATAACCAGACCCTGATTTTCTAATTTATATTACTGATAATGAGACCAGATAAAAAATTTCATTATTCCATACAACGTACTGAGAACTTTTATACACAATTTCAGGCTGATGCTGGGTTCTCAGAATGCTCCATTGGAAATTTATTTGAACAAAGGTACATACAATAAGTTTAAAGAAATTTGAACGTTGAAAAAATAGAGAATAGTCTCGTATGTTAGACAAAGGTTATCATTATATAGTTTTTAATCAGGATAATACAAAGCAATGCACACTAAGCTTTCAACAGCGGTGGGGTTAGACAAGTTGATGTTAGATGCCAATCTTTCCTTAACTTCCTCTCTAATGCCTTCTCCACTGGCACGCTCATGAAAAGCGCACTCACATCATCAAAGGACCGTAGTTCCTCGTCTGGATCTAACAAATATGATCTGATTTCTTCGGAAAACGTCATCAAGTATTTAACATGATGTCTACTCTGCCCTACCAACAGCAAAAGTACAGTGCTCAGATAACAGACACATTCATAAGATATCGTACCTATGGAGCTAACGATGGGTCTCAAAGGTATGTTGGTGATTTCCGCAGATTCCAGTGACAACGAATGACGTCATCACTGCAACCAAACCAATTGAAAGCTTAGTGTAGATTTCTCTGTATTATTCTGATTAAAAACTATATAATAATAACCTTTGTCTATCAAATCCAGGATAAATTAACTTCCATCAGAGTAGTCTCGTATGTTGTGTATGTATTATATTAGTAATGACAGCTTTTGAAATATTGGATGTATATATTAAGTATCACTGTTAAAAATGACTTATTCTAAAACATAAAAATACTCAGTCATGATAATTGGATGGTCATTGTCCTTTCTCAGAACCATGCCTTGCACAACAGCATCAACCGTGCTATTGGACATGTAGGTCACATGGTACAAGCTGGAGAATGTCTGCATCGATCATGATTAAGGTCTGGTCTTTCCTCCGGTTGATGTGGATGGCCTATCCTTTGGCTTCTTGTCAATGATTTTCACATTGTCTAGTGTAAATTAATGTTTGGTCTGATACAAGCTGCCGAATCACAGAATTCGGGTGTTTACCATTTGTGTTCTTTGAATCTAGTGTTTAGTGCTTGGGCTGTCTCACCAACATATCCAGAGCTATAATGACAACACTTAATTTGGTAGATCACACCACATCAGATAATCCAGCTGCTACAAGTCTTTTTAGAAATGACTTACAATCCTCTGTTCACGTTTCATAGACACATCCACGAAGCTCATCAAAACCAGACAATACTATCCAATGACTCATTGAATCAGAAGGGGCTAAGAAAACTGTCTCACGACTGTATGTAAGTGGTATGACGGAGAACTACAGGGAAGCTTTGGGAAGCACAATGTGAACACATGCATGAAACCTTGCAACACTCTGACGTCACTGTTGGTGACACCCAAAGACAAGTCCAAGAAAGCGAAGATGTGTGGTGTGATCGACCACTATGTAGTGAGTCAGCCGGAGCATTGAACACCAGGATGAAAGAGCACACAGATGGTAAACACCTAAATTCTACGATTTAAAATGGATGATGTGAAAATCCTGGACAAGGAGTCAAAATGACCTAAGGAGGAAAATTAGAGGCCATCCACATCCACCGAGAAAGACCAGACCTCAATGATGGCAAGATTCGTGTGAACCTTCTCCAACTTGTATCAAATGACCTACATGGTCGGGCCAACTGAGGTTCAGCCACCAGTAGCATTGTTGAAGCTGATGACTAGACAAGAGCAAAATGTCTGCAAGCCAGGTACAAACACAGTTCTGAGAAAGGATTATTTCTTATAATATAAAGTCAAATCCTGATTCCAGAAGTAACCTCCATTAATACACAGTCATGGGTTTGAGTCTCGTCCAAAAGCTATGTCATAATACAAACAGTACTAGATTATGGTTCTATCCTGATTGTCCAATAATTTCGTTTGCATATACATGTGTCTGTTGTGTTGATCATATTAAAATTTTTATTTTTTCAGTAAATCACAGGATGACACTTTTTGTGGCGATATTTTTGCTGGGATTTTCTAGATGAATAGTGACTGAAATTAATCAAGGATTCTGTTGAAAACATAATGGTTTAAAGAACTGAATCAGGAAGCAGCTAAATCAGCTAAAATATTACATTATCATACATTATCATACATTATCATATGCCAGTTCATTAGCCCCATGTCAGTAGGTGCCAGTTCACCTGGTGAACTCTTTTCGAGCTGCAATTGGCAAGACAATTTGAAATTCTCTTCTCGCCAAATGCACATTTGCCGCCAAAGTAAATTTTGTAAGATTTGAGTCATTACAACGTACAAATGCTACACCTTATTGGTGACACAAATTGGGCAAACTGGAACCAACTGTCATTGGCCCATTGGACTCCTAGCATTCTTTGTGACTTAAATATAAAAACATGATCTTGCTAGGTGGAAACACATTTATATTTTAGGACCGAGTGTTAACCAGTATATGAGTTGTAAATCAGTGATGTTTTAATTGTATACAATGTAGCATGGGTCTCCACATGAAATTTTCCTTTCCGAATGCTATGTTTTGTTTAATATGCTATATATATATTCAATACATGTATGTTATGTGTGATGTAGAAATGTTATAACAATTCTGTTATGTGAATATGGAAATTTTATTTTTAAGAGTAAATATTAATATTTTATTTACCGGTATATGATTTTTACTTTGGAAAGACTATATTTGTGAATTCGACTTCTTTTTTTGTAAAATATTCACATTAAATATTACATCATTACACCAAGCAGGCTCCGGGCGGATTTTCGAAAAAAATGGCAAAAAATGACAAAGTCCCGCAACGTCGACCAAATCCGTACGGATTTTTGGACTCTGTTTGCGATCCGTCCGTCGAATCCACGAAGGGCTGGAAAAAAGGTCGGAGCCTCCCCTCCGGGCAGAATCATGAGTATTGATCGGTGGATAATCCCCTGCGGCCGGAGGCAACGGACGGAGGAAATGCGACGTTTGGGCGACGTTTGGCTGATTTTGGCTCTGTTTGGGCGGCGTGGCGTCGTAAAATCCTCTGTACGTCGTCCACTCTGTCAGGAGTATTTCAACTGCGGCCAGAGTAAATTGGCTGCGTTGAGGCAACGTTTTGGGCTCTGCCAGGCGTGTGCGGACGTCGTTTGATACTCTTGATATATCAAGACCGTAGTCATTTGGCTCTGTTTTGCGCGACGTACAGAGCATTTCGCAACGTCCAGAGGCGACGGGCGGGGGTTGTTTTACTATGACTTTCTATTGGTGTTTTCGACGGACGCCGTTATTTGGCTGCGTCAAGCGTTGAATAGGGAAATATATCCCTCCGTTTGCGTTGATACAAGGAAACGGTGCGTTCTGTCCGTAGTCTACGTACGACGTGGGCGGCGTTTGTGAGGACGTCCACCGCGGTCAGTGGCGCTGGACAGAGGGCTCCTGGTGACCGTATATAAATGACCAAAACGAGAAGATTGCATTTAATTTGGTACCACTCGAAGTGTAGTGGACGTATGTATGTATATTTTTAAACAATTGAAAAACAATTTTGGAATATGTCAATGCTGGCTTTTGATGATGTGGTGCGCCTGAGACTGGCAGTGACACTTATGAAAGACATTACCAGGAATACGTACAATATAATGATACTTTTACCTTGCAAGTAATCATCCAGAGCAGGCTGCACTTTATTATCCAGACAACCAAATAGCCAACCATCCACCTCAAGCAGATGTTGGGCACCTACAAGTACACGTACCATCCGATCTAGAAGATGCTGATGACGAAGAAGAAGAAGAAGAAGCACGTGAAGTCCAATTGGAAGTCCAATTTGACGCCCACGGAAGGCGGCGTCGCAGGAAGCAAGGCCCCAGGAAGAGGAGGCAGTGGTGGGTTCGTCCGTGGGGGTCTGGTGACCGCAGACTCCTATTTGGACACTACGATAACCTCATGGCTGAAATGAGAGTGGAAGACCCATATAGTTACTTCAACTTCCTACGCATGTCTCCGCAAATGTTTGAGGAACTTCTCGTCCGTTTGACTCCAAGAATCCAGAAACAGGACACCAATTACAGGAAAGCACACTCACCTGGATTGAAATTGGCAATCACGTTGAGATACATGGCCACAGGTGAGAACTACCCTACTTTAAGTTACGGTTTTCGAGTTAGCCGCCACACCATAGCTGTGATAATCCCCGAGGTGTGTAAGGCAATTCAAGATGAGCTAGCAGAGGAGGTGGTCACGTTCCCCCAAAACGAAGAAGAATGGCTACAAGTGTCTCAAAGGTTCCAGCAGAAATGGAATATGCCTCACGCTCTGGGAGCCTTGGATGGCAAACACATACGCATAAGAAGACCAAACAAGTCTGGCAGTTTGTACCATAACTACAAGGTTTTTTTTTCTGTAGTTCTCATGGCCCTGGTGGATGCGGACTATAAATTCATGTTCACTGATGTGGGTGGTGTGGGCCACCAATCCGATATGCAGCTCTTCAATTCATCGCCTCTGAAGGAAGGGCTTGATGAGGGCGACCTCGAATACCACGACCAGATAACTTGCCAAATGACAATATACCATTTCCATACTTCATATTAGGGGACGATGCGTTTGCACTCAGGGAGTACATGATGAAACCCTTTAGCCAGAAAAAACTTGAGTATGGAACAACGTATCTACAATTATCGCATCTCACGTGCCAGGATGGTCGTTGAGAATGCCTTTGGTATCCTCGCTCAGAGATGGCAGTGTTTTTTAACTACCATGCAACAAAAACCGGAAATTGTCCAGCAAATAGTACATGCAGGCATTTGCCTCCACAACTTCATCCGCATCAGGTTGATCAGAGACAATGTGCAAGACCTTGCCCCTGGTGTCCAGCCCGATGCCGAGGACGATGATCACAATATTATACCGGGAGCATGGCGTGAACATGCTAATCTGGAACCTATTGATGCTCGCCACCAGGGTGTGAGAGAACTGGAAGCAGCCAAGATTCAACGCCAGGTCTTGGTGGCATACTTCAATAGTCCTGCTGGAGCGGTGCCGTGGCAGGAAGAACGTGTGAATGCCAGGATACATATTAATATTCCTACTCAAATCCAACCCCAAGCTGATGGTGATGTTGACGTAGACACTGATGAAGAGATGCAAGATGGTTGAACATTCCAATTTAAAAATTTGAGTAGCAAACAAAATAAAAACACTTATGTATTTCAGTGCACCTTCGGACTTTCTCATGTGTAATTTGAACAATTGTGACTTTGTCGTGTTGTATGTAAGTTATGTATAACAGTATGATTTTAATATTACTTTTCTAATATTCTCATGTGTATTTTGTAGAATTGTGAATTTGTCAAATTGTATGTGTTGAAATAAAATTAAGTATAATAAACTAACTTTGTACTGTTATATTTGTAATATTCAGGCGTGTAAATAAATGTAACTTTTTCATTTTAATAGCGGGCGGCGGACAGACAGACTAGTTCGGCTCCGTTCGAACCGCCAACGCTGCGTGCGCGCGCAGTCATTTGACACCGTACGGCGCCAACAGGCAACGTGGTAGGACAACGGACGTCGCCGAGCCAATTGATTTGTATGTAAAATCCAAGGCTGCGTCCGTTGTAAAAAGGGCTGCGTCCGTTGTGATTTCGCCCTGTGGCGGAGCGAGTCATACTCTGTATAACGTTGGGTAACAATGGTTTCTATTTCCTCTGTGACGTTGTGATAAGGCTACGTACGTTGCATTTTGACTACAATGGTAGGGGAGGATGCGGACAGAGTCCTTGCGCAGTCTAAAACTTTAACTCATGAAATTGTTTCTGAAATCATGGATTGTCAGTGAATGTTTACAAACATGGATTAGTGTGGATACAAAATAATACTTCTACTTCTTCCAAGAGAGGTGGCCCATTTGGCTAGATAGCACGTTTTGTTGGTCCGATTGAGCTCATTTGCAATATCAAGTCATATAATGTTTTCAATGCATCCGGATCTAAGGTTAGCCTTGTAGTACTATAAATGCATATTAGTAAGGGCAGGACTTGACCTCTATCCTGGAAATTCTGATGGTGGACACTGCCTGCCATCTTCCTCAAGATTGTCTCTGCACTCAGCTTCCTCTTAAGCGCAGATACAGGCCTCTAGCTTTTGTCAGGTACTTACTATCAGCTTCTGGAATTAGTTCACATTTGAAAGAAAGTGGTTCGCTGGTTGGTTCATGAGTGAGCAAACAGGTCATCTTGGTGATCTATGTTGCGTAGATCTGATTGGAAGAGACTTTGGCTTTGAACGCTGCCCATCTGAAATTGGGAGTGTTTCTACATTTAAGTTTATTTCATCTAGAACGGATAAGATGGCTAAAAAATCGATATCTAATGGAAGGTAAAGTGCGGGAACGTAGTTCTGTGCATGATCTTTGCTAGACAAAATGAGGTAAATCTTTATTGATTTATTCCAGCCATCTGAAGACTATCATGCTTTCAACTGTTGGTGAGAGCTCCTAATCTTCTCTGCACGCCGCATTGTGGTGGATAATGGCAGTCCCTTTCTTGTCAATGAAGCATATTCTACAAATGTATGTAGGTGCTGTTACAGGAGCGCGAGACAATCTTCTGGTTGTTGACGTATTGCACTAAAGTCAAGGTTTTAGGAGCATATTCAACTGAAAATGATAGTATTGCTTAATCATTGTCTATACACTGGCAAGTGACATTGAATGCTGGATAATAGTATTGCGACTTATGATAGTGGCATATTCGCCTATCATACTTAACATTAGCTGAAGCTGTACAGTGTAAAGTTGGGGGGGTGGCAGACCTATTTGCACCTACGTCATCTTGAATCATCTCAGCATTATCTTTGGTTGTAGACAAAGTGATATCAAGATATACTGCAAATGTACAGTCCAAAGTAATAATGTATATTAGGTTACCCTTCCAATGCTTTAGATGACGTGTGGTTGGAGGATGTCAAGAAAGAACAATATTCCACTTTCGTCGACCCTCACAAAATGATAAATTCTTAACATCTTTTACCATGATGTCTCACAATAAATGAACCTAGATTAGTAATTTTGTAAATCCTATATATAGAATATGGCTGCATCTTTTATTCTTAGGTTTTCTTTCTTTTATTATTTGTATCAAAACCAGTAAATAAATTTATAAGTTTAATGTAAAATTTTATTTAATTTTAGTAAATATCTTTTTTTTTTTTTTTTTTTATTTGAATAAAATTTTAAATCATACTTTTGGACGTATTTACAGGTTTTGATACAAATGATATGCTAAATAATAACGTAAGAACAATAATAAATGTAATAATTGATTTTAAGATTGAAGGATATGTTATTACTACATATGAATTTTTAACAGATTTATTTGTATTGGTATATTTACAATCAGGTGATCTCTCCTCCCTCCCCACACACACCCTCTCTAAATACCTCCACCCCATGCCCCTCCACTCCCATATACACGCACGCATACAAAAATACTACATAGAAATAAAATGCCACAGATATAATAAGACTTGTTTGAAATTCACAAGTCTCCCACAAGTATTAAAAATCTGCACAATAGAGGTATAATGTAAAGGTATAATGTTAATATAATTTTGAATATGAATATAAAATGTGTGTTTGGCAATAGCTCTAAAGCCGATTTCAGCTTTAGGCCTAGGTAGAAATGAAATTAGAAATATTTATTTACAAACAAGATCAAAATTTTAATCTGATGAACACAAGAATTAGACAACTGTAACCCATAGTCAGGGTTAGCCACCCACCCGCTCATATTGATGAGTAAAGCCTTCTGGAGGACAACCAAAAAGTTTTAGAAAATCGCCCTTTTGACAAGAAGCAAATTCTGGTCCATTTTGTATACAGGTATAGAGTTTGTGCAAGAAGGACACTATTTTTTTGCCAGATCTACATCGTAATTTTTAAAGCCGAGCTTCGCAGAAGTCTCAAGCTTTATAGCCGTCGTAGGCGTTCCATTGTGTTCCCTCTCTACCGCCTACTACGTTTACTATAAGCACATCCGCGCTGAAATTAGTGCCCAATTTGAATATTTAATCAATGAAACTGAAAGCGGCTGACAATCGCCGATGTTAATGAGCTGGGAAAACGTCATAGCCATCAAAATTAATACGCCGTGTTATTTAAGGCGTTAGCAACAGCGGGTAAAACTGCCATTAATGGGCTTACAGTTATGAAAAATAATCGTTTTACCCATTCTGCAATGTGCAGACAGATTTGTAGTAAGTGATGCATGTTGATGTTATTTTTTCTGCCTTTGCATGTTAAATATTATTCAAAATGAAACAAATGTTCTTGATTTAAGATCAATGATTTGGAAATGCTGATAAAATATTACTGCCGCCTTATGATGTGTGAATAAATAAAATATGAAAAACATTACTTAAACCATTGTACTTTATTTCACTATAAGTCATGGTTACTCAGCATAAAAGTGAGCACTGGAGTTATTTTTTAAATATTATTTATTGAAACTGTTCATGGTCAAAATTTACCGCAAAAAATATTGGCCCATCAAGTACAGAATTGACCCATTGATTTGCCTTACCAAGGGGCCAATTGTCCCACTACAAGTTTAGACCAACAAGAACTCTGCTTTATTATGTCCTGACACAGTTATGTACACAGATAAGAGGTATTTTTAGAGAAAATGAAATGATTGTGCTAGACTAGTATTTGCCTTATGACTCACCATAAGCTAGAAAAAGACAAATAGGATGGGTTATAAAGTGTTATGCAGTGCTGACTATCATCAAGGGGATGAATTTGTATTTAGTCATCTATCTAGGGGTAGACAATGTGTTGCTAACTGTTTTATATTTCTATTGACTGCATTTGAAGAAAATTTTACTATGCACTCCCAGCCGCATAACATTCTAAAGCTCGGCTTTTCAGGACTCTCAGTCCTTTGATTTTCATTCTGATTGGTTTACATATTAGTGAACACTTACATGAAAATGGCATTTTTTCATTCTCCTTGAGAGACAGTCAGACATTTTGACGATTGCGTCCCATGATTAGAACAGCAAAGTTTCCTTATATTTTTGGTTTGTATACACATTACTGTATCACTTGCAGGGCTGCCAAGTAGTACAGATATGTTGGGTATTAATACAGATTTCCCACCCAAAATACCCAAATACTAATTCTACCTTCAAAATACAGATTTACCCACTTTGTGTATTTTTCATTAATAATTACT
>CM032660.1:36237201-36338355 GCA_019095985.1 Streblospio benedicti
TCGTCATATGTGACAGTCACATACACACTACATGTATATGGCAATAATTAATCCCTCTAATATATTTCGCTCAGCTACTGCTACTCCTGGTATACACGTGTGGAACAGATTAAGTATTACACCCTCCACTACTCTTTCTTCCGCCGCCACCATCCCCCTCTTCTCTCCCTAACCCTCTCTACCTCAGCGGCTGCCAGAGACCTTGACCTGGGGTGACCCGGTGCACCTAGTTGTGGTCAGGCCATGGGTCGGCTTATCAAAGGAGTGATTGGGCGGCGTGACCTGAACTGACCGAGGGGCAATGTGACGTGGTGAAAGTAAGGCAGAGGTTAATTGGTCAGTTAGTTTGCATAGGGTTGAAGTCTGGTGCGGCACAGCGTGGGAAGCAAGAAGCAGAGGAGACAAGAGGCAAGATGAAAGGAGAGGGCGGGAAGAGGTGGGAGTTTTAAACTGTTACCAGACACGGTTGGGCCTGTAAACTGCCTGCGGCAGCGGCCAGCCAGGGGCGGTCAGTGCCTGAAGTGAGGTGGGCGGAGCTACCACTATCATGTAATCTCCCAGTGCTGAGCGTGCAATCTTAACAATCTGGGTGTCTGACGCACAGGGGCGGGTGTTATCACTGGTCCCGGGCCACGCCGGGCGTATGCAGGGTGGGGTCGGCTGAGGTGAGGTCAGGCAGGACTGTTGACTGTCTTGGCTGTGTGTGTGTATATACTCCAGGAAGGCGGCAAAGCACCCGCCAGTGTGAGCCTAGATGTGCCGCTGTGTAGGTACTGATGATCAGGGATATGGGACAGGGGAAAGGATGGGGAGGGAGGAGCATTTCATGTGTTACGGATCTCATGTGTTTCAACCCGAGCAACTCTGGGTAAACAGCTAGTAATTGTATATATTTATATTTGTAAGTTTATAACATATCCTATGTACTTTTATTAAAAAGTGTTCACTCGATAAACCTTTGTCATTCTATGTTTTACATGTGATTATCTCACTTGGGTAGCATCATAGGGGGGTAGCCTCATCGATAGCTTTGTGTAAAATGAACCAAACTCTAGACTTTTCCGTCGCTACCACGTCGTTATCAGGTCGCAATCAGGTGATAACACTGATTTTATGGTCGTTATCTTGGTTAAGACCTGGTTGAGACTTGGTAACGACTTGGTAACGACTTGGTAACGATTTTTTATTGATTTTTTTAGTCGCCAGCAAACCACGGCGACTTTTTTAATTCCGCTGCATGCAGCGGAACTTTGGAAAATCGCGACCAGTCGCCGGTCCACCGGCGACATTTTTTAGAAGACTAGATAACAACTTGCTGCCGACTATGGAGACTAGATGGTGACTTGGTAAAGACATGATACCGACTTGATGGCGACCACCAAAAAATGACGAATCGTTATCTAGTTTTCGTCCAGGTCCCGACCATGGAACGGGGGGGGTAAAAATGAAAAAAAAATACAGAGACATTAGCAGATTGGTATGAAGTTTGCATATTTAAAGCCACCCTCTTTGCAATACAGTATAGTCTGTCACTAAAATTTGACTTGACATAGAAATGTAAAGTGAACACAAGTAATTACCTTAGATCTTCATAAGCTCCAACTTTGATAGGATCACATTCTGTTCCTCGACTGTGCCTGTTTGATCTCATGCTAAAAGCTCAAATATGGCCCATGATTACTCAAACTGTTCATTGAATTATACAATTTTAAAGTTTAGATTTTAAATTAACAGTTTTGAAATTATTGTCGGCAACATTGAAATTAGTAAATTTGCTCCATGGCTTATACATGTCCACAAAAACCATTTCATTTTTGTGCATGATGTGCATCTTTGCCCAAGCCCTGCTTTCAAGCCTAAATTTTCATCATTTTTTCATCATTTTTAAACTGATAGATTTGGGGGTGCACACGTTTTACACATGATTTGATCCAAATCGACGTAAATAACACGGGGTACATGTACCATTATTTTATTGTATAAACAACAACACGCCTAGTTGACAACATCAATGACTTATATGTCTACATATAATGAAGGAAGGAGTAAAAAAAGAGGTATGTTTGCCCAATACCTGAGACACCCAATTCAACCAACTAGACACAAAGTTCTGATACTGAATCCAATTAAAAAATAAGCACTCAGTTTTGGATTATTTAACACAAATCTTTATTATTGTGTACCTCTGGGAAAGCTTGTTCATACTATTAATTTGTTGTTAACATAAAGGTATGTATTTTTTATGAAAAGTGAATAAAAAAATGAATAGTGTAGAATATTTTTTACCTTATTTTTCACAGATTTGTGCTATCCATTGTAAATGTACATGATTGTAGAAATTTTGATTACCATTATACTGGCATAACATGAATTGTTACTTCGATGTGTACTTAAATAACAAATTTATACAATCTAAGTTATAGATTATAATGGATAAATGTAATTCAATGTATTTACTAATTTGTATTTTACATTGTACAATGTAGATCTATATATCACCATATACATTTACATTGTTGTGTTATATTAGTCAGCATGGATCTGAAGTTTAGACACGACTATATTGATTAACTCATGCAGCGTCAAGTATAATGCATAATTTGGAGTGAAGAGCAAGAGCAATTTCGAAGAATATATTTTACCTGGAGAAAAGGCAATTAAAAGAAATATTGTATAATATGTGCTAAGATGTCACAGAGTAATGAAGCCAGGCTATAACTGGATTGAAAATTGGACAAAACATGATTTTGATGAGTTGCTGAAGATACAGGGACCTTTCTTTTGGATCTACATGTATGTGTAAGATAATCTGCAGGGCTATTGACCCAGGCTATTGACAGTTCATAATACAATATTAAAAAATGTAACAACTGAGAAGACTAACAAAACTGCCTAAATATTAGTTATTTCAACAAATGTAACAAAGAAGAACACACCATGGATCTTGATCATATATGTGCAAACACACAATATGTGAACATTGTGTACTGACCAAATTGGATGAAACCTATCACCATGAATCATGTTTGGGAATCACGAAGTTAAAAATAGATGTGATGTATCAGTGGTTAAGGTGTATTCTAAGTGGACTTTTCATATATAATGTTCTTGATAGTGAATGATATCATACAATAGCATTTCACTAACTAGATCTATGCATGTTTTATTGTAATAAAAAAAACTTAAAGAAACAAACAATTAAGAAATGTAAAAACTAGATACCCATTCAAGTGACATATACGGATAAATCTAAAAGTAAAATATAGGGATAGATCTATATCTAAAAGTAAAATATAGACCATTAAATATAAGTGTTATCTTTAATTATAGGCCTACTAAGCAAAGGGAAATCATTTTAAAAACCATCAAACATGGAAATCCACAAAGGATCAGGAACTGAATCTGATCCTTGTAAAGTGGGTTGTCTGCAAGATAAAAATGCTAGCGTTGTGAGGATTGTGCACATCTCGGATACACACACCAGACACATGGAGTATCTCCCAGTCATACCAAAGGGTGATATTCTAGTACATTCAGGAGACTTTAACAAATACGGTATGCAATGATTTTATCTAGAAGCACATATCTTTATAGCATTCACTGTCAGCAACCTGACAAAGTTTACTCCAGTTAGGTTCATTGTGGTTGTTTTCTGGTTGTTTGGGACTGTGAAGTGTTCTTATTATAAAGGTGGTCTCAATAGCGAGGTGGTCTTAATTGGAGTTTCTACTGTATGTCACAGTCGATCAGACATCCATTTATATGGTGAATTTGAACTTATTTTAGGCTAAATGATTTTTTGTTGTAACATTACAAAAGTTATAAAATTAAGCAATCAGGATATGATAATTTTGAATAATTTATTCCATAAAATTTTATGTGAATGGTGACTGGGGTTTCACATGATGATTTGCAAATACAGTAGTATTCAATTTATTTCAGGTTTGAAGAAAAGGATAAATACAAGAGCAGAATTTGATAAGGATATAAATGATTTAAATAATTTTTTTGGTCTTCTACCTCACAAACACAAGATATTTGTTGCTGGAAATCATGAGATCACATTTGAAAAGCAGGGTAAAAGCAAAATAAAGTAAGTAATTGGGTTCTCTAGACATTTTCTTCTATCAACTCATTTTTATTATAGAAAAAAAAACATGTGTTTTCTGTGAGCAGTGGAACGAAGGCTTCTTATAAAAGTTCTGATAACACTTCTCTCGCATTGATTAGTCATTTAGAATCCTGGGTAGGAATTATGAACACATATTTCCATTTCAACCTTTTCACTTAGTTACATAATCATAATAAATAAAATTATTTTAGAGTTAAACTATTCAAAGTATTGATTACTTTTATTTTTCTATCGCATATCATTCAGATCTTTGCTGACCAATGGCGTATATCTTGAAGCTGAAAGTATCATCCTAGAAGGCATCAAGATTTACGGAGCACCATGGAACAATTGGAGATGGTGGGCTTTTTCCCGAGCCTTTGCGCTAAAGGTACATGTACAACATATTACTTTTCTACTATTACACCACCTTTTACAAAAATACATGTAATTTTTCTTAGGACTTCAGTTTGGACTCATTACTACTGTAGAGTCAGGTGTCTTGTAAGAATGATGCATGTCAATGCAATACTCCATGCATTCTATTAGAAAGCATCGACTCTTATTAACAAGTTGATAAAGGGTAAAATTGCATTTTTAGATATATTCAGATGAGTGATTCAGATCATCATAATGTATTATGAATTTCGTAGACAGTGTGATAAAATAGGTTATGTCATAGTGGATGAATTGCAATGATCAATAGAGTTTATTGAATCCACATTTTGGGACTTTCATGTACCACATATTGTCCTTAGTATTACTATCATATCTAGGAAGAACAACTAGAAGAAAAATGGCAAGAGATTCCTCATGATACAGATATTCTTGTCACACATGACTGTCCTCATCTCATCATGGACACAGGCCGGAAGAAACCTTGGATGAGCAATGAAAGGTAGGATTCCAATAAATAGGACAAGGACATCCTCATCCATAAAAACTGATAATTGTTTACTGCTACATGTATGTAAATAAATACCATACATAATTATGGTGAAACCAGAAATCCCATTCGGCTGTGGTTTGTAATTAGCAAATCAAAACTGTGAAAACAAAATTTCCGATAGTCTACATCTATTTATCCATGCTCATCTATTTCGGCTTATTTAGTTAGCCAACCAAGGGCCCATCCTCATGAAAAGGCCAACTCCCGCAAATGTAGATTGCATTAAAATCTTGACCATTGATATTCTAATGTAAATACGCATTATTATTTGCAGTTTATAAAAGCGCCTTGTATGATTTGAGCAATTGTGTTATATCGGTAGTAATATTGTGGTATTATATTATGGGTATTTTATGTAGTTCATATTTGATGTACATTATTTTAGTCACTATGATGGTTTTTTTTCATATTATTTTAGTTGTGCCTGTGCAGAAAGTCCACACCATAATGTTCTACACTGGGGATCAAAACATTTGAAGCAAAAGGTTCTAGATTTAAAGTAAGGTCATAAAACATATTTTGGGGACCATCTATTAAATAATTGTTGTGTGTGTAACAGATTTTTAGAAATTCCTTGAATTGACAGCTGTATTCTGTATGAGTTACGCTGCTTGAGGTCCTGAACAGGCGCGATGGCAGTGGGAGGCCACGTGGTGTTGGTACATGGACCTCCAGAGGCAGGCTAGGTAGCCAACTGGGCCTCAGGGGTGGGGGGATCACACTAGCTATAGTTTTCAAACTAGGTGAGTTCTTTTACGTGCAGAGCTGTGGCTCTCCTCTACACGGGACACGCCTTTTAACGAGGCTTCCGAACCTCCGCTTGGCGTCACTACTGTCTAGTAGTAACCCTGTACGGTGGCGACGTGCTCGGTGGAAATCAGCAACTCAGTGGCAGACGCACGACGTAACGGTTTTGGCGACACTGTGTCTGCCATGACTGGGCCGCGAACTTACGACGCAAGCAACTCCTGTTTTCAAGTCGTACGCTCTAACCACTGAGCTACTGAGGACAGCTGATATTCTATATCAGGATATAGAAGATCCATATTTATTTCCATAACTGCATCACTGTTAACAACACTAAATCAATTCTGCTGGATTTTTAAAGAAACATATACAAACATTTCAAATGACATTGATCATTTTTTCTGTGTGATTATCACGATATTCTATAATGACGTAATCCCAAGATAGACTTGATGTAGACGTCTAGTCTAATTTTTCAAGCTCCTATTATTTTGAATAGGCCATTCACCACAGCAGTAAATTATAACTATTATATTAAGAAGGAGAAGCTAAGATTCTTGAAAGTAGAGGATGGAAATTTTTAATCTACTTTGTTAGACTCATGGCGGTTGCCACAAGAGCACTTCTGAATGAAATCTTGTTTTTTAAATATCTGGTAATAATTGCAATGGGGAATTCTTGGATAGTTATTTGCAAAAAATAATTATGTATGTATTGTTTTCATTGCCTGTGAATTCTTGTGAAACCCTTACTCCTTTTTTGAAACTGAAAAATGTGAAAATCATTTTCTATCAGCACTTATTTAATAGTAGGCGTGAGCTTGTGGGAGATGAAAATGTACTGAATTTTTTCTTGTACTTGCCCAGCAGCATCATTTTCATGACATGCACTCTATAAAGGCTTTCAAAGCAACATTAAATATGAGTTAATCAGAAGTGATTACAAGGTATTCACAAGTATTGTTGTTAAGGGGATTACAAATTTTATTAGTTTTCATATTCTTTTTTTTCCAGAATCCCATTACACCTATTTGGGCATCATCATTTCTGTAATGGTGTTTTGCAAGTAGGGGATACCCTGTTCAGCAATGCAGCAATGGATTTAATACCACATCCTAAAGTTATAGACTTCTACCTGCCAAACACAGGGGAAACATGACAATTTTTTTGGTATATAATCTATAATCCATTGCCATATGCTGTTTGCTCCGCGAGGACTTGAAAGATATAGTGTGAAAAGGATTCCAATGACCTGGTGTGGATATAGCCATCTGAATACATATTCAATTGATAGTCAATTGCAAAAAATACTCAACTATTTATTTATTATATAATGTTGCTATCAAATGTTAGTATGTCCTCAAAATATATACATGTATGTAGATATTTCTTCATTGTATCTAGTCATGTCACATGTGTAATAAAAAGTGTACAAGACTTTGCATGCCAAAATACTGGTGTTACTTGTTAACTTTTACCATATAATAAACATATACAAATGAATACCTTGTTATGATTTTCAGTACGAATTTTCACTGCTTAATATAAAATGATATACAAACTTGAGTAACACAAATTAAAAAAAAAACGTAAATTCAAAATGCATCTGAAATAATTTATTGTGTAACTACTATTTTGTTACTTTCATTATTGCACAACATATATCATCTCAACAATTAAAGAATTCAGTCGATCACCAAAGCTTTTATTATTTTCACATTCATACCAGACACGTGTTGTACATTCACGCAATTAACAAACAGATTTAAGCTCACATACAATACAGGACTAATATTCCTTGCATACTTTCTCCTTCACATCCAGAAAACCTATAGAATGCTGGTCAATCATCAATCAAATCCTAAATTTTTTTGGACAGGACCTAATTATTCCTCAATTTGAGCTGCCCATAAGTCTACCAGTCTACTACACAAATGTCGCCTCCAAGCTTTTCTTTCATTTTGGATTGTGAAATTAAATTACAAAAAAGCTTTATGACACTCAACGTTGCAGTGGTTGTTATAGAAACCATCTGTTGATACTCACTAATTTCTGACAGTGATGCATCCTGCTCATCTTATAAAAAGACCTTACAGCACTTGATGTAATCAGATTATGATATACCATGAAATCGATCATAGTCTGTTACACATATAGGTACTTTAATCAGCACACCATCTGTTGACCAATGTTAAACAAAGTTTAAACTCATAATTTTCAAAGCATCCAAATGTAAAGTTTTTAAAGAATTATTCTTAGTAAATCAGCACTGTTTCAATCAGAAAGGATTAACAGGTTGTGGTTGCAGTGTGTCCGATAATGATGATAACCAGGTAGCACCATTGATCAACTTTGTGGTAGCGACAATATAGTCTGCAGGACCTACAAATTTTAAAACATTTTAAAGCAATCAATACATATGAAATATTTGTAATCAGGCTACTTAAAACAATAAGATAATCAATAATTCACTAAAAAAAAACATACCATCTTCTAACTGTGATAGGAAACGCAAAGCAGAAATTTCAGCATAGGTGACACCACCGAGGAAGAAGACTAGAGTAGTGCGTAGCTGGTCACCTTGGTTGGAATGTAACGAGCCTGTTGACGTCCCTTGTGAATGAGATACGTTGTTTACTTTTTCAATTTAATGCATAAAATATTAAAAATTAGCTTTACATTCACCTACCAATTTCAAACAACATTAAAGTTGTAAGTTTATATTATAGTTATATTATAGGTTTATTTCAATGTAATAAAATATTCACAATATGAACCATTCAATTCTTATTTTCATATATATGTACAATACTAAATTTACTCACTTCTCTTTCGAAGTCCCACTGGAAGTTGTTGTATTTCTTCAACTGTGGGACCTGGCAAGAGAGTCAGAACTTCAGTAATACTCCGCCAGCCAGGCCTAAAAGTGGTCAATACAAAATTGACATTGGAAATATGCCATGGATACAAGTTATACAGAAAGACTAATAGAAAATATGTACAGTTTACCTGTGTAGAAATTGTGCAAGCCTCACACTAAGAGGAGCATAACCACTGAACACATACGAGATGTCATTAGGGTTCTGTTCATTCACCTACAACATCATGATTATAATTCATTTGAAGAACCTGAAGCCAATTTCAGTTAGGGGCTACCATTTATCATGTCCTTCATTGGATAGGAAAATACTAAAGGGGGCTAGAAAAAATCAAATGATTTTTTGGGAGGTGGAAATCTGAGGACCACTTACAGGGGGGGCCTGGAATATTGGTAGTAATTTTAGGGGGAAAGGCAAAGCTGACATTTTCAAACAAATTTAAATGAGTGGCCTGAAAATCATAATATAATGGTTTCAGTTTTTCATACCCTCTGGGCCATAATAATAAGCATAACTGAAATATTGTTTAAGATCCATGTAAATTAATTCTTACCTCTTCCACGATAAGCTTCAGAGTCTTACGAATAGTTGGATAGGTTCGTTGTGACTGCACACGTATCAAACCAATTTTTTCTAAATTGTGCAAAGTAACCATGTTTTCATAGCCATATGTCTGTAATATGAAAAGAATGGTAAAATAATAGCTAGTTTTAATTTTTGATTTATTATATAGTAAAATAATAAAATAACAAGTTTTAAAAAAATAATCTGTAAGCACCATGACAATTGATCTTGTTGGAAGCTGGTTGTGATCTAGTTGGGACCTGCTCATTATCAATATCACTTGGTCTATACATGCACAATTAGGTCTCATGTTCATAAAAACCAAATAAAGTAAGCCCATTATCGTCCCGATAGTATGTATGTTCCTTGTGACCTACATGTACATGTAACCAATGGCAAGTTGGCACCTAACCGTTTTGCTCGGCAGCTACACAGTCCCTGGTTCTCTGCAAGACATCACCCCAAAACCTAATTGGCTTCCGGGTAAAGGGACTTGCAGAGAAATATCCATTAATTTGATGCACTATTGTGGTGTGCATGATTGATACTCACTTGTATTATCTCGCGTTTGTAGAAGTCCAACAGTTTCTGTTTGAGTCCATTGTTACAAAATGATTGAATGCAAATCAATTTCAGAACCTAAAATTTTGAAAACAATAAATATCAGTAAATTTCTGTAAGATTTTGCGCAGTCATAAAAATATTTGTTTAATAAAAACCAGTACCAATGAACAATGTCTTATCAATCTCAACTGACAGAAAATTATATATATGTGTAAGGAAAATGACACATATAATTTTAAAATGTTTCTATTGTACTTTTATTCCTCTGAGAAAATGTTATGCGGTCTTGTTTACTGGAACATGTGGTCATGTGAACATTGCGCATTTTTTCTGGATGTAACATTTCTAACGGTAACGGAACTTAATACATTGGTGTAAATTTGCTAACTCGCTGACAAATAATATAAGCAGATAATATACAACACAGGAATTTTTTTGTTCTTATTGAACTGTTAATCTTATAGAGAACAACATAGCAATAATCATAATTCAATGTACTTGTACCTTGATGAGAGGCTCCGACCGAGCTATACAATCTTCTATATATGTGTTCTGCTTGTCAGTGTCTATTCCGTTGATTAGCTCTGAAGAAATAAAGATACAAATACAGTGAAACCTGTTTCATACACAAACCATATAACGTGTTCTTAACAGGGGGTTTCATTAAACATTTAATACATAGGAGAAATGGGAAACGGAAAAAGTGAAAGGTCCACATAGAAAGGTGTCCTTACTCCTTAAAGGGAAGGAAGGAAAGTATTCATGAGAATTTGTAAATAAACACTACATAATCTATTAATATCGAAATCTATTACAAACTGTTTATCTTTCAATTCACAAATTCAATAACCCCTCACTCGCAAACCCTCTTTTAATAAGCTAAAATAAAGAGCATTTATCATATTATGCTCTCCAGTCTTGATTTTAGTTGCACCACATTTGGGGCTTATCAATTGCACCCATTGAAAATGTTTACTATTAATCATCAATACCTTGCTGTGCTCCAAGACATTTGAGGAAGTCTTCTGAGTTAGTCACTTCTTTCACCATTTCAGCTATTGTTGTGTCTGTCAAGTAACATTTCAATATTAGTATTTATTTAATGATCCATTTAATCATATGTGTGCAATCATATATTTACGTCAATCAAGACGCTTACCTCTCATCAAATCTTAAATATCTTTTGCTAGTCTATATAACATGTAAACTTACGTGTGGCAAGTGACTGTTTAGCAACCTGCATATGTGGCAACTTCGTGACAAATTCCTTCATCTGACTGATGGTTTTTGCATCGTGGCGTGCCTTAAAGATGTACAAATAAGATTAACTCACATAGCATTTTCAATTAAAAACACATAAATCTGAAAAACACTTAGTCTATTGACTGTATTAGACATCCAGCTTACATCATATTGTGCAGTGATGATCTTTGCCTTTCTACTAAGCACATGACCCACAGCATTGAAGTTCTTGTCTCGAAGTTCCGCAAACAATTCCTCACCAGAATTTAGAATGAATTTCTTAGGATCAGACATACCTGCAAAATGTAGAACGTAGAGAACTAACTTTTCTATTTTATGGAATAAACTATCCTACTACTATTATTGATTTGTGGTGTAGTGTATTAGCTCGAGATTGATGTATATGACATACACATTTCATTTTAAACAAAAACATTTTTCATAATGCTTAGTATGCTGTTCAACGCTAAGAGGAACTGTTAGGACAGACAAGTCCAGGATATGATTGTGTGGACGCTGCTGAATCCAATCCAGTGACCATGTTTTCTATGAGTTTCAAAATGGAATTTAGCTACTTCCATGGATGTATATTGATTTTCGAAGATGTAGCGGTAATAGGATTGTTGTGGATATTTACACTATTTTGTGGACTAATGTGTACATATAGTTGAAGCTGAATACATGTGTAAGATGTTTAGAGTAACAATGTCCTTCAAAATTCTATGTAATCAGTAAGCCAAAATTTCGACACTAATTACATTAAAATCATAAAGTTCCTAATATAGACAATTGACATATTAAAAAAAATCAATTGAAGATACTAAAATATTTATTGTACTACAAATTTGAAAATCAATTATTAGAATTAGAAAGGAATTATAAAAGAGGAAAACAAATGGCAACTACAAAATTGTTAGCAAGTAATTGATAACGATATTAGTAAAATTATTGTAAAACGTGATGTTTGTATGTAACTTAAAAACCCACCTTCACTAGCAGTAAATAACCTGTTTTTGGGAGTATCTGTTCAAAATATTGTTCAACATCTCATACCAGTAAATACAGTGGAGTCTCATTTTAAGGTCAGTACTTGAGGACTCCTAGTATAATCATTCATTACCCGTTGTCTTTGACATTTAAAATAATCCTTTATGCAATAAATTCACGTACTAGACTACTTGTGTTGAGGACTCCTAGCATAACCATTGACTAGTCTTTGGCATTTAAAGTAATGCTTTATGCAATATTGTCACATACTAGTAGTTTGCAAGAAGAAGCTACCTAGAACAATGCACAGGGAGTTCATGTGCACAGTAAACTCATGTGTAATTTGTATACCATTTAATACACTACTTTAACCATAATAAAACTACTTAAAATCAAAGACATATCTTATAAATGATTACTGTAACACTGGGTGTGCAAAATTGCATTTTGGTAAAAAAAAAATTCACAATATTATTTAGTTCCTTTATTACGTGTCATACATGAAATGACTGTGTATATGAACTCACTGTGCAGTGCTCTCATACTTTGTAATTAGTAACACCACATACCTTTTACAAGCAGGAACTGCTATTACCATACTATGTTTAATAATATATACAAGACATACAAGTCATAAATACTCCAGATAAAACTTTGTTGTACTTTGTATAACAAATAAATATGTTTTAACCAAACACTCCAGAAGCTTAATTAATAATTTCAATAGCTCGAAAGTGCTTACAATGCAAACATTATATCAACTGTTTATTTAAAATTAAATTCAAAAAACAATCACCATCATCTTGATCTGTTCTAGATCCTTTAGGAGGCGACTGCTGAGTTTGGAATCTCCCAGAGGGCAGCTTTACTGTTGCTGCAACAAAATAGCAAACGTTAGTAGCTATAAAAATTTCAACAACCAATGTTTGTTTTCAAATAAGTTGACTCAACGCAGCTGTTTGCTAAATAGTTGATAATCTTACTTACTGTTATTAATCCCATATATTTCATCTATCAATCCCTCGTATGTAAGCTGACTGAGTAAGGGGGTGAGCGGGTCGACACTTCGGTCGATCAGCAGCAGGTTGTCTATTTGAGGTGTGATCAGAGGCTCCGACCCAGCAGACTCTCGCCGCATTCGAAGCATCATTTCTGCGACACGCTGAAAAAAAAAACATAAAACATTCTGGTCGAGGTATTCTTTATTCAATTTTCATGTGTTTTTCTAATGGTTTGTCCTCTATTACTCTTTTAAAATATATCAAACATTTACCATTCTACATTGTTTTAAAATGAGTACCGGTGAATATATTAAAGAAATCTTTACATTCTGAAGTGGTAAAAAGATTTTTAAATGCTGAAGAAGATACCATAAAAGTTAAATGACATTATGTAGTAGTAACAAATAATGAAGAACAGGCTTGTTAGATTAAATAGGCTCTAATTATCATTACATTGTATTATCATTACGCTTGTGCAATAAAGCTACTGACCTGAGCCATATCTCCTTTACCATATATATTTGGTATAATACCATAAAGTGCTTGCAAGGTCATGAGGCTTTTAGCAACATTGAATAAAGTTGTTTCGTCGTGTTCCAGACAACATTCCTGAAAATAAATCAATATATTGTCATGAGTCAAAATGGCTCTAAACATATGAAGAAGTGAACTCAACACAAGTAATTGTTTCTATCTTTTATAATGTAATATCCCTGAATACATCCCTTTAAGTACCCGTCATCTAGGAACACTCTAGTTAGACTGGAGCATAAGCTGGGTTAAATATTGTACTAGACTATGGATTAGATTGTATGAATATGAGGGATGTGTTGTAATGTCAAAGTCTGTCTTGTCAATATAAATTAAGTACAAGATATATGGCTTACGTTAAAAATAAATATCAATTTTACACGTGATTGTTCTTACACGAAAAGACTCATTGTTCTCCATTGAAAGCAAGTCATAATCAAATGGTACAAGATCAAGGCAGTATTCGTCTACAGTCATGAATGTTCCATACACGCCAAGCTCCTGAAACACAAAATCTAACATACAATAAACAATTGATAATGGATCGGCTCATTATTAGATGAATGTCTTGTCTCCTGTCCATTAAAGTTAGTCTATGATGGCTTTTTTACTGGTGAAACCATAGTTTGTTAAGTAGTCTAGTACTTGTATTAACAGGTTAATGTAAGCTTTTTAACAATAAAATACAGTTCGTTTGGACATAATGCAGTACAAAATAATCAGGAGTAAGGTACTTGATTTATCACAGAAATTTATAACATCATGATCTCTATAAAACATCTTACTTTAAAAACGAGTTGAAAATAGTAGATAGGTTGAATATATATTACGAACGAAACACAAGAAATAATTCACAAAAACTTTTGCGATCTACAGAAAATGAAGTTCCATACAGTAATTGTACACATCAATTACTTCTTTGAAAATCTTTTAGCTTTTCACACCTTTAATCGCTGTTCACATAATAGACTTTTTCTAGGAACAAAAAACAGATGGAATTCTTTGCTCAGTCCTCCAGATTCTTCCTCTCTAAAAGAACAACATAGTTTCAATTTCAAGACACTGCTCCATGAATATTTATGAAGTCCATCTAACTAAAACTATTTTCAAATATTTTATGATATGTATGCGTTCAATGACCTAGAAAACAAAAAGTCTTTCTACACTTTTAACAATTTGCATATTAACCATACAAACAAAATTTGTCTACATTTATCATAACCTCATAACAAGGAAAAATGAAAACAGGCATACTTATGCACATTGTTGGCAATCAATTCCATCAACGCAAGTTTTGGTCTCACAATGAAGATTATGTTTTGAACATTGTTGTGTGGAAGACGCCCATTTCGGAGAGGAAACATTTTATCAACTTCATGTTCCTAAAATCAATTCATTATAATAATATATAATGGTAAGACCTGTGTTCATTTGTAATTTTAAACCAGAATTCTATGAACTGTATATATATTTTTTCAACGTATGGCTGTGAATTTAATTCTAACCTGACTGTTATGGCATGCAACCTCCTACCACTGTATTGATATAGCTTGATATACGACCCAAAGGTTGTGAGACCAGAATGATACCATCATCCTAAGCAACCCGCTATGCAAGCAGCCGGATTATGGAGACTAGATCCTGACTTGGTAAAGAGATGCTGGCAACATGGTGGCAACCACGGGGGGGGGGGTTGTTACGTTGTTACGATAGTGGAATGGGAATCCATACCTAGACCTAGTCTTGAGCTAAAAGGGAATGAAGACAAGGTCCCGACATGGTCTTCAAGACTAGGTTAAAACTAGCTCCTGACATGGTCCAGACATGGTTTCGACTAGGTTACCGAGGTACTAGTACATCTTACAACATAGTCCAGACCTGGTGGAGATAAAAAGTATTGATTTTTTAAGTCTTCGTCGAACCACGTGCGGCGACAATTTTAGTTCTACATGCAGCAAGTGGAACTAAAAAGTCGGGATGGAAGTCTTCGGTACTTGGAGACTTTTCAGATCAAAACAGGACTAGCTCCCGAACATGAAGACTAGATAAGGACTGGATCTCTACATGGACCCAATTAATAGAGGCTCTACAGATCTAGGCTCTAGCATTGCATGAATGATTTACTATACCTTTAACAAGGAGTATTCCGCAATTAGACCAAAGGGCCCAGTTAAAGCATCGTCCCACACAATGGCCTAAAACAAAATGATTGGATTTTAAGACAGTCTCTGGCTCTAATATATACTACAAAAACAATGCCAAAATTATCTCAATGTCTTTTTCCTTCTATTATCGCTTGTATTGAATGCTAATTCTAGAGCTAATTACAATTAAATTTCAAATATTATTGCAGTTTGAAAATCTAGATATACTTACTTTACTACCACTGCATTTATCGAGGCATTCTAGCAATTCTCTTCGAAATGATTCCCTTAATATTGCTAAATTTACACGCCCACTTTGATTTGTCAAATGTGAGGCCATTTTCACAATGAACACAGTTTACTTGTCTGGTTTGCGTTGTGACTCATTGAACTGTCCAGATGAATTATGTTAATAGCTTGCTGTTTGACTTTTTCTCTCTTCCCTCAACCACTCTCATGTATGTGATAGAGGACACAATGTCCATCATAACAAGTCGATCTTTTGAGCAGTAAGTGTGCTCTTGGCATTCAAGGTGCCCTTAAACACCACAACCGCCTACTCCCCCCCCCCCCACCATCAAAAAATAAAATAACAATAGAAGACTTTAAAAACAAGACCAAACAATGATCAACAATGAAGTCCCGTGATCAAGTAGATCTACAGGTGAATGTGGATTATTTTATTTTTTATTTATTTTTTTTTGCATGTCAGCCTATATTGAAATTGAATGCTGATGTAAAAGTGTAGATTTGTTTACTGAGCTAGGTTTAGCATTGTTTTAACCCCTCTATTATTAGTTTGCTAGATTTATGGATTGTGAAGGGTCATCGTTTTGACTAATAGTAAAGCCTCTATTATTTGATATACATGTAGGCGGCTGTAGGTACCAATTGGCATAACCGTTAACGCAATGCATTTAGACATATACAGGTAATAATATTCATGTTTCAGTACTACTTTGATTAAAATAAACTTGGACTACATGTATATAGATAAGCTCTTCATTTTTTATTCATAAAACATGCACATATTAAAGTGAACAAAGTTAATCACTTTTGTAACAACAAAACATCAGAAAAGAAAGAATTGAAGAAAAGAAAATAGTATCCTAAAATTTAACAACACATAACTTAGAAAATGAAACAAAAAACAATAACAGAAAAAAAACTAACTGAACAAAACAAAAAATCTAATAACAAATAACTTAATTACAGAAGGAAAAGAAAACTATAAAATAAAGTGAATAGCAATATATTACGAGTGAAAAATATACTATTCTGAAAGCAGCATTGCACAAAACGAACATATTTTGTTTCATTGAAAATGATCAAATGAATAATTCTTTTACATTATCATGATTTTTTTATTTCTTTGATATATATCTCGCAACTGTTTGACTAGAATATTAAATGTTCAACTTCATTAGCCACAAGCCAGTGTAGGGTAATAAAGCGTTTTTCAGAAAAGTTCTTAATTTCCAGACAATATTAAACCAATTTTTGTTGCAAAACTATTTACGACTGTATCAACAATTGTTACTATACTAAAAACATCACCAGTCCTTTATTTTTTGACTAATGTTCATGATTGATACATCAAATTTCAGTCACTATGTTTAAAGCACTTGAAAGAGAAAAAAATACTAGTACATGTATTTGAAGTTGGAATACATTTTGCATAAAAACCATATTTCAAATAGCTGTGAAAGTCACAGCTGAGTAGATCACGTAAGAAAAGCTAAAACATTAAAATTCTAAGATATAAAAATAAAAAACCTTGATGTCGCATTACAAAAAAACTCTTCTACAATTGAATATAATTATCTCAAACTCTGATACCTCTTATTATTGAATAACCTGCAATAATACTTATTTTCCTTCATAATACTAAAGATTGTACACAAATACATCACATCCACTTTTTGTTCCATAGCTACGTGTAGATAGAATGCATGGCATAACAACTCAAATGATTGTATACACTGTAAAAATACTCAAATTTTGGTAATTTTCTGTAAACTTTACAGAGTATAGTACTATACAACGGTTTCATCACACTTATGTTACGGACATATCTTGCTCATGTAACACTAACTAATGAGCTCAAAGTTCACATCATCAAACACTACATGTCTTGGTTACAGAGTATGATTCCAAGTGATTTCTTGAAAAACATTTACTAACAAACTACAAATTTTTAAAAGCCAATTTTAGAGAGCTTTTGTCCTGAACCTCGAACTTGTTTACTTTATTTGACACCAGGTGTTGTTGGTGATTGATTTTCATGGTGTAAATAATAAAGAGATTAACTTTATATATCACTATAGAGTATACACTTCTCTGATAATTAAAAATTAAGCACAAGTCAGGTTTTACTTTTATCTTCATGGTGCAGAGCTGTATCCCTTCATACTTTTAAGAGAAACATAAATACATTTACAAATATTATTAACAAAGATTTTAAATGAAAAATATGAAAATATACTTATGAAACATTATTTTGTTTCAGGCACATATACACAATATACTTTCCTTACAAAAAATACTACCCGTAGGTTATTACACCTATATATATAGAAAATATATTTGTAAAACTTCTGACAGAATCCACTCAATGAGAAAGTGTAATTATAAATACAATGTAGGAAATGTTTGAAAAATACAAGCATTCTATAAAGTAGAAAGTTTCACCCCTAAACAGTTTTTGATAAAATAAAACAAAAAATGAAGTCTTATGATGTATGTATGCTTCTTCTGAACTTTTGTCAAACACCTTTTACAAACATCAGTCAACTCAAAAGCCAAAATTAACTTCTGGTATATATTCTCAGTATTTCAGATTACTTTTAATGCTATTTCATAAACTTTTCATTCTATCCCATTTTGGACTTGACAACAGCTATAACAAGAGATGCCATCCCAACAGCCGCTATTGAGACAAGTCCATTTTTCATAATAGCTCGAGCACGCTCTGTCTACAAATAGATGATAAAGCATGTTTATTAATTTCAATTTACAAATACACTGGACCAACGCTGATGATCATAATAATGATGATGGTAATGCTCATTATGATCATCAGTGTTGGAAGAATGAAATAGATGGCTCGTTATGATCATCAAATTCTATAGTTTGACTGCCATCATGTGAAAAAGAAAATGTCTCAGTTATACCCGTATACTAGCTAGTGTCCACCTTGCTGGGTTCCTTGGGTTTGACATGATGGCCAGAGATCTCGACAGGTTGTGAACAGCCTTTGCTTTTTCACCTTGAAATAAAATAGAACTCTTTACAAATTAAGTATGAATTGGGTCCAAAATATTTCTACTATATATACAGTCTCTTCCACTGTAAATGTAACCGATCACTTTATTCTACAAACAACAAATACATGTACAGACATAACACTCTCATGATCAACGCACACAAGTTCTGGAAGTAGAAAATTATGTTATGGTTTAGTAAGGGTTTAGCACATTTAATCGCTACATTCGTTTGCTGATGTGCCTTGTTGATATGAGCATGAGATTAAGTTATCAGTGCAACTGATAATGACAATGAAAAACTTGTACACTTACTTGTAAAAAGTTTAATAAAACTCACCTATTTCTAAATAGCAGTTTGCAACCCCATTAAGATATGTAGCATTTCTCCTTTCATTCATGTCTTCATGCTGTTTCTCACACATATTTTCCAAAATTTCAAGTATCCCTTGAGCTTTGAATATTCTGTCAAGTTTTATCAAAGCAAGCACCATGAGAAACCTTGCCATAACATCAGTGTCCATCAGAGATATTAAGTTGAGATTTTCACCTGTTTCAAATAAATATCAATAAGTTTAAGAATAGGAATCATAATCCATGGAAAGAATAGCTAGAATATATACAAGAAGCAATGTGTTCATACATTTTCCTCAAGGGGGGAGGGTCTCACACTATCGCGATTAGTACGGACGTGCCTCGAAACTGGGTGTCTTTTTTCACATTTTTGGTATATTTCAGCGTGTCTTTTTCACATTTTTAGTATATTTATCAGGATAAAAAAATAATGATATTCATTATATTCAGTCTTGATATCTACATGTACTAGAATCTGAGTTTGATATATTGGTGTGTCACCTTTTTCTCGGATACTGGTATTGGTGGGTCACATTTTCTCAGATATTGGTATATTGTGGGTCACTTTTTCTCAAAAATAGGTATTTTGGCAGGTGCCGTTTTCAACCTCTCCGAGGCACGTCCGTACCCATTTTCTGACCAAGACACCCCCCCCGAGACATTTTCCCTAAGCTGGTATAATCATATCTTACCAAACATTGCATAAACAGCCAAATCAAGACTTCCTTTCAACACAGAAGGAACAATATTCTTTTCCAAATTCAAAGCAAACAGCACCCCAAATATGTAATTCTTGTTCATCCATTTCATCCAGAGTTTGGTGTGTGTAGATTGTGCCGGGGAACTGCTTTGCATATCCACCACATAGCGATTGTTTACATGACCTGAATGCTGCAAAGTTTCTTCTAAAAGCTGTAAGCAATCAGCAAACCTGTTTGTCATATAGAAGAAATTTGCAAGTCGGACTTTACCTGCAAATAAATCCATGTTATGACTCAAGAGCAAGCACTCTTCAGCCTTGTTCGCAAAGAATTGTTTTTCGTCAGACACTTGTGTCTTCATTGCTTTCAGCAAGTACAGATTTCCAAGAATATTAGTATAAATCTCTTTGATAGGGAGAACATATTCACTACTAAGGGAAATTTTGGTCAGTCCTTGTAGAGAATCCTTCACATTTGCAATGCAAACATCCACTGAAGAATGTGCTGTTGCTTGAGAATAAAGTCTGATATAGCTGAATTCGATCTGTTTGTCGAACAACAATTGCAGTTGGTGCTGTAATCTAACTATTAAAGCAGTTTGTATGTCTTTCAACTGAGTTTCTTCCACATCCAATATTTTCAAATGCCAAAATGATAAAAGTTCAGTGGCATAATTTGATTGGAATTGTTCTGCTACATAGCTGTGATTTTCACTTAAATATGAAACGTCTTTTGCTAACTTCTCAATTTCAACATCATCTTTTAAATGACTCCATAAATTTATTTCTTCAATGAAGTAATGGCGGAGAGACTGCATCCGTAAGCATTGAGCAAATACTTTCATGAGAAGCTGCATGCATTCTAAAATGTTGTTTTCTGACCAAAGCATTGGATCACTTTCTTCTAAAGTCCATAAAAACATATGCTTTACATGCGACTCTGTTACCTTAAAAGAACATTCAACTTGCTCCATAACCATTTCTGACAGAAGAAAATAACAATATTTTTGAACAGAATTCAAATGATCAAAAAGATCTTTTTCGGCTTGCAGAAAACACAAACTCCATTCATTTTCCCAAGATCCTGTATTGACAGACTGATCCCTGGTGAAATCGCATTGAGCTTGATGTGGAATGATATGAACGCCTTTTTCAACAATTGATAATATAACATCACTTTGAGGCCATTTGCGCTGTCTAGATGACCAATTTTTAGCCTCATCAGGCCACTCAGGATAATGAAATGCAAAAGAGCATGAAAGGGAGAAAATACTTGTACTTGAATCATTTACTGATTGAATATCTGATACGTCGTCATTCAATAACGTATTCAATGACAATGGCAACTTTACCAGGTCATCGGAATGTGCCATTATATAATTTGGAATGTATGCTCCAAAGTCTTTGTGCATAGAACCGCTATTTAGCAAATATAGCTGGTCGTCAGTTTCATCATGAGGCACCTTAATGGATTTTTTAAGCAATGCTCCGTAGCTGTGATTTTCGAGCATGGAAAACATTTGAGAAGAAATACTTATATTCACATTGCCTGGATGCAAAGATGATGGCTTACTGTGTAAAACTGTAGAAAATTGTGAATCTTCTTTCTCTTTTCCAGTGTTGAGAACGACAATGTCCTTTTGACGGAAAAGTGAAGTTATATCTTGCTTCCCTTGGTGGATTACAATAGAGTTTGAACTTGAGCTTATTTCCAGATATGGGAATGTATGGTCATATCTGAAAAAAAGAGAAGACATTTCATCATAAGAAGAATATGTAGTACAAAAGGATGAAAAGTGGCACCATTTGGATCTCACTATTTTTGGGGTCATCACTGTTGTACAAAGAAACTTCTAGAAAATTGTATTGATAGTAGCAGAATGTGTCAAAATGTAGACATGTAGGTT
Source organism: Streblospio benedicti (assembly GCA_019095985.1). Classification (NCBI taxonomy): domain Eukaryota; kingdom Metazoa; phylum Annelida; class Polychaeta; order Spionida; family Spionidae; genus Streblospio; species Streblospio benedicti. Next base: position 36,259,144 of record CM032660.1, read on the forward strand.
AGACGCATTCATTTTATCTTCCTCTATTGAGGAGCAGGTGTCTCATAAAGTATGTGTTCATGTAGTTCTTTGTATATGCAAAAGAAAAAGTAACTAAATGTTAAGTTATGCACAAGCAATGAATCCTTAGTTTAATTACCCAAGTAAACGATAGGTAGTCACATCACTTAGTTCTGACCAGTTGCACACTAGAGTGGGGTGATTTTAATATCAAGGCACAAAAATTCTTTTACTCACCCAGTTCCATAAAGAGTGATTTCCCAACTTGGATTTGGATGGAATAGTTTTATCATCGTCTGTATGGAATCATAATATGTTGATAGAACGCTTTTAAACTGAAAGAATACAAGATTTCAAAGTTAAATATATTCATAAGTTTACCGTATTACATGCACGTATTTTCCACACTCCTTTTTACTCTAGGGTTCCATATAGTACAAACATTTAAAATTAAGACATCTGAACTGGACCTAATGTCACCATAAAATGGTATGAACATTTACGTGCATGTATGACAAAGTATATGGCCACGATCTTACTTTTACAATTGTTGTTTGGTATTTATGTAAATGTAAATGTGCTTTTTTCAGTAGCAATTCACAGTTTGTTGTGCTCTAGTAACTTTACATCTACACCAGGTCATTGGCATCCCTGTCACACATTATCTTTCTCAACTCCCCGGGGAGCATATGCAGCACTCGTTACCATAGTGCATATCACTCACATTAACGTTCGCTTTCCTGACCTGTACCTATTCAACGTGCAAGTAGCACATAGCAGTGAGCAGCTGCTAGAGGTAGATTTGCTCAGCAACCACCACCACCTGCTCTGTAACAATTGGAAAATCTAACCAATTGTGTTTTTACTAAGTGCACTAATTACTAATTACACCACAAATGCATGTGGCATCAGCCCACGGGGATGGTTCCGCTTTTCACCTATTATCGTAGCTGGAAGTGTCATTTTTGCTACGTCGATGGGTGAATTTACCGTGGCGTCAATTGCCGCCAAATGTTCACGAAATAGCTGCTTCTTTGGGGGGTTACTATATACATGTACTCATTGTTCCTTTAATCTGTGTTTTTTTCTATATATACAGATTCTCACAAACTTTATCTAGACATCCATTCCAAATACTTATGCAATACGGCATGAAATCAATTAAATATTAGTCTGAGAACTTTGGTCTTCGTTATGATCACCCCAAAAGTAGCAAAAGTGAACCCGAAATCCTGAAAAACCCTATAGGGTGAACCTCGTTCATATTTAGTATGTATGTAAAAAATTGGTATACTTTACCGGCCACATATAATAGAAAAAGATTAACAACCGGCCAAACACACATTTTGCTGACCAAACACCAACTGTAAAACAAGTAGTCGTCGGGAACGCCGTAAATCTCCCCTTCCCCGATCAGGCCATTTCCCCGATCAGGCCATTTTTGAAAAGTAGGCCAAAGTACTCAAATATCAAATAACGTGAGGAGAGTGACATAGTCATACAAAATGTCAAGTTTGGTGATGATAGGTAATAAAGTCTTCCCAGGAGACAGATAAACACAAATTCGTAATAATTTGTTTTTAAAACACATCGTAATTTCATCAAAAGCAGGCCAAAGTACACCAAAATCTAATCAGCTCTGGAGAGTAGTACAACGAGGTTAAATATGAAGTTTGGTGACCATAGGTCAAATACTTCTCTCTGTAGAGTGGTAACAAGGTTTATTATGTAACGCTCGTAAGTTCAAAAGTAGGCCAAAGTACACCAATATCAAATCACGTGAGGAGAGTGATATGGACATACCAAATGTCAAGTTTCGTGATGATAAGTCATAAACTGTTCCCAGAAGACAGATAAACACAATTACGCAATAATTTATTTTTAAAAACACATCGTAACTTCATCAAAAGTAGGCCAAAGTACACCAAAATCTAATCAGCTCTGGAGAGTAGTACAACGAAGCTAAATATGAAGTTTGGTGACCATAGGTCAAATACTTCTCCCTGTAGAGTGTTAACAAGGTTTATTATGTAACGCTCGTAAGTTCAAAAGTAGGCCAAAGTACACCAATATCAAATCACGTGAGGAGAGTGATATGGACATACCAAATGTCAAGTTTCGTGATGATAAGTCATAAACTGTTCCCAGAAGACAGATAAACACAATTACGTAATAATTTGTTTTTAAAAACACATCGTAACTTCATCAAAAGTAGGCCAAAGTACACCAAAATCTAATCAGCTCTGGAGAGTAGTACAACGAAGCTAAATATGAAGTTTGGTGACCACAGGTCAAATACTTCTCCCTGTAGAGTGTTAACAAGGTTTATTACGCAACGCTCGTAAGTTCGTCAAAAGTAGACCAAAGTACAAACAAAATTTTTTGAGAGGTACTTTTTTCCTCAAACAAGACATATTCAATTTGCAAATCAATAGCTCAAGTAGTCTTTGAGTTATCAGCCTGTTTATTTCGGACGGACGCACGGACGGACAGAAGCAAAGCAAGAAATCCCCCTTCGGACTTCGTCCGGGGAGATTTAATACTGCAGTCACGCAGCCTTCATCGTGACAGTACATGCCTATACTTTCTTCAATATATGGCAAGGTTGGTATCAATTTAAAGGGGTATACACACGCTTGACGTTGCCATTCATTGATTTTTCATATCACATTTTCTAAGAAATAAAAAAAATAATTTTCCTGCGAAAATGTGTACTTTGTTTACATCCGTGTTTGAATACTGCAGGTGCTTGCAGGTGCGTGCTGGAAAATGCTTCTTTTTCACGTCGTCGATGAATAATTAGTTTTTTTACTTTCAAATCGATGCAAACGGATATAATTTATGATGTACAATATTTGCTCAGTGATAATTTAGGTTGTCATAGAATGTAAACAACATAAAAGGTCTGTTATTGTAGAGTATTCTAATATCGGCAGGTGCCCGACAGCATGAACATCGACAAAACCGGCGCTTGACATTGGCCTGAGCATGCATTCATTTCACTAAACAATATCCGGAAATTACTTGCCTCTGAATCAAAAATGTCTGTAAATGTCTTGAAAGCCTGTTGATCAGTCATGTTGAGTTGACTCACAAAAGCTATATCTGCAAAAACATTACGAAATCAAATTCAATATATAAAATGAGATGATGTTAATTAATAACTCCTATCTATGAGCATTACTGGTGGACAAAAAAATGGGAACATATCATCATGACCAAATATTCCCTCTGAAATGATATTTGTGGTACATAGATGTTGTAACATATAGGCTAGTTAGCTATATTTATCTACACTTATGCATAGCTAGTCTTAGTATTGGAAAATGTTCACACATTTTCAGTGGGAGGGGCTTGGGAAATGGTTTAGGGTCACTCAATTTTCTGTTGATGAAAAGTGGGTGTCGCTTAGTTTCAAAGTGCTTCTAACGCAGGGTTACTTAACTTTGCCAGCACGTATATGTGGCGGCGAGATCAGTCATTACCTTCTAAATGCACTATTTATCCCAACGAGTCCTCAGAACGAGTCTTCCCAGGAGTATAGTTCAATGGCCGATACAGGTTTTTAGAAAAGGGGGGGCGAGCCTCAGGGATTTCATGGGTTTTGTACGCGCAATCGATCGCGGATGTGTAAAAAAAACTATGAAAATGAAGTATTTTGGTGGGAAACACTGGCACTTATCACGAAAAATGACTGAAAATATAGTTCTTATTATTAAGTCTACCTGGCACAGACCAGGGAGACTAATAAAAAAAATATATATAAGAACTATATTTTTAGTCGTTTTTCGTGACAAGTGCTAGTGGTGGGGAAAAGGGGGGGGCACCCCACCCCACCCCCTGGATCGGCCTATATGTAGTTTATTCTTAACCCGATTAATTCATTAATTCATTAATTAAGCTTAATTAATAAAACAAATTGATATTAATTATTATACGCCGGTGGATGTTAGGAGGCCGCGCAGAAATAGGTGGACAGCAGTATAAGCACCTATCAATGAATTATAAAATCTTTCATAAAGAAGTTCGGTGCCTTGTATTCTTTAATAGCACAAAAGTTAGACGATAATTAATTACTTTAAAGTACTATGTAGACTTGTAGAATCCTAGATGATGATTACTTAGAAGTGTAGTTCTACTTTTTACGACTTATTTATAAATTGTGGTCAGGATAAAATAAACACACTTCCGGATTGGGCATTTAAAAATTTGCGGGAGCACATTTGGTAAAACAGCTTGCATACACTTATCATAGCCATTGAAATAAATATTAAGTATTATTTAGTCAAATGTAGTCTATATATTATTGGTTCTACACGCACTCAACTTTAAACTAACACGTCGATTATTAGATCTATTCTAGCTGGCTCTAGACTTGGGCCGAATACTGAAATAGGCTAAAATTGCGAGAAAACCCTCATACATGAGGGTGCCGATGCCCTTTCAGTGGTTTAACCGTTAGTGCCACTAATAGTGGGAAATGGCCTAATTAAGTGGGATGTGGGAAATTCGCAAAAATTACGTGGTTAGTGGGAATTTGGGCAATTAAGTGGGAAGTGCATTACCAAAATTAAGTGGGAACATTCTAATTTTACATCTACAAGACTACATCTACATGGTACTACCCAACGTCAACTAGCTGACGACTATTGGCAGGGAGGCCACGTGGTGTTGGTACATGGACCGCCAGAGGCAGGCTAGGTAGCCAACTGAGCCTCGAGGTCGGGGGTGTGGAGGGATCACCCTTGCTATAGTTTTCAAACTAGGTGAGTTCTTTTACGTGCAGAGGTGTGGCTCTTCTCTACACGGGACACGCCTTTGAAAGAGGCTTCCGAACCTCCGCTTGGCGTTGCCACAGTCTAGTAGTAACACTGTACGGTGGCGACGTGCTGTGTGGAAATCACCAACTCAGTGGCAGACGCATGACGTATCGGTTTTGGCGACACTGTGTCTGCCATGACAGGGCTGCGAACTTGCGACGCAGGCAAATCCTGTTTTCAAGTCGTACGCTCTAACGACTGAGCTATTGAGGACGGTCCACTAGTGGGAAACTAAAAGATTGCGCGAGTGGGGGTCATGCACGTAAATTTATAACAATTTAAAATTGGTCGTTAATGAAGGATATTATGTCATTTTTTGAAAAAGTGAACAAAATGTTCATTAAACAAAGCATTTTAGTGGGCAATGAAAATATTAAGTGGCAAGTCGGAAATTAGCTAAAATTTAAGAGGGAAGTGGGAAATGAGCTAAATGTTAAGTGGTAAGTAGGATCTGGAACCCCCCTCCCCCATACATGCATATGACATTTGAACATTTCCTTTTTTGGTGAAAACAAAGGCAGGTGTGCCAACAACTTACTACTTTTAACAGTAAATGTCACGTTCACAAGGCTGCAGCATAGGTGGTGATTTCGTTTTGTTACATATACAATTGAAAGCCATCGTTACTTTTTAATTAGCAACGAATGTCTTCTCAAGTAGCTGAGAACATAACATAACACCAGTGGTTCCAAGCATCACTGAAGCAAGTGACCTCTGGAGAAAGGCCTGTTCACAGAATGTCGTTGTTGATAGTGAGGAATCTATCTGTGCCAATGACAAGTGGAGTTTCCCAGGGTTCAGTGCTAGGACAAATACTCTACTCTTCCTCAATTTCATTGACGACTTCCCCAACTACACACAGTACTCCCAAGTCAGACTCTTTGCTGACGACACAGTAGTATACCTCTCCATGAATTCCATATGGTTTAAAATATGTAAGTTTACTGCTACACTTGTATATTGGCAACAAATCTGTAGAATGTGAAGTTTTTACATATATCCGTAGATCTTGTTTGATCTTTATGGTATGTTGTGGTTAAATGTGGTGCATTTGAAATTTGCAAGATATTAAACACAGGAATTTTTGTCGCTTCAAGACTCTATTATAAAAGGAGTTACAATGATAGTTATTGATACAGATGTGTATAGCTTCATGATATAGGTGTCTCATGACACTCTAACATGGAGCTTAGAAAGAGATATTTTACTCCACATAACTGCGTCTACTCGTTTCTGGACAGTGTGGGAGCTTCTAGGCAAACGTTTCCGCGACCTTTCTAAGACCAACTCCCAAACAAGTTGTTTCCTACAGAAAGACTCCGCTGCCTTCCTAGACGACTGGGGAACCTCCCACGAGTATGTATGGCATAGCACTGCCACACCCACGGGCGATCTATACCTGTTTGGTGAAATAACGTCTGCCGTTGTTCACAAAACGTTCAATGTTTTTTACTAACGTCTGCGTAGTTTTGGTGTCAAATATTTTACGGTATTGAGAATGAGCTTACAGTTTTGATACCCATACCATTGTGTGCAACAGCTTGTCTTGAAGTCAATCAGTCAACAACAACACATACCACACAGCAGTGAACACACCTCGGCGAGGTCAAAGAGAATTGCGATCAATACCGATCGATAATCCCGTGCCGGACGGCATGGGCTTAGAGGGCACCCTGTGACCTTTTCGGAGAAGTGGCAGGAAATATTGCCACGGAGAGGCTTTTCGTTACCACGGCACGGCCGCGGTGCCAAAAAATGGCCATTTCGTACCGTCTGGCACCAGTATAATGACTTTTTGTGCCGGTCCGTGCCGTTGGCTTCAAAGCGGCGTCGCGCCACCCCGGGCACCAAATTTTGAACAAAAATGCTATTTTTAGTAACAAATCCACCCGTGCCGCCGGTACGAACCTTGGCACGGCACGTATGTAATGGGGGTGAGCATTTGTTAGCACTACACCCTCTCATAATTGTGTTGATATAAGCTACTTGGTCCTTGTATGGTTGACAGGTTGACATGGTAATAAAGTTGACTCTGTGCATTCACAGACCCTTCTGTTGATACCATTCGTTTTGGTTGCTAGTGTATACCGGAAACGGTTGGTGACGGTTAGCAATCACGCTCATAATGTTGACATACCAACTGGTTACTATGTAAGCTTCCAAACAAATCGTGTCCATCTCAACCCAATAATAGCCAGAACCTACCAATTTTCTTTTTTTTTTTCCCGCAGTCTCCAACTGGAACAGCTTGCCCAGAGACATTCTTCAGGGCCAAATAGTTGCAACCTTTAAGAATACTAAAGCTTTATAAGGTTGCAGCCTTGAGCCATAGTGTTACTGCACCATACTAACTCCTATAAACGTTTAAACGTTCGATATATTGTAAAATAATTTGTAGGCAGTTAAAGCTTTGGAAAGTCGTGGACTTAAACTCGCGATCTCCTGCTCACACCAGACTGGTCATATGTGTGTAGACAGGCGCATCAACCCCTAGGCTAACCTCCCAAATGTCTCAAGGCGTAGCAGTGTCATACAGCCAGAGAGCTAGTTATTTACTCTGGGATTCTGCTGATCTCCACATGGCCCCTTGGCGGCTATACTGTCGCCGATTGGCAGCGCTACACATATACTCATACTTGTCTATTCCCGTCTTGTCCCTTGTCATCCTTTATTCCCATTTCTAAGCAGTCAGGTGCACTTGCCACTTTCACTTTGGAAGCTTTGGAAGGTCATGGACTTGATCTCACGATCTCCTGTTCGCACCAAACCGGTCATAATATAACCGTTATATGTGTGTAGACAGGCGCCTTAACTCCTAAGCTAACCTCCCCACACATCTCAAGGTGTCGCAGTGTCATACTTGAGCACAGACAGCCAGTAAGTCCCCTCTGAGATTATCATTCTGCTGATCTCCACTGCGTGGGGCCACCATGGTCCCTTGATGGCACCTCTGTCTCCGATTGGCGAAGCCACCATACGTGTCTATTCCTGTCTTATCCCTTGTCATCTATCCTTTATCCCTGAATATTTATAAGCGGTCAGGTCCGCTTGCCACTTTCAACAGGAGGCGGCCGTGCCCTGGCCCACTTTCTTTACAGTATTTGGGTTTAATGTAGTAAATAATGAGTTGATGGTATTTAATTATGTTTTATTACGCCACACATACGTTTGTTGTCACGTAAAAGGAAATGAAGTTTTTTTTTTTAGAATAACATCACAGCCAGAACATAGGGCAAGATATCACAGGCAAAAAGTCCTACATGGGAATGGTTATATAGTAAAAGATTGGATGAAAAATAGACATTGATATTATTGTACTTAATCATTTTAAAACATATTTCAGACTTCATTTCTTCTGAATGTTTGACTTACTCTCGCCATTACGCAACATTTTGGGGCTAGAGAGCAAAAATAAAGACAAAATGGCCACCCTCAATGAACAGACCATTCTTGCAACAACTAAACAGAATAAGCTATCAAATATCAAAGCGCTCGAGTAAGTATTATAAGGTTGCAGTGTTTAATTAATCTTTGATCCTAATATCAATACAAAAAAAATTATTTAACAACTGCAATGTTTTTGATCCTCATTTGATATGTAAATTAAGTGCTTTCATTATTAGAGATGTTATTTAAACTTATTTTATTACTATTACATATAGTTATTCTATTAAAATATAGGTGATTTTAATTAATGATTATTTTATTGTAAATTACTGTGTGTCCTATGTTTTATAACATGCTGATGATTTTATTTAGAATTGATGTATTTTATGATATATTTAAGTGTTTACCCTGGCTAAGACTCGATTAATTGAATCCGACCGTCTCGTGAAGTTTCTGTAAAGGAAACGCAGCCTGCGTGGTTATGATTTTGTGTGAATTGTAAAGTAATTCAGTTTCAAAACATCCAGATGAACTAGGACTATAAAGCTAATCATGTTCCTGTTTTCAACATGAATATAATGATCTAAATCTATTGCATCTTTTCAACTGAAGAGATACCCATACAATCGCAATCTGAAAAGCTTGAGAAGATGCTGGAAAATTGTAACAAGTAGAACATGTGGGTTTCTTTACGGGTTCTCTTTATGATTTTAAGCCCACAAAGAGCCCGCGATGTAAAATGTTTTGAGGATTAAAACATACTTCCGTAGTAAAACTGACAATTCATCCTGCAGCTCACAAAGTCAGGGATGCAGACGCGTAATACGGGGGCCTGCTCAGGGCTCTGATCTGCATTTACATTTCTTGATATTTGTATCGCAGATGGGTACCCTGACAAATGGACACATCTCTAAATTACGTAGGTGTCAGTTTGAAAAGGTATTGCTGGCGTGCGCATCTATATGAAGGATATAGATGCTTTCACCGTCATTATGACGCATTTATACACCAATATGTCACAAAATTATGCGGTTGTTGATTTGAAAATGTCTGGCGAAATTACGGCAACGCATCTTTAAAATATAACCAAAAGATGTCCCTCTTTTAAACCTTTTGAAAGTTAAAAAACCTTTAACTTTTTAGACAATGTTCATAACAGAATAATCGACCACTAATTAAGCCAAACCCTGTATTTTTAGATGAAGATTTGATTACTTTAAAAATTCAATGACATCATGTTATTGAATAGAAGAATTATGAGTTTCAATTTTTTGTTTAGTGTGTCAAATCGGGAAATAGATGTGATAGAAGCTTCTCTCTTAAACAAGATGCCACTCCTTGAAATTTTGCTGATTTGTGATAATAATTTGACGCAGCTCCCTCTGAAGTAAGTTTTTACAGTAAAAGAATGTATATGTATTAGATCTTAAATTATTCAAGGCTCCTTCAACATGTTGAAATCATTGATTATTAGAATTTGATCATGAATGTTGTATTGTTATACTTACAAATTGTGATCAATGGAATTATATTTTCCATTGGTATTGTTGGATTATGCCTGCCTATAATCTTCATATATGTTAGAGAATTTGCAGTTGTTTGTGTTCTATATGAACTCCCCTATTAGCCCTACATCTCATGGCTAACTTACATTAAATACATTAGGTCTTTTTTGTTTTCTTATAGTTTAGAGTTGCGAATGCTACGTAAATTAGATGCAAGTAATAACAACTTAGAAGATGTTGCTTTTGTGGAAAAACTAACAGCATTGAGAGAAATCAACTTAGAAGGGAACTCAAGTCTTGATGTAAGCAATCTTACTGAGTTGTAGCTATCAAATATGATATTACCTAGTACAAATGATTCCAGTCTAGACATAAATTATTGTAATGTCACTTTTTTTCAATATTTCTTTTTTATTTACCATTGGATGGTCATTATTGTATTTCAGACCTGCGCTTCTTACAAGGCAATAGTTTTATGTCCATCATTAGAAAAAATTAATGGAAAAGCTACAACTACTATGAAAACATTTGTCCAAAATAAAACAAACAAGCTGGAAAATGCAGTAAGTTCATATAATATGTCGAAATGTAATGAACATTCATTCTATTTTTGTGCAAAAAGGGCAAGGCACTTGTGTGAATGACGACTATCATAATTATGTCCATAGTAAAAAAAATTCTCAGAGTCAGAAGACAAGCATAATTTCCTAAGCTATTAGCTTTTCGAATCTTTAAAGCGTGTATTCTTCAATTCCCAGTTGCGCGGGGCGTGTTGCGCAATAGAATTAATCCATACCAAACAGTGCATTGACTACTTCCGGTCGCTCGCGTCATTGTAAACCAACACGACTTTAAATATTTTAAGGTAATTTTCAGCTATCACTTATCCTATGTCATTCATGTAAAGTACTTTCCTAATAGAATTTTGAGTGAGGATTACGAATCTGTTATCGGATTTTAGTTAGCATTGAAATTGACGAAGATATGGGCAGAATACCAGTCTTCATGAAAAAAAATGCAGACGACCTGTGTAGGTTGTGAATGATACAAACGTTTGAACTTCACTATTATGAAGAATGCATGCCTCAAATAGCATTCCTAATAGTATTTTAATGAGGATTATGAATATGTAATCGGATTTTAGTTAGCATAAAAATTGACAAAGTTATGCGCAAAAGCCGGTCTTGGTCAAATTTGCAGACAGGCAGTGAAAAAAAAAAGTTGACAACTTCACTATATTGAAGAATGCACACTTCAAATAGACGTATTTACTTAATTTTCCAATATCTATCAGTGTAACAGCCATCAATGTTGTGTAAAATACACACTTTGAATGATATAGCATTAAATGCGATTTTAAATGGGCTTATAACATATACCGGAAGTACCCATGGACTTTTGTGTCTCAAAAGTAAATAAAAAAAGACGAGTGTGCAACTTTTGAGAATTGAAGAATAAAGGAATTATTATGTATTTTTTAACAAAACGCGTTATCTAATAATGTTTCATATCAAATTAAATGATATGTCATTTCTGATGTAACTGTCACTCATTTGTATGTCTCAAAACTGAATTTAATGAATAATTTGACTTTAAAAGAAGAACCGTTCATGCTAATTCGATTTTCGATGATTTGGATCGTGTTCTAAAAATAGCCTCTGTGACGTCATGAACGGGACACTTTGGGAAAGTCCCTACAGATGATGTACAAACCCTTAGAAAACCTTGCAATAAGTTCAGCCTCTATTCTCAGCCCAAACCCCTGATAAAAATATTTTATAACTACATATATAATCTACAGAAGTATGCGTTTCCAACCATATTAATTATAAAGAATTAGTAGCATGTTTTGTTAATAAACTTTGAGGGTCAAAAAAATGGGCATTCTATCGTTGGTGGATTTGACAGGTGTAACAAGATGCTTAGTCTAGGCCTATCTTGCCGAGTTTCTATCAAGACAGTATTATTTATATTATGAATTCAAGAAACTACACACTGTCTTGTATTAGAATGTTAATTAAATGCACTATAATAATGTCCTGATTTTTTTTTTTTTTTTTTTTTTTCTTCAACAGCTGCACACGACATACAAGACCACATCTATCTATCGTAGTGTAGACTATATAGTCTAGAGCTGTTGGAGTACTAGTAAAAGTAAAAGTGTCCTTAGAATTTGCTTCATACAACAGCCCAGTATCTCTGCTAGAAATATTTTATTATTATATGTGCAGTCTACAGAAGTATGCGTCTCCAACCGTACCAATTGTGAAACAGTTGTAAGCGATTTTATTATCAAACTTTGATAATCAAAATGTGGATATTCTCGATGGTCTATTTGACAGACAACACCTCCGCTCACATTCAGTGACAAAAACACCACACAGAAATTGGATGATATGTCAGTTATTAGTCGTTGTATTAATAAATACTTTTGATGGCAATAATCTGCAGTAATATGCGATTCTATCCAGATGTATAAGTCTATATAATTGTCTAAACTAAATAGTTTACTTTGAGCATTTATCTTGTGCATAGTGAAATTTGACAGGTGAAATGAGACCGCTGGAGTTGTCATGTGAATGGAGTGAACGTATCAGTAGATTTTGCTTGTTGCCCAGCCATTACCCAAGCTAAAAATGTGTCATTACTATGTGTATAATCTACAGCAGTATGCGTTTCCAACCATATCAATTATGAAAATTTCGTAGCATATTTTATTACTAAACTTTGAGGGTCAAAAGTGGGCATTCTGTCGTTGTCTATTTTGACAGCCTCGGCAGATTCCATATCATTGCTTAGATATTTTGCTCTATGTCACATATAAACCATCAATCAACACATCAAGGCTTCCTTGATGTGATGGAATATCTATCATTGTTTTACAAGCTACTATAAACTCACAAACTGATATGAAACTGTCTGATTCCTCAAATCGCCATCGAAAAATCACTTGTCAAATTGTCCCTTGTAATTTTGTGTAGACTAATCACCATCCAATATACTTTTCAAGCGTAATCTATATTGCATCAGCTAAACACTGGTGACTTTTGTAAATGCTTTCATTTCTACAATCCATGAAATGATATTTCCCCAACAAATTTCTTCATGTCACCGTATACAAACACAGAGCCGTTCCGGCCATGACATCACTAACAGAGGCGTCCCTTATATGCATCAACAGCCAATTTTAATGCTACACGATCGATTAAGACCATTCTTTACTAGCCCTTTAAGTATGCCGCATATATAATTTAAATTATTTATCAGATGAGATTAGCCTATGTTGACTTGACATTTACTATTGTTTCTAATGTATTACACGTGTAACTTAAGTTTGAAATTATTTAACATGATAAATACATTGTAGTTCAAATCCCCACTACCCATGAATCCAGCGTATATTTCATTGTTATTCGCATAAGTGAGTTTTCTCCCACCTACAATTTCTTATTTTTATCTCACATTTTCTTTGTTTATATTCCTTTCATCAGATCAAGGAGCTGTGGGAGGAAGAATATGCTTATCAATATGAAGATGGGATAAAAGAAAAAGATGTTCCCAAGATCATCAAAGAGCTAACAGAGAAGGCTTTGAAGTTAAAAGCGGAAGCCAGTATGCCTTACCCTAAATTTAGAACATTTTTAGTGAGTGTCAAACTTGGAACCAACTTAGTAATGATGTCATTAATGTTATGTTTCAAATCAATAGTTGTCAAATTACCATTATTTATCAGTCCAATTAGAGAAGAAAGTTTGCTGGAAATAAGACCATGTGTTCTGTTTGATTACTTGAATTTCATCAAAGCAATATTATTTTTGTAATTTCTCCACAGGTCATAGTTAGGGAATTTATCTGTTGGACAGGTGATTTACAAAGTCGCCAATTGCATTGTACTCGGATTTACCTAAATAAGCCAAAATATGTATAGCTAGTTTGAATGATTTGGGGCCAGTGGGGAAAAAAATCAGTTGAATCGATTATGTAAATTTTGAATGTGTAAAATTTGTATGTGTTTTAGATCACACGATTAAGCCATGAAATAGTTGAACAAGTGCAGTCCAGAAACTATGTTCCGCCAACTCCGCACAAGAAGGTGAAAGTAAGTAAAAACTGCTATTGTATTATTATCCAACTATAGCTTGATCTGTGAATTGGCCTTATTTGATATTCCTTTCCTAACAAGAACGTAGAACTTTATAGGGATTTTTTTGTTTTTGCTAGAATATGGTGTGTCTGCTAAATGTTCCAATTGGAGTGAATTTCTCATATTCTGTTTTTGTGTTGGTTCATCTATTGGTACATGTAGTAGCTAGCCCGATAGCTCCTTTCTTACTTGCTTTTTTTTCTTCAGTAAACTACTTTATATTGTGAGGTTTCTTTCAAATCACCATGACCTAGTGGCCTGGGCACACTTGTTAAATTTTTTTTGTTTTCCTTGATAGACACATGAACCGGCACATGTGGCAGGGCACTGACATGAACCCAAATAGCCGGGCTAGGGTGACCTTTTACCAAACCACTAGCTGAGATAGTAATAATTTTGGTGTTGTCTCATTCATCCTATGAAGGTCATATACCAGGAGTGTTTTAATAGAATAAAATTATTCATGTGATAAACTTTTGTCAAATCCTACAATACTTGAGTAATTGTACTATACATGTAGGTATATGTGGAAAAGAAATCCAACTTCACAGTCTTGAGAGAAAAATCACTGAATACACCAAAATCTGCTCGGAGTGGAAAAAGAAGTGCTCCAAGTACACCTGTCTCTAGGAGAGGTAAATTATGTTTCTTTTGATGAGATGTTTTTTTTTTTTTTTCAAAGTGTGCATTTCTATTTTTTACATTACATTACATTTTAAATATGAAGTTGATGTAAATGAACAATTTTAAGATAAAATATGATTTCTTTATTTTGGAACAGCACATTCCATATTAACGCATGCATGTTATTTTCCTTTTGTATTTGAAAAAAAATAAGTACATATTGAAATGAATGAATAGGTACAACTCCAAAGAAACGCGGTCGCTCCCCAGAAGATGATTCATCCAAGTCACCACTCAAGTCCCCAAGCAGACATCAGGCAGCCAAGAGGCAGCGAATGGAGAGTGTGGTCACTGAGTTGGTGAGTAAAAATACTGGTAGAAAGTGAGGTCACAAAAAAGTACATCGTAGTAAACACAGAGATGTGAACTTACGTTTTTTTCCTGTATTTTTACGATTCTTGACCCCTGAAAATTCATTACGTCCGGGACATGGATTTATTACGGGATTTTACTAGGGTCAGAGAAATATGTAAAACTTGTACTTTTTTCTAAAATACAATTGGGCGCAGCCATTAATAAATGTACTTGATTGCACTATGCATCGTGTAAACACGCTTTTACCGGCTCGCAAAAATGTACTCGATTTTGATGACGTGTTGAAACAGCTTTAGTCTCGAAAAGACTCTCGATCAGTAAGGCCCAGTTTGTGCGTTGCTGTCACTTATGCGGCTCTCACCCTCAATGAACGAGACTAACAGTTTCTGCTGGTTGTCGTACTATGTGCACAATGCACCTGCACCTGCAACACGACCTGTGAACGGTATATGAAAGTAAAACTCGGAAGAAATATTGAAAATTAATGAATTTGTGCTTTCCCCAGTAACGTAATGATGCAAAAATACAGAGACTAGTATTCAAGAAAATACAATGATATTACTGCATCGAATAAGAGAGCAAATGACGCCCGATATGGTGAAAATTCATGGTACACACAAGACACAAGGGCATTAGTACTGTATTGTTGTGCAATACATGCCTGACTTTCAGAGGTAATGTGCATTTTGCACATCCCATGTGCTCTTCCAACAGATGCTTGTTTAATCTAAATATTATTACTTTATCCTTTCTTGTCGGATTTTGGTGATCTTTTTTTTATTGTGATATATGAATAACTGTATATATTTTTTCCCAAGTCTTGCTTGTGAATTCAATTTTATTCTCACTTTTCTGTCAAGCAAGCTCCTGCCACTGTATTGACATAGCTGAAGAGACATCTTCCATTTTTACTATATCAAGTGGCCCTGACGGGACTCGAACTCACGACCCCAAGGTTGTGAGACCAGAATGATACCATCATCCCAAGCAGCGGGCTGTTAAAAGGTTACTCGGACGAACCGATGTCTCTGTAACCCCAGGGCCACTTGATATAGTAAAAATGGAAGATGTCTCTTCAGCTATGTCAATACAGTGGCAGGAGCTTGCTTGACAGAAAAGTGAGAATAAATTTTTTTTTATTGAATCCCGTGATATCTAGATTTTTTTCCAATTATTTTTTTTCATTTCACCCCAGAGTAGTTTACAATAATTGCCCTTATTATTGATTTTTATAAGTAGAAGAACATTAAGATTTTATTAAGATTTTTTGTATTTATTATTATTATGAAGATTTTTGCTTGAAAATTAAGATTTTTCATGGCTGTGATTAAGATTTTCAACGCTGACGGGTTCACATCTCTGTAAACATGACAACTTCATATATTTTGGGCTCCCAATTCTTTCTAGACACAGCACTGTTGATTTCTACTGTTTGTTATGTCTTTTCTATTTGTGCTTCCATGGGCTGGACAGCAAAATTTCTGAACTTTTTTCTGTTACAACGTACTTTCCCTATATACCATCTGTGCTCTTTTACATGCAACCTAATACTCACTGTAACTCTCAATATTATAAATATTATTTTTTAAAAGGCATTTCACTTTAATAGAAAATTTTATTTTTATTTTAGGATGCTGTATCTGACTATAATCCTATACACTTTCTTCGATGTCATTTTGGTGACCGTGAGGCAAAGCGAAAAGGTTTTATGTCAAATGACCCTAAAGACAATCTGACTCGCATTTGGGCAGCAGCTTTTGAACCTGATAAAGAAAATAAAGGTAATAAATACTATCTAATTGTCCTGTTCCACCGAGAGATGAACGCACCTATTATTTGAATAAGCACAATGCTTAAATGATTGAACCTGGACCAAATACTTTTTTAGCTCACCTGCTGTGGTTGCTATTGCTATTGTTGCTGCTGTTGGAAAGTTTTTAGAAATGATTTATGTGCATCATGTTTTATTATTGAGAAATGAGACAAAATGTAGAGCAGCATAGAGCACTGTTTTAATATTGAGAAATGAGATAATAGTTATAAATAGAGCAGCATAGCGCACTGCACAGCAAGTTTGTGTACGCAGTTAATTTGTGCGTCACATACGTAACAACAAAACTAAATAATGTTATGTAAACAATCTTTTGGCGAGATGCATTTTTACACACCCGGTGTCATCATTTATATGTCTTTGATTTTAGTAGTTTTATTATAATTTAAGTTGTGTATTAAATGGAACACATGAGTTGACTGTGCACACAAACTCCCTGTGCAGTGATCTAACTTTTACAGGCGAAACGACCAGTACAGTTGCTACTTGCGGAGGGAATACAGTATGTCTAATTGATTGTGGTAGTGGACGGGTCACCAAGAGGTTCACACAACCTAAAGAGGTAAGTTTTATCGAGTTAATGTACTTGGATGTTTGTACGAGTTATCTGCTAGTCTGAGCGTGAAAATTATATTTTGACAAATGTGACCTTAATCAACTTTTTCTGCTTTTCAGCATTTTTTTGCACTAACATGGACAACTATAACTCTTGGAAAGTCGGGTAAAAAGAGCAATATTCTCGCTGTTGGCGGTAGGTCAAAAATTAAATTGATTAAAATTGATTATGAATATTAGTTGCAGAAATGCCTTCTATTTTTTTTCCATATATAAAATAGTACATACATGTATATAGTTCTATGATTTAATCCTGTAGTTTATTTGTAGGGTGGAATGGGCATATTAGATTATTGCATCCTGATCAACTTGTGTGCTACAAGGAAATTGGCAACTCCGGACGGCCAAACAAATGTGTGGTAGATTATTATGTGTGCAGCATGATGTTCCACCCGGAAGAACCAACACTTTTATTCAGTAAATTATTGTCTTTGTTACTTTTAATGATTAATACTCTCCTAGTATTTTTTGTTAAGTATTTGATCATATGTGACCATGAATTTGTGTAAGTCTCCAGTGCGCAGGTTCATGGCATCATTTTTATGGTGTACAGAATATTGTATAAGCTGTTATTATTGTCTACAAAAAGGTCAAATATTTAAGTATACGTTATTCTGATGGCAACTTCAGGTATCCAGGAATTTTACTCCTCTGCATTTTTATATTGTTCAATTGTTTTGCAGGTGGAAGTTCTGATGCAACAATCACCTTGTTCGACATTGGAATACCACAGCCACCTGATTATGAGAAAACAGAACACACGTAAGATCAGGCCTTGTGTATTAATTTACTGCACCCATTCACTGGTATGCTCACACTCATGTAAAGGCTGACCTCAAATATAGATAATATCAAATTCATTTTGACTATAATACAATGTTGAGTTGTAAATATATTCTCAAAAGAATATTTAATAGTTAATGTTGTTTGATTGAAAAGCCTATTGAATGTCTGGGTTTTAGTATATGTGATTATATGTGTAGCTTCCACAATTTTTCTTACACTTTCAGCCAGCTACACATCTTTGATGCCCCATCTGCTATTTTGAACTTAGCTTTCACACGGGGCATGCTGATAGGAGGATGTGAAGATGGTTGTTATGGCTGGAAACTTAGTGCTGAAATGGGTCTCAAAGGACGAATAGAGTATGTTTATCATAAAAAATATTTCTAAAGTAATGTGTTAGAGATTAAAAATGTTATCTATTTGCATCTCTTAAACAATGCCACAGACGCTGGTAAAAATGTAGAAATGCCCCCTCCCACTTCTGAAGGAAAAAAATCAGGGCATTCAAAATTTAACAAAAATCACCATATTTTTCTTTACACAGCAAGTTTTAAGCTTCATAATTCAATGTCATGCCAGCAACGCTGAATCTGAGGACTTTTTATAGATGTAATGTCTATTATTGTTGATAGATAGCTACATTAACAATATCATACTTAGTATTAGGGTGTCTTTTTTTTTACAGGAAACAGAAAGAAACTGTTGAGTTTTTGGTTCCAAAGCAAGAAGATTATGCTGTTGATGCTCTCACTTTGGTTGGAGAAGATCTTATTGGTAAGTATATATAAATAGCATGGACATCAACCTTTTTCATATATATATCTTAAGAAATCCAAAACAGTGGAGATCTGAAATTGGCCTCCCATCATTTTTAAAGAAAGTACATGCAGTTAAATGTCAACTGAAATGAATTATGTTCCCAATCTTTTGTCACTCCAGCAACTCGAAGTCGTGAAGATTCCTCCATTTCTATCTGGCGGGTGTCATCAGCTTTAAAACGTCAAAAGGAAAAGAAGGCCAAAGTGAAGCCCTTGCTGAGACTAGCTTTCCCGCATACAGAAGAGATGTTTCTCAGTGTTGGGGCCAGTTATGGTTAGCTATAATACTCTTGATAATTGATAAAATTGTCTGCACAGACAAATAGGGTGCAACATTTGTTTACAACTATGTATATACTGGCATTCTGAAGACGCTGATATCTTATGTTTTACTAATATTATAATATTATACTATGGTGTAAATGCAGCTTAGCATATATATAGCAGCATAGCAGGTTATTACTATCAGATGTGGTAATTGCTAGAAGTGATACTACACAAATGCGCTTTTGAATTTCAAAATCTAGTATTGCATGATATTCCTCAATTCCAGGTAGCACAGAATAGCTGCGCACTCGTCTTTTTTATTTGATTTTGAGACGCATTTTTTTATGAGTTCTTCAGGTGTGCCCATTTAAAATCACATTGAATGCTATATCATTCAAAATGTGTATTCCACATAACATTGATGGCTGTCACGCTGATAAACGTTGGAAAATGAAAGAAATACAAATGTACATCTATTTGAGGAGTGGATTCTTCATAACTCAACTTTCCTCCAATCACGGGCCATCTGCAAATTTAATTAAGACTGGTCTTTTGCCCATAACTTCGTCAATTTTCATGCTAACCAAAATCCGATGACAGATTCATAATCCTGACTCAAAATCCTATTAGGACAGTACTTTTCCTACATGGTTTACAATAAATGATACTTGAAAATGACCTTTAAATATTTAAAGTAGTTTTAGTCTAGATTCACCGGAACTGACTTTGGCAAAATTGATGTTGGTGTCGCAGGAATATTTACATCGAATTTTCTAACCTGTAAGTGGTGAATGATAAAAGGTTCCTCTATATTTTTGTGTACATGTGACATTAGATGAACTATTTATTACTGCATTTCTTTTAGGCATATCTCAACTTGCTGCTGCCATTTTTCAGAAAAGTAATATACAAACATGTACTTTTTCTTTTGATTAATATCTTTATTGCCTGTTATTAGGTTTACTAGGGAGCGGTGATGACCAAGGAAATCTACATCTGTACAACACCTTAGACAAGGTTGTGAGGTCTGATATTGTCATGGGAGATGCGCCATTAGAACCTTCTAGGGTGAGTTTTAGTTTTTCCATTTTGCATTTTTACTAACATGGCATTAATTGATTCGAATATTTCAATGTGTCTTATCATTTTCAATAATATGTCTGTAGATATTACTGTGGCCGGACTTGTTCGTTGATACCAGCAAAGAGAAAGACAGTCAGATGAAAGATGTCTATGACATAAAGGTGCTTGATTTTCATATATTTTTTAACTGGTTTCTTTTTAAAATTAAAAAAGTTCAATTTTGACTATTGGTCATAAAAACATCATTTAAATTGCATTATAACATTTTTATAGAAAAATGCTATATCCTCTTTACACTATCTTACCATAATTCACTCACTCACTCACTTACTCACTCAGCTGCACAAATAATATGCTAAACTGATTTTTTTATTGAGCTGGCTGATAACTTGTTTCAACTTACAATCTTGTTTTAGAAAACTGTGATGAATTGTGTTGCCATCAGCAGTCAACAGGACTACATAGTGGGAGGCACAGACAGTAACATACTTTGTATATGGAAGCGAATGTAGAAAGATTTATTTTCCAATTCAGACAGTTTCAAATGCTTATGTTTACTGGTAAATCTGGATGATTTTAGGAGATTCTGTTTTTATTTTTTTCTGTGGTATTACATGAACATTGCATTGTATGTGTACCAAAGAATTGGTTTTAGAATGAATTTTTATGGACTTATTTTTATGTGTATTGTGCATCAGATATTTATAACTACGGTAAACTTACGAAGTACCTTTATCCAATATATACACATTTGATGGATTGACTCTTAGATTTTTGTAAAAAGAATGTCAACTTGTTTGTTGTCACATAATGTTATATAAACAAATGGACCCTTGGTATTATGTAAAACTATAAGAATATGATTATGTGAATAGAATGAGCAAAATGAAAAAGATTTTAGCAGTAAATTTTATATCTATGAATACTCAAGGACGACAAGTATTTCTAATTAAGTGTAAGTAAGTGACTGTAATTTGCAATGAAAGTGAGCGTGTATGCTGTACAGTTGGTGTAAAAAAGAGATGTTTGCCATATATTAACATAGGGAAAGTTTTGAACGCTTCATGTGAAACAATAAATTCTATGTCAAATCAAGATCTTTCTCACTAGTTCATTGTTGATTTTTTTCCATTCTCATTGAACGGTTTATGTCTATACATTCAATACATCATGTCAACAATTTTAGTATCTTTTTTATATATATTCACTAAATTTGTCCATTTTCTAGTCTATTTCTTAAAATAAAAAATACATGGATGCATTCAGACTACACTTTGATTCCCAAAATATTCTTGTGTATAGTGTTAGCATTTCTTTCACAACACAAGCTATCCCAGTTTGATGTATGGCCATGTCCTTCAATAGAGAGAAAGTCGTGTTTTCAATTTTCGAGTGTCCACTTTTCCACAAGGTGGCAAAGATCTGTACCTTGGCCAGTTATATCTGGTATGCGCCTTGTATAAGATGTCATTCCCATAAACTTCCAACCGTATTGTCGTAAGACTTCACCCCATTCTAGCCTAGATGCATTGCTGCGTACCCATGCACGTCCACGAATACCCTTCAAACAGATAAGGTTAAAATTGCAAATGATGTGACATAACATCTCATTTTATTCATGACATGGCTACTTGCACCATGAAGTGATTCTAGTATTTTCATGATCAATGATGCAAAAAAAATAAGGTATCTTTGTAAGCTCTTGCTTTCTAACTTCACAGTTGGTATATAAGTACAGATATAACGTTTGTGTCTTAGAAACTTACTTTTAACAGTATTCTGCTACGTTTTGGGGAACGTTTCCCCTTCGACTGGCAAGTGTGCAGATTTATTGATAACATATACTATTTCATTTCTAAAATATATTGATGCTGATTTTCTTTTCAAATAGTCTTATTTTCAAAATAATATTTATAAAGTCCCTAATTTTTTTCTAAATATAAATAATTCCATAATGTTTTCGACAACTGTCCTTTTCAAACTAATTTTGCAGTGAAAATGTCCAAATGTACATTGGAGATTTGAATAGGACTGTTGAGAACAATCTTGAAAATAATGTTAACGGTATAATACTTACCTGAAAATGTTCATAATCTTGTCCACTTGTAAGCATGTCACAAAATGGAGTTGTTTCCTGAAGATCTTCCGTAAGGATGATTCTCGCAGAGCACACGCCTATTTTCTCAGGATGAGCAATTTCCACCACTTCTATTGTTTGTACTTTGACACTAGAATCTTGATTGTGTTTCCTTATTCTACAATGATAATCAAAGTAATTGGAGGAAAAATCATAAATAGGCTTGATTCTTTCCTATTTCAGTGCACTGCTTTTTGATTGATTGATTCATGACAACATATAGAATTAACATTGATACTATTGTACATATATTTTAATAACTATCAAATTATAATCAATGAATTGTATACTAAATGAAATATTGCCTAAAGTACAGTGCTTTCAAGATTAAAAGCAAATTCATTCTTGAGATCAATATAAATCTCCTAATTAGAACCCCATTTAGAAGGCAGCTTCGTTTACTGCTTCATGTGACGACGGACCAACAATAGCAGCAATAATGCAAATTTCATCACGGTCTCTGACATAGTTGAGGATTTACATTACAGAGATCCATATTTGTCCACATCATTTATTGAATTTAGGCACCACATACACTATACTTGAGGTGAATTTCTTCAATAGATGCAATTAGGTACAAGAATAAAATCATTCCTCAGTTCTACTCATTTGTAGAAAATACCTTATATTATATATAATTTGATAACATGGTTGGTTACATGTTAATCAAATTAGCCCCTGCAGGAGTATGCTGCACCAGGTAAAAATATACTGTCACACTCATTTACAAGTGTTATGTTGAAGCTTAGTACATCCACAAAAATTTGAAGTTAATCATCTCACCTCTCTTCTAAAAGACTAAGTCCATAGAATTTTACTTCAGATATAAGCTGAGCATGATGACAGAAGTCAGTGGGCAAATTGAGCTGTGAGGTTCTAAGGTAGTTGAGAATATACCGAAATAAATCACCATCTCTGTCTATGAAGTAATAGCCATTGGAGTCTTTATTGTTATTTCTAAAAACAAATATCCAAGAAGTAAATATGCATAAATCATCATAGCTTTCAATTGTATCATAAACTGTTAAGTCATAAGATGATATCCTGTATACGCAATCTGATATTTATCAAAATTTGCATTCCATGTATTTTCAGTCTGATTATCTTAAACCCACTTCTATCACGTCATTCTAGGAAATTATCAAGATCTTAAAATGTTTTGAGTAGTTGGCACAAGGTTTTTTGTTTTATCCAACCATAGCTTCTCCATGTGCCTGAACCATCTCAAATGATTAATACGAAGGCACAATTCAAGCTTGGACAAGTATTTTGCACTTATTTTTTCATATATTACTTTTATTTGTTTATCTATTTTTGTATAAATTTGTTTAATTTGTTTTTGCTGGCATGGCGCAATTAGATAGTATGGAGTACGGAAGGAACGTAGATTGGTTTGACATACATACACATGACAATTACTGCTTTTTCCATATTTAAATATAGCCCCCATAACCACCCCCCAATTAAACAAGTGTGTCAATATAATTTGTCAGCAACTGACTCGTTAAAATTGTATATTTTATTCACGGATAATGAAATGGCCAGAAAATCAATGTTTGCATCAATAAGTACCGTAGTTTTTGTTTGAGCGAGGACACAGCTGGCACAATGACCAATAAAAGAATGGATGGCTTACTTACATTTGTAATGCTTTATATTTTTTGCTTTATTGCTTTGTTTCTATAAGTTGATGAAGTTGTATTTTTATTAAAATCTAATACTATCGACTTGTACACATCAGAACAAATGACACTTTACAGTCCACAGATATTATCTAACTCGGGAAAAGAGACTTAAGCTAATCAATCAGATAAGTTCCATTTGATTATTTGATTAAAAAATTACAAAGCAAAATTTTCTACCATTATTTCAATCATTGTACCTCTTTGAGAAAGAAATGCAAAAAAAGATAAGTCCATTACTGATCACTACTGACCTTGTAACAGCAACCTGTTCTGATAACATTTTAGGGAAAATAGAGTTGGGTTTGGATTCAAGGGTCGTTTTAGTGGTTGTATACCAAACCCCGCCAACATTCAACTTCACCAAAGACTTAGATCCATTATCCATTTTGAGATAACTGAAATAAGGTTATATAGTTATTTGTACATATACATTGACTCAACTCTATTATCTTAAATGTATATTAGATGTTAAAAAAATCATTGCATTACGCATACAAATTTAATCACATATGAATGCATTGTAATTAATGACATAATAGACTGTGAGTAACGGAGTAGATAAATCTTTATCTTTACCAGTTTTTACAGTAAAATATAAGCACCATACCTATTATAGAAATATGTTTTAATCCAGCTGCACACACATGCTTGGAGTCGCCTCCTCACTGAGCAAGATGCACTCTTCCATATGAGGCTAAAAGGTGAGCCCAGTGCTCAGTATCTGTGCAAGCTTTCATCTGCTTACTGCAATGTGTTTATTAGTGGAGATAGGCCCGAAAATATCTAAGGGGAGAGACGCGATTATCAACTGTAGTGTTCATCCCTGGATTAACTTGTACAGATGTAAAATTACACAAGTAGAATAGAAAGTGAAAGTCAGATATATGGAAATTATTGAAAAAATATGTCATGCAAAAACCCTCATTTGTACACAAGACTTTATTGCATTTAAATGATTTATTTGTAATTTGCACTATTAATTTTATATAAATTGATTACAAATATCCATCATCAATGGCCAACATTAATGCGTAACAAAAAATGCGAATGCCTCTATGCAGGGTATATTTGTTTCTAAATTGCCCCATTCCATTCAAAGTTATGATTAGAATATGAGCAAAGAGAGGATGTGTTTGAAAAACACAACTCTTCCAATTTGCCAAATTTTAACAATGCACACTTATTGTATTATATTAATGGCTTCAATAGATTTTGCTCAACATCGTTTTTAAGCAAAATTCAATCTCTATCATAACATCATCATTGGTAGATTGCAGTGCTTTAAAAGTTCGCCATCATGACATGGGTACATGCATCGTAGAGGGTAGAAGCCAACTGAGACAAGTCTAATGAGTGTCTATTCTTTTTCCCTTCACTTTTTGCCTACTAGAATAGTACTATTCTAATAGGCAAACGAAGGGAAAAAGAAAAGTCACTCATTAGACTAGTCTCAGTTGGCTTCTACCCTCTGCATGTGCCAGTGGTTTATGATTAACTTAGAAAGTCTTTGCTCAACTTCTATCACAAGTTTGAATTTAGCATAATTTGACATTAAAATAACCATGACACCCTCAAATGTAGGGTGAAGTGCCCCAAAATCTGATCATTTCTTGTAACAACTATATTGTAACATAAAGTATGACTTAAGGGCCCGGTCACTCACAAGTCCGTGGGGGGGTCGGATAGTGGTAGGGGGGTCGTACTTTTAAAACCAAGGCACCTGGGGGGGTGGTCAATTATCATAAACTGTCAAATATGTGTCAATCCTTAAATATTGAATTTGATTGAGATGGTATTGTCAAAAGGCTAAAAGTATTATGTGGGAACACTCAGTCAATTTTAATCAACTTTCTTCATTAAAAAAATCAAATGAGAAATTTATAATAGAACAAAACAACAAACAAAAAGTTTTCTCTCATTCTTTATATCCAAATACATTTGTTACAATACATGCCTTGCTATAAGTGATTTAATAAGCAGACATTCTAAAAACAGTGACATACTGTAGTATAACAATTATTTTATCTCTAATCTATGTAGTAGAGATGAGAATGTGATAAATAATCATATCATCTTTGTGTGTTCTTGGTAAAAATTATATATCATACTACAAAATTCAATGTAGTTCTCGTGCTTATGTATCTTGTTCCACTGGTCGAATCAAAATGTCATGGATCTGTTGGGAAAAAATTGTACGAGAAAATATTAATGAGTAATTAAGCCAAAATAAAAACACCCAACTATATATAAAACATATCATACACAATGTTAATGACAAAAAGTTTTGTTGCCTTTTCTAATACTATTTCTTGTTGTTTCTAACAAAACAAGCTGGATTTTTGGTTTGATATTTCAAAAAGATCGAATCTAACAAGTTTTCTATATGTTTTGCAATTGGCTTTGCAAATGTGTACACTTTACAACAATTATATCTAATGAAATAAAATACACATACCGAAACATGTGGTGGGGATGCCAGTGAATATAACACAGCATCCACAATATCCTTGGCTTCCAATTCCTAAATATAAGCATATTTTTTAATATATGAGAATATTCCATCAAATTATTTCTTTTGTCAATAACAAATGAACATGCAATTCTATCAATTTTGAATAACATTGATTAATGTAAACATTTAAGATTCTACCTTGATAGTTGGATTACAAGCTTTCATTAGTCCTTCTTTATCGCCAGCAAACATTCTTGCACCAAATTCGGTTGCTACATTTCCTGGACTGATAGCCTAAACCAAGAGGATTATTGTTAATATCAAATTCAATACAAAAAGGTAAATGGCATAATTATGGCATAGCTTGTACAAATTGTCAAAACTAACTGTAATCCTAATATGTGAATTCATTGATCGCAATTCACTTCTGAGTCCTTCAGTAAGTGCTTTGACAGCATGCTTGGTACCAGCATAGAAATGACCACAAGCAAATGGTTCAATACGATGGCCAGACAAACTAGAAAGAAGATAAATTATATCCATCAAAGTATAGGTATTGTGATTAAGATTTTTTTTGCAATCCCTTATATTGTCTTAATGCAATACAAATTGAATAACAAAGATGATGTAAAAGAGAAATACTACATTATTATTAAAAATCAAACCACCAAACCTGCTGATATGAAAAATATGTCCATCGTCTACATTTCTTTCTTTCATTGACTGTATTGCCTCTCGTGTGCAAATGGTTAGTGCAAGAACATTCACCTAAAAATAATTAACCAGCAGTTTCTTGAAACATTAACAAAGTGATTCCAAAACTGAACATATTATTCAGGTGTCAATCCATATATTCAGTATAGTATATAGTACATGAAAATGTCAACATAGCTACACATATGAAATATTCTGAATATCAACAAATACATTGAATATTTGTGGGTACATGAAATAAACTGACTTCAAGCAATTCTCTAAATTCGTCTGTTTTTCCACTGATTAGAGGAGCATTTCTTCCTAGTCCAGCATTATTGACACAGACATCAATCCCTCCGAGTTCTTTCTTGATGGTTTGGAACATTTGTTCGATAGCATCAGTATCACGGAGATCGCATTGAATTGGGAAAACAGAACCAGCTTCATTTTTTAATTCTTCTTTCAATGCCTTGAGAAAGTAAAAAGGTAATAAATATTGATAAATATTGTATACCATGACAGTGACTCCAGAGTCATTTGAGGATAATTTTGACGAACAGTGGGGAGAGAAGTGGACAAAGGCAGATCCAGGATGGTCACAGGGGGCATGTGCCCCCATCTTTTCCACCCAAAATATCTCATTTTCATGGGGGTTTTGACATGTCTGCTAACATTCGAGCATACGAAACCCCAGATCTGAGTGCACACTCCCTCTTCTAAAAATCTGGATCTGCCAGTGACGGGGGTGGAGAGTTTTTACATGAGATTGGGCCCTTCAATGGTCATCTCCAGTAATAATTTAAATTACAAATCATTAAATATAATTCACTACGTGATTGATACATTTCTTCACAATTATTCTCATCTGCATACATTGAAATATCTATGCAAAATATATTGTATACCTGAAGTCTCTCAAAGTTACGAGCACAACAGGCCACTTTCATGCCGCTCTTCGCAAAAGCCCTCACAAGCGCTGCACCAATTCCTGCGGAGGCACCCGTCACAAGTGCTGTACGTCCACTCCATCGCTCCATGATTCAGGCAAGAGATTTTTCGAAATCTGATAAAATAATTAAATGACATACCGGTAGTTGTTTTCAATTGAAAAAAAATTACACCAATTAAATTAAATCACCTGTTTTATAGCATGCATATACCGGTAAGTCAAATATGTAGTTTTTCTAAAGTTGGTATATTGATACTCACTAAAAACAAAAAAAGCAGCCACGATTCAATAAGCACAAGCATGTATCATGCAAAAGGAAATCAATCACAAAGTCTAAACAGAGTACAATTTAATGGAGTTTGCAAGCTGTTTTACTTACCTATCTGCATTTCTATAGCATAGAATACTGTCAAAATATAAATTCTAACATAATGCATTGAAGCAATATATATATATATATATATATAATATATATATATATATGCATATATATATATATATATATATATATATATATATATATATATATATATCATAATGAAAGAAACACCTACCTGGGAATAGTGGCAAATGTAATCTAAAGGTGCAATTTAATGCCCTAATAAAACTTCACGACATGAAATGATAATGTTAACATATGTTGCGCTTGTGATAAAGCAAAGTTCAAAATTCAAGAGGGGTTCACTTGATGCTTTATGTATTACTGAAATCACAAAAAATAAAATGATATATTTTGAGCTGTTTTCTTTTTTTTCTTCAAATCTTTCAAATGATAGGCCACTGTATATGACCATCCAAATGCCCATGGTCTTTTAGATAAACAATCTGTCAATTTAGGAGGTGGGTTTTTTGCAATGAAATTAGAATGTAATATATAAATGTAAATGTGCTTATTTACAGCTGCAATTCACAGTTTGTCACGCTCTAGCGACTTTACATCTACACCAGGTCATTGGCATTCTTGTCACATTATATCTTTCTCAACTCCCTGGGGAGCATACAGCATATCGGTACCATAGAGCAGATGTGCTTATCACTCACATTAAGGTTCACTCTTCTGACCTGTACCTATTTAATGTGTAGGTACCACAGAGCAGTGTACAACCTGTTAAGATGTAGGTTTGCTCAACACCTATTACCAGACCCGACCGGGAATCGAACCCACGACCTTCCAACTCCCTATCCACTCGGCCACGGAAGCACACAATGTTCTAGATTTTGATATTGTCTTGGTATATGGTCCAAATTTGTGAGGTCTCTACAAGGGGCGGGCCTTTATGGTTGTGTACTGTATATTCAAGTTGTAATGACTACTCATTAAATTCTTATAAACTTATTTTCCTTGCACATCAATTCGTTTTTTCTTTCTGATTGCCCCCAACACTACAAGTACATTTATACTCTGCAGTTTTCATGACATTCATGACACAAGTACCCAATAGAAAAATATCTGCAAACAAGAAATTGTCTAGTCTGACTATAGATGCTACTGAATGACAAAACTGTATGAACGTTGTATCTGCATATGGAACATTTATAGAATTCACTACAAATACATTCATACACTTACATGAGGCACAGTAATTGATAAGTGATAAGGCTGTGAGTATATTTTATATAAGGCACTATTTTTCATTAGATGTAATCATGCTTACACTGCAATAATGTGTCATCAGTTTTGTGTGTAAGGGTTGACAGGTTAACAGGTTGACAGGTCGACGGGTCAACAGATAATGGATTAAGGACCTTTTCATCATGTTCCTGAGGGAGTAGTTGCTATTTTTCCCCCAAACCACATGATTAATAAAAAGATGTAGATGTAGAGTGGACGGCATATTGTAAATTCTATTTATGAAAAAATAAATGCCATCGAAGATTCAATGGAGTACTTGTATATATGAAATTACTTTTCCATTATTATGTATGTAATTGTTAACTGAATGATTGTACATAAGTATAAATAAATGGATTGACAAGTACTAAAGTTTATTTTTATAAATAAATGGATTGAAAAGTACTAAAGTTTATATTTTTCTTGTCATATTTATTTTGAAAGCACCATGATACGGCATATGTTGATTAACAAATATGTGACACGCTAAAGCATGTACGTTATACGTGTGGCGTATCTCCACATGGAGTGACACGTTCAGCTGGATCTGTCGAGCTGTCGACCTTGGCAATCATATGGCATATTGCCGGACTACTTTTGGTGGTGAATTCTATTATTTAACCCTGCATATATATACTGCAAAATGAGAAATATTTGTGTGCGATTTAAATAGCGCATTCTGCGGTTTCATTTTATTACTTGATCTATAACATGCCACTAAATCCTTACATTTGTATGTTTGCAAGCTCCAACAATACTCGCCAAATTTGGGCATCGAATCATTCAATATTGCACTCAAAACGAGTAAATATTTCTTCTATATCCAACTTACAAAAGGCCCAAAAGTATGAATAGTAGCAGATCCATGGTGGGCGCGAGGGGTCAACACACCGGTAATAATCTTAATGACAAACAGATGCAGATTTACAAGTTTCCCTTCGGAATGGTTAGAACCTTATTTGCAGTTGAACCTGCTATGCAACTAGCAATTCTCAAGATCAATTTCTTCCACAGAAAGAAAAGACTTCAAGTACCAAATTGTGAGAACATGATGAACATCTACCATCTACATCATGAGCAGTGTATATATACTGTCAATACTGTTAATATACCCTTTACGACCATCCAAGCCCTCAGGGCCGTTCAATTGAAATTTTCTCAAACTGGGGGGTGGGCTGTTACATGAGAGTGCAGTTACTACATAATTGTTAAAGACATTTACGAAAAAGAGGGGGGAGGGCTGTTACACGAGGGTGGGCACTTGGATGGTCGTATACGGTATATTTTTCAACCATGATTTTTAATACACATATCCCTGGACAAATGTGATGCATTAAAACTGTTAGTTAAATTTATACATTTCTTTCATCAGTTCTGGTTAGAAAAATTGACTCTAATCGTTTTATGTCCAGCAAATATGGTGTAAAACACTTGAAGTAAAACATTCAAATCCATAAAAAATACTGAAATGCATAAAATTGACACAATCTCCTGATTATGACCTATAGAGTGCAAATAGATCATGAATATTAGATTCGTCCTCTTCATCAAAGTGAGCTTTTTTATTTCTAGACACAACTGTATGAGCAGATTTTAGTTTTCGCTTTCTGTCCGTTTTTATACTTTGAAATTTACTGTCATTTTCACTTTCCGATTTTACCTCATACCTGAGGTTGATTATCTTTTTATTATCAGCTTCATTCCTTTCAACATTTGGTATAATATTCATATTTACCAAATACATGTATGTGAATGATTCGATGGAAGTTGCTTCATGGTCATCACAATTTGACAAAATGTGAGGTTGGTACCGACTTGAGTCTGAAAAATATTACAAATATATAATACATAAAACATGAACTATAATACATGTATATATGAATTGTTATACACATAGCTAGTTTTGTTATGCAGTTTACTATACATCTCAAGTTCATTTGATTAATTTGTATGGTTACTAATGAATCTATAATACGCCAGTAAAAGTTAGTATTATTATAAAAATAACTGTAAATTTTTTTGCATTTTCAAATTTGACATCTGTGACTTTTTTAATTAAAAAAATGAGTGAATGAACAACATACAAAATGTATTCCCTTTCACTGAATGAGTTGCAGGCTGAATCTTATTCCTTAAAGGACGTTCTTCCTTCGCACTTTGAATCCACGTTCTTATGATATCTGAAGACCATCCTTTGATATCAATTGGGATTGTTTTAGTCTCCCATAACGATTTAGTTCTTAATACTTTAAGATGACTTCCACTCCACAAGAAACACTTGTCAGCAGCAGTCTGAATAATAATTTCATCCTGAGTTCCATATTCATGATTAATGAGAAGAATTTTTTTTAGATGCCTTTTAGAAAATGTGCCTACAATGTACATTGTCGGTGAGACTTCCATTGATATTTCATCGAGCCAAATGGAAATCCTCAGTTGGCCCATGACCGCCATGGTGGTCGCAATCATGTGACCAACTGAGGATTTCATTTGGCTTGATGAAGTTGATGAGATGTCAACGAAATTCTCATCAACAATGTACATTGTAGGTACAGCTAGGTTCCAATAGGTGTCTAAAAATATTCTTCTCATAATTATTATTTTGTTACTGAATTCATAATAAAACTTGAAGGATATAATAACAGTATACAATTTCGACTAAATCAAGTCTTGGTATTATTACATATATGTATAATTTACAATAACATAGCACTACTTACTGAAATATTGCATCCAGATACATTTAATATTTCTAGTCTCAAAAAGCATCGGAAATACTTTAGTGAAGCGTTTATAATTTTAGGATTGAATGAAACGTCAAGAATTTGTAGATCTAATGGTCCTTTTTTTAAAAGTCTACATGGAGTTGTCAACTTCTGAATTCCAATGGATGACAGACAATTTTTGGATATGTTCAAATGTTTCAATCTGAAAATCCAGATAATATGTTTCAAGAACAGGAATAAATCTTGAAGATTATTTTACAGTAAATTTAATATGATATAAGATCTCACAATATTTAGGGACGGTCCAATATTTAACAAGCAGGGGGGACCGGTGCATATTGAAAAACTTTCTGAAAAAAGGTCTTGTCTCCTGCTGATGTGATGAAAAAAAACCTGATGTCCCATGACCTCTATTCATGAAAATAGTCTGCGTCCCCTGCATGAATATTCGTGTGATTAATTTGTACCGATCCGCTCACGTCGAGGCGGGATTTCAGCAGCTGAAAAAAAAGTACATGTCCCATGCCCAATGAGAATGAAAAATCATCCTGTCCCCCTACTTTGCACCTTGAAAAAAGTACCTGTCCCCCTACCAAATGCATCGGTCCCCCTCCCTGATAAATATTGCACAGTCCCTTAACTAGTTTTATGCTATGCTATAAGGTGGCTACCATATATTATGGCCCATGGAGGAGGTGGGGTAATGAAAAAATGACACCATTATATGATTTTTAAGCTTCCCGCCTATATCAAATTGAAAATTTCAATGGTCTGTGAGTATAGAGGCTTGAAAGGAGTTGTTATGCCAGTGAGGTCAATGGGATAGAAGACAAGAGGTGGGAATATAGCTATGAGTGAAGCAAGGTCAGATTGGCAAGTTGGTCAGTGGTTTTCCGTGACCTGAAGGTGGGATTTAACTGGAACGGTGGAGCCTATAGGTAATGGTGGTCAGTGTACAATACGCATCTGATAATGCCTTTCCACCAATATTATCAACATAATAATATACATGAGTGTACAGAAAAAAGAAATGCTTATGAATATCATTTTGAAACTGGAAAGTCGTGCACCCGGTAACACAAGAGTTGGGGAAAATGTACTATATAGACCTGTGGAAGCGGCCAAAAATAAGTGTCCAAGACCCAAAATAAGGGCAATTTCGATGTTTGCATAGGATTTTGCTACATTTTGATGTTTGCATGAGATTTCGATAAAAAGAGAGACCCGTTGCCCTGTAAGTGCACCCAAGTTTTTCCAGCCTTTTCCCCCACGAAAATACATTTGACAGTTCAGGGCCCCCTTAGTTTTTTCATACTCCCAGGTCGGCCCTGATAAATGGTAACCAGCTAAAATGATGTTATTTAATAAGAATATATACATGTAATCACCATCTATAACAGGCCTTTAACGTCGACTAAAATTAGAGACAATTTCCATTAAGACCTTATAGGTAACAACTTTTATGCCACCCATTTAACCCTGTAAACGACTAAAATTTTAGAATATGTCAGAAAAAATTTCATTAATATGTCTATGATTGTGAATGTGTAAGACTTTACAACCATGGAGTGAAACCTTTCACAGCATCAATCCTCAATACTTTGTTAATGGTATACGGAAACTAATATTGTAGGCCATAACCAGCCTCAACTATAATTTTTGAGTAGTTTTAAAGTGATCATTGTATAGTTAGGAAATGCCTGATCACAATGACATGTATTATAAATACAGCTCGTATACATGAGATGGTTTGAAATACAGACCACGTGACAGCAGTATCGGCAATAAAAAGGAACCAAAACATACTTATGTAGGATTTTATCTCTATTAATGACGGAAATCGCCATTAGTTTGTTTATGTTAAAGGTCAGTTAGAGATGGTAATTATTGAGAGGTAAAATGACTAACAATTTCATATTCTGGCCAATTTCTTGAAATATTTCATGATCATCGCCAAGTTGACATCCCTGCAAGTCAAGCTTGTAAAGATAATGCCATCCAGCATATCCTTCCATACATTTTTGAACTGCAAGACTACTTCCCATAAAATTTAATTCTTCCAACACATGACTGTCATAAGCATCAATAAATAACATCAAAATATGCTTGGTGAATTCACTTGGCATTAGAAAAAGATTTTTTTTAATGGCTGTTTCTAGAAGTGTTCTTCCTATAATCTCCGGAAAGTTCAAGAGGGATTCAACTATGTCAAGATTATCTGTGATAAACCAAGTCATTATTTTCATAAGTGATGGCACAAAATGCTTTCCAGAATCTTGTAAAGTCAATGAAATATCATAGAATTTGTCCATAGAACTTTCTTTGTCTGCACAAATCATAGGATTACTGCTCAACTTTCTGCCGTTACTGCAGTACAGATTACCATTTTGGTGTACATAGTAGATGCCATTATAAGAACTGTCCATCCTTGCCAAGTAAGCTGAAATGAAAATAATATAGAATAAGCATCATACCCAAGCCCCGATTGGGTTGGTTAAGACTATACACACGAGGTCTGTAGGCTATGAACTCAACTCAGAATTCAGCCAGAAATTCAGCAAAACGCACCGGATGACCCCGTGGTTTTGAACGAATTACGTACATCACGTTCAGATAACTACGTCACACGTAATGTTGATAAACGTGGTCACTGCACCTACTGTACTCAATGATGGATAACGTAACACTTTCATATCGGCTACCGAGAAGTAATTACACAAATAAAAACAGTGATACTTCTATTTCTCAAAATTTACAAAGAAATGTCAAGGCACGTTTAACAGTTTAATGAGAATACTAGCTGTCATTGTCCCGCTGAACGTTGGCACTTGAAATCCGGTGGTATGTCTGAGAATGTACGTTTATCAAAACGGGAATAGTTCAATATTTAAGGTTGTGGAGCTTATAAAACTGCATATTTCTTCATTCACCTATGTAAAATTTACTACTGAATCCGATTCAATGCATAATAGATGTTTACTCACAACATTTCTGATTGAAAACGTTTTAAAACATTGGTTGTATATTCCCGGGATCGGCAAAATATCTGCGTAGTTGACACCACATTTTATTGTTTTCAAAGAAACACACAATATACGGAGCCCAGCTTTCATGAGACTGCTGTCAAACACCTTATCTGTGATCCGACATTTGAATTGTTATCAAATATCCATTTTAGAAGACACAAACCAAACATCTGTCCGTGTGCGTGCGAGCGTCATTGTACAAAAGATGTTGATACTGCAAGAATGTAAACTTCCGAGGCTGGATTTTGCGGCCTGTGTTCCTCTGCTGGTATTCCCATAGTGCCTAATATTTTATTAAAATCGCGAATTTTCTGCACATAAACAAGACATAATATGAGGGGTTTGGGCCTTAAGCAACTGCTTATGTATACATATTATATATACATGAGTATGTGTGACAAAACTGACAATGTCAATATTTTAGGTTGCTATGTTGGGCGTTGTTGGCAGCCTAATCGAATTTCGATAATCATCTGTATGCTTTTTAACGTTGTTAAAAGTGGCGATTCGCCATGTGGCCATGGGTCCATCAGCGATGGGAAAATTGCAGACGTGGCAATTAAGAGAGAAGTTTCTAGAAAAAGTTACAACTTTTTAAAAAGAAATTGTTTGTTTTAATTAAGGGAACGATCATAAATAATTCCTTTATACCGGGGGGTGTCGTCCATTTTTTGGGGCTCGAAGAAAAAGTTAACCGAGCACCTCAAAATTTTAAAAAGTTGAGTGACACCCCCCCCCCACCAGCTAAAGAAAATATCCTCTATATAGTCATTGCATTGCTAAAAGAAAATGTTTGAAAAAATATACAGTAGCTTGATAAAAAAGTGACCCCCCCCCCCAAAAGGAATCAGAAAAGTTTGACGACCCCCTCCACCTTTTTGGACGACCCCCCAGTATCATTATTTATGATTGTTCCCTAAATTAACCTACATCTGGAATAAAGCCAGCTTACATGTCTGTTATTTATAGGGCGTTCGGAATGAACTCGTGAACTGGTACTTTCCAGTTCACGAGTGGTGAAAACCGCTTTATCGACAGGTTT
The DNA here is from genome assembly GCA_019095985.1 of Streblospio benedicti. Lineage (NCBI taxonomy): Eukaryota > Metazoa > Annelida > Polychaeta > Spionida > Spionidae > Streblospio > Streblospio benedicti. Next base: position 36,295,724 of record CM032660.1, read on the forward strand.
ATCTGGGAGCAATGCATTGTGAACTGGGAGCTGAAGGGATCACTACGTTCGATGAATTCGTACTTTTTAACAGCATGGTGAAACCATCATACAGGTTTATCTGTGGATTCCCATAATTAAGTACTGACAAAATGGCCTCAACAGTTTCATAAAATATATTCATAACAACAGGCTATAAGTCCCCCAAATTAATTAGATTTATAGATGTATATTAAACCATTCGTTTAAGTCCGGGTTTATGTACTCTGCATGCAATTTTTTTAACACACATATTTCCCAGTTGTCATGTAGTATCGAATAGCCACAACTCGTACCTACGACTTGTCAACACGAAAAAATACGAACTCACGAGTTGTTCCTAATACACCATTAATCTATTATGTGCTTCTGTGGCAAAATGGATAAGTTTGTATTTGTAAAATGAAGGAGAATATGGCTATAAGCCAGTAAAGGGGGGGGGGGGGTATATAAATATGAGGGGTGGGGTGGTAAATTTTGACAATACGTACGTGTGAGTGCACAAGTGTGTGTGTAAAATTTAAGTGTAAGCTAATAAAATAAGTCTGATTGCCCCCCCCCCCCATAAATAATGACAGCTCCCTAGTTAAAACAGCACACACACACAGTGAGGGAATACACCTCTGCATCTGATCTAGATTCTAGTAAATTCATAACCACAAATACGTGACTCAGTTATAGGTTAGGACCTCCCTATATACTAAAGCATATTGGTATAGCGGTGGTTAGTAAATTCACCCCTCAGTCTGAGAGACAGAGGAATACACTTTGAGACTGAGAGACAGAGGTATACACTCTCAAATCAAGTTCATATTTAATCCAATGACGACTTTGCCAGCACAGGAAATAACAATAACATATAAGACATACATACAGGCTTTCAGAAATACACACAAATGGTAGACAATATTTTTTATTAGTACAACATTTTACCAAAATATATGGAGAAACCAACTTCGTCTTGTTCAAAACATGAACCTGTTCTTATTTTTTGGATAGACCGACTAATAAGAATGAACCACCAACTGAATGATGTGGTTGCTGATATATTTCAATTTTATTTATCTATTCAGTGCTCTTCCAGTCTGTTTTGTTTTAAACAATATTTATTGTTGATCTACACTTTTTATTTGCATGGAAAAAAAAAACAAATTTAAAGTTGCTGTGCGAGTTGAAACCTAGCTTTGTAGTAGATCTACTAAACTCTTTCCTGTACAGTAAAACCTCTCTATTAGGACCACCTGTGGGGACCCGTGTTTGGTGGTCTCAATAGAGAGATGGTCTCTATACAACGGTTCATTTTGGTAGCTTTATGAAGGTGTGGGACAGTGAAAGTAGTCTCATTATAGAGCTGGTCTTAGTTGGAGGTTCTACTGTATTATAAAGCCTGCTACGGTCCAGGCATACCTGCATAGTGTCTAGATATCTATTAATATTTTGTAATTATCTACCAGTTCCATCTAAATGGATTGATGGTAGATTACTTTAAAAATTAATCAAACATAGACTTCACCATCTTATCATATTCAATGGTTCCTCAGAACATACATTTGACGAATTTGACAAATTTAATCTTTTTTCTTTTTTTCAAATTTAATTTATTTTCAAGTTCTATTCAAGACATGCCCACATACACAGATGTTGATGCCTTTTTTTTATTGATAAAAACTAATATGCTTAAAAAAATACAACTAAAATAAAAACTTGGTACGTTTTATTTGAAGTACATTTAACAATATGATTAATATTATCAGAAACTATTATTGCATCATCCAAAAATACATGCAGTATGTACATCGCATACTTTACTCTACCATTTATTTCGTACCTACACCTACATTTGCTATATATAGGTATCAAACAGTAAAGGAGTGGACTTACGTAGAGGAAATATAATTGGTACCAGAAAGCGATTTTCTTATTCAATCATTCTTTAATTAAATCCTTCAAAAGTTAAAAATAACATGCTTCCAGTTCTTTATTCCATTGTTACTATTTACCAATATTCCCTTGCAAAATACCAAGCATCTTTTACTAAAATATTTCCAATGCAGTTCAATGTGACCATTATTCTAAAATATAAAATTAAACCAATAGATGCAATAATATTTGTTTTAACCAACCTGGTATTCCATTTATGAAATGATTTCCAAAATTACACAAAAATAACCAGAAATAAGCTTGGACCATTTGAGGTAATAACAATCCAAATTTCACTTTAGGTTTCACACTAGATCGAACTTGGCAAAAAAGAATAGGAGTATGGTGATTTTTGGTATCATAAACTTAAGTTTGTTGGCAGAAAATTTGTAGTTGGCTAAATTAGAAACAGCCACTGCTGATGAATTTCCATTCAAACTCCTCAACAGGTCAAAACAAACAAACTGCATTGGATATATTTACACCACTATTTATAGTTTGAAATCCATATTATATTTTAAATGACTAGCAAGACGGAATGCAACGAGTTCACTTACACATAAATGATAACAAATCTGAAAATTATTGCTTATATATATGCTTTTAACAGTTAGTTTTAATGGCAACTGCATTAGTGGATGTGATCTCACTGTCTTTAATAAGAAATTGAATCGTTCTTTAATAATTTAAATAAATTTAATCAATTGATGCAGTTGCCTTTAGTTAGATTTTAAAAACTAAACTAATGGTTTTCCCAGAGTAAGCTAAGCTAAAGTACCAACATAACTCATTATTAAATACCAATATATTTTTTACATTATTTACATATCGAATATTGAATATCACTAGAAATAGACATGTTCATGTACATGTCAGGAAGTATACATGTCCAAATATGCATGCCCATGATCATATAAGATGATATCTGTTAGCAACAACAAAGGAAAGCCATGAAAATTCTTGGTCAAAAATATCTCTTTCCATATTCCACAAGCGTCGGCAAACAAATAATTATCTCTCCATTAATTTTCAAGCAGTTTTGTAAGTGCATATAACTTTAGACACGCGCTCTAAACACTATAGACTGTTTCTTTTAAACAGGAATGACAAAAAGCTGTGAAGAAAAAACTTTTGGTAAACACTCATTAAGTATTTGCATCTACAGTACTTAAACTACTTCCCCACAATAAATTAAATGTTTCTAAATTTTAGACAAATCATTCAAACATCATCAAATATCTTACAATAACAAACATAAGATAATATTTTAACTATCACACAAAGATCACTTTCTTCCAAATCAAATGATTATAGACAACATCTTAATTACATTAGCTTATTTACAATTTGTAATAACTGCCAATTACTAAAAAAAAAACAAATCAAAACCTATAAAAAATTGCCTAAAAATTTGGTTTGAACTTTTTCACTTCAACCATCACATTGTGAATATTTATAAGTTCGGATCTCACTGGCATATTTTTAAATGGTGCATGGGAGAGTACCTTCTGGAAACGATGATAGTACTGAATCAGCTGTGTCAAGGCTCCCTGAAAATATTCATTCATACAACATTGATGAGTGAAGCATTCATATTTACATACCGGTACATATAGCTCATACCTATTTCAATAAAATCACAATTATATCATGCATTTTACTTTCACTTTAAATTTAAAACCAAACCAATCAAAATTATTTCATAAAATATTACCTGTAGAATTTGTGTCCCGTTTTTGAAGTTTGTAAAACTCTGCATCACCTCAGAATTTATCAATTCAATAGACTTTTTCCATTCATTATTAAAAACTCTTACTAATTCTGTTACTCGTCCTACAATAGAAAATATCTTAACTAAATTTAGATTATTCAGAACAATTGTAATACAAAAAAAAACACAAATGTTTAGCTACAAATAATAATGTACTGCATCATTGCAAATTGTTGTAATAAAAGTCAACCCACTTTCATGATGTTTGAATGCATCCATGTTTCCTCTTTCTATGGCTACTTCACATTCCTTCACAAAGGACATCATTCCACCAAAGTAGGGAGAAAGAATTTCTTCAATAAATTCGCCCGTTCTTGCAGCAAGAAGTTCTTTAAAACTTTCAGACTCTTTCGAATCATCAGTGGTTCTTTCCTGAAAAAGAAAATTCTTTTTCAAGATTTCAAATTTACAATTTTCTCAGTGATTTAGACTAGTGTTATGAAAATATAATGGCCGATAAACTTAATTTTCAAATTTTACTACAAAATTTAAAACCTACTGTCCTACACATACATGACATTGATGTTTGGACCAATCAGCAGTCAAGGATTATGTTCATAAGAATTCAATGTAATTTTATATCTGTTATCTTCTGCCAACCAATGCGAGAGTTATGTAAAGGACAAAAAGGTGTAAATATTAGTAGGGGGCTTGTAACCAAATACTCCAAGAAAATGTGGTTTTGAATCTCACAATAAAAAGGACAAAATTTTGGGAGGTAAATTAGCAGCTTTATTCTACGGAATTTATATGAGTTTTCCAGCCCTTATGAATATATTTTCAACCTTCTCTCTCACATTTCTCTAGCAAGCATATTGATACCACTATAGACATAGCTGAAGACTGGTTTTTACAACCCTGAAGAGAAGGTTAAAAATGTAAAGATGATGTTCTATCAAAATATTTTGAATACATTTGCAATAGTCCAAGACTTATCACTTACTGTAATGACACTTAGCATCATGTCATAATTATTAATTAGAAAAATCAGTTGCTCCTTTCTGTGTGGGAATTCAGCTGCCATGCGCAAAATGAAGTTCTCAACCTGAAGAAAATATTTTTAAATAAATTACTATCCTGTATGCTTTTACTATTCAGCACAGCGTCCAAAATATATTAACTTGTACAAAAACAAACCATATGAATAAAATTGTCAAAGTACTTTCCTATACAAAGAAAGTTATCCATGTAACTTAAGTTATAACTTAGTTATAAACATGTACAAATACAGTGAATGTCCTCAAGAACAGAACTAATTTGCGATCAAAAATCCTTCCATTGTACAGGATTTCCGTTATTTGGTGATCTGACTCCTCCAGTGATTAATATAGAATATGACGTGGCAAAAAATGCAATATTAGTAGATTTATGGAATTTAGTGAATACATGTTCACTTGAGATCTTTATATCAAAGAATATGAATTTACTATAAGCTATGACATTATTCTGTGGTTGGTTGGCATTTCTACAAATTTTAATGGTTCAATGCCTCACATACCTCTGCTTGTAGCATCGCCAACAGTTTATCTACACGTTCTGATGGAAAACTTTGATTGATGCCAACAATGGCTGCTGAAAACTCGGCATATCTTCTTGTAATCTGTAATAGCAGACTTTCAGAAACAGAAAATATCACAATCCCAAGACATATTAAAACTTAACAAATGTAACGTCGTGAGAAATATTTGGATCATGACTATAAACCACCACATTTACATTTAAATATTCAGATATTTGAAATCTTAGAATCAATATAATAACACAGTAAAAATTTACATAATGCGGTCGGACATCTATATGACCAAGTCTTTGAGGGTCGCAGTCACGTATGCTCTGGATGTTAAGATGTAGAATGTATTCAAACCGTGGTAAGAGTATTTCCAGAAGACTCTCCCAGTACCTAAAAATTAATTTAAATACTGTATAGACATTATGTATTTTATTGTTCATTGCATGAATATCGAGAAAACAAATTTGCATGGTAAATCTTACTTGTCAAGAGCAGGTACGTTTCTTTTATGCATTAGTACTCTGAAGCGGTGTATAATATGAACACAGAGGAAGATGGCAATGGAATCATAGCAGTCTGCCACATAGGTTTCCACTTGTTTCTACAGTTCAGAAAATTACATTTTATATATATAAAAAAAAAACTGAGTTCCAATGAGGTTGAATGTCTATCTTGAAAGCCAATATTATCAAAGGAAAAATATACTTTTTTTACAGTTGTATAGAGAAATCTTTATGCAAATTGCTTCTTATAAAAATTACAAATAATTTGTTTGTTTTTTCGAAACATCCATTGAGTCATCAAAAGTAGTACTCACCACAAACATTTTGGCTGTTTTTCCCATAATTGTATGAAACATGTCTTGATTTCTGGCTTCAGATCCTGACACCATAAAGAATTCACCAATGAAGATGTATTCTCGACAGCTGTTGTCCATGAACCCATATTGTTGACTACGGAACAAGCTTTCAAATGAATGCTGAAATTAAATAGATGAATTTACTTTTCTTTCACGGACAGGACATTGGTTATTGCGTCCTCCACAATATCTGCATCATCTACGTCCATTTAAAATTCTGTCTAACTGTTAGACGTCACTAGCAAGTTTGATGACATGGATGCAGTAATTTTGATGGAAGGAAGAAATTGTCGCAAGACAAGCATGCGCTAAACTTGCTGCCATGCAAAAATGTATGTGCCACGTGTGTAGAGGATGCAGGTATCATATGGGTTGTTCATACAAACAACACACGTCTGATACACGCATGCCACAGAACATGAGACGCACACAAACAACTCATATAGCAAGTGTGTTGATCGGTTGTCAATCTTACATTCTATCATTCCGTACAAAAATCACCGCCAATAACCCACTCTGATTGGTCGAGCGGCGTGCTCAATTGTACGATTGACTGCATGTGCGGAGACCACTAGTCTAAACTAGCCTTGTAACGTCATATTATTTATTCACCCGCTCACGTCGCATGCTCAAACTGGCAATGAGACCGTTATGATATGATTTATTCAAAAATAAAAATGAAACAGACACTCGTTTAGCGTGTATTTAAGTCATGATAGAATAGTATTTGACAACTCAATTGTCGTGTCAATCGTTAAATTGAGCATGGTGACGTCTGATTTACCCTCACTTCGTTCAGGTAAATCAGACGTCAGCATGCTCAATTTCACCGATTGACACTCCTATCTCGTGGTCAAATCCTACACCATACCAATTGAAGGGTGGACATAGCGACTGTTGATTATGTTCTGGATCCTCTGTTTGCACAGATTAAATATCATAAGGCAGCATGAAATATCATAGGACAGACATGCACCACCACCAAGACTTACCATATTCGCAGTCTTTATATTTGGTGGTAGGAGCACACACGGGTCCTTGTGACCAGAGGTTTATGTTCCATTCATAGATTGAATGCAGTCACAATCAAATGGCTACATGTTACTGTCATGTAGCATGAAAGGTCATGGATTTAATCTCTGGCTTGTAGAGAATGAATTTTAAACAAATTCATAACACCAATTGAGTACAATTATCTCTCCCATAGCTACTGACTATAACTCACTATCGCTCTTATGGTTTGTATCCTGTCGAATAACTAGTATTTTGTACATGCATGGAAAATATTTCCTTTTCACATACGCACTTTTCCCCACAGCTTTTACAAATTAAATATTCATATGTTCTTATTCAATTTTCAGCACATAAACATCACACTAATCTGACTAATATAATAGGTTTTTTGATAGGCTGGTCATTAAGCAATTCCTTATACATAAACAGAAGCCAGTATACATGTATGTACATAGTATATCCACGGAGTTACAACTTTTACAACCCTATCACAAACAGTTGTCCACAAAACAGACCCTGTCAGAAACAGTGGTCCACAAAAAAGACCCTATCAAACACAGTAGGGGAGCGTTGGCCTTATAAAAATGTTGGGAGATGGGAAAATAAGCACAAAAAAGGGAGATCCATAGCATTTCCCGGGGCTAGAAGATGGGAGATTGGCAACACTTCCCATATAACGCAACTTGGTTGCACTAACATTGGCCCAACAGCAGACACTTGGTTGGGCCAACATTGGCAAATCTTGGTTGAGCAAACATCATTTTGACCAATTGAACCAACATTAGGCCTACGTTGGCACAGTAATTATAACCTCCCTCCCCCCCCCTTTCCCCTCAGTAGGCCATAAAATAAACCTTGTGCCAAAAGTGCATGTGTGTGAAGGTGTCCCCGTTTGTTGTTACAGATACAAGATTTGTGACACATGGTATGCAGCATGTGGTCGCATTTTTTGTGTTTTTTTTTTTTTTTTTTTTCTGTTTCTGCTGCCTTGCAATCGAAAAACAAAGTCCTATTTTTTGTGAAAAATCAAATTTAAATTTATTTAGACATGTTTCGACATCTCTAGTGTCCTTCTCAACTTTACAAAATAAAAATCCAACAACAATACCAATCATATTTTATACCATCTCTATACCAAAATATCATATAATACTAAATTATTCTAAATTATACCAGTAGACGCCCACCACTCCTTGCTCTGAGAGATACATCTTCATCACGCATACACTCATTTCCTACTCCAATCAATCATCCCTGCTTCCATTCCACACCCTATCCTTGATAGATGATTTTTCACAAAAAATAGGACTTTGTTTTTCGATTCTAAGGCAGCAGAAACAGAAAAAAAAAAAAAAAAAAACTGTTGTTACAGAAAACCTACATTTTTGCTTCTCAACACATACCACGTAAGGCAAGTTCCACTGTATATTTCCCAGAAATTGAAATAAAGCCATAAAATGAATTTTTCAGTTGATGATGTAGTTATTGAGAAATGGACTGATCACTTTTAAGACTTATGAAAACTGAAAATAATGTGTACATAACATTAGATGAGGTCTGAATTATTACATTTTTAAAGAAATTTAGTTTTTATGAAGTACAAGTGAGAAAGAAAAATGATGGCACATCCACCCTAATTGGATGAGGAGCTCTTAAATGTCCAATCACCAGTAGTAGTCTAGACTCTAGCCAGGAGTTACTAAGAATTGAATTTAAATTTACATGACAGCTTTTTTGTATTAAAAAATGGATACGCATGGCATTAAAAGAATGATGGACATGGAACCTCATGAATTAAAAAAAGAATCAATATACGCAGATGAAGGCCCACCAATAAGAAGATACGAACACCACTCATCAGACAATACTACTGATGGTCTTGGAAAGCTGTGCAGTTTCCTACTTCACTTCATATCACTGTTAATAATAATACCATTATTTCCAATAGCATTTGTATTTTGTTTGAAAATAGTGCAGGAGTATGAAAGAGCAATTATATTCCGCCTCGGACGTGTTTTACCTGGAGCAAGGGGTCCTGGACTATTTTTTATCATCCCATGTATAGATAGATTTACAAAGGTAAATACAGCTTTTACTTATTAGAACATAATATAATGTTGGTCAACTTGAGTTGGTTCGTGAATACTAGTAATACTAATATGTGCCTAAGATGGAACACTACCACGGCTTGGTCCGTTGGGATGTTACTGAATGATGCATGGTATCATACAGAATCTGGTTGCTCCGCTGATATTTAGGCTGTCCACATTCCGACTGAATAAATTGGACAAGAATTGGAATATTTGAAAAATAGCTGCTTTATGCTACCATGCAAATACTGTTGGCTTTTTTCATAATTATATACTGTATATATGTACTGTACCGCATTCCCGCGCATAAAAGCCCATGGGCTTAACATCGAAGATGGGCTTAATGTTCGAATATAAGCCCATGGGCCAATAAGTGAGAATAAAAATATTTTTCCCTGCCAAAAAAATCGATGAAAATTGATAGTTACGTGCACCCTGAACCCAGATGAGTGACCAAAGACACGTGGTATATATGTACTGGATATAACTATATATTTAAGTTACAGATGTTACATGCCCAGCATACTTTCTGACCGACTTGTGTGGTTGTTTAATTAATTTTTGATGGTTGTCCACCTGGCATATGATTTGTCAAGCACTGCTAGAGCACTGCACACCCAGTTCGTGTGCACACCCAGTTTGTGTGTTATTCAAATAAAATTGTTAGGCTCCAAACAATTAGCACACAATATTACTACTTCAAACATTATTGCTTTCCCGGTGCCAAAGTGAAAAAATAAAATTTCTAGTAAGATATAATGTAAATAAACATGTTCTAATCCCCGATTATCGCCACGCACGAACTGGGTGTGCATGCAACGAATTGCACCATAGATCATATAATTTTAATGAATCAAAAAAACTGTGTTTATCATGCGACAATATAAGTAAGTAGCTTTATTTTGACATATCAAACACTATTGAGGGTTCATTAATAGCTGTGTTACGATTGTTTAAACAATAAAATGCACGAACTGGGTGTGCAGTGATCTAATGAATTTTTGGGTGATCATAAGCTGCAAAATGTACTGTGATACATATTTTATCACTGCTTAGTCTGGGTATTGTGACATATAAAACGAATATTGTTGCAGTTCTTTCATGGAATATGCCTGTCTGTTTTTGTCTGCTCCACAGATCTATGCCAATATAGTTGAAAGAATTTCAAGTGAGCCAAATGGCACAATACATGTATGCATACAGTTGTTGAGCATCTTTCAATTCAGTCTTCCATTGAATCACTAGTCCGTTTGTTCAGAGTAGTAGAAATTGGGACCAGTTCTGAATTCAATTCCCTTGCCCTGCATTATTCAAGTAGCTGCTGAGTCAAAACAAGTTTGACAACTTCTAAGGATGAGTAACTTTTTGGGAGGACTAGTACCTTTTTTTAGTTACTTCTCCTGCTGAAGAGTAACTATTGCGGCCTCAACTGGGAGACTGCAATCAGCATATTGCATAATGTTAAAAAATAATGTAAAAATAAATGTTGACTTAGTATTCCAAATGAGACAGGTTACAGTCATCACATTAACTGACATAAGTTCATAACTTAATTTATCAATCCGCTAAAACAGGTTGATCTTCGGACTGTATCGTTCGACATCCCACCACAAGAGATACTAACCAAAGATTCTGTGACAGTTGCTGTGGATGCTGTGGTGTACTACAAAGTCTTTGATCCTCTCACCTCGGTAACCTTCATCCTTATCATCTCTGTCAAAGTATTCAGTCTTTACACCTAGCACTTATATGAAGCACTTATGAATAGTATAATTATAAAAAACATATCCACTGTTTATTAAAAGTCCTATTTATTTATCATATCATAATTCTACCAATAAGAAATTGTAAGTCTAAATGGATCAGCTAATGGCCCAGTTATGGTTACCTTTAAACTATTGCAAACATCATCAAATTCTATAACCTATATCAGAAGATAATTGTGTTGTATGAACTCATGAGACTCTTACGATGTGCCTATTGAATTCAATAGTAAATTTTACTTAGGTCATCAACATTGAGAATGCCAGCTATTCTACACGACTGTTAGCTCAGACAACTTTGCGCAACTTTCTTGGAACCAAAACGCTATCAGAAATACTGAGTGAAAGAGAAACAATAACACGTGACATGGAGATATTTTTAGATGAAGGGACAGACCAATGGGGTGTATTGGTAAGATATTGTTTCAAGAAAATATACATTGTATATATTATAAATTGCTTTTACACATTAAGTCTTAAACTGTCAAGAAATTCTTTTTGTTGAAAACTGATTATTTAACAATTCTCACGAGTGTAATAAAACTGGATGTAAACTATGATGAAAAATTAATTATTACAGGTTGAGCGTGTCGAGATAAAGGATGTGCGGTTGCCAAACCAGCTCCAGAGAGCAATGGCTCAGGAGGCAGAAGCTCAACGGGAGGCATTAGCTAAAGTATGCTCATGAAAATCCATACAACACTGTCAACTTAGTTGATTTATTTATAAAATATAAAACAAGAGGAAATGAAATTTACATGCTACACATCTCATTGCTAAACCTTAAACATTTTCATACTGATTAAATCAAAATGAATATCAAGACTATTTATGTGTTGTTTTATCATGTCTGTAGGTTGTTGCTGCTGAAGGAGAGTTCAATGCATCAAAGGCTTTGAGTGAAGCAGCTGGGGTACTCGCGAGTTCACCTTCTGCTTTGCAGCTACGGTAAACTGCCTAATTGTATATCAACACATAATTGAGTCGATTTGCATATTATAAGGACTAGGTTCTTCTTTGCACGGCAGACAGCCAAGTAATTCTAAAACCTATAAGTTGCTCAACCGGACGACCAACCTAAAAAAACATGAAATGTGGGTCGGTCGCCCTTTCAGACTAGTCAGCTTGAAGTCTGAGTCAACCTGACAAAACATAGGTTGTCTCTGATGACCAAATGACCAATTACTGAACTGTCTGCACACAAGGCTAAAATGGTCCTGTACAGTTCATGTTGATCAGATCATTACACGTCAGGGTCAGGATTAGGTGGAAAAAAGCTACTCGTCAGAATGACGAGTAACCCTCAAATATCTACTCGTCCTGCAAAATATGTACTCGTCCTCCTTGCACTGACTATACTTGTATACCAAATTGACCAGAATTCCTACTGTCAAAAAGGACGCGTTGCTAAAATATCTTACTCGTCCTCCACTAGTTTTTACTAGTCAATACGAGCGGACGAGTGGTTAATCCTGACCCTGCAAGTGTCACTGAAAAAGCATTTTGTGCTTAATGTGATTCATAGTATGATGGACCAAGTATGTGACTCACTTATATCGCAAAATTTACACATCTCAAAGGACCATGGTTAAAGAATGTAGTCCTACAACCCCATGTATTCATATGAAATCATGTAGCTAAGTGTTTTAGATTTTCGCATGAAAATTAACGGAACCATATTGACATATTATTATCATTATAGAACCTGAGGGTCCGATAAGCACTTTACAGGCATGAACCAAACGTGTCACACTTTGGTATTATTTTGTTGCAGATACTTGCAGACTCTAACACATATTTCTTCTGAGAAAAATTCAACAATTATATTTCCAATACCAATGGAAGTGATGAAAGCATTCATTAAATGATCAACAGAATGACTCAGATCAGGTATATTTCTCATATTCAATACATTTGATCACTATAAACTAATCTTAAGTAGGAGCTTGAGTTATCTTGGATTCATTACTTAGTTTAATTATTGCATTTTAACAGCTGAAATGTGATTTACCCAGTACGTGAATTTTTACATGCTAAGTGCTGCACTTTAATTGTTTTGCTTCTGGTAAAAGGGACAGAACGTCAGATTAAAAAAGCATCTGCGTGAAATAGGTTCATATGGTGATCTACCAAATTATCAATTCTCTTACCATTACATTTGGAAACATTCATGTATAAGATTATTGTAAAAGTTATGTTGTTTTTTTCGCACACAAATGGTTTTGCTTGCAGGATTAATTACTCTTAGCACTAGCAGCTTGTAGTGAAATAAAACACAATGAAGTTATATTAACACAAACATAAAATTGATAGTATATGACTGATGTCATCAACTAAATAGTTAAACTATTGTTTCTTTCCAGAATGGCTCTATTTAACACATCTTTTGTCGATACGGAAAAAGAAGATTTTCAGTGAATGGTTCACCTATAACTAACAGCCTAGCATGATAGCGCAACCTAAAACAATATGGTGCAATATGTAGTGGTGTAAAAGCATCATGATATTAAAAACTTTTCAAATTGCATGCTAGAAATATTTTGGATATTAGACTAAATTGTAAAAGGATTAGTTTTTAACATAAAATATTTTAATATCACAAAAAATGAAAATCTTTAAGTGCAAAAACATTTATGAATTAAGAATCTTGTACAGAAATAAGATAAACTGACTTCATGAAATAATATGTATTCATATCTTTTGCTACTATTGTCAAAAAGGATCTTCTGATTTTAAATGTTTTTGACACTCCTTTTCAAATCAAGCTGAACCACAAATTTTTTTAGCAAAAGAAATGAATACAAATTTGATACAAACTTGCTTTACACCAAGTAAATAGAATTTGTTTGTGAAAAAATATCTTAATATGTATTGCATTGTATTCCTTATAACTAATCAATGTATATTAAATGTTTGTGATTAATAAAAAAAGTTCTCTTGATTCATTGTTTATTATTTTTCTATTCATATGACTTTGATACTAATAATCCTCTTGTATTGGAAAGACAGAAATATTCATAATCAATGATTATGACACTTGATTAGTGCTGTCTTTCAGACAGATACATTTCATTTATCAACAATTCAACTTAAAAAAAAACAACATCTGCACACCTCAAACATTGTTTTAAATTAAGACATAAAATCTATATTTCCAATTTAATACTGACCTTTTGATCACCCTTTTGTGCAGAATGAGGAATGATTACCGACGCTTCAAGATCCGTACTAAGCACTGTCCCTCGGTTGCCCACAGTGAAAATAGTTGATCTGTTCTTCAAAGATGGTTTTGCAGAAAAAAATCGTACATTAGTTAAGGAATAGTCAACAATACCAGTACAGGTTTATCCTCAATTAAACTTGGACTGAAAATAATATAAGATTTAGAAATGGTAGTTTGGCATCTAATCATACAGAAATACTTCCATAAATTTTATTCTTTGTTTTCTATGGCAAGCAAGCTCCACCCATTGTATTGACATAGCTGAAGATTTTTCTTATTAAGTCAGCAAACTCCACCCCCACCACAGGGGTGTGAATGACTTGCCATGAACAGACAGCGTGAGCACCCCAGTCAACCAATCTAAAATGATTCCCATGATACATGGTTTTTTTTCCAATTAAAAAATATATATATATATATCTTTTAATTTTATCAAAAGTGCAGCTATTGGTGGTTTACATATATTTCGCATAAGTGGAGTTTACATTTCTGAATCACCAAATCATCCTATACCAGAATTTGTTTTTCAACCTTTTGGCTGTCAAAAATCTTCAACCATTATGATACCTTTGTTATTTTTATGTTTATTTTTACTATGGCAATTTTCCTTATAAAGAATACTGCATACTGTGTTGCCGTACGCATAGAAGATATGGTGCCATCAATGTTTAAAACTAAAATAACTATATATGTGAGCAACCAGTATAATGTCAAAAAATCATCATGCACAAAAAATTATTTTAAAATGTTACGGGGTTATTTTAAGAGAATATAAAGAAGTTTCCTTTTGAGACATCATATCCATTTCTGCTGTCAAAAGCTGCAAGTCATTCGTTTGGGGTATAACGGCGGTGCCATCATGTTTAAAACTAGATAACTATATGTAAAACCGCATAAGGAATCATCATGCACAATTTATTTTAGTGTTACGTTTTTATTTTAAGAGAATATAAAGAAGTTTCATTTTGAGAGCATATTAATCTGCACTCATTGAACAAGGAGTAATGAACAAGGGACCATAGGGGTCCTAATATCACTCACCTACATGTGTAAATTTTGCTTTAAAATTAAGTGAGAGGTGCCCTGGTGAATGATGAAACAGGTTCAGGAAGCACATTTAGTGTTAAAAATATAAGACCAGCTATCTATATTTGATAGCAGTATCATAGGCAGGAGGACGTTATGACCAATTTTTTTTAATTATTTCTCAATGTTATTATGGGGAGGGTACCCCCCCAACCCCCTGTTTTTTATTTTATAAGGCAGAGGGCCTACCCCCCCAGACGCTCCCCGGGCACCCTCAACTAAACTCAAGTCCTGGGGGGAAAAGCCACACACACCAGCTGACCCACACACCCCAAAATATAAGAAGACCACCTCTCTATAGTTAATAGCAGTATTATAGGCAGGACGACGTTATGACCATTTTTTTAATTATTTCTCAATGTTATTATGGGGAGGGTACCCCCCAAATCCCCAGTTTTTTTATTTTATAAGGCCGAGGGCCTACCCCCCAGACGCTCCTCGGGCACCCTCAACTAAACCCAAATCCTGGGGGGCAAAGCCACCCACACACCCTACTAGGTGTTGCATGTTTTATATTGGGTCGCCCAGGTTAGGAGTAATTTTTATTGTTGATGGGATTTTACACCAAATCATGAATGAAAGTTTTACTACGCTGCTCTGATTGGCCATGCGACGTGATTGACAGCTCAGGGGCGGGCAGGTCCCCTCGAAATTGTTATACAATAAAGCTGTCTCAGCCAATTAGAGTGTAGGATTGGTGGGTGTGACATAATTTAACCAATAGACGGCTTCATTAGCACTCTCGATCATGCGACTTTGACCGTTTACAGAGTACTTTAAAGCCGAGGGCGGTGCTTAACAAAAAATCATGAAAAAAGACTAGGGTTTGACATTGGTCTCAAGGTCGGGCTGAGCCAATAAGAATTGGACATTAAGAGGTGTGTGAGAAGAGCACCCTCACACAGTGCATACCCAGTCAAAAACAATCATTTGCCCCTGGGAACCTGTGTGAAATAATAATAAAACCGTGAATCCGACGATGACACATACGTAGATCTATTACAATATATACCGTAGTCAGTTTCATAAATCATAGATAAAGACTGTTTTAATGGTAATATGTCATTTCAGTCTATCACATAACCGGAGCGTGTATTTTGCCCAGTGCGCTGCCGGCCACCGTTTTGCCCAGAGTGTGCACGTGTGTGTTGACAACAGGATTCATCCTGCCGTGGTTTATGGGCCTTGTGGTCATCAGGGCCTCGTACATGTTTATACAAAGCTTTTTTCAACTAACTTAACTTCGTGTTCTCGTGATTCTCAGACTATTTTGAATAATATACTCAGTAAGAACTTAAAAACTTTTTCATCATTCTTTTAATAAACTGTGCAATCATCAACGATGAAGAATATATTCTTTTTGATGACTTAACATGAAGATTGTATTTCATAGTTCTAATGAAACTTTTAAAAATCAACCGGACATATGGTTTCAATCAAAAAATCATTAGCAAGACTGAATCTTCAGCAGATAGAATTGAACTAAAAGTTTAAGTTATAATTTCTTTATTAATAGGCGTAGACGCTTCAAAAAAAGATTATTTTGTTTGTATATATAATATAATATAGAGACCTAACATGAACTAATCAACAAGTATGTATGAAAAGTAGAATTTCTGATTAGAGGTGAATTGCCACACCATGCATATCAGTTGTCGCGGCTTTGACAAGAAAAATAAATACAGCACGTGCACAGGTTCACACACTTGAACACGCATACATCACAAAATGACAGCGCCTACTTTCTAGGCGAAATTTTCCGGTTATGTGCTAGACTGATTGAGCAGTTGTATATATCTACTAAATCAGAAAAAACTTATTAAAATGAAAGTAAATTCTAACATAGTTTTGTGAATACATAATTTTCTTACCAACCATATTCAATATGTGAAATTCAATGGCGTTAAATCTGATATTCTTGTTATCAATACTGGAGCACTTCAGGGCTGTTGTACCAGAGATAGTTTAACGAGATACGCAACACGTCCATATCTGCGTTCCCAGCAGGTGCGAGCAGGTGCGTTGTTGGGGATGATCAACAAGAGCTCTCTTGTACAAATGAATAGGAAATTGGCCGATTTTGACGTGATATATTTGTATTTTATGATTAGAAATATAAATAGCTATGAATGAGAAGTCATTCATTATACTGTGATCTACAGCATATAGACTATTTCTGGGCGCTGACAAAAACTTCACAGGAACATTTACAAACCCTGTTATTTACCCAATGTTATGGGTATTTCCACCGAACAGCAACTGTCATCTATTTGGCGATACATGTGGTTGATGCAAAAAAAAACTATTTAGTTCAAACAATTACATAAACTTATATATATGAATGGAATTGCATATTACTGCAGATTATTTTCCATAAAAATTATATATTAATACAACAACCGTGTGGTGGTACATGGTGTTTTTGGTCAACTGCTACTGCTAGTGATCTGATAAAACGACAAGTGTCAACATTTCACACATCTTCCGACTTTCAACTTATATTTGACAAACTTATAATTGCTTGATTTTTTATTTCTTGGTGGCAAATCAATCGCATATTGTTTTTTTAACATTCTCAAATACTTTTAAATGGTATAATTTGGATGCAACGTTATATTTGGTAGTTTTCTATGCTAGCCTAATGTAGTCATTCCCGTAGTAAAACGGACCCACAAAATATGATATGCCCTTTTGAAAATTATTGCTGTGCATTAATTATTGCATCAATTCCTATACAATAAGGCATTCTGACAAGAAATGTATGTAGTTTCTTATTTTCAACACATGTAACCAAAATATTAAGGAGACTTTCTAGAGATAAAAGAATTTGGAGATAAAAAAAATTCTCAAAATGTTCTTGTCTTTTATTTCCCTTTTTAAAAATGTATAACACTTTAGGGGTTTCGGGAATAGAATTTGGTTTATGAACCATACAAAAGATCATACAAAAGACAATAAAAAATTCAGTCAATGTTAATTTTGCCTGTACCAAAATTGTATACATGATCTTTTGCATGGTCCATAGATCAAATTCTATTCCCGAAACCCCTAAAGTGCTATACATTTTTTTAAAAAGGGAAATGAATGTACTTTTATACTAAAATTTAAAAAAAAAAGCACATTTTGAGAAATTCTTTATCATCTCCAGAAAGTCTCGTTAAATAGTTATTGCTATAATAACCTCCAAACATAGACACGGCACTGCTACTGTCGCCAAATTTCACCTGTCAAATTTTCCCATGCACAAGATAGATCTAAATGCCCAAATAAACTATTCAGTTGAAACAAATACATAGATTATATATGGATGAAATCGCATATTACTACAGATCATTTCCATCAAAATATATTAATTCAAAAAGTAATAAGCGAGATAATAACCATATATTTGTGTGGCGTTGCCAGTCTGCCGTAATAAACATACAAAATACTCTGTCAAAACCATCCCCAAGCTCGCACTTGCTCGCACCTGTTCAGTACTTTTACGTCCACTATAGGAAACATACGTTAGGTCTCTTGGTAATGCTCTTTGGTTGTACTGAGTGCTTTTCTCTTTACCATTTACACGACTAACTGCACAAGTTCATCTGGTTCCATTGTAATTATCAAATATGCAGATGACACCGTAATAATTGGTTTGCTAAAATGTGATGATGATGTTAAATATAGAATGGAAGTTGATCGTTTTTGTAATTGGTGTGATGTGTGATGAGAATCAACTTAATTTAAATGTTTCTAAAACTAAAGAAATGGTTATAGACTTTAGGAACTGTGGTGCTAAAGCTAACATTAATCCTCTCCGTATCAAAGATCAGCAAGTGGAAATAGTCAAGACCAATAAATATCTTACTGAAATTATATAGATACCTATAAGAACCAGTCATTTTTGTCTTTGGCAAGACTTTCGCTCTTATCGCAAGAGCTTCGTCGGGCCTAATGAAAATAAGATATAAATATCTTGGTAATATTAATGACCAACTGTCTGGTTCATCCAATGTGATTACACTTTTTAAAAAAGTAAATAAGAAAATGTATTTTGTCAGAAAATTGAGGTCACTCAAATTAAGTAGGAATACTTTATCGACGTTCTGTAGGTGTATTGTTCAATCAAACTTTACTTTTTGTCTATCCAACTGCTATAAACTATGTACTTAATCTGACATACAGAAATTAAACAAAATTGTATTGTGTGCTAAAAAATTAGGATGTATAACAACTAACCTGTCTGATCTATATAGCATTTGCCTTGATTCTAAATTGTAGAAGATAATGGAAAATAACAATCATCCATTACATTACAAATTTTCATATCTGCCTTCGGGTAGAAGATTACGTTCAATTCCATCAAGAACCAATAGGTACAAAAACTCTTTCGTTCTCTCCGCAATTCGATATCGCAATCTCTCCACAAGATCCTTTTCATGTATTGCATTGTATGTAGGTATATAACTTTCTTGTCAGTATTATCAACTGTATCCGTCCGTATTTGTATTGTTTAGTCTATATTGTTATTTATTGTTACTTACATGTTATGCATTGTTATAGTTACTTGTTATTTTCAACTGTACGCACTTACCATGACGAGTTTCACGAATAGTAATTAATAAAGCTTTACTTACTTACTTACTTACTTAAATGTATATAAGGTTGAAATGAATATTGATCCCATTATTTGACACGCGTTTCTTTGAATTTCTGAAGGGGTGTAGGAATCTATGTCAAAAGAAAGGTGATTTCATGCCACGTTGTTCCACTGCAAAGTGTGGCTGCATAAACCCAGCAGTCTTATATTATAAAAGGATATCTCTCTTTGCTGTGTCTTCCATTCCCATCAAGTCATCCTTGTCTGCCACTTCATCATACTGCCATATGGAATTAAAAATATATATACATTATATATGGTTATGGACCAGGAATATTGTAAAACCCTTTAGATTTATGAGTATAAATATTTGCTATCAAGCACCGAAGAAGTAGTTTTACTGACTTCCATGTGTGTTTCTTGCATATCCATGTCCCTCTATATTCATGTATCAGCTAATGATCTATTAGACCAACACCTAGCCCGTGCTGGACATTTAATAAATGAAATCAGCACTAATAGCTTACACTTCACCAGTTTTACAAATTCTATGATTTTTCAATGTCTTTAAAAATTTATTTTTTATTTTTTATTTCTATTTTTCAATGTCATTTCTAGTGTCACGTGAGAACCCTGTAGGATAAATTAATCTTTAAAATGATTATGGGTTTCACCTGTAATTTCATGAGTCTGCTATTGTACCCTTTGAAATAGGAATAGTAGACTTTACTCATTGTGTCATGATACTCATCCCAAACTTCAACTGCAATTTGTCGCTCATTTGTCATTAAGAATTCATTAAAGAACCTGTAAGAAAAAATATTTTTTGTATTGATATTCATCACATTAAGATCCATATTTTGGATTATATATAAAAGCAAGAAAAAGTATCTTATAAAGTTGTTTTACCTGAATTTAAGAAGAGCATTCTGTGGAATCTGATAGTTTGTCATAGGTTTCCTCAATTGGTATATTCTCCCAATCAAGAACTCGCGAATTTTCGAAATTGCCTAAAAATAAATTACACCAAAAGTTATAATTAGCCTCTAATACTATTACTATGTGTAATATGAAGGTTTACTTGTGTTTTCCTAATTACAAAATACAGTACAATCTCCTCTTTCAATATATCTCTAAAGTGAAATACATTATCCAGACACTGTTATATTTCTATTTTTTTTGGATGTACATTGTACACACAGTCACACACCCATATCCCAAATGGACTCGAACTCGAACACCCATTGGATATCCAACCATGAGAGTAGAAAACAGATCGCACTCTGGAATTCCATGGGTAAATTCTTGATAAACTCGACAATAAAGAGATCCTGGTATAAGAGGCTACTCAAATTGGCCCAGTTTTAAACATACCCTTCGGCACCAGAGTGGCAGTTACAGAACCTCAGGGTTTGGTAGATTTATGGGCTAAATCAGCCTTACCCTACCCCATCAATGAATTGTAATGATATGAAACAAATACATGGGAACAAACACAAAAACAAACTTGTTACCATTAATATTATCGCAAAATATAGATGCATGGCTTTTACAAAGGACATTATGCTGAGTCAAACTATAGTTATATGACTTTAACCAAAGTGAGAGATGAGTTGTTCTTCTGTTATTGTCCAATGTTTTCCCGTGATCGTATAATGTGGTGTGTCACATTTGGTCCCCCAGCTACTTATTCTGATGTATCAATTATGTGTGCATGCTGCACCTGGTGTACCTGTAAGACATTGACTGTACAATCAAATATGGAATTTTTTTAGAGTTTCTAGTAGATAAAATTAATTTGCTTGCCTTTATTTTTAGTTTGTCCAGAATGTCATTGACATCTTGACAAGATCGTGCATCTTTGAAAGATTGTTCCTTAACAAAGCTTATCTTGTGATCTAGTTCATGAAGAGCCTCAAGAAATTCTCTGTCTGTTACTGTTGTTTCCAAAATATGACTACAAAAAAACAACTGTACACATGTATACATGGATTTGCAGTACTTTACCATGTGAAGAATTAATGTTGTCAAAACATACAATTTTAAGACTAATAAGAGAATACATTTCTTCCACAATCATTAAAGTTTTATCTTTCTATTTAGTGCAAAACTGCAGCAAGTCCAACATAGAGCAGCACGGTTGGCCATGAGTGACTATTCTAACTACAGCAGTGTTATAAACCACATGTCCAGAGAACTAAAATGGGACACACTATCCGGCTGACTCTTATGTACCAAATAATAAATAAGAAAGAATCCTCCTGCCCGTACATGATCAACACATCAAACACATATTTAGACATTTACCAGCAAATACGGATGCATTCAAGAACTCTTTCCTCAAACAATTCCCGAATGCAACAGTCTAGACTCACAGACTGCAAATGCCAGTTCTGTGAACACGTTCCATGCTAAGCTACATGTCTTGCACAGGAGCAATTGAGTAGCGCTATGCACTCCAATCCATCTGCCCATATATGCTTATAAAGCCTTGCATATTACTATACAAAATCATTACAGATACAGATAGAATTACCTTTTTCTATCATGTTCATTGATCATTTTAGGCATTAAACTTTGTCCTATAGGATATTAATTTTTATGCTCTGCCTCTCAGCCAATCAGAATCGAATATGGTCAGCAAATATGAGAGAACAACAGTTATTAGCACATATTGCACACACTCCCAATATTTCAACCCCTTTCAACTACATTGGGAGTATATATTAGAATTTTTTTTTTAGATACCAATAGAAACCATTGGGGCTCACATTTTGGCGAGACTTTCGCTCTTTTCACAAGAGCTTCTTCAGGCCGAATTATATACGAAGTACGGTGTCCACAGTGCCGGTACACTTATGTTGGTGAGACCGGAAGAACGTTGAGTACACGTATAAAAGAGCACCTTAACCCCAAGAGAGTGCCCACCGCTGTAGGTGACCATATTAGAGACACAGGCCATACCATCAGCCCCAGAGACTTCAAAATTGTGGCGCGTGAGGACTCAGAAATCCGTAGAAAGATCAGGGAAGCCGTGGAAATCCGGGTACGGCGCCCTGAGATGAACCGAGACACCGGCTACGACCTGCCCCCCGTTTTCCTGCCACTGCTGTCATGTGACTGCCACAGCCATGGCGGTCACATGACCAACTAAGGACCGTCATTCGGCCTGAAGAAGCTCTTGTGAAAAGAGCGAAAGTCTCGCCAAAATGTGAGCCCCAATGGTTTCTATTGGTATCTAAAAAATTCTAATATATATTATGAATGAAGAAACCCAAGATGAGAGAAGTGTTCATACATTGGGAGTATTTGTAAATGGGTATTGCTAAACAAGAAATATTAACTATGCCTTTATGTAAACACATTCATGTGGCTAAGATTATTTACAGAGCAATGCACTCGTTTTGTGAAAATATCAATCATTCACAATGTTTTTATTCTGGCAGTAAATATGATTTTTTTCTAAAATGTCATGAAACTTACTTGATCATTGACTCAGAAACAACCATTTCATCAACAAATAAACTTAGCTCTCCTCTAACAGCTTGTCTGTTCTTCAATTTAACATTCATAGTGATAGACTGTGCCTAAAAGTGTTCAAAAAGTGATTAATTTTAATTTAACCAGCTTTTCACTTGCAAAGTGAACACTGAAATTATCATCTAAATAAGCTATTAATATAATATTATTATTAGCTACTAGCTATGTACAAAGAAAGAACGAAAACAGTAATGGTTTAAAAAAAAAAAAATAATAATTCCAACCTGCAATGTTTGAATTTCTGAGCTGATGCTACCTAGATCACCCTGGAACTGATTCAACATCTCTTCCATTCTCTAAAATAAATCACTTAGTACTGAAGGTTGTATTTGGGTTTTGTATAGATAAGAAAGCTGGGCAGTATTCTAATACTAATAACCATAGGTACTTATACTTTGATAAAACTCTTCAAAATTTATAGACCTCACAGCTGCAAGCATTGTTTCATCCCAATCCTACAATCCTATTAAAATACAGATACTAGAAATTGGCAACAATGAGTCCTGAGACTATGATATTTTGAAACAATGGGTCCTAGGACTAATACAATGGGTCCCGACATACAAAAAAAAACAAAAAAAAAATATTTTGCATACATACCACATAAAATGAAAACTATTTTTTACATAAATCAAAGCTTATACGCATGTTTTAATTCTGAGTCATACGGAAAAATTATAACTCCTAGACTCGGGATGCACATCTAAATTAGTCACTTACGATAAGACATAAAGTATATAAGAACATCAAAACAATGGATGCAGCCATGAGGTCTATTTCTGTGACAGTAAACATACCAAAGTACAGAAGTCTTTACTAGAAAAGACAAAATACATATAAATATTTTTATTTTTGACACCTTGAGATAATTATGTAAAATTGAAATTTTAATTACCTCTAAAACTTGATCACAAGTTGTTATTTGTTTATGAAGATTTGCAATATTTTGGCTCTCCTTGATGTCTTTTTTTATGTTAAAGTAAATAATTATAGAAAATATTAATTGTGTAAAACAAATACATGTACCCCGACCTTTTTTTTTAACTTAGGATTTTTAAACATTTAATCAAAAATACCATGAATTCCTGTTTGGAGATTACTATTTGGATATTCCTTGGGTTGTACATTCAAAGGCCCTATCATATCATTCAATGTATTTCCCCACCCAGTCCCCCTCCCACCTGGTTCAGGTTTGAGAGTACCCTCAATTCCATTATATTTCTTGTGTAGCAGCATGAGGACCTACTAAAGAAAATGAGAAAACTGAGTTTCTAAATAACTATCAAAATTAATATTTCAGCTAAGTAATAAAATCAGCCAGGCTTAATTTTTTCTAACTAGAGGTGTTCAACTGTGAATTTCTTAGGATAAAGTTACATTACGTATTACGTATCAACTTTCTAAATTATATGGTCTACAAGGATGTAATGCATTACAAGTATTTGAAAATTAGATTTATAAAGGATACAGTCCTGAATTGATGCATTTTCAACTTGAAGTAATTCTGTTTCCACCTGCTTGGAATACTGCCTAAGGTCAACACCCTAATAGATATAAATTGACATATAATGTATATCATATGCGGAATGAACTCATAAACTTGCAATATATATGATAAGTTACTTTTATTTTGACAAACCATTGGAAAACTATGCAGAATTATTTCCAAGAAAAATGGTGAACAGTCAATGATATTTTTGTAAAACATAGCTATAGTTTTTTCACATGCAAGTACATATATCTATTTCTTCTCAAAAGAGATCCACAGTGCCAAAAGAAGTAAAAGCTAGAAATTACCAGGTACTTTCCAGAATGGTGTAAACTTAAATGGGGTATGTACTTATCATTACAAGTTTTGTGGCATAAAACAACCATATCACATGAAAGCTAACAAAACAAAATACACATACTGTTTTAAGAGCTTCTTTTACTATGTCATCTTCTAAGTTTGCCTGTATATACACTGAAAAAAAAGGTGTCATTAAAATATCACCACTATATTTCATATTTTTCACTCGATTTTCACAAAATCTACACAGAAGCTGTGTGTGTATTACATGTTTCCTTATTTAATGATGCCTCAGAGTTGAAACTGACCCTGAATAGTTGTGGCATGTTATGGAATAGATTCAATTATTAGGGGTGGGCTGAAGCTTAGAAGCTTTGAAGCTTCGTTTGTCTACCATTACCTTCGAAGGTAAATTTCACAACCGAACCTTCGGGTTGACGCTAATTTGATTTGATTTTCGCTCATGCGTGGTCGAATAATAATCATTGAACATGAAACAAAGGCACCCTTAAGGTCAAGCGTTTGTTACATAATCAACTGACTTGTACAGTTATTTACACAGCCTCGTGGCTGCTTACAGGTGAACAGTTGTTATGTAACTGATAATTTAACAGGCAAGTATACGACCACAGTAAACAATAGCTGTAATCGCCATTATCAACTCAGATCAAAGAATTACTTAACGCCTCGCCTGGGCGGCCGTTGCCAAGTGTCGGCACAGATCAAACACTTAAGTTAACGGCCAATTGGTCATTTCAGGTGAGAACTTGCTTAGCGTCTAATGCTAAGCCTAATGATTAATAGTCGTTAGTTAGGCAAGTTACAAAGTCAAGTGACCATAGCACCAGTGTGTTTTGTCTGCCCAATCACATAATATTTAATGATCGTGCCCTAATGCAAACTTGACCACAGCAACTTGCCAAGTGTAGCGGCATCATCAAAGGCAGTACTTGTACCTACCCGGCGCGCGGCATCTTAAAAGACCTCAACTAATCATGATCTGATTGCCTTGTGATAGAAACACACGTGAGCTGTTACATGTTACACGGTGTTACATTGACCATTTTAGAAAGGCGACGACGCAAAAAAAGATAGGTTTTACTGTGTCTGCCATTTTTCTGCTCAACATTTATCTCCAAATATGGTGTTTAAAATTTAATATTTACTCACCTACTTATCAACGAACGTTCGAAGGTTTGTTTGGTAAATTGTCCCGAAGGTTCGAAGGCTAAAACCGACCGAATATATTCTTCTCTCTCTTTTCTATGGCAAGCAAGCTCCTACCCACTATATTGGCATAGCTGAAGACATCTGCTTCCATTTGACTATATTAATTGGCCCTGACGGGTTAATCCAACTCACGACCACAAGGTTTTGAGACCAGAATGATACCTTCATCCCAAGCAACTGGCTGTTTAAAAGGTTACATGGACTATTTGTTGTCTCTGTAACCCCCAGCCTACATATTTGGTCAGTTACCATCTCAACCCAGATGTCGTGGGTTCAAATTCTACCTATGGACGGAAAGTTTAGGAGTTCTATTTTTTTTGCATTTTCATACTAGTGGATTTAAGTATTTTTCCCTCTTTTGCTTGTGGCCACTTGATATAGTTAAATGGAAGCAAATGTCTTCAGCTATGTCAATATAGTGAGAAGGAGTTTGGGCCTTAAGCAACTGCTTATGTATACATTTTATAGACATATGATGATAGGTCATAAAAAATTATGTCCACATTGTATTACCAATACCAATAATCAATTGTCAATTCACAAACATCTTCACCATCTTGCACAACATTGTATTTCTCCTAAACTATTGTACATATAATTTATCAACATTTATTCCAAACTATCTTATCATTTTAATCAATGTATATATTTAAAAAATCTGGTTGTGATTACATCTGAGGAGGGTGCTTCAGCACCAAAAACGTTAATAAAGCAATTTTTACAATTTTTGATTCAATTCACGCAGCAGATATCAGACAAGAATAATAACCATGAAACCTGTGTGGATTGTGCAATTTGGAGATGACCATTGCTGTATCCCATTATGTTTACTCCGGTGCATATCGACGTGGCAAAGACTTAGTGCTGCGAAAAGATTTCCTGGCAGAGCTAAGCATCATTATAGGACTCAATGAAAAGGTCACTCACTGGTAGTCGGCCTAGTCATAAATACTCCTGATCATCCTACTATACTATATTGTTAGGATCAGATCAGATTAGCTCTGGCATAGTCACAACATCAAACACTTGGATTGGGTGGTCTGTAGCTGTCGCTGGCCTTCCATGAAAGGTCCTGGAAGACCTTGTAGGTCTGGGGTCTGAGGAAACTAAATAAGTAGCCTCCATGGGGAATCTATCAAACCCTTGCATACAGGGTGGAGCTACAAATCATCAGGAGGATCCAAGCTGACTCATTGACATCAATTTAGGTGAAATTTTGACATGATAGTGTGAGGGTTGAACAATATTACAACATATAACAAAATTGTTTCTTTGGCTATATTAAAATCTAAAAATAAGAATACAAACCATCAATTTCATCTAGTAAAAAGTCTTCTCCTGATGTAAGATCCAACTCGCCCAAATTGAGATCATTTATACCATGGAGTAACTAAAAGTTAATTGGATAAAATTATATATAGATATACAACCCGGAATCAGAAGCTGTCATTCTGACATACCAGGGTAGGTTTATATATAAAGCCTCTGTTCACATTTACGCTATAAGCAGCATGTGACATACGACATTCAGTCAGAACTACAGGCAACATTTGTGTTCACATTCAGGTGATTTTGTTTTGCAATTTAATGTGCCGTTTTTATATGGTCTATATGAATCCACTTACAGTTACAAATATTGAAAAAAGAAAATGCATGCCACTTGTGATTTTTTGAAAACACCAACGTTGAGAATACATGACACCACCGGTCATAATGTAACATATCTCCCATCAATGTTGCATTAAATGTGCATACTTACATTGAAGTGTCTATATATCATTAAGTGTCATAGGTTGTGTAACATGTACTTTGTAGCATGAATGTGAACACAATTCAACACATGCTTAAACAATATAAAAAGTATTGCTGCCATCACCGTGACTTGGGGGCAGCGAGTTCTAGT
This sequence comes from Streblospio benedicti, assembly GCA_019095985.1. Taxonomy (NCBI): domain Eukaryota; kingdom Metazoa; phylum Annelida; class Polychaeta; order Spionida; family Spionidae; genus Streblospio; species Streblospio benedicti. Next base: position 36,324,022 of record CM032660.1, read on the forward strand.
CTCTAGCTACTTGTGATAGTCCTTCAAAGAGGATGGTAGGCCTACTAGTACTAAATTAATTGAAAGCACAGCTGGTTGTTTACCTAGCCGTATAATATACAGCGTATGTTCGTTCCTGGGTCTCTCCCAGCGAGATATACAGTGTATTAACTCAGCTCTGCGTGTAGGGCTAGTTGTTTACCCTGTTTGAGGCCCAGTGTGGGTTGGTCAAATACTTGTCCTCCCCGTTGCTGACATAGGTGAACATTTTCATGTCGTCTCCCCCAATTTTACCGATCCTCCCACCTCCCCTCGTAGGCCTACTTTTTATTTATGAAGATTCCCTTGTAGGTGTACAACAAATTAAAAATAACGAACATAATGTACACTTAGTCTATTTTACCAATATTCAATGCTATATTATATAATATTATATGCCCTATGGAGACAGCAAAAACATGATACTCTTGCACATCCAGATGTTTTTAGCAACCTCATGGGATCATTAATTTTTTAAAAAATACCTTGACATCGGTAATACTGTCACCAATAATTCCATATAGTTTTCAACTAAAATGATCTTTTGTATCGATGCGTAATTATTTAAAAACATTAACGTCGTAGCAAAATTTTGAGACTGCCGGAAATTTTGAAAACTTCCGCTTGGCCTTCCGTAAAAGGTCTCTGGTTTGTTGGCATATGCAACCAACTTCCAATCATAGCAGCCCTTTCATATGGCTATCAAATTAAAGGGAAATGTTTGGTCTGTATTTTGGTAGGTGATCCACTGCAATTTTTAAAAGTGTAGTTCGAGTCCCACGCATTTAAAGTTTCATTTCAGTTTGAAATTAACTTAAAATTTTATTTTTTGGCGTGGATCATCGACCTTTTATTAGATAAACCGTTTTTCTTTCATAATATACACAGTTTAATATGTTTAAGACCGCAATACATGGTTGCAAATTGGATTGAAAAATGCTGTTTAAACCCCTAGTTATTCGTTGTGCACAAGATGCAACGCTTTTGTATAGACTGCGCAGAAAACGGCGCATGTGTGTCTGTTTACGTAAAAACGTGTTTATGCTAGAGAAGTAATGTTAGATTTGCGTGATTTTCTTTAACTACAACCCTCCTAAAAATATATTAATGTAATATCTATAATCTACAGAAGTATGCGTTTCCAACCATATCAATTATGAAATATTTGTGGGACATTTCATCAACAAACTTTGAAGATACTAATGGTTAATTTGGAGCATCTTTCCGATCGGGATTTGACAGCTAAATCTTAGAGCTATATGTGAAGAACCTGCCAGTAAACTTTGCCACATATATCAGTCCATATATCACCTAAAAATATTTTAATGTTATGACTATAAACTATAGAAGTATGCGTTTCCAACCATACCAATCACAAAATATTAGAAGGACTTTTTATGACTAAACTTTGGAACTCAAAATGAATATCGTATCCGCCATGAATTTGACAATGGCAATACAATTTTAGTAACAGGGAAGATAGATATTGGATGATATTTCAGCTATAAGTCGTTCAATCATAATACACTTACCATGGAAATAATCTATGGAGATATGCGATTCTATCCATATATACAAGTATAATTAATTGCTCAATCCAATTAGTTTATTTTGATCATCATTTAAGTACATAGCCACATTTGACAGTTGGGACTCAGTCGCATTATCGTGACGATCTTTGCAGAATATTGCAGCAAAAAGTATTTAGTAATTTGTGTTGAAATAGTGAAAACAAGAAACAACAAGCAATTTTGTATAAATGACTTTATTTTTATATGAATTGATGCTATAGCAAACACAACACATTACATTAAAAAAGTGATCTCTGGCCATAATTCTGATCCACATTTTTAGACCATGCACATCTTTCTGATGTAATTTTAATTATAGCATGCATGTTAGAATGACAGCTTCTGCATCTATTATTTTTTTCTCTCGTATAATCCACTTCTGTTGTCTTTATCAATTATTGTTTGACTAGTTATGGCAATATCTTGACCACAGTTTGAATCAAATCTATTTAACGTGGAACAAGATTTTAAGTGGACAATAATCAATATGTTAGAAGACTGTAAACAATGCTAGTTATAAACCCACTTCTACAACGCTACGAATATACATGCAACAGTATAAGACGCGACATCTCGTCGAGCAAAATCAGGACAGTGTGGACAGTCTTACCACTACAATTCAATCATTTTAAGCCATCGCTCCAACTGAGCATGTTCATGTCGTTGTACTTGTATGTAGTTTTGACTTGTTGCCTTAGTGTGGACACCCCTACCACGCAACGGACCGTCGTAGCTTTGTTTATGTCATGAAGTTGTATGTTAATGTAACTCTGCAGTGGTGTGGAGAGGTAACCAGAAACTTTTTCAATTTTCTTATACAATTCACTACGACCATCAAGTCGTATACCGTGGCATGTAGTCATAGCTGTGTGGACCCCTTCAGAGTTTATAAAAGGCACAGGTCTTCATTATGGCATGACTTTAACAGGGGGAGGGGCTCGAGGGGGGAGGACCAGAAGTTTCGCCTATGGCAGGGGGGAGAACCAGAAAGGTTTTAACTATGCCGGGGGGATGACAAGAAAAGTTTCGTTTCAACCATCGAGTATGCAAAATTACTGACCTCCCCCCCACCCCCCACCCCCTAATACATTATGAACACTGCACAAGCACAAATGTTTCTAACATTTGGAAAAAAAAAGAATTAGTATAGATAAGCATCAATCTTTCAACTTTAAAATTACGGCATCCAGATGATCTAGCACTGTACAGTCTAAATACCCTTTGCTCATATGAGCACCACACCACATACTATTTATCGATACATACTAGGGGTCTACTGATTAGGGTCAGGATTAGGTGGAAAAGTGCTAGTCAGCAAGTAACCCTCAAATATCTACTCGTCCTGCAAAAATGTACCTGTCCTCCTTGCACATACATTGTACTCTATACCTGTATGCCAAATTGATCAGAATTCCTACTCATCAAAAGGACGAGTTGCTAAAACTTCTTACCCGTCCACCACAAGTTTTTATTAGCCATTACGAGTGGGCGAGTGGCTCATTCTGACCCTGCTGTTACAGTCTGTATTTTGGGCATCCTACTCAATTTATTTAAATCATACATTTATGCCATTCGACTGATCTCTCATGTAAGTACCAAAGCAAACACAATCAAAAGCATGGTGCAATGTCTGGTTATGGTGAAGAACAACTTTCTTAAAAGATTTTTTTTTTTTTCACCAACCATATTTTAAAAGCTTATTCACCTATTCAAATTCCTTTGACTATGGAAGAGTCTACCTTGACAACACATTGTGTTCATAATATCTGATATTTATGTTTGATGATTTGGCAAGCTTTTGAGTTTCATTCATCATGAATGTCTGACATTTATTGTAGCCCTGAAGAGCAGATATTCTTTGTGTATGACCATACGTTTCTACAGAGAGAAGAAGATGATCTTAAAGATGCTATACTGTACTTCTTTCCAACTTCGGTAGGAGATTTGTCGTTTACTGTTTTTTTTACTTAAAATCACTTTCAAGTATCATAAAGTCTATATTTTTTGGCTTGTGAATCACAGAACAAGCTCTTTCCTTCTCATTTACAATCAAATCTCTACCAAAGTCAATGATGCAGTTGCCTTTGATCAAATGTTTTATGGTTTGAATTTGTGATTAAGAATTAATGTTGTTTGATGATTTGTATATTTTATATGTAATCGTATAAAGATATGTACAATTTACTTTTTTAATGACATGGTATTCATATGTTACACTTGACACGTGTGTTTTGTCACATGTACACAAGGTGCATCATGAAGTAAGTCAAAAACATGGAATATATTGAGAGGGTAGGTGAAGGAAAGGGGCGCGAGTGGGTGTTGGATGGGGGAGAGGCAGGACACATAAAAGTGATAGAGGCTGGAAGCTGGATGAAAAGAAAGCTTCTTAGTTTTATTTATGTTTTTAGTGATATACTTGAAGCTTATTGTGTCATTTACAGACAGATATTCAACGTCAGTGCAAGTATTGCGGTCAACTCATGGGACTGGTTGGCTTCTTCCAGAGGTTTACTGGATCCTCTCCATCAGTCTACACATTGACCGACAACAAATTTGCCATCAAACACTTAGGCAATTATTCTCTGGTGAGTTCTTCTATACTGGTATATCTAAGTTGGCCTAAATGTTCATGTAAAAGTCATTGTCAGTTCACAGGGGAGCATAAGGGTCACGCCCTCCATCTTTCTCATCCAAAAGAATTTTTTTTGTGTGTGTGTGTCCATGTATGGAGCTCATGAATTCACCAGTTGTGACCCAACCCCACATTCATCCAGGACTCTATGATGTGTGTTTTTATGTACACACATGTAATTCTCAAATATTATCGATCCCGTGCAACGGTCAACTTATTTTGTGCTAATAATATAAGAAACCTTAACAATAAAATCTTTAGATCCTTCATTGTTATTTCAATAGTGCAAAAATAATCATAACAGTTCACTATGCTATGATGGCACACTCGTAATAATCATATATAATGTACATGTATTTTCAATTTTTTCTGAATATTGTGTCCAAGGTTCTAAGTAGACAAATAATCATAAAGTTATGATCTACTTTCCTGGTAATTTTTAGGCATTAGCTGGCAGCCACACAGATCCTAGCAGCATAATTCTGAAACAGTTGGATTATCTCCACCAACTGTTAGTATTTTATCTTCACAGTATTACATCTATAGAGGTAAGTTCTTTGCTGACGCCATACTTACCTAAATCTATGCATCATTTTATCATTGCTGTATGCAAGAACATAAAATGTTATGTTTTTGTTCACTTCTGTTTGATTAAACATAAGAAAATGAGACAAACTACATGCAATATCACTATTCTGAGATATAGAAATGTAATCATATTATGAATAAATTGAAGTGTGAGGACAACTCCTCACCAGAAGACCAAGTAATGTGAATGTTTATACTGTCCCCAAGTAAAAAAAGTGGCACTACTTATTAAAATAAACAAATCTGAGATTTAATTGATTATTCAAAACAGAAATGAATACAGACGATTACATTCTAAGCAAAATTTCAACACCCAAACAAATATTTAACTTGGATTGTCAATGACTTCTTAAAGGGAGAAACTCAAGATGCGTCAATGAAGGATCAGATGACTCATATGTGGGATTCGTTCTGGCCATTTGTTCGAAGATATGGTGATAACTTGGCCGCGGCTTTTGAAGTTATACCTATTCTCTCCTTACCACCAGTAAGCGTTACTTATAATCTGATCTTTATATTTGTATAAAGTTAAGATATTCAAATAATCTGCATTAGGCCATTCAAACTTGATTCCTAGGAAGACGAAAAATTTCACTTCAAAATTTTCCGTTAGGTGGGTCGAAATAAAAAAATAATTGAAGACGGAATTTATCGTAAGGTAGGGGGAATATTGAAAAAATAATTTGCGTAGAATTTAGGAGGGAAGGGGTAGAATAAAAAAAATATCCAAAAAACTTCGAAGGGAAGGGGTCCCGGTAAAAATATTCATGAATAATTATAAGGCAGGGGATTAAAGATATATATACGTTTTCTCTTGCATGATTTTATGTTGCAATTTCTTTTATTTGTCTTGCTTTTAAAATAAGTAAGCCAAATTCATTATTTGAATTGCAGCAGGTCCTCTCATTATTCTTAGTATTTGTATTGTGCCGTCTTAACTGCTGTACAAAATAAGTGCCAAAGATTTAAAAAAAATTCAAGTTTATTTAGTTTTGCTGAGCGCTTTCGAACATAAAGTTAGAGGAAACACCAATGAAAGAGTGCATTGTATTTACACTTTTATAAGAGAGTATAAACAAACAATAGAAAGTATATCAATATTGTATGTATTAAGAATAAGTTCCCAGCATTTTATAATTAACATACCTGTATATCTTATCTATATTACATTGCCTGTTCTTTTACTTCTTGACAACGAAATGTATTTTAACCTATATTTATGTTATACAAATTGTTTTATATAAGCACAAGACATTCTTATATTTTTGGCTACCTTTAGATATTTTAACTCTGATGAGGAATTTTATGTTAAGACGGCACAATACAAATGCTTTTAAGATACATTTGTAGTATTCCTTTAATCTACCATCTTTGCTTTGTTGTACTATGGTTTTGGTTCAACAATCTTTATTTTGTGTTTGTAACCCACCTTTGCATTCTATTTTATCATTATGCTTTAGATATACTTCAATAAAATCCCTTTACAATATATTTATTAAAGGATTGAAATGCCAAGACAGTCAGTCTACTTAAGTGGAGTGGCATACAGAATATGAAATAAACATGATTGTGTGAGATATAAGTAGTACCAATATTGTTTATTTTCCTTTAAACACTTTTCGCTTTCATATACAATGTTGTCATATAACAATGATGTAACCATATAGACCCATGTACACTGCCAGCAGGGTATCAATCAGCACCATCATTAATGAATAACATCTAGTTACAACATACTAGTATTAAAATGTAACTATTTAGTGTTCCAAACAACATACATATTCTAAAAATTTCAATGAAGCTTTGTGCATTTCAATCTATCAACCATCATCAAGTCTGGTTTTCTTCTCATACTCCTTAATACTCCATCTCTGTTTCTGTAGCAGTAAGAGGGCCTCCACCACAATAGATACAGCTAGAAAGACGTTCTTGGTGTCATTTAATAGCTTATTTCATGATACCAATTCCTTGTGTAGGAACATATTGGTTGTTACGAGTAACGCTAGCCTCGTAAAAGCTGTCTAAACACATTTTGGGACACAGAACAATAATGGTATGTTTTGATCGTATCAAAAATATCATATTCGTAATGTAGACATTTTCCCCGTTAAATACATGTATCAAACTTCAAAATCTGATGAAAAATAAGCAAGGATCGGCGGACAAAACATTAAAAAAGCGTATTTTTCTGGGTATTCGGCGGCGATATATAAAGTATAGGTTTTCTAACCATTTTATTTGATTATCAGGGCTAAAACTCATGCATCGGCACTGCTGTCATCCGAGGAATCAAGTTGTGATCGCCTTAGTAGTGTTTTGTGTAATTGACACTCATAATTGCTTTAGACATGAGACATCTGACTTTGCAGGGTTAAGAAATTAAGAGTGGCAAATACATTGTATTTGTTTTTTGGCATATTTCCTTGCAGCCATAATGTTTATTGAGTCATGAAACATTGTACAAAAATTATTATTTATTTCATAAATTTTGATGTATGAAAATCATAACTCATCACTTAAAATTTAAGTGAGCACATTATGTCAATTTTGACTAGAACCTTGGATAGTCCCTCCGGAGTAAAGTCAAAGTGGTGAATGGGGTTTGGGAGGATTGTGGTCAAATGTTGATGGATTGCGGTGAACGTTTTTGGGATCATGATGAGTAATATCAGACAAAAAGTTCTAAAAATGTGATGTCATTTCAAATTAGATGTGTGTTTGGATACATGGCTGGCTCAATACATAAAATTGATTCATAGTGTTAGTTTTAATACTATTTATATTGCTAAAATATTGATATTTTCAGCCTGGAGGGACAGTTATTTTACGTGCATCACATCTTCTTCAAAAGACGCGCAGTGTTCAAGGTGTTCTAGGTGGAACTGTACTTTGTCAATCGAGGTTTGTTCTATTGAAATACAGTTTGCTATTATATATAAATATGTATTATTTATGTTACTATTCAATTATCAGTACCTGTAATGTAAAAGGATGAAAAATATGTGATATAAATGTTACTGTTTTAGGATATTATTGAGTGAATTAAGTCCTGCCATCACTGGGAAGCTTCTGCTCATACGGCCACATCAATCGCATGTAATATTGTTTGTCATAATTGATAGCTTTGAAATATAGAAAATAGGGTTATAATACTTAAAAAGATGCTACCCTGAAAAATAATTTTAATTCACGTTAACATATGGTAGTCAGACTGTCAGTTTATGACTGTGTGTATTAGTTTCAGGTACTATATTATCAAATTTTTATACTTTGGGGCATAAAGTTGTCTAATAAATGGTTATTGTTAGAGTAAAATATTTTGACTATTATTCTAGAATATGTTTGAAATGCTACTTTGATATAGACTCAAAGCTATGAAATATTAAATCATTTATTTGAAAAGTACATTTTTGCTGCGTACATATTTTCAGCTGCCGTGCAGAAAGATAATACCAGGTAGTATTTTTTAATAACTGTGTACCTTTTAGTCCACTTGTATAATGTATATGTAGCATAATTTTTAAGTAATTAATCATTTATTTTTAATTTTTAATTTTTTTAGAATGTCAATAAGTCATGGAATTTGAAGAGGTTGTGTGCAATAGTCTATAACACAATTAGCTTGAAGTTCAGTTTTAAAGAATACATTGTAACTAATGATAAATATGTAATTCTTCATGATTTGACTAAAATGGGTATGGTTTCTAATTTGCAGTCTTTATGTGTTGATTTTTTTAGACTATCCTTGCCCTAATGGTGTAAGGCTGATGAAGGTTTACATTACACCATCGGAATATGTAAAATTGGCACCTAATACACAACTTATATATGAAGACAGTAGTCAAAATACATATGATTTATCAAAATCAGATAGTTCCCATATGACAGACTTAGATGGTGAAACTTCATCAAAAGTCCGCTTGAATGAGTCACTTTCAAATGAAGGTGTTGGGATAGACGAGAGCCAATGTGACTTTTTAAAGACCAAAAATGAGACCAGTTTAGAGGAATCTCTTTTGGAGGACTCTGAAAATATGCAAGAAAGTTGTAACAATAGTGTTAGGAATAATGATTCTAATAATGCAAATAATGATAAATTGAGAACTGAGATAACTAATGACTATTCCATAACCAAGCATGAATTATGTGACACAACTAATTTTCTTAGATTAACTTCGGATGAAGACAATATTGTAAACTACCCTGCATTAGAAATTGCGTCTAGTCCCGAAGGTAATATTGGTAATATTGATAATGAAAATACAAGTGGTGTTAAAAAAGATATCATTGGACCGATTGCAAACGGGGCACAGTCACAATATCTAAAAAGTCAAACCAGCAGCAATGATAATGATAACAATGTGAAGAGAGGGCTAGTGACATTAAACAAATCTAGTTTGATGGTGAATATCAAGAAGGCTGCAGAGAAAGGAGCACTATCTATCAAGGGCAAAAATGGTAGGAACTCCATTCAAGATTATGTGAAACATGATATCAGTGAACAACTACCGATGCAGAGAAGCCCATCTCTACCTGCAGTCCAGAATAGTTCAAATACAAAAGTAGAAATAGATTCACATCAATCAGTATCAAATTCCGATGGGAAATGTGAAAATGTATCTTTATCCAGCCGTGTTACTCCTCCTGTCAAAACTATGGATAATGTAAAGGAAAAGACATCGACAAGACTGACAAAGGGGAATGCTCACCGACATAGGAATGATTTGAAGAAGACAAAGAAATCTGTAGTTGTTGATAAAACAGGTAAAAATTGAATATTTTAGGAAGTTAGCTGTATAGTTGAATTGAATTAACCTGTTCAGTAAATTCATATTTACCATATTAATTGCATACATGATCATAATTGCAGTTACATGTATGTTACGGATTAAAAACTATTGAACTATGGTGAACTATTGCAATGTTTACAGATGACACCACTTAATTAGAGTCAATAAAGACTTGCTATTGGTCATCATGCCAATTGTAAGTTTAAACACATGAATAAACAACTTCATTGGTAACTATAAAAAGCATATTAGTTCATCTTTCTTTGCTCACAACACTAGATTTTTTAAAAATAACATTTACAGTTTCGCCAAACAACTGTTGTCATCCTCAGAATGTTCTTCCCGCGCAATGTCACAAGTCAAATATTCTGATCCTGAACGAGGATGGAATCATAAACTCGCGAGAGTTGGTGCCCCCCCTCGTCCCTGTTCATAACCTGCTTGCAGGTTCGGATGTGTACAGACTCTTTGATGGTCCTGGTTTTCCATTCACTTTCTCTGTCTATTATTCTGGCTCCCTCCCAGTCTATCTGATGGTTGTGCTGGTTTGCATGGTCCGTGATGGCACTCTTGTTTATTTCCATTTTTGACTCTTTCTTTGTGGATCTAGTGTATGCTCCCTTCTGGTTTGCTTCCACGTCCTTCTGATGTTCCTTCAGTCTGGTACCAAACTTTCTGCCCGTTTCCCCGACGTACACTTTATCACATGACTTGCATGGAATCTTGTACACAATTTCACATTTGTCCATCTTATCTACTTTGTCTTTCGGGTGTACTAGGATGTTCCTGATAGTCTGCATTGGCTTCACCGCCGTAGCTACTAAGTGTTAGTTCAGAATTCTGGAGATCCCTTCTGTAACACCTTTCACATATGGTAGGATAACCTGGCCTTTTGATCTTTCAGCTTGCATCACATGACGTGGTTTCCTTGTTTACAAACACCCCTATTGAAAAAGCTCTCCAGATAATAAGGGACCGCTTAAACAATGACAGAACTCTAAAGAAGCGTACGTTATTAAATCCAAATGACATCATGGACCTTTGTGAATTCATACTCACAACGACGTATTTTCAGTTTAGAGGATCAATCTACCAACAGAAGTTTGGCACAGCTATGGGGAGTCCAGTGTCACCAATAGTAGCAAACCTGTACATGGAATGGTTAGAGACCAAAGCAACAGCCACAGCCCCATTGACTTGTAAACCACAACTATGGAAGCGGTATGTGGATGATGTGTTAGAGAAGATAGAGGAGAGACCCAGAACCTCACAGACCATCTCAACACAGTGGATGAGACTGGTAGCATCAAGTTTAGAAAGAAGAAAGAGATGAAGAAGAAAGAGATGGATGCATTCCATTCCTAGACACACTGATTGTGCGTAAACCAGACAGGAGTGTGAAATTACTAGTTTACAGAAAGAAGACACACACTGACCAGTACCTACACTTCTCCTCCCACCACCCTTTGCAACACAAGCTAGGTGTTATACGCACCCTTTTAGATAGAGGGAATGACATAGTGACAGAAGAGGTTGACAGGCAGAAAGAGGAACAACACATAGTTCAAGCTTTGACAAGATGTGGCTATCCTGAATGGTCGTTCCGACGAGTGAAACACCAGATAGAAACCAAACTTGAAAGGAAGAGTGAAAAGAACAAGAAAAGAAAAGAAGCTGAAAGATCAAAAGGCCAGGTTATCCTACCATATGTGAAAGGTGTTACAGAAGGGATCTCCAGAATTCTGAACAAACACTTAGTAGCTACGGCGGTGAAGCCAATGCAGACTATCAGGAACATCCTAGTACACCCGAAAGACAAAGTAGATAAGATGGACAAATGTGAAATTGTGTACAAGATTCCATGCAAGTCATGTGATAAAGTGTACGTCGGGGAAACGGGCAGAAAGTTTGGTACCAGACTGAAGGAACATCAGAAGGACATGGAAGCAAACCAGAAGGGAGCATACACCAGATCCACAAAGAAAGAGTCAAAAATGGAAATAAACAAGAGTGCCATCACGGACCATGCAAACCAGCACAACCATCAGATAGACTGGGAGGGAGCCAGAATAATAGACAGAGAAAGTGAATGGAAAACCAGGACCATCAAAGAGTCTGTACACATCCGAACCTGCAAGCAGGTTATGAACAGGGACGAGGGGGGGTACTAACTCTCGCGAGTTTATGATTCCATCCTCGTTCAGGATCAGAATATTTGACTTGTGACATTGCGCGGGAAGAACATTCTGAGGATGCCAACAGTTGTTTGGCGAAACTGTAAATGTTATTTTAAAAAAATCTAGTGTTGTGAGCAAAAAAAGATGAACTAATATATTTCATACCAACACAATGAACACATTCAAGAATATAAAAAGCATACCGAAATTACATAACCTAGGCATCATAACCAAATGAAAGGACCTTACCTAACTGTAGGCAAAAGTGTCCACTCAAACATTTTACTGTCATTCTAAGTGAAAGAAGAATGTCTGTTTTCCAAAACCACTTTCAAATTCATGTTACGTAAAATTTTGATTTAATGAGCCCATTTTAAAAACATCCACATCGGCATATAGCCCATTAATTGCATCCTTCCATCTGTTATCCTTGTTAACTCTCTACAGGTCACATTGTTAGATGTTCGGTTCTCAAATTTGATTTGTCAGTTTAAAATTGTGCTTTCGCAAATATAGATCATTTGAATTTGATTTGTCATTTGCAAAAAATGACCTTTTGGCAGCTATTTGATATAGACCACAGTGACTCCTATTTGGGGCCATTATGGTTATTGGTTGGCTCCTGTTTTGTAATGGGCAATTTCCAAGATGGACAGACTGAAGGATGCAATAATTGGGGTAGAAGGCAGTGTAATACTTGATATTGTAAAAATGTTTGGAGACAATTGACATGGTATAGCCTTTATTACGAGTTAATAGGATCGAACATAATAGATAATTTCCTTTCTATAAATGATCGTTATCCTAACTTGACTCGAATTCTAACAAAAGTGCTCCTTTATACATTACATTTATATTACAGCATTGCAGTGGCACTCATTAATGTATTGTTAGTCCTATGTTTTTATAAGAATAAGGATAAGAATGAGTTTATTTTCACCTTAGATGTACATTAAATCTATCAGTACTACCAAAAATAAACCAACACAACAAGAATTAAACATATATACAAAATTACAAAACACACTAAACTAATTATGGGATTATGTTACACTTATGCATGGTACTATATTATACACTAATATAGTATAGTACAGCTTATTTTATATAAAAATATAGTATATCAACTATTCCAAACGTCATCATATTAGATACTGAGCTCCAAAGTGATATGAATGTCAATTTTCTTTGTCATATAAAATAACATGTTTACAAAGTTGACTAACCAGTTTACTTATTTGACCTTCAGCTGACATGATAAATATAAATTTTTCATAATCATCCAAATCTTTAAAATTAGGACATATACATTCAACTGAGTTAAAAATTACTTTTCTTTTTTCACAATATTTAGGACAAACTATTAAAGCATGGAACTCATCCTCAATGTGTGCCTTTTTATTTATAAGACAGTGAGAGCAAATTCTCTCATTCCGGTCAAGAGGTGGCCTAATATATCGTCCTCTTTCAATAAATAACTTATGTGCACTGATTCTTAATTTAGTAACAGCATGTAACAACATGCAATATACCGGGTATGTTATCATTCTTTTTTCCCAATATATTATATATTTATTATATAATGATATATGTAATATATTATATTACTTTGTCTTACAGATTTCACAAATATTTATGCAATTTGCCCATCACAGATTAGGGCATCAGATGAGCATTAGTCTTCTTCAAACATTAGAGGATTATCGAAAGGTGTTTAGGTGTTCTTTACATTGATGATTCTCAAGCTTTTTTATGCAAAATTATTTGAATCTTTTATTTTAGGAGTAATTGAGGCAGAACTTTATATCCAAGGAAATTCGGACATTGTTGTCATACTTGTGATGGAAAAAGGATCAGCCTGCAAGAAAGACACAGTTACTACCTTGGTATGTCTTTTGATGTCACTACATTGTATATTGCCAATTACAATGGTTAATTCATGGTTGTGCATCATAGAGGTATGATTAGTTATAGTTGTTGTTGAGTGTCTATGTGTATTTTATTTCAGTGGAAAATCATAATGTCACAGATGGGAGAGTTAGATGGGCAACTTAAACACTATTTGAGCAATGTCCAACAAAGTCACGTGTGTATATTTTATAATCCAGACTAGCATCAGGCTTCCGAGAATGAACATTTTATCGCTAATTTTAATGTCGTTTGTGCAACAATAATAATGGATGAATTTACTGGCCCCGGCATTAAGCGCCAAATGTCCATGAAATAACTGAGTGACTCATCCTGACAAGTTTCAAAATGTTTTGGCTCAGCAGCTGCTCGCATGCAATACGATTGAATTTAATTCATTCAGGTTTACAAATTCAGTACTAATGTGCTGACAGCAAGTTCATGGAGTAATATTTTCTATCATAACTAAAAAATGCTACTGATATTGAAATAAAAATTATAGGAATGATACGCTATTTTTTGCCGCATCTATGTGGCAATTTTTATTATTCTGATTGGTTGTGAACACTTACATGAAAATGGCATTTTTTTTATTATTATTATTTAATTCAGACATACAATCCATAGTAATAAAAATAAATGATAAT
>CM032660.1:36338455-36363036 GCA_019095985.1 Streblospio benedicti
TCATTCTGTCAAACCCATCTTCTAAATCTTATTAGACCTAGGGGGCCAGGGGTGCCCCCAGAATTTTTTGTAAATGTGATGCATTTTTTAGTGATTAATAAATTACAGCAAAAATAAAGAACTTGAAAGACCAAAATAGTTCGGGGGGGGGCTAGGACAATTGTTCTGTCTGTCTGCACGCTTTCTAAAAGTGATATCATGTGTAATAAAGTGAACAATTGATAGTTTAGGCGGCTTGTAAACATTGATTATTGTCATATTCACATTTGGGATTTTAATGCCAATGCACTTCATATCTTTTGCTTTTTTTGTTATTTGGGGATTTTAATGCCAATACACTTCATATCTTTTTGCTTTTTGTTTCTAGTATTTCATAGTTTATATCTTGAAGGATAAACATACATACTCCTCACTTGGCATTATTTTTTTTTCTTCTTGTGGTCGTCTGGATTCTGGGCTATTGGATTCTGTTCTACTTTGTACAGTATAGGTCCGAATAACAATTTTGACTATTATTTTAATTAGATAATTTTAAAGTTATGTCATCTAGTGTACATAAAGTTAAATAAATTATTGACATGTAAATTGGTTCATTAGTTTATCTTACTTTTTTTTGTATATTGTTAACAGAAATTAATAATTTTAATGATACAAATTCTCAAAGAGTAAAAATTCATTCAAATACTAAACTACGACATGAAGAAATTAATTAAGATTTACATTTTTTCTTATTTAATTATTCATATCAAGGACAAATATGTCACAAATTATAAAACAACAAAGAATCGTTCTCTGTGTATATATTAAATTTTAAAAACCGAAACACTCAACTGAATTGAAATAAATACAAAAACTTACAAGTGCAACCAAATAAAACATTACAGTAATTTTCACTGGTAGTTATGTCATCTAGTGTACATAAAGTTGAATAAATTATTGACATGTAAATTGGTTAATTATTTTATCTTACTTTTATGTATATTGTTAACAGAAATTAATAATTTTGATGAAAATTTTTTATTGTAATTAGCAATTGATTTTAATATGGATTTAGATCTATGCACCAAATGCAAAAGGCCAGTAGAAGCAGCCTATCACGTTGCAATAGTCAGCTGATTGGTGGTGGTATGAAGTTACAGAGGAGATGTTTTTTCCTGTGTCTGCATTCACTTGGTAATTCGTTTCTTGTGTTGAGTGTGGCCAGGTGGGTTTACATATGATAAAATATTTTTCTCTCAAACACAGTTTACATGATTTGGTAGATGTTGTGTATGGATCTGCCTTTGCTAACACTTTCCAATTTATGGTGTGTGGTATGTTTTTATCTTTCAATGTCCAAATATATTGGCTAAGTGCGGTGCTGTTTTTTTTTTTTGTCTCTGAAGGAGCTTTTGTGGTTGTTATATCTAGTTTTAAAAAGGTTTTCTGTTATGCCTACATATTGTTCTGTTTTGTTATTGTCCTGTCTCTTAACTGTTGCTTGGTATACTATACCGTTTACGAGGCAGTTGCCATTCAATGGGCATGTGTTTTTATTTCTGCAGTTGCAGTTATTGATACTGTTGTTGCTGTTGTTTGTGTTCTTTTTTCTAATTATTGCTTTGTTATGGTTTGAGATGATCTGGTTCATGTTTGGCATGCATTTATAGCTTATCCTGATGGTATTCCTGTTTATAAGTTTGTGGAGTTGGTGATCTGTGGGGAAGCTTCTATCTATTAGTTTAAGAAATTTTTGTCCTATATTGGTTGTGACATTGGCGCTGAAGGGGGGGTTGAACCAAGTTATTTTGCGTTTGCGTTTGCGTTCTTGCGTACTATTGTTTTGTTTTGTGTCTTGTGTTTGATATTTCAATGTATATTTATAGCCGCTTCTTTGAAGGGCTTCTTGATATGGAGGTGTCGCTTCTTTGAATAATTTTTCATCTGATGATATTGCAGTGAGTCTATTGTTGATACTATCTGGGATGTTTTTGATGATGGAGGGTGGATGATTACTTTGACTGTGGACGTATAGAGGTATGTTATTGGGTTTCATATACGGCTTGAAGGTTTTTGTGTTTAGATTCAATGTTATGTCAAGGAAGTCTACTATTTTTCTATTTGCCTCTATTGTTATTTTGAGGTTGTTTTTGCCAAATATTTTTGTGATTTCTTTCTTAATTTTTTCTATTTCCCTAGGTGGTTTTTGGCATACTGCGAGACCGAAATCAGTGAAATATACATGCTCCAGTGTGAAAACTGTAGAGCACTTTTGTGAGCAGACATGGATAAAGTCAATCTAGGATACTCAACCAAGAACATCCCCATCCCCAGCGAAAGGAACTACATGCAGGAAATGATAGCCAGTGCAGAAAAATTCATCAGAAACCTAAGATGGCGCACCCACTTTTTCCTCAACCCAAAGTCAAAGTCAAATAAGAAGGAAACCTACGGATTCCCAAGCTCAAAAACTCCACCACACGTACCCGAACTCAAGGAACTCGAAGACGGTATGTTGAACATTATTCAGAACATTAAATTCCGAAAACACATAAATAAGTTCCAGTCCACACTAAACAAAGATATTAAAATGATCAAGAAAAGTGATAAACTGTTAGTCGCAGCCGACAAAACAACCAACTTTTATAGGGTTGACGCAAAACAGTACGACAAGCTATTGAAATCTAACATCACAAAAGACTATAAAAAAGCCGAACCACACACCGAGAACGATATCAATCGGCAAGACAAGGAAATTGCAGTAGAATTAGAGTTAGATGATCGGATTAATACAGTAGCAAAAAAAGAAGCATTCATTTCATTAAAAGATCACAAACCCAATTTTGACAATAACCCCAAATGCCGCTTAATCAATCCAACAAAATCAGAAATAGGCAAAATATCAAAAAAGATACTCGAGAGGATAAACCACGAAGTGAAGCAACAGACACATAGCAACCAGTGGAAAAATACTCAAGAAGTCATTGATTGGTTCAAGAAAATAGAAAACACAGATAAGTCCGGATTTATATGTTTTGACATAGTTGACTTTTACCCCTCCATAAGCGAAGAAATCCTAACCAACGCCCTAGACTTTGCATCTGCCTACACACCCATCTCCACGGAAGATAGACACATCATCATGCACACGAAAAAGGCCCTGCTATACCACAACGAAGAACCATGGTGTAAAACATCACAAACAAAATTTGATGTTACCATGGGTAGCTACGATGGCGCAGAGACATGTGAGCTGATTGGACTATACTTGTTGTCACAAATGAAGGCAATAGACATAAATGTGGGATTGTATAGAGACGATGGTCTCGCAGTATGCCAAAAACCACCTAGGGAAATAGAAAAAATTAAGAAAGAAATCACAAAAATATTTGGCAAAAACAACCTCAAAATAACAATAGAGGCAAATAGAAAAATAGTAGACTTCCTTGACATAACATTGAATCTAAACACAAAAACCTTCAAGCCGTATATGAAACCCAATAACATACCTCTATACGTCCACAGTCAAAGTAATCATCCACCCTCCATCATCAAAAACATCCCAGATAGTATCAACAATAGACTCACTGCAATATCATCAGATGAAAAATTATTCAAAGAAGCGACACCTCCATATCAAGAAGCCCTTCAAAGAAGCGGCTATAAATATACATTGAAATATCAAACACAAGACACAAAACAAAACAATAGTACGCAAGAACGCAAACGCAAACGCAAAATAACTTGGTTCAACCCCCCTTCAGCGCCAATGTCACAACCAATATAGGACAAAAATTTCTTAAACTAATAGATAGAAGCTTCCCCACAGATCACCAACTCCACAAACTTATAAACAGGAATACCATCAGGATAAGCTATAAATGCATGCCAAACATGAACCAGATCATCTCAAACCATAACAAAGCAATAATTAGAAAAAAGAACACAAACAACAGCAACAACAGTATCAATAACTGCAACTGCAGAAATAAAAACACATGCCCATTGAATGGCAACTGCCTCGTAAACGGTATAGTATACCAAGCAACAGTTAAGAGACAGGACAATAACAAAACAGAACAATATGTAGGCATAACAGAAAACCTTTTTAAAACTAGATATAACAACCACAAAAGCTCCTTCAGAGACAAAAACAAAAAAAACAGCACCGCACTTAGCCAATATATTTGGACATTGAAAGATAAAAACATACCACACACCATAAATTGGAAAGTGTTAGCAAAGGCAGATCCATACACAACATCTACCAAATCATGTAAACTGTGTTTGAGAGAAAAATATTTTATCATATGTAAACCACACCTGGCCACACTCAACACAAGAAACGAATTACCAAGTGAATGCAGACACAGGAAAAAACATCTCCTCTGTAACTTCATACCACCACCAATCAGCTGACTATAAAATAACCTTTAGCACTATGTATGTAATCCCCCATTGTTCCTAAACCATACTTGCTGTAATATTTGTGTACTGACTATTGTTTCTGGCAATCCTATAGCTGTATATTCATTCTTGTTCTGACGATTGCAATGCATGAAACTCGAGTAAACAAAATAAACTAAATTGACTTAATTTTTTCATGATATACAGCTCCCTCTATGGTCGAGCCCTCTTCATGGACACTCCCTTCCAAACTGGAAATCAGTGAAATAAAATCATATTCATTTGCTTTTGAATACGTTCAAATAGATTTATTTTTATGTATAATATTCAAGCTGCTGGTCGCATGAAAGGAGCAGTTTTGCTTAAATCTTTTCTTTCCTAGCGATGCTTGGTTTGTTGGTTTGGATTTAAGCTCAAGGGATATCAATGCACATTCTGTTAGATTGAGGTACTACCGGTATACATGTATAGCTGCTAATGTATTTATGATTTATGTGTATAGGTGTCAGAGTTGGGGCGACTAAATTTTTGGATTAAAAACTAAACTAAACTAAATGACGATTTTCATGATTAAACTAAACTAAACTAAAGTGACTCGGGCAAATGTTATGATTAAACTAGACTAAAACTAAATTATAAACGATTAACTAAAAACTAAACTAAATTTTGCAAATGAAAGATTTACGGTATTTCAGAAAATTGACAAAATGTTATAGATCTATCAATTTTCAAATGTATTTGTTAGTCCCAACTATTAACAATTGTGAACATTCAAATGGATACCAAATCAGGCGTTTCCGCATTTTATATGATGGTGACATACAGATTAAACAAAGACTTTGTTTCTGAAGCATAGTTTTAAATTTCATCAAACAACATTTTTATACACCATAGAATAGAAGAAAACAACACTGAAATTTCCTACTGTCTGAAGTAGGCAATATCTCTTTGATAACCAATACATCATAAATGAAAACACACAATCTACCATCCTTTTACTAAATCAAGAATGGTAAGCAAATTATTTAAAGGCAGAATCAAAGAAACTGCTAACTGTATGGTCAATAGAAACTAATTATCTTATCTTAACTAAAGCCATTGGAATTAAAGCTCACAGGAAATTGTCTTTTTTCTATAGCTGAACACAAAGAAAAAGCTTGCAAGCCATTAACCCAATTACATTACAGTGGTCACTTTTAGACAAATTTTCACTGATAAGGCAAGCAGTTGACTAGATTAAGCTCTCTGTAAAAAGTTATATATGATAACACGTTAATGGCAGATTTTTTAATCAAAACTAATCATGATTAAAATGGAAATTTATGATTAAACTAAACTAAACTAAACTGAATTTTTCAAGTTTGTTGATTAACTAAAACTAAACTAAATTGTACAAATTCTGATTGATTAATCAATTAAAACTAATCTCGCCCCAACTCTGATAGGTGTGGCTACGCTTCATAAGGCTTATTAAAAAGGTGCTTATTAGATCTTGTAGATGCTATTTTTATTGTACACCCCATATGTTTTTTATTCTTTTCTTTTTTTATTCTCAGGGAGATCTTGGTGAAAATATCTGTTGAAATGAATTTTTGACTGTTGTATGTTGATTGTTATCATGACAGATGAAATTTTGGAATTGTAGATCATGGAAAATACAAAACGAGGGATTGATGACACATGTTTCCGGCTGGATTGATCTAGTTATCCCCACACATTGTGTTTAGGTTTCAATCTCCAATTACAGTGAATTATTATGAGAGAGTATTGCTTAATTTCAGGCTAAAAATGTGTTGGGATGATGCATTAGAGATCTCACACCCAGTTTCTTTACCCTGATGTGCGAATTTTACATAGCTTTTAGATTAACCTTAGTGGATTGGTCATGGATTGTGTTTTCCAAAATATTAATTCGCTTCACATGCATGTATACCTTTTGATATGAAGGGAATCTTAATTAACTTGCAACTGTAGCGAATGTAATATTAATCTAAAACATCAATAGTGTTATTTGACGAAATGACCACAGAAATGGTTGGTTGTGTCCTTTTTTGACCGAAATCGTTCAGCCCAAATGTCCAGTTTCATTAATATTTCAATATACATGTATATCAGCTGTATTATTGAATTTAAGCAGTATAGGAAAATGGTCATTTCTCTACTCTATAGATGGTCTTATGCTTGGGATTGTGACTGTTTATCTCATTTTTTTATTATTAGGTATCTTCTACATCTACGGTCCAATCCTGCAAACAGTGACATTTTACTTAATTTATTCCATGGCTTTGACAATGGTATAGATACGTGTTGAAAAAATTGTTTCCAGCGCTTTAGAAGAAAATAACCATCACGCTTTACAGCATATCAGTGTGATAGCCACCCCGATATTGCATGTTGAACCACAGTCAGTTAACCAGATTGTGTTACCCGTGAAAAGCCGTCGCGCAGTCGTGAGCCTTCCTATCGATACTAACACCAAAAAAGATAGAACCTATCCAATACAATCTTTATAGTGTTGACATGATGGAGACTGTTAGCCCTGAAGAATCGAATGTTTATCTTGTTTTGGTTCATGTACAGTTCATTTGTGACGCATACAGATATGTTTCTGGAATCTGTCATTAGCACTTTTTACGTGGTGATCATTGAACATGTGAGGGGTTTTATTACATAAGCCTTGATAATGGTAATGTGTAGTACTATACCCATAAGTCTGTTAGTAATTGAAAAACTTTGCTCTAATTTAAATGCTGTACTTCAGTGGAGAAAAACGACGTTTGTGGAATTATACTTTGCAATTTTAATGTTTTTGATTTCCGGAAACTGATCATTTGTGACACACACTGAAAAAATGACTGAGAAATGGTCAGTTCTCCAATATTTTAGTCTCAATATTTTAGTTTCACCCAGTAAAGTGCATGAAAATGTTTTTGCTTCAGATCCTAAAAAACAGGACCCATGGTTTTGTTGGCTACGATGGTTTATTAGCCTTGTTTCCTCTACTGAACATTCTTTTTGCCAGATTGTTGGGATGCACATGGTTTTAAATAAGATGTAAAAATAATGTACATATTTTTCCTAGTTTTAGATCTTTGCTGAATGTAGATTCTTGTTGTAATTTTCTTTTGTTATGATCAATTTTCTAATCATATCAGTGGTCCAAAATTGGTAGTAAAATTACTCTTGGATTACTCGCACCTCAAAACTTGACACAAACACAATTACTCAATGTTATGGACCATTTACCATGTAAAGTAAGATGCCCAACTTATGGTAAAAATATTTAAATCTACTGTGTTACATACGGAATTTTAGCTGGGTCAGACCCCAAAATTATCTCATAGAGGTGGACTTTTTGTGGAGGTAGTGATTGGAGGTTCTACTGTAAAATCGATTTTATTAGATCTGTTCTGCTGACCACATTATAACTGGTCATTAGCCAATCCCCAGCTATATTGGTCATGAAACAACTATTACATCATGACACTTCTGCCCATGTAATGGAGCTTAAATGGGCATGCATATTAGTTTTGAGCATCCGTCCAAAAGCTAATATAAAAGTTTTTCTAATAGATTTTAGTTAAGTTTGATATAGTTTGTTAGTCTATTAGAAAACATTTTTATACCAAGAATATTTATGTTAAAAAAAAAATCATGATTTAAATTTCTTATGAAATCTAGTATAAATGATGCTCTGAATTGATTTAATTTTATTACTTAATAACGTATCACTTGTTTTTAATGGACTGCAAAGTTTTTTCTGCTTTCTTGTGTTTTTTTTTTTTTCTTTTTTTAATTTCTACTTAGAAGTAATTTATTTTGATATATTATTATCAATATAAACTATATTGTACCGTTATATGTATTTATTTTGGTGATGGTTTTTGTTCGAAATTGCAGCAAATATTGGATGCCACTTGCAACTAACTTGCAACACTATTTTTACAAGGTTTTTGATTGAATATTTTGGTAACAAATCACAAATGAAAATGAAGTTATGTAATTATTATCAGTGGTTTCTTTCAGGGTACAGCAATTCATTAAGAAAGTTTGGTTCAAGAACAGATGTTACGCTGCTTCTGCTAATAGGAAATTCTGTTTCATTGGCCTGTCACATTTTAAATTGGGTTGGGGTAAACCCTGTTGTGGGACTTGTAAATAGTGACAAGGTAAAAACTCACTGGTTCTTGTTTGAACTGGCTGAAATTAATTGCATGTGCAGCTTTCCTGGCAAAAATATGGCTAAAGCATAAGAAAAAATAAAAAATTATGTCAATGCATAATAATGTTGCTGTAAGATTGAACTGTTATATAACAATGGTTGGAACCATGTACTACTAGTAAATGTATCTTGCCAGGTAAAATTCACATATTGCTTTTCAGCAGCTTTGTTTTAGAATTGGTTCATATACTTGTGCAAAATGTTATGTACCAACCTGCCACATCAATTCATCATAAGTGATGATTAAAAACAGTATAATATACAACCACATCCAAATGCCCATGGGGTTTTAAATTGAAATTTGTCAATTTAGGGAGTGCACATTTTACATAAATGGTCTAGATTTAGATTTTGTCCAAATTTGGAGTGGTATTTAGTACATAAGAAAGCAAAAATTGTTGTCTGAGGACTGAGATTTAAAAAAGCATAAAAATATAGGGAAACTAAATTTTTTGGGATGGTTGTTGATATGATATGGTTGGGATAGTGCGAATTTGTTTCAAGTGTAACAAAAAAGCAACACTTTCGCTCAGGAAACCGTCAAACA
Organism: Streblospio benedicti; assembly: GCA_019095985.1. Taxonomy (NCBI): domain Eukaryota; kingdom Metazoa; phylum Annelida; class Polychaeta; order Spionida; family Spionidae; genus Streblospio; species Streblospio benedicti. The sequence goes on from CM032660.1 coordinate 36,347,611, forward strand.
TGGAGGAGGTATCAAGCCCATCTTGATAAAATATTGCAGTTTTGGAAATGTAATGCATCAATATCACTGAAAGTAAAAATTTTTGTTTTTTTTGTTACATGTAGAAACAACTCAATCTAATGTTCTATTGTTCTATATGTGAAGTTTTTATTTGATTTATATTTACCAGTATGTTTGCATGGCTTATTATAAAAACAACTAATTTATTAGCTTTCAACATGATTATAATAAATAATGTTAGTCTTATAATTTTGAAAATTTGAGTTCAATTAGAAAAATAGCCTGAAGCAGTCTTTTTTTGCTTGATATAAGATTAATAAGTAGTCTTAAAGGCTCAATACAGGATTTCATGGTTCCGTTAACAACTGAACAATCTTGTTTTTTGAAGGATTGGGTATTTTGCTCTATTTTATTCGTTTTGCTTGTTATACCTATATAATTGTAGCAGGCCTGGAATGCCAAGCCAGACTGTCGACTAATATTAAAGATGAACATCAAATAATGAATAAAAAATATGACAAGAAATGTCAGACAATCTGGTTTTATTAGCCTGATGCTGCAATAACGGCAGTACTGGCCTAACTAGACAATGAACGTCACACTATGTGACAACCGTATATAATATTGATGAGGCCATAAACAACTATTCTTACAAGCAGAAAACATGTGCCACATAGTACTATATCACTATGTTAAATATGAATTGGATGTTTTGAGATAAAAAATCTGCTAAAGTTGTTTTTTTGAATAGAAAACGTTTCTCATGCGTTTAGATATCCAAATAAATAGATCAAGTGATCAAACTAATAATCACTTGTATCCGAAATTGTTTTCATTTTAATTATGAAGGCACTTGACCGGCAAATGTGTTTGTTTTGCTAGCATAGTGGTAGATCAAAGGGTAAGTTTGTTTTGCAGCATATATTTAATATCTGTATATATATACTATGAACATTCACTTAAAAGGCCACGTCAATACAATAGATGATTTCAAATGTTTCAATACTTACGAGATGCGTGTCGCAAAATCCCACCCATAAGTACGTGCATAGTAGACATTTCAAAATGTGTTGACGTTTAATTTACATTAAAATTACTAAAATAATGATAAACTTATTTTCTCTGTGGTAGCTACCATTGAAAAATACATCAATTTGAAATAATATTAGTGATTCTTGTGTTTACCCTGCTGGTTGTATCTTGGTCAAGAGTACTAAGTGACCAAAACCACAATACACCATCACTGACTCCATTCATCAAATATAGTTATATAGTGAGCCAGCTCCCGTTAGAATAATGGTTACCATATGTTTCAAATGATTAATTTTAAAAAACTTTATTTTTAGGTGTCACGTGATATTAGACTCTTGACCAACAGATAGACATGGGGCTTAGTGATCAAAATAATATGGGCACTGGCAGTTTACAAAATGCATTGTTTATAGTATTTGGATAGCCTTGTAATGATAAAACCCCCCGCTTTCCCCACTTTTTGGCTTGAACTGGTGGTGGCGACGTTTCTCCGGCTTCACTTTGCAGATCTGTTTGATCATTGCCCTGTCATTACGTTGCAAACGCTGAAAGTTTGGCTTGGTTAAGGGCCATGTTTCACTAGCATGGAGCATTGCACTCCGTACACAAGTACTGTACACATGTCCCCGCTGCCTTGTGTGAGGGGGTGGCGAGATGAGAGAACAGGCAGTAGCTCCCCTAAACTTCTTCCAGGCTGTCTTCACCTCGTGTTGTCGCGGCAGTAGCCACAGCCACCGGCAGCCGAGAGCATGTCTCCTAGGTAACAAAAGGAAGCTACGACCTCCAACTTTGTCGGGTCCCACCTGAACCTCCTCCCCCTGTGGTCTGCCATCGATTGGTCTCGCAGTACCCAGGCAACGCCTGCACTTGAAACTTGGGTCCTCTGTTAGGCGTTTAAGTCCACTGCATTTCTTATGCACCCACTTTTTGCAGCCTTTACAGAGAATACTGTTGCGGCCTACACCAGTGCAGCAAACAGCACAGGGAAACTTGCCAGAGTTTTGGAGAACATCCAGACCTGAACCGCAGATCATGATCTTAGTCTTCCTTGCATTCACTCTTTAGACCTTTTTTCTCCATGCCTTCCTTCCACAACAACAGCCTACTGACACATTCCTCGAGTGACTCTGTTATTATGACTAGGTCATCAGCATAAAGGTCCTCCCAAGGGACACCAGATCGGAACTCACGAGAAAGGGCTTCAAGCACTACGATGAACAGCAGTGGACTGAGTACCGAGCCTTGATGGACACCGACTTTCACCTCAAACTCTTCACTGTAACCATCACCAACGCGAACCTGACTGCGTGCATTTGCATACATGCTCTGGACTAGGCGCACAATCCACTCCTCTACACCAAGTTTCCTCAGTGCCCACCAGATGACCTTCCTAGGAACCCTATCAAGGCCTTCTCCAAGTCCACAAAAGCCATATAGAGTCTTTTGTTGGCTTCAAGGTACTTCTCCTGCAGTTGTCTGACAACAAAAATTGCATCTGTTGTACCTCTGCCTGGGACGAAGCCAAACTGGGACTCGTCGATAGACACCACCTGTCTAATGAGCCTGTCCACAATCTTTTCTAAGACTTTCATGACTTGTTCAGTCAGCTTCAGACCACGATACTCTCTAATAGATTTTAGTTAAGTTTGATATAGTTTGTTAGTCTATTAAAAAACATTTTTATACCAAGAATATTTATGTTAAAAAAAAATCATGATTTAAATTTCTTATGAAATCTAGTATAAATGATGCTCTGAATTGATTTAATTTTATTACTTAATAACGTATCACTTGTTTTTTAATGGACTGCAAAGTTTTTCTGCATTCTTGTGGTTTTTTTTTCTTTTCTTTTTTTGTAATTTGTACTTAGAAGTAATTTATTTTGATATATTATTATCAATATAAAATATATTGTACCGTATATGTATTTATTTTGGTGATGGTTTTTGTTCGAAATTGCAGCAAATATTGGATGCCACTTGCAACTAACTTGCAACACTATTTTTTACAAGGTTTTTGATTGAATATTTTGGTAACAAATCACAAATGAAAATGAAGTTATGTAATTATTATCAGTGGTTTCTTTCAGGGTACAGCAATTCATTAAGAAAGTTTGGTTCAAGAACAGATGTTACGCTGCTTCTGCTAATAGGAAATTCTGTTTCATTGGCCTGTCACATTTTAAATTGGGTTGGGAGTAAACCCTGTTGTGGGACTTGTAAATAGTGACAAGGTAAAAACTCACTGGTTCTTGTTTGAACTGGCTGAAATTAATTGCATGTGCAGCTTTCCTGGCAAAATATGGCTAAAGCATAAGAAAAATAAAAATTATGTCAATGCATAATAACAGAAACAGATAAGAGCACTTATCTGTTTCTGATAATAATGTTGCTGTAAGATTGAACTGTTATATAACAATGATTGGAACCATGTACTACTAGTAAATGTATCTTGCCAGGTAAAATTCACATATTGCTTTTCAGCAGTTTTGTTTTAGCATTGGTTCATATACTTGTGCAAATGTTATGTACCAACCTGCCACATCAATTCATCTATAAGTGATGATTAAAAACAGTATAATATACAACCATCCAAATGCCCATGGGGTTTAAATTGAAAATTTGTCAATTTAGGGAGTGCACATTTTACATAAATGGTATAGATTTAGATTTTGTCCAAATTTGGAGTGGTATTTAGTACATAAGAAAGCAAAATTGTTGTCTGAGACGAGATTTAAAAGCATAAAAATATAGGGAAACTAAATTTTTGGGATGGTTGTTGATATGATATGGTTGGGATAGTGCGAATTGTTTCAAGTGTAACAAAAAGCAACACTTTCGCTCAGGAAACCGTCAAACATGGAGGAGGTATCAAGCCCATCTTGATAAAATATTGCAGTTTTGGAAGCGTAATGCATCAATATCACTGAAAGTAAAAAATTTTGTTTTTTGTTACATGTAGAAACAACTCAATCTAATGTTCTATTGTTCCATATGTGAAGTTTTTATTTGATTTATATTTACCAGTATGTTTGCATGGCTTATTATAAAAGCAACTAATTTATTAGCTTTCAACATGATTATAATAAATAATGTTAGTCTTATAATTTGAAAATTTTGAGTTCAATTAGAAAAATAGCCTGAAGCAGTCTTTTGTACTTGATATAAGATTAATAAGTAGTCTTAAAGGCTCAATACAGGATTTCATGGTTCCGTTAACAACTGAACAATCTTGTTTTTGAAGGATTGGGTATTTTGCTCCTATTTTATTCGTTTTGCTTGTTATACCTATATAATTGTAGCAGGACTGGTAATGCCAGGTCTGTCGACTGAATAATAAAGATGAACATCAAATAATGAATAAAAATGTGACAAGAAATGTCAATCTGGTTTTATTAGCCAGATACTGCAATAACGGCAGTACTGGCCTAACTAGACAATGAACGTCACACTATGTGACAACCGTATAATATTGATGAGGCCATAAACAACTAATGCTACAAGCAGAAAAACATGTGCAGCCACATAATACTACATGTATGTCACTATGTTAAATATGGTGGATGTTTTGAGATAAAAATCTGCTTAAAGTTGTTTTTGAATAAACGTTTCTCAGCCCATTTTTGATATCCAAATAAATAGATCATTGATCAAACTAATAATCCGCAATATGGTATCCAATTATTTCATTTACTAATTATGAGCATGACAGGCAAATGTATTTGTTTTTGCTAGCATAGTGGTAGATCAAGATAAGTTTGTTTTGCAAGCATATACTAATATCTGTATATATATACTATGAACATTCACTTAAAGGCCCGTCAATAATAGATGATTTCAAATGTTTTCAATACTGAGATGCCGGTAATATAAAATCTAACCCTTAGGTACGACCATAGTAGACATTTCAAAATGTGTTGACGTTTAATTTACATTAAATTACTAAAAATAACGATAAACTTATTTTCTCTGTGGTAGCTACCATTGAAAAATCATCAATTTGAAATGTTAAAATGATTCTTGTGTTAACCCTGCTGGTTGTATCTTGGTCAAATTACTAAGTGACCATTCACAATACATCTACTTTGACTCCATTCATCAAATATAGTTATATGGTGAGCCAGCTCCCCGTTAGAATAATGGTTACCATATGTTTCAAATGATTAATTTAAAAAACTTTATTTCAGGTGTCACGTGATGTCGCCTCTTGAACAACAGATGGAGCATGAACTTAGTGATCAAAATATGGGCACTGGCGTTTACAAAATGCATTGTTTATAACGTATTTGGATATGTATATTGATTATGAGTCAATTTATATGTATGTTCTGTAGAATAAAATTCATGAACATTTACGTTATGGTCTGTGATTTAATAATAATTATGAAACCTGTTCCTTCTGAATATTACTCAAAACTAGGAGCTAAGGGACCAGCTGCAGAACATCTTTTCTATGCAAATATTTCATCAAACATTTAATAAAATATTACCTGTTCTAACATTTTCTTGGCTAAGTATAAGTCTATGTTCACGTTTTAGCAAATTTTACCAGCATCAGGTCTACATTAGGTCTACCAAATAAACAAGAGGCTCTGAGAGCTGAAATCGCCCACCTGTATTTATGTTCAATTTTTAGCAAAAAGACAAAGTTGCACTATAATTCCTACCCATATTACTAGGGAACTGTAATTGAAAAGAAAATCAGTTTGCGTTATGACCAAATTCTGACTGTACAAAAAAGACTTCTATCTATCTCCAGAGAACTTTAGCAGTAAAAGTTGCACTGTAACCCATATTACTACGGAACTGTAATTGAAAAAAAATCAGTTTGCGTTATGACTATATTCTGACTGTACAAAAAAGACTTCTATCGATCTCCAGAGAACTTTAGCAGTAATTCAGCTTCCATTATGACTAACAGACTACATTTTTACACTAAAAAGTTTGATGGACCCCTGGGGGCGGGTTCAATTTTACCCCCAGGGACATGTGTGAAGTATGGAATGATGATCATATAGGCATGCATGTACAACTTCTGTGAAAAAATGATGAAATTTGAATAAAAAATAACTTGTGCAAATATGAATTGTGGACAGACTGATGACGGATGAAAGGTGATCATAAAAGCTCACCACCGTTACGACAGGTGAGCTAAAAATCAGGTAGCCCAGCATTCAGATGAGTGCTGTTAAGGTGGGACTGGACAGTTTTTCTTTTAATATATAATGATTACCATTGTAAAGTTTTAAGTGTGTAGATGTCAATCAAAAAAAAAAAAAAAAAAAAAATTACTCATGTTGCCTCGCTCGTTTGAGATTTATGAGTCAAAACGCGAGGCATGTGTGAACAGACGATTTACATAGAGTTATATACAAGATTTTAGTATTATCATTAAAAGTACTGCAACAAAAGGTTTTTAGAGTAATATTTTTGTATCATATGGGAAGATCTTATCAAAAGCTTTCAAAAAATATAAATTTGATGTAGGTTACCCATTTGAAAAGAGATTGAATATTTTAGGTCCTAAAATTCTATCAAACCAGAGTAAAATACGAAACATGATTTTAAGTATAATACATGTTTTCAAAAAACAAAATAGGAAGTAAATATTATCTACTAAAATGGGCAACAAACACTATTCACAACTGCTGATCACAGCTAATTATAGCCGTTAGAGTGAGCACCCCTTTACTTTTCAGTACCACGTTAGTATGAAGTGCATGGGTTTGATTACATTTTTGACAAATAGTAATTGACGCACCACGTCATAACCCGGGGTGCGTATGATGCCCCGGGGTGCCGTGAAATGCAAACCCCCGGCATGTTGTAATGCCCCGTTTCTCCTGTGATACTTCCGAATATCGGTCGTTGCTAAAAGGGAGACCACCAAAGAACGACGGCGATGTGCATTTTCAGTGTCACAATGGTACTAGGTTGGAAATCGAGTTTTAATAAATTAGTAATAAATAATAAATTAGAATAAATAAGATGTTTCTATTGTGACAAAACTTATGAATGCTTATGAATATTAACAAAATTTGATACCACCGCAGCCTACCAGTAATCACGATATGCCAGGGTATTGATGTTGGAAAGAAAATTAATTAGTTCATCAATTAATTTTTTATTTTCACGGGCTGGGGTATCACCGTAACCCGGGTTACAAGGTGCATCAATTATTGACACAGGGGATCTCTAGAAAAAAATTGAGGTTGGTTGAATGAAAGAAACACCCCAAGAGGACCATAAGGGTACTATATCGCTCACCTGCATGTGTAAATTGGGTGTTAAAATTAAGTGTGAAGGAAGCAACAGTTTCAGTTCATACAAAATGTTTTAGATGCAGCCCTGGAAAGGGTCAATTTTACACCCAGGGTCGTGATTCCAATATTATACACTGACGAGACATCCATACAAGTCCTAGGCACAGGATTCCCACGGAGTCTGGAAAAGTCATGGAAATTGATTTTTTTTTCCAGATCCTGGAAAAGTCATGAAATTTTATAGTCATGGAAAAATCATGGAATTTTGTACTACTGATAATTTATTAATTATTTGGGCAGATTTTTTAATATTTTAGAAATTGGCTAACATTTTGATAGCTACGCAGGATAATACCTCAACAAAATATTGTTACTACATGTAGATCTATATGAACAAACTGGATTATTTTCAACTATTTTTAGACACGTATGACTGCTATTTGAATGAATAAATCTCAGGCCCGTAGCAAGCGGTGGGGCCAGTGCCCACCTCATTTTTTTTTGAAAAAAAATAAATAAATACTTTACTTGGCTTGAAAATGCACCAGAATTGCTCTCAGAGTATCGAATTTTAAAAAATTTCCCAGGGGGAACCCCACCCCCACCCCCGGGGACCCCCCTCGAATGTGCTGGGATCGGCACAAACGCAAACATTTTTACTGCAGAAATTAAAATTTTCCAGGGGAATATGGCCGCCCTAGGTTTGGCTTCATTGCGTTTCAGCTCGCATCAATACATTTCTGTCCCCCCTTCCCTTTTTCTAACCTGCACGGGCCCTGGATGTTTTAAAAAAAAATTTGGGGGGAAAAATAAAAATTTGTTTAAAATTCATGGAATTTTTCCCAAAAAAAAAAGAAAAAATTTTAAAAAGGGAAAAAAAATTTTTTTTTTTCCCCCAAAAAATTTTTCCCCAAAAAAATTTTACCCAAAAAAGGGGTTTTTTTTAAATTTTTTAAAAATTTTTTTTGGACCTCTGTGGAGGGTTTTTTTTCATTATGAAAAATTTTTGGGGGGGGGGAAAAAAAAAAAAAAATTTTAAAAAAAAAAAAAAAAAAAAAATTTAAAAAAATTTAAAAAATTTTTAAAAAAATTTTTCCCCCGGGAAAAAAATTTTTTTTAACCTTTTAAAAAATTTTTTTTTGGAAAAAAAATTAAAAACCCAAAAATTTTTTTTTAAAAACCCAAAAATTTTAAAATTTTAAAAGGTTTTTAAAAAAAAAAAAAATTTTTTTTTAAATTTTTTTTTTAAAGGGGGAAAAAAAAATTTTTGGGGGGGTTTTTGGTTTTTAAAAAAAGGGGGAAAAAATTTTAAAAAAAAAAATTAAAATTTTTTTTTTTTTTTTTAAAAAAATTTTTTCCCCCTTTTTTTTTGGAAAAAAAAATTTTTTTTTTCCCCTTTTTTTTAATTAAAAAATTTTTTTTAAAAATTTTTTTTTTCCCCCAAAAAAATTTTTTTTACCGGGGGAAAAAAAAAAAATTAAAAAACCCCCAAATTTTTTTTTTTTTCTTTTTTTAAAAAAAAAAATTTTTTTTTTTTTTTTTTTTTTAAAAAAAAATTTTTTTTTTTTGAAAAAAAAATAAAATTTTTTGGCCCAAAAAAAAAGGAAAAAAAAAAAACAAAAAAAAAAATTTTTTTAAAAAAAAAAAGGGGGGAAAATTTTTTGGGGGAAAAAATTTAAAAACCCTTTTTTTCCGGGAAGGGGGAAAAAAAATTTTAAAAAAAAAAAAAGGGGGCCCAAAAAAAAAAAAAGGGGTTTAAAACCGCCCTTTTAAAAATTTAAAAAAAAGGGTTTTTTTTTTTTAAAAAAAATTTTTAAAAAAAATTTTTCCCCCCTTTTTTAAATTTTTTAAAAAAATTTTAAAAATTTTTTTTTTTTTTTTTTTTTTGGGGGGAAACCCCCCCTTTTTAAAAAATTAAATTTTCAAAAAATTTTTTCCCCCAAAAAATTTTTTTAAAAAAAACCCCAAAAAAATTTCTTAATTTAAAAAATTAAAATTTTTAAAATTGGTTTTAAAAAAAAAGGTTTTAAACCTTTTAAATTTTTAAGGGTTTTTTTAAAAAAAAAATTTTTGGAAAAAATTAAAAGGAAAAAGCCAAAATTTTTTAAATTTGTTGTAAAAATTTTCCCCCCAAAGACTTATATTCTTAAAAAGTTGTACATGTAATTTGTTATTCTATATTTACCAGGCAGTAGTCTATTTTTGCTACTTTCTGAAAAATTTTTACTTCCATTTATAATTATGACAGTAAATTTTTGAAGGGGGGCCTTCCCAAAGTAAGTTGCGTATGGGTGTAACAAAACACAACAGACACACTTTTTCTTAATTCTAGCAACAATAAAAAACCATTACTTTTTAATAGTTTAAAAGTGGGAATACCAGCCATTACTAAATCTTTTTTAATTTTGGTACCCAAAAATAAACTTATCAGGGACATGAACTCAGTTTATTTTTGAATGTAATACATTTTATTGAATTTGACATGTAAATATTTCCCCCCATTAATCATTTCACCAGCAGAAAAAAAAAAATTTTAAAATCTGTTTTGGGCAAAAATTTGTAAAAAAAATTCAGCTTTTTTTAAAACAATTTTTTTAGAAATTTTTTTCCAATTCATTTTTTCTTTTCTATTTGTTTTTTTTTTTTTTTTTTGACCATACCCAACCCAAAACATCTATATTTCCTTCTAGGGGGAATATAGAAGGAAAAAAAATTTTTTTTATAGGGAACAATGAAAAGAAAAAAAAATTATAAAATGAATCCATTTGCTATATACCAGTTAACAACAATGAATATTTTCTATCATAGGAATTTCAATGGTTTAAAAAGTACCACATTCACTTCCACATGCATTGGCCAGTTATCATAGCCATTTTACATCAACACTTGGCTATAACCCGACTGCGCCTGTTAAAAGCACATGCATTGCAGATTCTCATATCAGTATGGAAGTCATGGTTACATTATATCACCAATTCTAGTCTTATGCTTTGTTTAAAGCTGCACTCCGACTTTCAAACCATCTCACATGTAAGATCAAACGCCCCAGTTTAGATATATATTGATTGAATTAAGTCTGAAAATTTCTGAGTAATCAATGATCATTGTTTTATATATATTGGATGGGATAATGCCCATCATTGCCTGCTTGCCCTTAATGAAAAGTGGCAATTACCCATTAACATTGGAAAAAAACTGACAAAACGTGCAATACAAGCACTAGTTCATTAAGAAATATATCATTAATACATTTCTATTCAAACACATTTCATGTAAAAAATGCTCTAATGATTGGAATAAAAATTTTTAAAAGGATTCTGTAATACCTGTCGGTGGTAATGGCCTCTATTTATGAATAATAGTAAAGGTTGTAATCAGTAATAATATCAATATAGAAAAAATATTATATATTGTATAATTTAAATAGATATGAGTTAAAATCAATAAATATATAACCAACAATTCATAACTAAAGTCATTAGTTGACTCCATACATTTCATGTACCATTTCCTTTAACAAAAAAACATTCTGTCATTTTTTAGTATAGTATAAACACGTTTCATAAAATAATTGTTCATTTTGCTAGCATCTACTCTGAGCATTCAAGAAGTCAGTGATTGTAAATAAGTCAACTTATTCGAAACAAACAATGAAAGTTCTTTAGTTGATTGCTGATAACTTATGCGTTAATCTTTCCCCAGATCTCTCTCCACTCAATTCCTCCCCTAGTAAAAGTAAAATGAATTTCAGATATCTGTGTATGGTGAAAATGGCTACCAAAAAACAATCAAATCATACACAAGTATTTTTAACTTGATAAATATTTTCATAGTTTTCAATTGTGGTTTCATACACTCACCTGTCCCTGCTGAACATGGTGAATGTGTAGTTGACTTAAAACCAGCCGTTATTGAACCTGTGTCAAGGTCCTTCAATCCTGTCTGCAACTCTTACCACATTCCTCCAGTCCACTTATTAATTGACATTTTCTATCACAGTTGCCTAAAAAATCATTAATTATGGAAAGGTTCAACAGTGAACACTACAGGCAAGTAGAGAGTACATTTTTTGAAATTTTCAAAAATATATAATAAAAGCACTGAACATTAGTAGGCTATAAGATATAATAGCTGTAAGTAGTATTTGATATTCATATAAGAAATATGCTTTTCTACCATTGGTCCCTCTCAGCATTGGTCTGGGCTTCAGGATTCTTTCTTCCCTTTTTTACCTTTTTTTGCCAGATTTCAATGGAGTCAAAAGCCCAACATACACCAGCTAATACTGTCAATAACGCTAAAGTTCGCACAATCAAAAAATCAACAAATAAAAAGGTCATTAGAAGTGTAAACTTGCTTAAGTTGCTTTTTTAAACAAAAAGCCTAAATGTACCCTCAAAGTTAGTAGGAAAGTTGTTCTAAAGCATCAACATTGAAATGTACATCTTTTTCCTTCTCCTTCTAGATAAGACTTTTTTCCCATGATTAGACGATGAAGAGTTTTATGCAAATTGAGCTTATTTGTGCATATGAAGTTGGATCACATTTGTCTAAAATAACAAGATCAAAATAATGTCACAGTAATCATTTGTTGTTTCACCCGCACTTAAATACTTGAAAAAACCATCAAATGCAATAACGTTGAACATTTTTTGTACCCATAAATATTTTCAATAGTTAACTAAAATAAATTGGTGTGATTAGTTCATGAATTATTTTACCTGGTCCATTTTCAATAAATAAGCTTGAATGTATACAACAGACTCAAGACTGCGTTCTAAGAACAATTTACTCAGGTCCATATCTAAGTAAGTTTGTAAACATGTAGCAGATGGTCCAGCTAAAGATACCGCTGTCCAGCTTTGGGCAGGTCCATTCGATATTTGGTTATAAGGGTCACTAAAATATTGAAAGGAAAGAAAATTTTGAAATCTATTAAACAGCTCATCTTAAAAAAGAATATTTCAAAAATCTTCCACGCTGCTTAAGCTAAAATTTCAAATGTAAAATGGACAGTGTATTACCTAAATTTAGCAATAATCCCTGCAAAAACATTGGTGTTGTTACATTTGTTGTTTCCATTGGTTGTAGCATCATTTTCATCAGAGGGAAACTGATTGTTTACTCATCTCCATCGCTATGGTGATGCACCTAATGTGGTGTCGAATTTGTAACCACATTTCCTAAAAAATGAAGAGAAAAATATCAAACTAAAATTCATTTTAATCTAGACATGCATAGTTTCATGGGTCAACCTATTGGTGGTAATAATAATTATTTTAGTTACACTGTACCACGTTAACTCCATATCCATCGCACTTAGTACATGTAAATTGTTTACAGATTAAGCTTAGCGGCATGCCAGATCCATTAGTTTGTGACATGCTATGAACATAGGCCGCATCATGGAATGGGTGGTATGTATGTTACTATGATTTACAAACACATGCACATTAATTCTATTATATGGAAGGTCTATATAAAAAGTATAGTAATGTGTATTACATAGCATTTGTAAATCAAAGTAGATACATACCCACGCCCTTTCCATGATGCTGGGCTATGTTTGTGTATGCACAGGGCGTATTTAGAGGGGGCACAGGCACGTTGCCCCTCCTTTCAACTTTTTGGCAATTGCATTAGACGTTTAGGATGTTACTTTTTAACACTAAAATCTAATGGTCCATGTTCACCAAGTTCATTATAAACAGTGTCTAGAAATTATTCAAACCCCGCCTTAATTACATTTACCTGGTTCATAAAGATACATTTTTAATTCAATTTACAGTTTAGAATGCATTTTTAAATACTTGACTTTGTAAGTAATTAAAAAAGAAAATGATGCTATATCACCAAAAAGTTTCTTCCAAAGTATATTATTTTTTTTTGATTGAGTCACAATGCACTCAAACCACTGTGCATATTGGAGGAGTCAATTGTAAATTATAAAAAAATCTGAGGACAACATTGTATTGAGGAATCGGTCAATATAATTATCTAGCCAATGTTTGATTTCTACAGCATCTACATATACCTGGATAAAACCTCTAAAAGTTCAGGCCCGTAGCAAGCGGTGGGGTCAGGGGGGGGGGGGGCACATGCACCCTCACCTTTTTGCCAGATTTTGGTGTGAAATAGAGAAAATATTAAAAAGTGCCCCCTCGTTTTTTAAATATTTTTATTTGGCTTGAAAATGCACCAGAATTGCTCTCAGAGTGTCCAATTTTCAAAATTTTCTCGGGGGGAAACCCCCCCTGAAACCCCTCGAATGTGCTGGGATTAACACAAATGTTCACACCATAATGTTTACTGCACAAATAAAAAAAAATCCGGGAGAACATGCCCATTAGGTTTGGGTTCACCCAGTTTCAGCTCGCATCAATACATTTCTGGGCCCCCTCACGTTTCTAACCATTGCTACAGACCTGAAGTTTGCAACATTTAGCTTTTCTCAACATATTTACAATGCTCAGGCTGACATTATACACATCTCCCCTGAGTGTGAATGCTAAGTAAGTGCTCTTAGACAGTTGCATCTCTACTCCAGAGCTTCAAACAGCCAATTTCAGAGTATTTGGGCGTTTATCCATATTTATTATGGTTTCAACATGAGGGATCTAGCGTGGGTGGTTGGATGGGGCTCTGAAGGGCCAGACCCACCCCTCAATTTTATTAAACATGAAAAACTTGTAGCTTCAATTCCAAACAGTTTATGTAATAGAATTGGTGCAAAAATGGCTCTGATTACACATGTAGACACACATTTCCAAAATTTCCTTTTGAGGAGGATTTGAACACCCATAGCATGTACTATATGTATCACAATCGTTTGCTCTTCTTACCCTTTCCCTTCACCAACAACCTGGATCGGCCCCATAGATGGACTTTGGCAAATTGTTTGCCAGATTTCATAGTCTACATCCTCATGATATGGAACTGGGGCTGGATTTACAAAAATTATAGTGCCACCTCCGATGAAGCAGAATCCATGTTTGCTTAAGCTATGCATTACTCAGGCACACATACATACCATATGATTATACTGAGAATATAATTGAATAAAGTTCTGTTCTCTGCCTTTGTATGGGTCAGATAGGTTATATGAAATGTAGTATGATTGAAGGAATTATGAAGACCTTAACATGTTAAGTATCAGGGAAAACCATCCATTTTGCCCTTCATTTAAAAAGAAAAAAACTGTATAGAGGCCTTCTTTCCCCCCCGATCCTCCCCCCCTCTGTTATATGCTTGCTCACAACACCCACACACCATTAAAAAACCCAAAATCAATTTTTCCAGGCTGTTGGGTTTGTGATGACCTTAACAAAATGGGGAAATCGTATAAAATTGAATTATCTATACCAAAAAATACTCTTCTTTTTTGCCTTAAAATGCCAGATTGCCAAATATCCTTGCAAAAAAAAACTGGGGGGGCATGCCCCTTGACCCCCTAATGGATGTCATCATGGCCCCCCTTTTCCTTAATTCTAGATGGGGCCCTTTGCAAGCGTGTAAATAGGAAGAACAGCTACAATATTTGTTTGTTGTCAAAAAACATCAGTGAAATTCAGGGAAATTTTAAAAAATTTTGGAAAACAATAAAATTTACCCTAGGAAAAAATATTTGCGGGACTTCATCCGTCATTCTAGCCACTAAGTTTAAAAATAAAAAATCAGGTAGCCGGGTCAAAATCAGGGCCCAGCATTTGAGGACAGATGAATGTCACAGACACCCACCAAAAATTGATGCTCTAGGCATAAAGGGTACATACAGGCAAAACTTGGTAGCCCGGCCAGTTTTTTGGTACCGAGCTACCACTCTTTCAAAATTAAAACTGTTTTTTTTTTCTTTCCCAAAGGGGATGCCTGGTGGTGTTTGGTCAACTTTTCTGATTAAAATTTAAATAAATTTACTGGATTTTGCAGCTTATAGAAATTTAAAATAAACTTTAACCCCACCTCTTCCTTGAAAAACTGGTTTTTTTGGGTTATTTTTTTTGGGGTCTCAGATGAGCAGGTTCCCAGCTGCTCATAACTCCTTTCCCCTGTTTTTTTTTTTCTCGGGAAAAAATTTTTTTTTAATAAAAAAAAATCTTTTTCTTTTTTAAAAAAAAGGAAAATTTTTTTCCCAA
>CM032660.1:36363136-36383512 GCA_019095985.1 Streblospio benedicti
TGCCTCCTATGTTTTAGGTGGATACTTTTGTCAAACCCTGATTGAGTTTTAAGATATTTGTTTTTGAAATTACATCTCTGTTATGAAAAGGTATAAATTACAAAATTTTCTTTGGGAAGCATGCCCCGAAACCCACCTAGAAAAACTGTTTGTCTGTATTCTTGCCCAACATATTTTGCCTTTATCTTTTGCAATCCTGGCTATGGCCCTGTAGTGCATGTACATGTTCTTGACATACTTAGTAAACAACCAATGGTGGAAGCCATGGTCTCTACTTATGGGAGTGATCCTGCCATAGTACAAGTGTCCATGGATTACATGTATTTGTCATTCTTATGAAATTAATTATTTTATCATGTCTTTTGGAGTTGAGACTGGTAACCAAGTACATGTACATGTATTTAAACAGCTAATATAGATATACATGTACCTAGATATCGATTTTTCTCATTATTTTTGTATTCATTTTTGCAGTTTAAGTACAAAAACATGTTGTTTTTTTTGTATTAGGCTTCCAAATATGTATTGCATATTTAAATATGAAAAGTACCATTGCAGAAATGTGTAATTTAAAACTTCAAAAAATTCATATTTGTGTTCTATGCATAAAGTATCCATAGTTGATTATGGTTGTTATCAAATGGAAGTCGTATTTGTCAGTAAGATGTAATTATTATTTTGTTAGGTCTTTAATATCAAATTACTGCATGTACTTAGTAATGATGTAAAGCTGTGATACTTTGTTTAAAATATATACAGATGATTAAATAATGTTTTATCATATCAATATACATATATATATATATATATATATTTATTTATTCAAATAAAGATCAAGAATATATATATTTATTTATTTAAAAAAAGATCAAGATTACAAATGGTTGATTTTAACGTGACAAAATCACATTTCATATATTAATACAAAATCTTCAATCAATCTTTAACTAGCCTACCATATCTAGATTTATATCACCAAAACTGAATACATTTTCCAAATCATGGGCATAACAGGACTGCTATGGTTACCATTTATTATTCTCCACAAAACTTCAATAATAGTATGGATCAAACAAACACTAACTAATTATCATAGTTGCAAAAGTGTACCAGTATACTGGAGATCATTGGACAACGAGTTAATCAGGGGTTTTATTTTTGAGAAGTGTTAGGTCATAGAAACTATCGATTTTGAGCCCCATGTCGTGAGTGCTAGAAATGTTCTTTATGCTCTGTGGATTACATAGTAATCGTTAAGAATGAAAAGTGTGTGAATATTGAGTTGGTAGAAGTAAGTGGCATATAAGAATGAAAATACATATATATATATGTGAATATTATATATATATATATATATATATATATATATATATATATATATATATATATATATATATATATATATATATATATATATATATATATATATATATATATATATATATATATATATATATATATATATATATATATAGACACACACACACACACACATATATCCATACACTTTTGATATGTAAAAATAGATTAAAAAATAATAAATGAACATGTAAAATCAAATATTTACATTAAAACACAATATGTTCAAGCTTAACAAATTTACTTCATGAATAGTACTAACATAATATACAGTTTTCTTCTGAAAATGGAATGTAAGTTAAAACATCACAGGTTATAATTACGTCAATCACAGATTCATTCCAAAAATATTAGCTCTCCTTGCCTTGCTGTTTTTGGAGGCTTAGCTATTGGACTTCACTTGTATTAAAATATATTTATTTACAGTGTAAGTTATGCATCAGTTTGAAATGCAATTACTGGTTTGTTTCAACCTCTTCATTAGTACCGTTGATGAGTTTGTGTATTGTCATACATAGGATTAAGATCGCCACCACGCTGGTTGCTTAATGCTAAATTAGTGTAAGGGTTGCTGGCCTGGGATTCTGATAATGGCTGTTCATATCCATTTGGATCTGGATTTGACATCGTAACTGCATGACTTTTTTCATCTGGAAATGAGATGAGAAAAATGTTTTAATATATTTGAATATATTGACACAGATTCAAAACCAATTCTATTCTCACTTTTCTGTCAAGCAAGCTCCTGCCACTGTATTGACATAGCTGAAGAGACATCTTCCATTTTTACTATATCAAGTGGCCCTGACGGGACTCGAACTCACGACCCCAAGGTTGTGAGACCAGAATGATACAGCCCGCTGCTTGGGATGATGGTATCAATCTGGTCTCACAACCTTGGGGTCG
The DNA here is from genome assembly GCA_019095985.1 of Streblospio benedicti. Lineage (NCBI taxonomy): Eukaryota > Metazoa > Annelida > Polychaeta > Spionida > Spionidae > Streblospio > Streblospio benedicti. Next base: position 36,365,402 of record CM032660.1, read on the forward strand.
TGAGTTTGAGTCCCGTCAGGGCCACTTGATATAGTAAAAATGGAAGATGTCTCTTCAGCTATGTCAATACAGTGGCAGGAGCTTGCTTGGCAGAAAAGTGAGAATAGAATTGAATTCACAAGCAAGACTTGGGGAAAAAACATATACAATTATTCAGATTCAAAACCAATCTACTAAAATACATACATTGTACATTTTTAAGTAGCGTAACGCTATATTAATTCTAAGCACAAATATTACAAAATTACTCGTATGTTGCATGTAGTGATATTTTATACCTAAACTTAAATTCTACACATCAAAATTTAAGACAAACTGAAGTACCGTAGTTTCTTGATTACCCGCCTATCCTCGATCAACTGCCGGCATTTGCATTATTTCTTTTCGCTCATATAAATAGTCATGCTATTATGGAGATAGTCATATCCACGATATTCTTAGATTTAAAATGATATGTTCACTGTCAAAATCGGATTGGGAATAGCGAAATTACAAGCAAAATGCCACATCGTAGGTAAAAAACATTAATCAACTTGGTGCCGGTGGCATTCTTTTTGATAAGCATCGGCCTTGAACTACCACCTGTAAAAGGTCTTGAATAAGCGTCGGGTGAATGGCATGTTTTAAATTAATAAGCGCCATGGCCGGTATTCAAGAAACTACGGTACTCCAAACTGTTTTGGAATATATTATAAAACATACCCCCAATATCGGAGTAAGCAGGAGGCAAGACACCAGTAGCTCCTGCTTCTGGCATCATGCCTGCATCTGGGAAAGGACCTGGTGTGTACGGTGGTGGCAATGGCCCCTTATCCGGGAGGGCACCTGCAGCACAAAAGAATGTTTTTTCTATATGTAACAAGTAATAATCACTGAACATTGGGAAAAATTATACCTTCTAGGAAATTGTTCTACTAACTTGCTATTGTCATCGATTGCTTATATTGAACATAAGTCAAATGAGTTCAGAAATCAGATTGAACAATCATGTATGCTGTAACCCGTTACTCTACATGTGTATGGTGCACAGCGAAGTGGTTAGTTATAGTTATTAACGAGTTTGGGATGTGTTAAAATATGTGTAACCTAATCATATACACCTATGAATGACACATACCTATTAAACCATGAATTTTAGTATCAGAAATTGAAATAATCAACAGAAAAACATCTGAATCAACAGACGATGCATCCATTTTGTTTGATTAAGTAACTCAGGAGTTAAATAGTTAAATACCCCAACAGCTTTACCCCAGTGATTTTGGGATGCTGACTTAACTGCCTATCAACATAGAAATGTTAAGTCGTGTATTCTAAATAATATCAATATTCAAACCAGCGAAATGCTCATGATTATTAAAGTTCACAGACAATTTTTGCAGCTTTTGTATGCTTTGGACATAAGAAAATTATGTTAAGCTCGGAAATATAAATGTTTTGACAGTAGTCATACATTCACAGCCATTTTAAATGTATTTTATGCAGCTATATTATAATAGAAGTTCCACATTTTGTGCATTAAAATAGGTATTCATCATATAGTTTCAAAAGAGATTCAAGAACAGCAACAATTTTAGCTTACATAAAGAGATATTGCGCATAATGACAAGTTTCATACTTCAGTAGATCTAATTTTATAACAGGTGAAAACTAACTATCAGAACTTAGAAACTAAGGTTATCAAACATGCATACTCAATATATCATATTGACCCACCAGCATCACCATTTGCTCCATCCTGTTGTCCTGGAGGAGACATCACCATGGCTACACCATTGTTATAGCTGACATATGGTCCATCTTGATTGGCCACGCGATCAGCTCTAGCCTCCCGCCGTGATTTCTTGTTGTGGTACACACGGCAAAGGATGACGATCAAAGCACCGAACACAAGGATTACCACAACTACGACAATGCTTAGGATGGAAATGATTGATCCTACAAGAAAACAATGTCACCATTTATATGCTTCTTATGTATTGCTTTATGTTTATTGTGGTGTTAATGTCAGGCCCCCGGTGTCAGGCGCTACAAATGATTTTTCCCATTGTAATTGCATAACCCACCAGAAAGCCATCCGTCTCTCCCACACTTCTGGTCCATTTATGAGTAATATTGAATCTAAATAAATGGATTTGAACGCTCTTACACATGTGACAGAGACGGCCTCTAGGGTCGTTTCTGTTTGAACTGTTACAGGCAGGTTGTAAAGTGTAGTAACAGCTGTAAAGTAAAAGTACAATAAGACCAAACCCTTTTCAAGGTGGTGTTTGAGGTGTGTGTATGGTGACGGAGCTGTGGTTGTGAAGTGAAAATGCATTAATCCCCCTCACCCCCATTAATGCAACCACAGGTGTTGTTCATACAGTGTATGAAAGCAGTCATGCACCTTACAGTTACAGTCAGTTCACTACACCCGCTGGACAACATATTAGGAAAAGAACTCTGCCACCTGCTCTATATAATCAAAGGAGTCAGACTCCTGAAAAGCCGAGCTCGCTATTATAAGTCTCTCTTGAATGAAATGTGCGTGAAATTATTACAACATGCGATATAAATCGGAGTTGTTGCATGCATGCCGGATAGACAGAAAAGAACAAACACACGAGCCACATGCGTGTATATGTACTGGCGCATTGATTTTGATCGGCTGCGGCGTTTGCCAAGCTCATTAACATCGGCGATTGTCGTTCCATTGATAAATTCAAATTGGGCACTAATTTCAGCGCGTATGGATGTGCTTATAGTAAACGTAGTGGCGGTAAAGGGGGAACATAATGAAACGCCTACGACGGCTATAAAGCTCGAGTCTTCTGCGAAGCTCGGCTTTAAAAAGCTGTGTTAACCTTCAGGAACCTCCTTGATCAGCCTTCCATCAATTGGCCTGGCAATGCCAGTACATCTTGGAAATATGTAGTCAAGGTCAGGCTTGAGAACACCTTCAATTCCACGTCAGTGTTTATGTACCCAGCATAGACATCTGTCACAGAACATGGACTTTCTTGCCATCCCTTCAGGCACACAAGACATTGGGTATTCACATTTGAGTAGTAGAGATCAGATATTTGGTTTTACCCATGTTTACAGGCATTTCCTTGGTTTATATACACATCTTCCATGCATTGATTGTATTGATTGCATTGATTGTATCCCAATAACCCTGCCCATCTTGGGTTTACATCATTATCTCAAGGTCATTATATCATCACACCAATCACGTGACACACTGCAAAAATATGGTGGATGTCTGTCATACAAAACGTTTGTATGAAATGTTTGTGAAAGTGCGTTCAAATCAAGTTGTAAAGATTCAGTATTGCACATGAATGTGTAATCTTTATAATGTGCTGGTCCAGTTATGCATAATTTAGATTGGATTCAAACCAGTTGTGCAGCAGGATGGAATTGCTCCATGAGTAATTAACATGGTAACCCCCTCGTATCTGGAAAATCCTGTATCCGCTAATTCTAATTGCAAAATTAGGGAAGTGTCATAATTATGTTAATATGAGATGGCCCTACAATTCTTGGATGGGAGTAATTACAGCAAATTACAGCAAAGCAAATTTTAATCAATGCAGGAAGTATAAAAAAGATTGAGAACAGCCATGTTGATACAGAGATGCCAAGTTGGAGGAGCTTGAAAGGGGGAGACATTATTTTTTGAGGTAGAGGCATTTGGCGCGGGGCGAAGTGCGCCATAGGCGCGCAATGCTAGGGGGGTCTGGGGGCATGCTCCCCCAGAAAATTTTGCAATTTTTAATGCCATTCTGTACATTTTAGGCCACTTTTTAGGTATTTGTTTGAATTTTAATTTATTTTAGGGAATCAGTAGAAAGGGGGAGATTAGAACACCTGAGGGGGAGAGGGGGAGAGAGGTCTCCAAAGGGGGAGTCTCCCCCCCAATGCGGGAGACTTGGCAGGTCTGGTTGATATCAATACAATACGGGATTGTTTGGGTTGGGGGCTTCCACTTTACAAGACAGAATTGTACAAATTATTAATAGTACCAGAATATTATACTCTTGCCTTTACACTATAAATTCATGGTTACCACAATGATTTGAAATGTCAGTATGTTCTTCAAAAGTGTTTTTTATACATCAGTGAAAAAACAAGGAATTTTGATAATAGTGCAATTAAAACCGTTTGATTCAAATAACATCTGAAAGTCCCCCATAAAGGAGCCGAAAGCATAAAATTATGAAAGTTGCTTCCCATGTAAGATCATGTAGAAAAATAATTCTGATGTTTCATCTGTGGTAAAATATCTCATCGGGAGAAAAAAAATGTTTTTGTGGTCTTGATGTATACAATTTGTTCAGGGAATTGAAAAAGTCTGAAATATCAGAGAATTTTATTTCCTCTATCATATGGCCATCCTGAAAGACATCCTTACTATCAGTTGTGCAATTGCACTGAAGACTTATATAAATGCAGAGTATACATATCCAACATACCATTCCCGGATTGATCACGCCACCAGTTCGAGTGAGAAAAGAAAGGACAATTTATTTCCCTGAGAATGGGGTAAAGGCCTCTCTCATCCATGCCTCTCTGCCAATCACCGGCTTCAGCTCCACAAAATGACTCCACCGCATTTTGCACACAGTCCAGGTAATCCTCTGCATACCTACCAACAGGAAAACATTAGATATAACTGTAAGTCATTGAAATTATCACCCCCACCCACCCTAACACACACACACACACACGCACGCACGCGCACGCACGCACGCACGCACGCACGCACGCACGCACACACACACACACACACACACACACACACACACACACACACACACAGAACTGTTGCATGGATTGAAAATTGTGGTTCATGAATACAGCAACTTCGGCAAGGAGATTAAAAAAAATAGTTATTTGAGATAAGAAGGTTCTTCATATCATTGTCAGTTCTACATTTGGACATATATCTCATATACTCACTGACAAAGTCGATCACGTCGATATGTTACCGACTTGGATGCATCAATAGAGTCCAACTTCTTGGTCAATGTGTAATTACAATGGTTGCCTTCTCCGTGTAGCTCCTCATTTGCAAAGCATTTTCGATGCTTTAAGTAATCTAGAGAAATAATACATGGTGTTTAGTATTATGGATAAGCATTTGGTAGTGGTAATCTTAGTAGGTCAACAGTAGGTTTGTAGAGTGATTTATTGTCATGACAAATAACGAATTGAAATACCACTTAATATTAAGTAGTATGTAACACATTTGATTATCTTACGATATATCACACACTAGTTTTAGTATCACTGAATCATAGGTTCAAGACATCATTTTTATTGAAAGTTTCATCTCCATTCATAACAATGTAGAGGCCTGACATCGTATCTGAATATGCACATATAAATTTGAAATGTTAATTTTCACATATGCTCACTGCTCAGCACCTACGTGATTTTGCAAAATTTATCTTACATTACATCAGGAATGAGATTACGTCCTGAGATTACATGCTGATTACATGTACATCATCCATTTTGTTGAATAATGCATTACCTTTATCAGAAAACATAAACAATAAAAACTTACCATCTATTTTTTCCTCACAAAGGTAGTGATAAGAATCATCGATACCTTCAAATATTAATCTATCAACTGTTCCACAGTTTGGTCTCACATCATCCATGCATTGACTGAACTGTTCATATAATCTGTAAAATTGGTAATACATCAGGGGTAGACAATAAGAGTTTACCTGCCTGGGAGATGTAAAGATTTGGCAGCCTAAAATCCTTTAAATATTGAAATCTGCCCTTTTTGGTCTCACACCACCAACCTCCAATTAGGACCACCTATATATTGAGACTACCTCTGTAATAGGACCATTTTTCATGCTCCTGACAACCAAATGTAGTTTTGTGAAAACATACAAACTGTTAAATAAAGTTTACACAAACTGCTTGATTCGTGAAGTTGAGTAAGTGAATGAGAAAACATATTGTTAACACATGGTTCTATTCAACAACATAACTCATTTCTGAAAAAACCCCACGTATTTCTGTAGACTTGAATGAGTAAACACCTTATTCAACCTGAGTATCAAAATGTAGTAAGGCGACCTGGCTATGACAAATTGGCGAAGTTTAGTTTGTGCGTAAGAAAACATGTTATTAAAACATCATGGTTCTATTCAACTTAAAAAACATAACTCATTTCTAAAAAAACAACTTATGTCAGTAGACTTGAGTATAAAAACATAGTAAGGCGACCTGGCTGTGACCTCAATCTGGGAAAAAAAGTGGCCTGACAATATTCGGACTGTCAGACCTTGTCTGACTGTCCTGTTCTTTCAGAAGAACTGTCATATTTCAAAGAGAACAATTCATTTCACATTTAAAGCATGAATATGAGTGGGGAGATTTTATTAAAGGAGAAATAACTGTCTGAGAACAGAATGAGGGGAATTTCGATATCTGCATAGGATTTTGCTGGAAAAGAAACACCCAGTAGAAGGATAGACAGTGGCATAGGCAGGATTTGGCTGATGTGTATGCACAACTAAAAGTTTGAAAAACAGTGCCGAAGGGAATTGCAGCGAGTGTCGTTGGCACGAAGTGGGGGGGGGGGGGGGGGAGGGAGGGGGTCTAGGGGCGGTCTGGGGGTATTTCCCCCAGAAGATTTTAAAATTTAAGTAAAAATGTTTGCATTTGGGGCAATCTGTTGACAAAAACTATGAATGACTTAAATTACAAATTTTACCGATCCATGTATCATTTCAGGATGGAAAATCAATAAATCAATGTGTACGCATTGTGTTGTGTGCGTTACAGTAGCTACGCTAATGATAGATGATCATCTCGTTTCTACTATGAAACTACCCCAACAAGTTTCAATTTCACAGAATGTAAATTTCTAATGGGTTCCATTATATAAATATTGATTCAAATATATAGATACAATATACCTATTGGAACCTGTCATTTTGTCTTTGGCAAGACTTTCGCTCTTGTCTCAAGAGCTTCATCCGGCCGACTTGCCCCCTCAGAGCTTGATCCCCTATGTACACAGCTCTGCTGTCACATGATCGCCAAAACTGTGGTGGTCATGTGACCCATTGAGAGAATCATTTCATTCGGCCCGACGAAGCTCTTGAGATTTTTACTGTCATTTCACTTGTAATACCAACATTAATATCTATCTATTAATAAATAGACTAACCTGCAATGTTCTCTGAGAACTGGTTCCTCTAAATAAATTACAACAGCACTATTAATTTCTGTATCAAATTGTGCGATTGGCTTGAGACATTCATCAATAACTTCTTCTGAACATTCACGGCATGTTACAAAGTTACCTGGAAAAGTAAATCATATAAATATAAACGATTGCTCTTGTTAGAATTAAAATTTATTCAATTACTGCAGTCTAAATATAAATGTGTGTGTGCTGCAGGCATAGCATACTGATGGTGATTCCAGTGCATTTTGCGTCAAAAAACAACTCTCAAGATCCAACTAGATCAAAAGTGCTCAAAGAGCACAGCGTCGCTAGAAAATTGTTGACTCTGGGCAATAAAGATGTTTACTTTGCAATCATGGCATTAAAGCAGAAAAAAGTCTTATTTGATGTGTGATTCATCATTCATCTATGTTCTTGGCATTGGATTGCAGGTACTTTCTAAACATGGTTAAAGTAAATATCTATTGCCCATGAGTCGACATTAATATGGTGATGTTGTGCTCTCTGAGCATTTTTGGCTATTATGCCAATTTCATACCGTATTGAAACAGGAGTGAGGAAAAATAGAATAAAGAATAATAAAAATGGTTCTCTGGATCTGAAACAAATCTTTAAAAAAAACATTACATGCTCTGATAATTTCTGATAGCTGTTGACATTTTCAAAGCCTGAGATGTTCTTTCTATGATGATTTAGTTTGATTAAATAGAAGTATATGCCAACTTACATAGGAGTCCTAAGAAAACAAATATTTGTGTCAGCTTCATACTGCCTGAAAATATAGTAATAATTGACTTAGCACATATATATGTATCAGTTGATATGTATAATTATCTATTTTTTAAAATGTTAAATCCGTGCGCTTTTATTCTTATGCCTATTGTTGTTTGTTGTTGTTTTTTGTCAAGTTTAATAAATTACATTATCGTTATTTTATGAATGCATACTCTTGTATACATTATATGTACATGTATACAACAGAGCTTCAATGAAAGCAAATAAAAGTACACATCTTTGATATATAATTAGTATTTTTTCATCTATCTTGCCACAACAAGCTATCTATCATATCATTCATTACTCTCAGATCTGGGATGACACCTGATCATGGGAAGATAGACAGCATTTTACCCTGGTACAATGTTCAATTTATTCATACAACGAAATATTTTGATACACTTTTACTACTACTCTTATTTTGAATAAAACCGTTGACATTGCAGTCACTATTTCAGGTCTGTTGGGATCTTTAACTGAAGTGACAGATCTGGGTTGGTGACATCACACGATGCTCCATCCCACAGGCTGGATTCTTCTTGAACAGCAGGTGCAGGAGTGTTGGTGGATGGTTTTGCACAGGTTGACGTAGAGTTTGCTGCAGTTTTGGTGGATCTTGATGGCTTCCACAGGGGATCAGCTCTATAGTCCCCCGTCTCATTGGTCCCCCATCTCATTGGTCCCCCATCTCATTGGTCCCCTGTCTCATTGGTCCCCCGTCTCATTAGTCCCCCCATCCTATTGGAATACTGGTTAATTTTAACGTGCGTTTTGTGTTAGTTTATACAATGTAATGGCTGCTTAAAGCTTGCAAGTAACAATTGATTTTCTGTCTACCCATTTTCTCTCTTACGGTCTGTTATGACAAAAAACAATCCCACCTTAATTGTGCATGTGAACAATTTCCTGCCCCACCAATCAGATTAGTTAATTATTCCACCATTCTCCCACCTTTTACACATTCCTGCTCCACCAATCAAATGAGTAGACTTGAAATTAAACCATGAACCTCAGCATCAATAAGGAGGGGATATGTAGGCCTGCATGTAAGTTATTTATTGTATCAAAAACGTAGTTCTCAATAAAGAAATAAAAGTTAATCAAATACAAGCTTTTAAAACAATTGAAACGTTGCTTGCATTTTTCTTTATGGGTTCTAACCATTTGTTGTAATTGAAATGCATGGGATGTTCCACAACATGGTTTGATACTTACACATTATTGTATATCACAGTAGAACCTCCAATTAAGACCACATCTATAACAGAACCTATTATATGAACAGTGTGTTCATGCACCCAAACGTTCATAAAGCAGCACCAAACTGAGCCTCGGTATAAAGAGTACTTCTCTATTGAGATCACTTGAGGGAATTCGTGCAGGTGGTCTTAATAGAGAGGTTCTATGGTACAGTACAACAACCTGTAAAGATCACCTATTAAATCATTCCTCAAGGTCAGAAAACTCCACCTTGCAACTTCGACCACATTAGATTAACATCGCAAGGCTTTCACAGAGAGACTCTATTGTATAGTAAAACCACACCATGGGGTCACTTTGTTAATGCGGATATATCTTTCAACATAGGCCACGTTCCCTCTTATCATCCACTTTGTAATTATTAGACTAAAATTGCGCCCACGAATTGAGTCGTCTCACTGATAGAAACATTTAAGTAATTATACTGTGTCAGCTTATTTCAAATATGTGACTGAGAAACTTGTAGACATACACTTAGGCTGTGACAAAAAGCGAATATCCTTAAATAAGATTTCAATCGAGACTTAAATAGTATTCTGACTGTTATCAGCTGGTTATACATTGATTTGCAAAATAGCATACAAGTACCCCGTGCATGTGAAAGCAGCAGCGGTGGCGGCGGTAGCATAACAACAGGTTGTGAGGGACAAAAATATGGGGGAACCAATGAGATGGGGGACCAATGAGACGGGGGACCATTGAGATGGGGCACCAATGAGACAGGGGACCAAGGAGATGTACCCTTCCACAGTTTTGCGGCAATGAATGCAATCCTCACTACCAATGATATTGGCAACCTCTGCTCTGAACCTGTGACAGTGTCCAGTATTGTTAGTGTGAATTTGGATCGTTGATGGGGTACCATATGGGTTCAAATGTTCTTTCAGCCTTGTTTCCCAGTTTCTTTGGATATATGATTCTTCACAGCTCAGATAAATCATGCTGCACATAAGCAGCACAAAAACATTTCTTCAAGTCTGTTTTGTTCTACGGGAGAACAAGGAGTTTAAGCAGTGCTAAACTGCTTATGAAACTGATGCAGCGGCCGTAATACCACCCACCATATAAGTACTGTATCTGTGTCAGCAATGCAACACAGCCACAGCCTATATGGATTAAGTGCCAAAGCATTTGGACATTATGGTCCACCGCAGTCAATTACCCAGTGATTTGGGAAAATTCGTAAGCATATACATAGGACGTGGTACGCGGTGGCCCGGTCTTCCGTGGTGGTCCTATCTAGTCTGATTCGCCTGTTAGTCCGGACCATGCCGTAGTTGACTGCGGCTGACGTTCTCTTATTGTGTTCGAAGTTAGACACATCTACTCTATAAAAGCACCCAGCAAAACGAGGGGCACATCATATATTGCCACAGAACTGGGGTTTATATAAGTTGTACCTATCATAAATGGTCCTCTTCAGTTATAAGCTTAAGAAAAGTTAGCCCCAATTGTGACTGGAAGGCGAAAGCACAGCTTTCGATCTTAGGCATCCAGGTCTAAGAAAAGTAAGTACCACTGACGGCTTACGTATTCAGATGATGATTGAAATCCCTGTTCAGGTATTGTGACATCATCAAACTAGATCTATCCATACAGCTAAAGGTCCCATGATAGTGAGCTAAACACTAAGTTTTCATTCAAAATGTGAGTAGTAGTAGTATATGAAAACTTTACCATAATATACGTATATTCCTACTACAAGTACTTAAAATAACCTTCATAAAGGTACTACAATATTTGTAGTATCAAAATATCCCATTGTTACAACTATATTTATGATTCTTAAGTTATAATCCTAACACAGGCAAAACTTTCAGACCACACCCTCTATATGCTCTATTACTCCCACTGAAAGGAGTGTAAAAATCATCTGTCCACCAAAGTCAAGGACGTAATTTGGAGAAAATAAATGAAAAAGAATTAAGGGAAAAAGATGTGTATCTACAGACATATGTTATATTTTCATTAAATATATATGGCTTATTATAGGTGATTTTTATATGGAGATTCATGTTGGTCGCTTTATGAAATTTTTGGAGCATAAAAATGGTCCTATTACAAAGGTGGTCTCTATATGGTGGTGGTCTAAATTGGAGGTTCTACTGTATATCATTAAATGTAATTAAGTCAATAGACTCATGACTACAAGTCAGGTTATCAAATAGGAATATAACCTGACTTTGATACTACACAGTAGACCCTTCAATGTAGACCACCTTCATATAGAGACCATGTTGGACTACTTCTATGCTCCAGCTCCAAAACATTCATAAAGCAACCAAAATGAACCTCCATATAAAATCCACGTCACTATTGAGATCACTTGAGCTTCTACTGTATTCCCAAGTCTAAAAATGAACATCATTGAAATATTTACCTCATTTCTTAATTACATTTAATTGAGGAACCTATACAAGTATTTGAAGATTGAATTTACCTGTTGACCTTATCTTTCATATTTTTCTCCGAAAATGGTAATTCCCAAGTCCATTATTTCTTAGTGCTATTACTTCACACTCTCCTTTATTCAATCTAATCTACATTAAAACAATGTCTGTTTCATGAGACCAAGACTGTCATAGCCATATTCAATTATATCTATAATGAGGATATCCTCCACAGTAATCCAAGTAAATGTACACATAATCAAAGTAAACTTATCAGAAGCTTATAGATTTCTCACTAGGTTTGCTACATGACAAATGAAAATCACAGACATTTTTTTGCAGTTACGCATCAATGATAAAGATTACTTCATCTGTTTTCTTTCCCTCAAGCATTTGGCATGGACTTATATATGTTCTATAGAAAGTGACTCACACCAACTAATTAATTAGTACAGCAATTAAACACTTAAAATATTTACAATATACCATAATCAACATAACAAGACTTGCAAATATACATATGTAAAAATTATGTATAGTGCAAATGATGTTTTTAAATCACACAACTTGACCTAGTGTATAGTATTGCATATAGAATATACATACAATGTATATGTACTTTTAGAAGATATAATAGAATGTCACTTTGACCAAATGTCTTATGAGTGATTAGGTTCTGTTAATTAAACTGCTGTGTTAGTATCAACGTTTTAATTGTTGTAAAAATTAGTTAGTTATTTTGTCACTTTCTATAGAATAGAGGGATACATCAATGGCCACAACAAACATACTTGTACTTGGCACAAATATCAGTGTACATTTTTTTAAATTATACATGGTTCATATGAAATTCCATAGAGAACTTAATGATTGTTCGATCAAATACGATGAAAAGTATCGCTATTCTATAGACACCTGGCAGCATAATGCCTCTTGTATGTGTTTGGCACACACATAAAATCAGTAATATGCAAAGTGTAATGAGAGATGGGACTGAGTGGTACAGAAGTCATGTCTTGGCTTTGAGACAGAAAGGAAAAAGACAGTAGTACAGCAGAACCTGTCTTATGTGGACACCTGCAGAAGAGAAAAGCGTCCAGATTAGATATGTATCCTCTAAAGACAGGTTCCCTTTAAGTGTGAGAGAGAGAGAGAGTTATAAGTGAAAAGTGTCCACATAAGACAGGTGTCCTCCAAATAGATGGTGTCCACATGGAAAGGTTGAACTGTATGTTTGGTTAGATTTATCCACATAAGACAGGCGTCCTTTAAATAGATGGTGTCCACATGGAAAGGTTCAACTGTATGTTTTGTCAAATTTAAAGTGATAACTTAGCTGAATCTAGCCAATGAAAAACAACTTCCTCCTTCATACACATTTTGATTATGTATGAACACTTGGTAAAAATAAGCCTATACAATTCTATCACTACTGGTGCTCAGTATTGGTGCAGCTTTTTTCCATGTGAAGTGATCAAGTATATAGAGCATAAATCAAACAGATGCCTTCCATTGTTTCTCAAGTTGGATACCCTGCTTTATTTCTATATGAATAAGAATAGCTAGTGTTTGTATGGTAAACGTATCCCCCTATCATGATGCATTGACACATGCATGGAGATGCCAATTTATACTCCATGAAAATGACATTTTTCATTTGGTGTGGGGGATATATTTGTAATAGAGACTGCAAAGTGCCATAGCAATTTCAAATACAATTTTTCAACAAAGAGCCCATGGGTTAATGTAAGGATGGGGTGATTAAAACATTGATTGGATTTAGTGTTACTTTAAAAAACCTTTAATATCCCTGATGTGCTCTTCTTCATTGAAAACCACACAGTTGTATGATATAATTTCTATATTTATAAAATTATGTATATTTTCCATGTAGAGTAGGATAGTGGTTGTTCAATAAAATACCACAAAAAGAATTAACATTCAAACATATGAATCGCACACTGTGGTTGTTATATGAGACCAGTTTACTGCACATACACTGCAGGGCTGCGTATGTCAAATATATAATAATCCCTGTCAGTTTTCTTACCGATTATTAATGATTGAGATACGGTGATCAGGATGCTGTGATCAGCTTCACAAATTTTCATATATACAAGTGTATACAAATATTTTGTAAAACTATTTAGTTCAGATGTCTACGTAACTTAAAGATCTAGCACCTTTTCATTTTAAATATTAAATACGACACATTTAAATTATAAATGAGTTACCACAATAACGTTATGAATAATGAGGAAGCTGGTACATGCAGACAACAACAAACATATAATCAGTATAGTAAATTAAACAGAAATACGGATGCCATGAGTAATCGTATCTTCAGTAAAGTAAGGTAGACCTACCTGGATTATTTGAGCACATATGCAGTTGGTTATAACTATAATGTGATACCAACTTTCAGCTGAATTTATGTATTTAAAGCATTACAAAACATCCAGGTTTATTTGGTTGCATAAACACTACACATATTCGTTTCCTGAAACGCTCGTGACACATGAAACCTACTACAAGAATATATTTGATAATCACTCACGCGAAACGAAAAGGCAGTCACCCGCAACAGAAAGGTGTTTGCATTGTGAAATATGAATGCGAGTGTCCTGATCAATCCATTTTGGATTCGTACTCCTAGAACAATTCACATCGTACACTGTGTATTCGTATGAATGATGAATGACTCGGGAAGTTATATTTGATTCTCGGGGCTGTGTGTGTGTGTGGGGGGGGTAGATACGGACGTGCCGCCGATAGATGTACCGTTTTGCGTCGTCCATTTTACTTATTTTTTGGCTCATAATTTCTTTCCCCGGGCATTTTACATTTTGGGTCATAATTTCCCTTAACCCGAAAATCCTGGCCTACATTTCGATAAATCATCTTTACAGACTAACTAGCTGTCTTAATGCCGAATGTATTTGTTTAAATTTCCCCATCCATTTATATTTTTGGTGCATAATTTTTCAATTTTTCAAAATCTAGCTGAATTTTTTGGGATCACATATTTGAAATTTTAATGCAAATATTGACAAATCATACTATTAGTTAATAAAATTTTCTATTTTACGTATACATCTAAAACAGGACAGCGGATCCGCCCGCAGGCTCGCGCACAGCCGTGCCCACTCGTCAGCAGGGCCCTTATATCCCGGGCCCTTATCATGTTTTGCAGCTACACCCCCACAGTCACAACATGCAAAATGGCGTCAATCGTTCGCCAATCAATGACCGCCAGTGGCCTGCAAATAATCCACATCTTCACTACCGGCTCTAATCTGTCTAATATAATCTAAACATCGTCGAAAATAGGCATCCGGATAGGCACAGCTAGATCTAGTGCGTGCAACGAGGCGACGATCGCTTTAACCTTGCTTATCTCGGTCACCTGTCAACATATTTGGAAGAATGGTGCCTTAAATATTATTTGCTCTTCTAAAGCATAATCAGTTAGTCACTTTACAATTTACATAAATACACAACCCCCATACACAGGGTGGTAAGTGATCTTGTGTTTTCCCAATGCCACCGATCGTCATGTGCACATCGCACACTTTTATCATATTATAGAGTCGACAGGGAAGCTGTGGATTATTTGCATTGAAAGAATGAACGCATCATAGAAAGGCACAAAATAATGTGTGAAAGAGATAGAAAGGGCTGAAACATGAAGTGAAAGAATGAACAAGTATAAAAGATTGTTTGGGACCGTGAAAAGGGTAAGTGGTCTTACTGTAGAGGTGGTCTCATGCAGTAGAGGAGGTCTTAATTGGAGGTTGCACTGTACACAGCTGTAAAGAAATGAATAGGTACATAGATCTATAGTAATAGACATCTTGCATAAGGGATTAAAAAAGTTGTACACTTTAGCACTTTTGGTGTTCAACCAATCAGTGGCCAGGAAAATTACCAGCATATTCATGAAGTGTGTCTAATTGAGTTATAATAAGGGTCAACATTAAAATGAGGCTCCTCCCATTCCTTATTAAGCATGTTGTTAAACAGTGGCATGTGCTTTTCAGAGTATGGCTGTAAACATATTATATGCGATATTCATGAGTTATTATGAATTGACATTCATGGTAGTCTAATACAGTAAAATATCTTTTAAAAATTATAGTATGATAATTTTACATAAAGTAAAACATATAAATAGCATTTTTCATTATTTCAAATTGTATTAAAATGACAGTCATCTTTCATATTATATTTCGTAATGAATGATTCAACTCCCAAGATGCGTGTAGTATACACACTGTACTTTTAATATGACGTCCCAAATAATCCTTCAATAATATAATGGCTTTTGACAGCTTTTCGTGACGCAATATCATGAGTTCAAATCCTGCTGGATGCCATGGGATATGGATTTAGGAACCTTGCTAATGAAGTATCTTGGATAATCCTTAAAAGTTTGATACACAATTAGAGTTGGTATTTACTTAGGTCAGTATTTAATGGTTGTTAGGAGAAGGGCTCCATTTTAATATACACTGACAACCTGCTTTACCATAAGAACAAACAAAAAAAGCTAATTATAAAATATACCAAATAGCATTTTATGCATTAATGCCCCAAAATAATGTAGTTATTGATATTCCCATGGTTATAATACCAAGAAGGAGGTGAACTGTACTTTGACCAACAAGTCTTTTAATCCTCTCAGGCAAATATAGAGTAGCTATTACAGAAAACCTACAGTTTTGTACAAGCTAAGCAATTAATCTCTTTGACTGATAACCACTGTCTTGGAGGAATAAAAATGGTATTAGACAATTTTTTATTGTGTTCCTCTTTTACTTACATGATAATCTAATAGGTAATTATCCACTTTGATAACAGGTTCATTACTTATGTCGCACTGTATCTGAAACCACTTGAGAAAAAGTGCAAAAAAGGATTAGAAAAGTCTACTAATTAATATTTATGATTAGGACATTTGATGCTGTGTGATTGGTTAGGGCCAAAAAAGTGCTAATCATACATAGTAATGAGTGAGAAACTACTACTTATTAATAATTCATGATTGTTACATTTCATGTTCTTTGAATGGTCAAAACCAAAAGTGACAAACCAGCATTATTCAGTAGTTTGTTACTTTGGTACAAGTATGGAGCGTTGATTGGCTGAGCATCAGTGTGACCTTTCCTTTCTATTGATATGCAAGAAAAAGTGTACAACTTTGTCATTATGACTTGTGCAAGATGTCTAATTCGCAGGAGGGGACGGCGGCCGTAAACCATGATCTGACATGCACAGTAGTGTTTTTGAAAATGTCTGCAAAAGCAGACGAAACTGTCAAACGGTAATTAGTCTTTAGTGTTGTGAAAGATGAAAATAATAGATTTAAGTGTTGAATAACTTCTGTAATATCTTTGACAACTGGAGAGAAGCGTGACGTGACAGAATGAGTGACAGAAAGAATGAGTGACAGACATTAACAGTGACGGGAAGAATGAATGAAAGAAAGAATGAGTGACAGAGAAGAACAGCAATATCAAAATGGTAGATTTTTTGCATGACATCGATCTAGTGAAAAAAGTAACAATGTTACCTATATAGTTCGAAAGTGTGGAAGAACTCAAATCTCTCTTGTTCACTGAAAGAATGATTGACAGACGGGAAGAATGAGTGAAAGAAAGAAAGAAAGAAAGAATGAAAGAAGGAATGAATGACAGATAGAAGGAAGAAAGGCAAAGTCAATTCTTTCTATGTCATTGAACTACCAGTAGACGTTTTTACACTTTACACTGTTTAAACACGGTTGACTTAGTTTATAGAACAGATAAACATAAATGTACACATATGTGTACACTAATGTTCTGTCAAGCAATGTGTTTGATATGTTGACATTTGTTGATGTTGAGGCGAGACTAAGATGAAAATCCCAGCCTCGTTTATGTCCGTAAGTCTAGTAGTGGGTCAAAGTGCAAGCTGGATTTCCCTGTCAAAGCAAAGTGTATAACAGGTGAAAAGGTTTATATCTTATTTTGAAGCTGTTGTCAGCGTTGGATGATTTTGTTCGGTGCCCTACTTGATATTGGAATTTTGTAGCTCTTGAAGGTTGAAGTTTTATTACTTGCAATTTGCGATTGCCATGAGACTAGCGTTCATTAAAAAAAAAGTAGATCTAGATCTAGCGGTCGATGTAATCACGATTCATCATGTCATCATAAGCTGTTTGCCTTTGGAACATGATAGTATAAACTTATCATTATTTGACCTTGTGGGTGGATGGTATTAAAAGATAAGTTTGAGTTTCTTATTTTCAATGATATTCGTACTCTACCAATTTAAGGTTACCACGGAATTTTGTAAAGGAGTCATTGAAAATGAAATGTTAAAAAAGTCATTGAAAAGTCATTGAACTTTGCCAAAGTCTTTGGTTAAAAACAGCGTGGTTGAATGCTGTTTGAGCAGACATTAAATTTTGTTATATTCAGCAACTTGATACTCATA
>CM032660.1:36383612-36449270 GCA_019095985.1 Streblospio benedicti
TCCCAATGCCACCGATCGCCATGTGCACATGCACACTTTTTTATCATATTATAGAGTCGGCAGGAAGCTGTGGATTATTTGCATTGAAAGAATGAGCGCATAATAGAAAGGCATAAAATAATGTGTGAAAGAGATAGAAAGGGCTGAAACATGAAGTGAAAGAATGGTCCTCAGTAGCTCAGTGGTTTGGGACCGTGAAAAGGGTAAAGTGGTCTTACGCGTCGTAGGTGTGGTCTCATGCAGCAGAGGAGGTCTTGAAAACCGTTCGTGTCTTTCTGCCACTGAATGCTGAAAGGAACCACTGGGACACACAAAGTGTGAAGAAGAAATGAATAGGTAGGTTAGATCTATAGTAATTAAAAGGTCGAATAACATTGAATGAGTTCATTGTGTTAGTAAACAAATGAATCTGTTAATTTCATCATTCAACACATTAAAGATTAACTACCGCTCAAAAACTGCTGGAATCCGTCCCAGCGGCTTTTCAAAACACAATTGATTGGAAGGGGGTGACAGTTATGATATGATTTAGTTTGGTAGGACTAAAAGCGATCATACACTCATCCACATGTGGATACAAAGTCATTTTACCATGAACAGAATGGTTTTTGAGCACTTGCGAGAGTCTACGACCCTATGTAAATTTTCACATGAGGGTGATTGACCACTCTAAACCATGATCACACATCACCGTGCAAAATTTTGAAAATGTCTGCAAAGCAAACTACAAACTGTCAAACGGTAATTAGTCTTTAGTGTTGGTCAATCTCCGTAGATTTAATTTGTTGAATAACTTCTGTAATATCTTTGACAACTGGAGAGAAGCGTGACGTGACAGAATGAGTGACAGAAAAAATGAGTGACAGACATTGAATGTTATAATATGAAGAATTTTAAAAATAAAATGAATTTTAGTCACAGAGAAGAACAGATTGACCAAAATGGTTTGTTTTTGCATGACATTGATCTGCTGACGTCTGAAAAACCCTCATTTCGTGGGTGTGGAAGAACTCAAATCTCTCTTGTTCACTGAAAGAATGATTGACAGACGGGAAAAATGAGTGAAAGAAAGAAAGATTGAAAGAAAGAAGGAATGAATGACAGATAGAAGGAAGAAAGGCAAAATCAATTCTTTCTATGTCATTGAACTACCAGTAGACGTTTTTACACTTTACACTGTTTAAACACGGTTGACTTAGTTTATAGAACAGATAAACATAAATGTACACTAATGTTCTGTCAAGCAATGTGTTTGAAATGTTGACATTTGTTGAGGCGAGACTAAGATGAAAATCCCAGCCTCGTTTATGTCCGTAAGTCTAGTAGTGGGTCAAAGTGCAAGCTGGATTTCCCTGTCAAAGCAAAGTGTATAATAGGTGAAAAGGTTTATATCTTATTTTGAAGCTGTTGTCAGCGTTGGATGATTTTGTTCGGTACCCTACTTGATATTGGAAACTTGTAGCTCTTGAAGGTTGAAGTTTTATTACTTGCAATTTGCGATTGTGAGACTCGCGTTCATTAAAAAAAAAAAAAAGTAGATCTAGATCTAGCGGTCGATGTAATCACGATTCATCATGTCATCATAAGCTGTTTGCCTTTGGAACATGATAGAATAAACTTATCATTATTTGACCTTGTGGGTGGATGGTATTTAAAGATCATAAGTTTGAGTTTCAATGATATTCGTACTCTACCAAGTTAAGGTTACCACGGAATTTTGTAAGGTTAGTAAAGGAGTCAGTGAAAATGAAATGTTAAAAAAGTCATTGAAAAGTTATTGAACTTTGCCAAAGTCTTTGGTTAAATACAAACAGCGTGGTTAAATGCTGTTTGAGCAGACATTAAATTTTGTTATATTCAGCAACTTGATACTCATAACAACAGTCATTACGGTTGGTCCGCCAGGCCATGTTGGTATCTTCCAAAATTATAATTTTTGCGGGACACTCCCACACTATATGATTTGGTAAGAATTCTGTATCTGTAGATGTGTGCGAAAGAAGAATAGAAATCTATCATTATTAATCTCCATTGATCTTTACATAGACCCTATTTAAAGGTTATGCTCAGTGGTCAAACAAGTATGCTTGTAAAGAAGCATTATGATGTGTTCTGTGCATTCTGAAAGTGTCTTTCATTTAAACATCATATCAAAGTATGTAAAACAATTTAAATACCACGCAATAAGAGGCCGGTATATACTCAACAAAACACGTGAATATACTCAACAAAACACGGAAAAAATGTCAACGGAATGATTTTCGTCAGACGTAACTCGCACGGTGCACGTAAGAAATTGCCTATCTCTCCCATATGTTAAATGAGACGTCTTTCGTTAGAAATGCACGGCACGTCTGGCAAAAATCATTTGATTATGCAACATCACATGACTTTGTGTTTTATTTGACGAGACGGCATGGTATTTTTAAAGGTGAAAATAGTATTAAACGCAGAGAATATGAATATTATTTTCATCACACTTGCAATGGATAAGGCATCGTCTATTGATACTGAATTTTACAAAACAAATATGATTTTGGCTGAGCAATATCTTTAAAGTAGATCAAAAGTGCTCAGAGAGCACAGCATTGCTAGAACAACGTTGACTGATGGGCAATAGATGTTTACTAAAATGTTATGGAAATCTTGATTAAAAGGACACAATTACTATGTATGTAATCAGCCACAAATAATCTGTGTGCGACCACTGTCTATAATAATAGTGACTGTCATGCTACATATATTGATCTTGCAGCACTTAGAGCAAACCGCACCAAGTAGACTTTTGCTGCTAGCTGGGTGTAATATTGATTTTCATTGTGCATTCAGAACAAGTAAGAATGACGAAAACAGACCATAAATGGCCATGTGGAAAGCACACAGTAATTGGCAAAGTGCCCAAAATCGAATCATTTCGATGTCACCTCATACATGTACCTCATAGTTGGGTAAAGTTTGAATGAAATCGATTCATCGGTAAATGGTCTAGCTTATGTGGACACATACATACAAACATACATAGTTACAAACAAACGAAACACGAGGCTTTGCTGCAGCAGCTGAAGGGACGCAACGGAGCTACTTACTAATATCGTGTAGTCCCCGGGAATGCGCTATTGCGCTAGCAATGTGGATTTAGGACATCCAGGTCTAGAAAAATTAAAATCTATCTTGAAAAGTCATTGAGTTTTAATGTGCAATAGACATCCGTTTGAAACCAAAGTTATATACAAATTAATAATTGTTATTGTTACTTGTAATTTGTAAATGCTGAAATATATTGAGAATCGTAAGATACTTGTATTATCATCCATATCACAGCTGATCAAAATAGTTTGTGGGGAGGATTTTTTTTATTTGATAATCCTGATCTCTCATCAATGTCCCTAGGTTTGGGATAAATGGACCTGTATTGTACTAATTCTCATTCATTATATTCAAGATATTCTACTTTATTTCTTACAGACAATATAATCTGAAAATGGCTGGCCAATCAAAGATCCTCGAGGTTCTTCCACCTGATTATGGCTATGTCATATTCACAGCTGTTGGAAGTACTTTTGTGAATATGTGGATGGCAATCAATGTGGGCAAAGCCAGAAAACAGTATAATGTTAAGGTTAGTAATTAGCCTGCCATATGAACCCAAATTCTTGAATGTATGTTCAAACATTTTAAAATCTAACATAGCTGTATATGCAACCCTGCTAGTATTTTTTTCTGAACAAGGTCAATTCAATAAATTAATTAATCTATAATATCCGAAGTCAAAAGTAAAGGACGTTTTTCTGAGATAGAAGTTAGTTTTTTCACATTGTACATTAAAAGCCCCATCCCTAGATTAAGTTATCAGTTTTTCTACCTAAAAGCCCATGGCCATTTGGATAGTCATTTATAGTGTATATGGAACATGAAACCAGCAAACACTGAAAGCAAACATAAATTTCAGTACCCAATCATGTACAGTTCTGAAAATGGTGGAGATAATGCATTCAACTGTATCCAGAGAGCACATCAAAACACGTAAGTTTTTTCTGTTAAGATAATGAATTATATTGTTCCTGACACCAATTTTATTCCACTCCCCATTTCCTTTTAGCAGATGTAATTTATTTTTCCAAAGACACTTGTGTTACAGGATTTTGAAAATTATGAGATACAATATGGTACCTACAAAAGTTTTATACTTCTAAGTAAAAAATATTTAATCATAGATTTTCCCAAATCAGTTTAG
Organism: Streblospio benedicti; assembly: GCA_019095985.1. Classification (NCBI taxonomy): domain Eukaryota; kingdom Metazoa; phylum Annelida; class Polychaeta; order Spionida; family Spionidae; genus Streblospio; species Streblospio benedicti. The sequence continues at coordinate 36,387,847 of CM032660.1, forward strand.
TTAAGTTCTTGTTTAGTTTAATTTTAATAAAAAGATAGTTCAAGTTGCCCCAACTCTGGCTGGGACCTCAAGGTTTGGGACCCACCAGACCTAAACCAGTGAAAGAAACTGAAAGAAAACATGCGTTGTATTGATCCATAATATCCAAATGCATAGGAGATAAGATGTAACAAAGATGATGCTTGTACAGTGATTGGATGTGATATCATGACCTAATAGTGATATTCTAATGCCCAACATATAACTGTCTTAAAAATGTGTCTATTTCAGTTTGGAGGGTTATCCTGGTTTCCTGATGTTGCTGCTACTTGGTGGTCTCCAGTATCCTGTGAGTCTCAATCTGTTGTAGTATCAATGTTTAAATCAGTCGAACTATTTAATCGGATCATTTCCGGAAACTTAAATGTCAATTTTATGTCTTGTATACCTCTATCTAAAAGCCTATGCTACTGAAAGGCCCATTCCAAATTTGGACCATATAAAAATCTGGACTATTTAAACTCCAGTGCAAGTGAACATGCATCTGATGATCTAATAATGAAATAAGTAGAAAGTTCTCTGTATTGCATCCAATAAATATATCAAAGGTAAATAAAGTTAGTTACGATGCTTTGAAAATTTTAATTTCACAATATTTTGCCTTATCCAGGCTTTCTCAGGTACAAATCAAAATGAAAAAATACTCAAAGGAAATCTATATACAACATGTACACCTAGCACATACCCAAAGCTACTTGCCCATCTAAAAAGCTCAACTTTAATATACTTTTGCCATCCTCTAATTTGACAAATTTTTAACCTTAAAGCCCACGGGGATTTACATGGTCTTTTAGTGTGTATATGTAAATTATACTCTCTGTGTTTATAACTTATGTACCTTATTCTTACCATCTAGAGAATCAGTGCGGGAGCAGGAGCAGTTTATTTACTCGGCAGAATCCTCTATGCAAAGGGCTATTATACTGGCGGTAAGTTATTGTTGCTTTCTTAGTTTGAAGACAAATATTGATATTTGTTTCATTTGATTGAGGTTTTGATATTTGCATGTATGTACTTCATATCATTAAAAAGTATTCGTTCTTATTTAATATTTAATAAATATGTATGGTAACCAGCTATAGTGTAATTATACTAAATCTGTTTTGCAAAAGATAAATGTTGCATTTAATTAACAATGGATATAGAATTTTTTTATATAAAATGTGTGAAATATTTGTGAAAAATAATATTGATAGTCTCAATGTCATCCTGAGGAAAACTTACTAGTATCAATTTCGTTCTTGACTTTATTCACACAATTCCTTGATTTGTATCTAGTTAATGTATTCTTTTAGTATCAATCAAGTTTTACCATCCTTTGGAATTGTTTTAATACGTTGTATTTATATATTCATAAGACTTTATGTTTGCTGTATATATATATGCATGTTTATGTCATGTGAAAAAGAAATCCATATGTTGCATGCTTAAATTATATTCATTTGCTTTTGAATACGTTCAAATAGATTTATTTTTATGTATAATATTCAAGCTGCTGGTCGCATGAAAGGAGCCGTTCTCGCAAATCTTTCTTTGCTAGCGATGCTTGGCTCAGTTGTTGGATTTGGATTTAAGCTCAAGGGATATCAATGCACATTCTGTTAGATTGAGGTACTATATATGTATAGCTGCTAATGTATTTATGATTTATGTATATAGGTGTGGCTACGCTTCATAAGGCTTATTAAAGGTGCTTATTAGATCTTGTAGATGCTATTTTATTGTACACCCCATATGTTTTTTATTCTTTTTCTTTTTGTTATTTCTCATGGAGATCTTGGTGAAAAATATCTGTTGAAATGAATTTTTGACTGTTGTATGTTGATTGTTATCATGACAGATGAAATTTGGAATTGTAGATCATGGAAATACAAAACGAGGATTGATGACACATGTTTCCGGCTGGATTGTTCTAGTTATCCCCACATTGTGTTTAGGTTTCAATCTCCAATTACAGTGAATTATTATGGAGAGGTATTCTTATAATTTCGAAAATGTGTTTGATGATGCATTAGAAAGAACGGTTTCTTTATTGATGTGTAATTTTACATAGCTTTTAGATTAACCTAGTGCCAATATTGGTCATGGATTGTGTTTTCCAAAATATTAATTCGCTTCATATGCATGTATACCTTATGATATGAAGGGAATCCTAATTAACTTTGCAACTGTATTCAATGTAATATTATCTAAAACATCAATAGTAGGTATTTACTGGGGAATCACTTTGAAATGGTTGGTTGTGTCCTTTTTTGTAGAAACTGTTCAGCCCAAATGTCCTTTGTTTCATTAATATTTCAATATACATGTACATGTACATCAGCTGTATTATTGAATTTAAGCAGTATAGAAGTTCTAGTGCGTCATCATCTCTACTCTCTATAGACATCTTATGCTTGGGATTGTGACTGTTTATCTCAATTTTTTTATTATAGGTATCTTACTTCTACATCTACCGTATAATCCTGCAAACAGTGACATTTACTTAATTTATTCCATACATATCAGACAGATACGTGTTGAAAAAAATTGTTTCAACGCTTTAGAAGAAAATAACCATCACGCTTTACAGCATATCAGTGTGATGGCCACCCGATATTGCATGTTGGACCACAGTCAGTGATGTGTATTGTGTACATGATCTCGTCGCGCAGTCGTGCAACCTTCATATCGATACTAACACAAAGCTGATGAGAACCTATCCAATGCAATCTTTATAGCTTTGCGATTGACATGATAGAGACTGTTAGCCCTGAAGACTCGAATGTTTATCTTGTTTCACCATTCATGTGAGTTCATTTGTGACACATACAGATATACTTCTGTAATATGTCATTAGCACTTTTTTTTACGTCGTGCTGATTGAACTGATGCAGGGGTTTTATTACATAAGCCTTGATAATGGGTAACGTGTAATTTATACCCATAAGTCTGTTAGTAATTGGGGTTCTTTGCTCTAATTTAAATGCTGTACTTCAGTGGAGAAAAATGACGTTTGTGGAATTATACGGTGCAATTTAGCTTTTTTGATTTCCCGGAAACTGATCATTTGTGACACACACTGCAAAATGACTGAGAAATGGTCAGTTCTCAATATTTTAGTCTCAATATTTTAGTTTCACCCAGTAAAGTGCATGAAAATGTTTTTTGCTTCAGATCCTAAAAACAGGACCCGCGGTACTGTTGGCTACATTGGTTTATTAGCCTTGTTAGGCTCTGCTGAAATTCTTGCTGCCAGATTGTTGGGATGCACATGGTTTAATTAAGATGTAAGAATAATGTACATATTTTTCCTGGTTTAGCTCTTTGCACAATGTAGATTATTATAATTTTTCTTTGTTATGAGCAATTTTCCTAATCATATCAATTGGGTCTAAGATTGGTAGTAAAATTACTCTGGATTACTCGCACCTCAAAACTTGACACAAACACAAGTACTCAATGTTATGGACACTCACTTATTTTCTTGTATAGTAAGATGCCTAACTTATGGTAAAAAGCGTTAAATCTACTGTGTTACGTACGGAATTTTAGCTGGCTCAGACCCCAAAATTGTCTCATAGAAGTGGAATCCTTGTGGAGGTAGTGATTGGAGGTTCTACTGTAAAGATTTTATTAGATCTGTTCTGCTGACCACACTATAACTGGTCATTAGCCAATCCCCAGCTATATTGGTCATGAAACAACTATTACATCATGACACTTCTGCCCATGTAATGGAGCTTAAATGGGCATGCATATTAGTTTTGAGCATCCGTCCAAAAGCTAATATAAAGTTTTTCTAATAGATTTTAGTTAAGTTTGATATAGTTTGTTAGTCTATTAGAAAACATTTTTATACCAACAATATCTATGTTAAAAAAAATCATGATTTAAATTTCTTATGAAATCTAGTATAAATGATGCTCTGAATTGATTTAATTTTATTACTTAATAACGTATCACTTGTTTTTTAATGGACTGCAAAGTTTTTCTGCTTTCTTGTTTTTTTTCTTTTCTTTTTTTGTAATTTCTACTTAGAAGTAATTTATTTTGATATATTATTATCAATATAAAATATATTGTACCGTATATGTATTTATTTTGGTGATGGTTTTTGTTCGAAATTGCAGCAAATATTGGATGCCACTTGCAACTAACTTGCAACACTATTTTTTACAAGGTTTTTGATTGAATATTTTGGTAACAAATCACAAATGAAAATGAAGTTATGTAATTATTATCAGTGGTTTCTTTCAGGGTACAGCAATTCATTAAGAAAGTTTGGTTCAAGAACAGATGTTACGCTGCTTCTGCTAATAGGAAATTCTGTTTCATTGGCCTGTCACATTTTAAATTGGGTTGGGAGTAAACCCTGTTGTGGGACTTGTAAATAGTGACAAGGTAAAAACTCACTGGTTCTTGTTTGAACTGGCTGAAATTAATTGCATGTGCAGCTTTCCTGGCAAAATATGGCTAAAGCATAAGAAAAATAAAAATTATGTCAATGCATAATAATGTTGCTGTAAGATTGAACTGTTATATAACAATGGTTGGAACCATGTACTACTAGTAAATGTATCTTGCCAGGTAAAATTCACATATTGCTTTTCAGCAGTTTTGTTTTAGAATTGGTTCATATACTTGTGCAAATGTTATGTACCAACCTGCCACATCAATTCATCTATAAGTGATGATTAAAAAAAGTATAATATACAACCATCCAAATGCCCATGGGGTTTAAATTAATTGAAAATTTGTCAATTTAGGGAGTGCACATTTTACATGAATGGTCTAGATTTAGATTTTGTCCAAATTTGGAGTGGTATTTAGTACATAAGAAAGCAAAATTGTTGTCTGAGACGAGATTTAAAAGCATAAAAATATAGGGAAACTAAGTTTTTGGGATGGTTGTTGATATGATATGGTTGGGATAGTGCGAATTGTTTCAAGTGTAACAAAAAGCAACACTTTCGCTTAGGAAACCGTCAAACATAGAGGAGGTATCAAGCCCATCTTGATAAAATATTGCAGTTTTGGAAATGTAATGCATCAATATCACTGAAAGTAAAAAATTTTGTTTTTTGTTACATGTAGAAACAACTCCATCTAATGTTCTATTGTTCTATATGTGAAGTTTTTATTTGATTTATATTTACCAGTATGTTTGCATGGCTTATTATAAAAGCAACTAATTTATTAGCTTTCAACATGATCAAATAAATAATGTTAGTGTTATAATTTGAAAATTTTGAGTTCAATTAGAAAAATAGCCTGAAGCAGTCTTTTGTACTTGATATAAGATTAATAAGTAGTCTTAAAGGCTCAATACAGGATTTCATGGTTCCGTTAACAACTGAACAATCTTGTATTTGAAGAATTGGGTATTTTGCTCCTATTTTATTCGTTTTGCTTGTTATACCTATATAATTGTAGCAGGCCTGGTAATGCCAGGTCTGTCGACTGAATATTAAAGATGAACATCAAATAATGAATAAAAATGTGACAAGAAGTGTCAGACAATCTGCTTTTATTAGCCCGATACTGCAATAACGGCAGTACTGGCCTAACTAGACAATGAACGTCACACTATGTGACAACCGTATAATATTGATGAGGCCATAAACAACTAATGCTACAAGCAGAAAAACATGTGCCGCCACATAATACTACTATGTCACTATGTTAAATATGGTATATTTACATGGAAAACAAGTTTTTTTATTGATAAAATATACGCTGCTTTGCTTAAACTGTCTGGATTTGTTTTTAGGGGGTTCATTGAATAAACGTTTCATATCAGCCGTTTAGATATCCAAATAAATAGATCATTGATCAAACTAATAATCCTATGGTCAATATGGTATCCAATTATTTCATTTACTAATTATGAGCATGACAGGCAAATGTATTTGTTTTTGCTAGCTTAGCGGTAGATCAAGATAAGTTTGTTTTGCAAGCATATACTAATATCTGTATATATATACTATGAATATTCACTTAAAGGCCCGTCAATAATAGATGATTTCAAATGTTTTCAATACTGAAAATGTTTTCAAATGTTTTCAAATCCCACCCTTAGGTAATTTGACCATAGTATACAACCAAAATGTGTTGAACACAAAAAATTATTTTAAATTTCTAAAAATAATGATGACTTTTTTCAATGTGGTAGCTACCATTGAATAAGTTTATCAATTTTTAGTAATTAAAATGAATTAAGTTTACCCACATTTTGTAATGTCTTACTAAAAGTGACCATTCACAATACATCTACTTTGACTCCATTCATCAAATATAGTTATATGGTGAGCCAGCTCCCCGTTAGAATAATGGTTACCATATGTTTCAAATGATTAATTTAAAAAACTTTATTTTAGGTGTCACGTGATGTCGACTCTTGAACAACAGATGGAGCATGAACTTGGTGATCAAAATATTGGCACTGGCGTTTACAAAATGCATTGTTTATAACGTATTTGGATATGTATATTGATTATGAGTCAATTTATATGTATGTTCTGTAGAATAAAATTCATGAACATTTACGTTATGGTCTGTGATTTAATAATAATTATGAAACCTGTTCCTTCTGAATATTACTCATAACTAGAAGCAAAGGGACCAGCTGCAGAACATCTTTTCTATTCAAATATTTCATCAAACATTTAATAAAATATTACCTGTTCTAACATTTTCTTGGCTAAGTATAAGTCTATGTTCACGTTTTAGCAAATTTTACTAGCAATGCAGCAACGCCACATATAGGCTTTTCATACACATATTAGCGTTTGAAACACGGACTGATAATGCAGTAGACATCAGGTCTACCAAATAAACAAGAGGCTCTATGAGAGCTGAAATCGCTCACCTAGTACCTGTATCTTCAATTTTTAGCAAAAACACAAGTACTGTAATTCCTGTATTACTCTGTTCAAAAAAAAATCAGTTTTACTAAAACTGTACAAAAGACTTCTATCTATCTCCAGCTTTAGCAGTAAAGTTGCACTTCCTACCCATATTACTACGGAACTGTAATTGAAAAAAAAAATCAGTTTGCGTTATGACTAAATTCTGACTGTACAAAAAAGACTTCCATCTATCTCCAGAGAACTTTAGGAGTAATTCAGTTTCCATTATATGACTAACAGACTACATTTTTACACTAAAACGTTTGATGGACCCCTGGGGGGGGGTTCAATTTTACCCCCAGGGACATGTGTAAAGTATGGAATGATGATCATATAGGCATGCATGTACAACTTCTGTGAAAAAATGATGAAATTTGAATAAAAAATAACTTGTGCAAATATGGACAAACTGATGATGGACCAAAGGTCATCACAAAAGCTCACCACCTCTACGGCAGGTGAGCTAAAAATCAGGTAGCCCGGCATTCAGATGAGTGCTGTTAAGGTGGGACTGGACAGTTTTTCTTTTAATATTTAATGATTACCATTTTAAAGTTTTAAGTGTGTAGATGTCAATAAAAAAAAAAAAATTACTCATGTTGCCTCGCTCGTTTGAGATTTATGAGTCAAAACGCGAGGCATGTGTGAAGAGGCGATTTACATAGAGTTATATACAAGATTTTACTATTATCATTAAAAATACTGCTCCAAAATGTTTTTAGAGTAATATTTTTCTATCATATGGGAAGATCTTATCAAAAGCTTTCAAAAAAGTATAAATTTGATGTAGGTTATACCTTCCATTTAAAAAGAGATATTGAATATTTTAGGTCCTAAAAATCTATCAAACCAGAGTAAAATACGAAACATGATTTTAAGTATAATATATGTTTTCACAAAACAAAATAGGAAGTAAATATTATCTACTAAAATGGGTAGCAAACACTATTCACAACTGCTGATCACAGCTAATTATAGCCGTTAGAGTGAGTGTAAACATAATGCACCCCTTTACTATTCAGTACCACGTTAGTATGAATTTTAAGTGCATGGTTTGATAACATTTTTGTCACAAATAGTAATTGATGCACCACGCCATAACCCGGGGTACGTATGATGCCCCAGGGTGCCGTGAAATGCAAACCCCGGCATGTCGTAATGCGCCGTTTCCCCTGTGATACTTCTGAATATCGGTCGTTGCTAAAAGGGAGACCACCAAAGAAGACGGCGATGTGCATTTTCATGGTCTAGGTTTGAAATCGAGTTTTAATAAATTAGTAATAAATAATAAATTAGAATAAATAAGATGTTTCTATTGTGACAAAACTTATGAATGCTTATGAATATTAACAAAATTTGATACCACAGCAGCCTACCAGTAATCACGATATGCCAGGGTATTGATGTTGGAAAGAAACTTAATTAGCTCATCAATGATTTTTTTATTTTCACGGGCTGGGGTATCACCGTAACCCGGGTTACGACGTGGTGCATCAATTATTGACACAGGGGACCTCTAGAAAAAAAATGAGGTTGGTTGATTTGAATGAAAAAACCACCCCAAGAGGACCATAAGTGTACTATATCACTCACCTGCATGTGCAAATTGGGCGTTAAAATTAAGTGTGAAGAAAGCAACAGTTTCAGTTCATACAAAATGTTTTAGATGCAGCCCTGGAAAGGGTCAATTTTACACCCAGGGTCGTGATTCCAATATTATACAATGACGAGACATCCATACAAGTCTTAGGCACAGGATTCCCACGGAGTCTGGAAAAGTCATGGAAATTGATTTTTTTTCCAGATCCTGGAAAAAGTCATGAAATTTTATAGTCATGGAATTTTGTACAACTGATAATTTATTAACTATTTGGGCAGATTTTTTAATGTTTTAGAAAATGGCTAACATTTTGATAACTACGCAGGATAATACCTCAACAAAATATTGTTACTACATGTAGATCTATATGAACAAACTTTGTGTTATCAGGACTGGATTATTTTCAACCATTTTTAGACACGTATGACGTACGTCGACACAAACGCAAACATTTTTACTGCAGAAATTAAAATTTTCCAGGGGAACATGGCCGCCCTAGGTCTGGCTTCATTGCGTTTCAGCTCGCATCAATACATTTCTGTGCCCCCCTTCACTTTTCTAACCCTTGCTACAGGCCTGGATGTATATAAAAAAAGTTCGGGAAAAATAAAAATTTGTTTGGAAGTCATGGAATTTTGCCAAACAAAATCTGTGGAAACCCTGTAGGCAAGTTGTGAAAATGAAAAATGAAGAAAACTGTTGTTTCACAGCAAATGATTTTACACCCAAGGGAGTTGCATGGACCTCTAAAGAGGGATTATGATGCAGTTTACATTATGACTATTAGACAGACTGCATTTTGACTAACAAATTGCATGCACCTCTGTGGAGGGGTTATGATGCAGTTTACATTATGACTAACAATTGTTGATGGACGGGCATACAGACTGACTATGGACCCAAATATGGACAAAACCCTCAAAGCTGTTATACAAAAAAAAGTTTAAAAATAAAAATTTGTTTTGAAAAAACAGAATTTTGAAAAGCAAAATGCAATTTTGAAAAATAAAATGAAGAAAACTGTGTACAAGTTTGGTGGACAGTTACAATTATGTTTATTTTTTTGAGCACCCAAGGGTTGTTCATGGGCATGATTCTAATATGGTATGGGTTATGATGCTTATGTTTTGAGCATGACTAATTTTTTTTTAATATGGACAATTTTACACCAGGGAGATGATTCACATAACAATATGAATGAGACAGCCAGATAAGTACTGATTCAAATGAAAAATAAAAAAATTATATGGAAAATATGAATTGTCATTTTTTTTATATGGACCCCCTGGGAGGGGGGGGTTACACCCAGGGAATGATTTAAATATGATGATGACAGCCACATAAGGCATTTGGTGAAAATCAGAAGAATAAAGAAATTATTTAGAAAATATGAATCTTGACGGATGTTGATGTTCACTTGCTGTTACACAACAAGAACATAAAAATAAAAAAGATAAATGAAAAAAAAAATTGTGAATGACAAATTTTATTCCATAACAATTTGCTTACAAAACGCTCTTTGAGCATGACCAATTCAATTACGAAACTTCGATTCAGATTTATAATGATGACCAATTAATGTGTACAGATTATTATAAAATAACCTATAAAATTCTGTTGTAACAATTTCCCTCCAAGACTTATATTCTTAAAAAGTTGTACATGTAATTTGTTATTCTATATTTACCAGGCAGTAGTCTATCTTGCTACATATCTGAATAATTTCCACTTCCATTTATAATTATGACAGTAAACTTTTGAATAGGCCTTGCCAGTAAGTTGCGTATGGGTGTAACAAAACACAACAGACACACATTTTCTTAATTCTAGCAACAATATAAACCATTACTTTGTTAATAGTTTGAAAGTAGAATACCAGCCATTACTAAATGTTCTTTTCAATGGTAGCGAGAAACCATAACTTATCATGTGACATGAACTCAGCTTATCTTGAATGTAATACATGTATTGCAATTTTGACATGTAAATATTTGCCCATTAATCATTTCACCAGCAGTAAAAAAAAATTTTGAAACATCTGCTTTGCACAATTTGTAAATAAATTCAGCAGTTTTTCAACAATATTTTAGAAATTATTTCCAATTCATCTTTTCTTTTCTATCATGTTACATACTTATTTTTTCTTCTTTTGCTTATTTGTCCATATCAACCACAAACATCTATATTTCCTTCTATTAGAATATAGAAGGAAATAAAGATGTTTTTTGGCTGGATATGGACAAGTAAGCAAAAGAAGAAAAAATAAGTATATAAAATGAATCCATTTGCTATATACCAGTTAACAACAATATTGAATATTTTCTATCATGAGTTCAATGGTTTAAAAGTACCACATTCACTTCACACATGCATTGACGGATATCATGTACATTTTACATCAACACTGGCTATAACCGACTGCGCCTGTTAACAAGCACATGCATTGCAGATTCTCATATCAGCATGGAAGTCATGGTTACATTATATCACCAATTCTAGTCTTATGCTTTGTTTTAAAGCTGCACTTGACTTTCAAACCATCTCACATGTAAGATCAAACGCCCCAGTTTAGATATATTGATTGAATTAAGTCTGGAAATTTCTGAGTAATCAATGATCATTGTTTTATATATTGGATGAGGATAATGCCCATCATTGCCTGCTTGCCCTTAATGAAAAGTGGCAATTACCATTAACATTGGAAAAATAACTGACAAACGCAATACAAGCACTAGTTCATTGCTTGAAATATATCATTAATACATAATTTTCTTATCATTCAAACACATTTCATGTAAAAAATGTTCTAATGATTAGAATAAAAATTCTTTAAAAGGATTCTGTAATACCTGTCGGTGGTAATGGCCTCTATTTATGAATAATAGTAAAGGTTGTAATCAGTAATAATATCAATATAGAAAATATTATATATTGTATAATTTAAATAGATATGAGTTAAAATCAATAAATATATAACCAACAATTCATAACTAAAGTCATTAGTTGACTCCATACATTTCATGTACCATTTCCTACTTAACAAAAACATTCTGTCATTTTTTTTAGTATAGTATAAACACGTTTCATAAAAATAATTGTTCATTTTGCTAGCATCTACTCTGAGCATTCAAGCAGTCAGTGATTGTAAATAAGTCAACTTATTCGAAACAAACAATGAAAGTTCTTTAGCTGATTGCTGATAACTTGCGTTAATCTTTTCCCAGATCTCTCCACTCAATTCTCCCGGTACCTAGTAAAAGTAAAAATGAATTTCAGATATCTGTGTATGGTGAAAAATGGCTACCAAAACAATCAAATCATACACAAGTATTTTTAACTTGATAAATATTTTTCATAGTTTTCAATTGTGGTTTCAATACACTCACCTGTCCCTGCTGAACATGGTGAATGTGTAGTTGACTTAAACTAGCCGTTATTGAACCTGTGTCAAGGTCCTTCAATCCTGTCTGCAACTCTTTACCACATTCCTCCAGTCCACTTATTAAGTTGCGGACATTTTCTATCACAGTTGCCTAAAAATCATTAATTATGGAAAGGTTCAACAGTGAACACTACAGGCAAGTAGAGAGTACATTTTAAAATTTTCAAAAATATATAATAAAGCACTGAACATTAGTAGGCTACCAGATATAATAGCTGTAAGTAGTATTTGATATTCATATAAGCAATATGCTTTCTTACCATTGGTCCCTCAGCATTGGTCTGGGCTTCAGGATTCTTCTTCCCTTTTTTACCTTTTTTGCCAGATTTCAATGGAGTCAAAAGCCTCCAACATACACCAGCTAATACTGTCAATAACGCCAAAGCCTGCAATAATCAAAAATCAACAAATAAAAAGGTCATTAGAAGTGTAAACTTGCTTAAGTTGCTTTTTTTAAACAAAGCCTAAAATGTACCTCAGTTAGTAGGAAAGTTGTCTCTAAAGCATCAACATTGAAATGTACATCTTTTCCTTCTCCTTCTAGATAAGACTTCTTTTTCTCCATGATTAGACGATGAAGAGTTTTATGCAAATTGGAGCTTATTTGTGCATATGAAGTTGGATCACATTTGTCTAAAATAACAAGATCAAAATAATGTCACAGTAATCGCTCTGTTGTTTCGCCGCACTTAAATACTTGAAAAAACCATCAAATGCACAACGTTGAACATTATTTTGTACCCATAAATATTTCAATAGTTAACTAAAATAAATTGGCAGATTAGTTCATGAATTATTTTACCTGTTCCATTTTCAATAAATGTTTGAATGTATACAACAGACTCAAGACTGTCTAAGAACAATTTACTCAGGTCCATATCTAAGTAAGTTTGTAAACATGTAGCAGATGGTCCAGCTAAAGGATACTGTCCAGCTTTGGGCAGGTCCATTCGATATTTGGTTATAAGGCCACTAAAATGTTGAAAGGAAAGAAAATTTGAAATCTATTACTAAACAGCTCTCATCTACTTAAAAAAAGAATATTTCAAAAAATCTTCCACGCGTTTAAGCTAAAATTTCAAATGTAAAATGGACAGTGCATTACCTAAATTTAGCAATTAATCCCTGCAAAACATTGGTGTTGTTACATTTGTTGTTTCCATTGGTTGTAGCATCATTTTCATCAGAGGAAACTGATTGTTTACTCATCTCCATCGCTATGGTGATGCACCTTAATGTGTGGTGTCGAATTTGTAACCACATTTCCTAAAGATGAAGAGAAAATATCAAACTAAAATTCATTTTTAATCTAGACATGCATATTTCATGGGTCAACCTATTGGTGGTAATAATTACTTTAGTTACACTGTACCACGTTAACTCCATATCCATCGCACTTAGTACATGTAAATTGTTTACAGATAAGCTAGCGCATGCCAGATCCATTAGTTTGTGACATGCTATGAACATAGGCCGCAGCATCATGGAAGGGGCATGTGGCATGTATGCTACTATGATTTACAAACACATGCACATTACTCCTATTATATGGAAGGTCTATATAAAAGTATAGTAATGTGTATTACATAGCATTTGTAAATCAAAGTAGTATACATACCACACGCCCTTTCCATGATGCTGGGGCCTATGATGCTTGCTGTTGTACTGCACAAGGGCGTATTTAGAGGGGGGCACAGGCGGCACGTGCCCCCCCTTTCAACTTTTTTGGCAATTGCATTAGAAGTATAGGATGTTACTTTAACACTAAAATCTAATGATCCATGTTGCCAAGTTCATTATAAACAGTGTCTAGAAATTATTCAAAACCCGCCTTAATTACATTTACCTAGTTCATAAAGATACATTTTTAATTTAATTTACAGTTAGAATGCATTTTAAATACTAGACTTTGCAAGTAATTAAAAAAGAAAATGATGCTATATCACCAAAAAGGTTTCTTCCAAAGGATATGATTTCTTTTTGATTGAGTCACAATGCACTCACCACCGCTGTTCATATTTGGAGAGTCAGTATTGCAAATTATAAAAAAAATCTGAGGACCACATTGTATTGAGGAGTCGGTCAATATAATTATCTAGCCAATGTTTGATTTCTACAGCATCTACATATACCTGGATAAAACCTCTAAAAGTTCAGGCCCGTAGCAAGCGGTGGGGTCAGTGGGGCACGTGCCCCCTCACTTTTTTGCCACACTTTGGTGTGAAATAGATAAAATATTAAAAAGTGTCCCCTCTTTTAAAAAGAATATCTTTATTTGGCTTGAAAATGCACCAGAATTGCTCTCAGAGTATCCAATTTTCAAAATTTTCCCTGGGGAAACCCCCCTGAACCCCCCTCGAATGTGCTGGGATTGACACAAACGTTCACACCATAATTTTTACTGCACAAATACAAAGATTCCGGGAGATCATGCCCATTAGGTTTGGGTTCACTGTGTTTTAGCTCGCATCAATACATTTCTAGGCCCCCTCACTTTTTCTAACCATTGCTACAGGCCTGAAGTTTGCAACATTTAGCTTTTCTCAACTATTTTACAATGCTCAAGCTGGCATTATACACATCTCCTCAGAGTGTGAATGCTAAGTAAGTGCTCTTAGACAGTTGCATCCCTACTCCAGAGCTTCAAACAGCCAATTTCAGAGTATTTGCGCCTTTATCCATATTTATTATGGTTTTCAACAACGGATCTAGCGTGGGTGGTTGGATGGGGCTCTGAAGGGCCAGACCCACCCTCAATTTTATTTAAACAGGAAAAACTTACATGCTTCAAATTCCAGACAGTTTTATGTAATAAGAATTGGTGCAAAAATGGCTCTGATTACACATGTGAGCACACATTTCAAAATTTCCTTTGCGGAGGATGCCCCCGAACACCCATAGCATAGCACTATATGTATCACAATCGTTTGCTCTTCTTACCCTTTCCCTTCACCAACAACCTGGATCGGCCCCATAGATGGACTTTGGCAAAATTGTTGCCAGATTTCATAGTCTACATCCTCATGATATGGAACTGGAGACTGTGATTTACAAAGAATTATAGTGCCACCTCAAATGAAGCAGAATCCATGTTTGTAAGCATGCATTACTCATGCACACATACATACCATATGATTATACTGAGAATATATTGAATAAAGTTCTAGTTCTCTGCGCTTTGTATGGGTCGAATGGGTTATATGAAATGTAGTATGATTGAAGAGATTATGAAGACCTTAACATGTTAAGTATCAGGAAATCCAACCATTTTGCCCTTCATTTAAAAAGAAAAAAACTGTATAGGAGGCCTTACTCCCCTCCGATAACCTCCCCCGCTCTGTCGCTATATGCTTGCTCACAACACCACACACACCATTACAAAACCAACATACGATATTCCATTGGCTGTTCGGTATGTGATGACCTTAACAAAATGGGGGGAAATCAGTATAAAATTGAATTATCTATACCAGCAAAAATACTCTTCTGTTGCCTTAAAACATGCTTCAGATTGCACCAAATGGCATCCTTGCAAAAAAAAATTTCTGGGGGAGCATGCCCCCGGACCCGCCTAATGGATGTCATCATGTGTGCCCCCCCTTTTCCTAAATTCTAGATACGCCCTTGCTGCAAAGCGTCGTAAATAGGAAGAACAGCTACAATATTTGTTTGTTGTCAAAAGCATCGAGTGAAATTCAGGAATTTAAAAGATTTGATGGAAAACAATAAAATTTTACACGCATAGGATATAATATATTGCGGGACTTCATCCGTCATTCTAGCCACTAAGTTTAAAAATAAAAAATCAGGTAGCCCGGGTCAAAATCAGGGGGCCCAGCATTTGAGGCACAGATGAATGTCACAGACACCCACCAAAAAATTGATAGCCCATAGGCATAAGGCCACATACAGGCAAAACTTGGTAGCCCGGCCAGTTTTTAGGTAGCTTCGAGCTACCACTCTTGTCAAAATTAAAACTGTTTTTTCTTTCTTTCTAAGGTGATGGCTGGTGGTGTTTGGTCAACATTTTCTGATTAAAATTGTAAATAGGAATTTACTGGATTTTGCAGCTTATAGAAATTCACAAATTAACTTATTACACGCACCTCTTCCTTGAAAGACTGGTTTTTGAGTTCATTTGTGAGTCTCAGATGAGCAGGTTCCCAGCTGCTCATAACTCCTGTGTCCCTGTTGTCTCGTAACAATTCATATACATCTTTCTCAGGATCAATCTCAAAGTAGCCAACAACCTGTTCAGTTGTTTGGTGACTAAACAAAAACAAATCATTTTAAATCAGAATTATTTACAGGTAAGCACTTTCTTTTATCATACATTGATACATAGTTTCTTGGGTTACCAAGCTTTTCTACTGTCATAATTATAACCCAGAGAGGGTTATCATCCCTGTTCAAACTGACTTAATACTAGGATTGTCAGTCATGTTGTCATTCACTTCCAAGAATTAGACAGCCCCAGTGTGGAGCGCACAAATTCACTTGTTTAGATAGCGAGTTTTTTTTGCAGATGTCATAATAATATATTTTTACTTACAATATTACGGACCAAAAACGTGTTCAAACTTAGATTTCTTATCGTCTTGAAAGGTTTGACACGCATCACTCGAACACCCGACAAACACATCGTTGTTTGTCAGATATCTATAGTACTAGATATCTGATGTCCACACTTATTGGGTAGTTATGACAAATAATATGATAATTCTTCTTCAAAAATTTCAATTTTGTCACAAATTGCAGATCGAGCTATTTCCGGGAAATCAGCCTTGCGCAGCGCCGCAATAGATATGTAAGAGCGCTCTTGATAAAGGCTTATTGCAGGGTCAACGTAGTTTTGCCGGCGATTGAACCTTAGAATACAGCTATTAAGGCTCAAAATTACTTGTTGTGATACGAGTTTGAGAGTCTAGTTTCAGATTTATTTTCGGTGTCTATTCAAAGCTGGTTTCACAAGGTTTCCATTGATGTACAACAAACCATGGTTTTACCTACGAAAATAAGAGTATTTCAGGGCTCAAAATTGCAGCACATAATGCGTGTTGGGCGAGTAAATATTCATTCTCACGAATAGAATTAAGATATTAACACTATGCTGCTTATTTCCTTCTAGAAATACATCGAAATGTCAAGGTAAAGTTGTTGTTGTTGTTGACACACAGGAATTTGAGACTAGAACCACGAGTATTTGTTTACAAAAATGGCAGACAAAATCAAACTGCTTTTTTTTTTCTGAAATAAGGCTCCTACAGGAGCCCACGGCACTGAAGGGGGTATTTAGATCCAAAGGGTTAAGCAAGAGGATGGTCTACCCAATTAAAAAAACTTACATTATCATCTTAATGGACAATAATAATATATGCTTTAATTTTGTAATTTTTACCTTGAAGGCTCTACGAGCAAGTTAATCATCATTCTTTCTACACTTGCTGATGCATATTGGAGTGAGTGTTTTAATCTTTCTCTAAAGTCAACGAGTTCACCTATCTGAAAAATATTTTTTGCAACCTTTCAAGTCACTAAAATATTAATCAACACTAAGTTGCTCTTCTAGCACATAAATTAAACAAAAGCAAGTAGTCCTCTAAAAAAAATAGCTTACCTTGTTGAAAGAACCGTACTTGTAGGCTTGTATTAAGTATTCAGTTGACTGAAAATAATTAATATGGTATATATATCTGCACATATTCTTATATAGTTGAATTGAATAGCTGTTTAATTCTTGAGCTTATAGTTGATCAAAGCCCTTTGCATGCTGTAGCCACTTATGTATTTTGCTATATGGATTATGCAGAATGCCAGACTGTTGGAGGTGGTAGGAATGGAGGTGGTAGGAAGCATGTCTTGTGTTTGTTCAAAGACAGGGAAGTTTTCAACTATTAATTTAATTTTTTATATTCGATCTTTACCCATTCCTTCACGTGGGAAAGTATTATACAGCAGTTGTGCATGCAGGAGCGTCATGCTTTGCGCAAGTGAATGGTGGCCAATGACCAAACCAATCAGTATGGAACCAAAGCAATCATTATCAAATATATTAACATATCATCTTTGTAGCATGGTGACATGAATGTTCCATGATTAGATTGGTTTGCGGAGATCAAACTGGCTTTCCATTTTATTTCAAACACAGTAATGGTCTGCTGCCACTGCTACATAAGATGTGTTAACCCAGTCTGGAGCAAGAGACTATCAACTGCTGGATATGGTTTAAGCATATCAATAGGAGTCATGACTAGATCAACCAATGTACAGCCTCAATATATACAGAATATGAGGATACATGGTCATTCTTCTGATTTTGGATGGAGCCATTTAATATTTGGGATTTATTAATTGCAGCTCAACACAATTAAGATTGAGATCACACAATTGAGATCTCTGTTGAATATTAATATGAGCGGTCCAGTAGTAGTAACAAAATCCACTTGTAGCTTGGGACAGTCAGTTCAGATAAGATCAAGAAACAAGAAAATATTGTTGTCTTTAAGCCAGCCATTTAAAACAATACTCACATCTTTATAATTGTATGTGAAGAATCTGCATATTGATTCAAAGAAAGGTTGAGCCGATGAAAAGTGACCAAGTCTTGTGATTTGATTACTCAAGATGTAGCTGAAAATAGAAATACGATCAATTATTGTGTCCTTAAAAAGAGCTTTCAATTGATGACAGTTACTGGTAATACACTTACGAAATTGCATCATGCTGGACATGTTTCACTTCCATGCTTTCATATATTTGTAGACATGGTCCCAATGCACCTGTTGTAATAAATAATAAACATATTGGCTTAAAAATGTGTATGTCAATTATAATTCATAATATAGTTAAATTGTAAACAAAAATATCTAATATGATGTATTACTATTTAATAAATGTTTACATACCAACTGTGGGGTAAAACTTGAGTAAAAGGAATTTGAATTGATAATTGGCAGGACTGGACTTGATGCCATCTTCCAGCAACATTATTGCTTGCCATATATAATTCTGACTTCCTGAAAAAGTATTTTTCATACACATTATTAATTCAATTATCAAAGACACATACAATGTACCCCCACACATTAAAGCCCATCGGGTTAACATTGTAGGTGGGCTATAAATGTATACAATTTTTGATTTTTCAAAATGCCACTTCAAAATGCCAATAACAATCCAATGGACTAATGTACAGGGAAACAGTACATTATTTACACCCATGCAACAAATTCACAGAATATTCTCACTGATATAAAGTGAAAACCAGTCATACCAGTTTCTTGATAGAGATCATACAGTAAATGAACTGCCATATGCAAGTACTGGTCACTGTATTGAAGATCTGATGGAAGAAGATTGCATCCTAAAATATTAACAATAAGCTTTTAACATCATACAATACTAAAAATGTGCAAAATAAAGTAATTTGTAAAGCACAAGATACTATCATGCCAAACTAGCAAATTATATTAAATATAAAGCCATACATACCAAACTTCAAACCATGACGATACCTTTGCACAAGTTCTTTCGCTAAGTTTTCTTTAGACTCTGCAGACAACTTGGTGTGAGCACCAACACATCTTTGGAGTTGCAATAGTGTAAAGTGCTGTTGGATTTCTTTGGGCTGTAAATAGAACTGTTTGCTTTCAGACTATGACTTAATTATCTAAAAAAAAAAAAAAAAAAAAAAAAAAAAAAAAATAATAATAATATATATCTGAGAATTGGTATTTTTTGAGGATTCAAGACCCGGTTATGAGAGGATACCTTTTTGTGGTCATGATGATGTAAAAAAGTATCTACAAAACCTACATTGAAAACTCATTCCCATGTAAGGGTCATCATCAATTTAACAACTCGCTGACATTTAACACCTAATTGATAACATATGTGAAATAAAAACTTTCTTTCAATGTAAGCATGTTTCATTTTTGTGTAGTTGATTACAAGCAGTACTATCAGTCCCGTAACCAGAGCCAAAAAAGTGAGGAGGCGAAATTTTGATAGCGAGCAGGGGTCGCCTCCTCTGCCTCAGCCTAGTTACGGACCTGACTATCATTGCCCAATTAAGACAATTACAGGTAAACCTCGATTTTATTTGGACATTGGGGTCCATACTTCGAGAACCGCGTTAACCCCGAAAGCGTGTTATGTGCTGCGGAGTGCACGCAAAGGATTGCACATGCGTGCAGCAAGTTTCCTTGTGCGCCATGCCATATAGATACCTCGAAGGTAAACAACTTGCATAAAAGTATTTTTGACAATATTTTCATACACAAGGATATACACGTAGAATATAAAATAAATGTGGTCCACGGCCAATCCGCTTGACACAGAAATTCACGCAAAATCGAGACGCGTTATATTGAGGTTTAGCTGTAGTTGAAATAAGTCTTTTAAAATATCATCTGCCAATTTGAAGGAGTAACATTTAAAACAAAATGTTTGGGAAAGATTCAATACAAAGAATCCCATAACAGTGAGATTGTATGGTAAAAATAATATAGATAGTAAATTTATAAATGCACATATTATTTACTTTTTAAAGAAATAATCTTTTATATATTTGCTAAATTTGTTTTCCTGGATATCAAATTCTAAAAATTGCTGTTTTCTGGTGTTTTTTCATGGTAATAATGCATGCAGATCAGCCCTGATGGACTGAGGCAAAATCATCAGGTACCACTAGTGAGAGTTAGTGAATCTGAAGCACATTTTACTGAGGAATCCACTTGTGTTTTATTTTGTTCTAGCTGTAAAATTTAATATATATATTTTTTAATCTAATGTCACGATATGGAGATATTCCAGCATGCTCCACAGCTGATTGTAACTGCTGTAGGGCCACTTAACCCACTGAACAGGGCATGACGCTAGCTAGTGCCCTGGGCACATAAAATCTAAGTCAGGGCACATCAAATATTACACTCCTGTGCCCTGGTGGGCATGCCATAAAAAATACAAATTATATATGGTATTCCCTATGGTGAAACGTACATTGTATAAATGAAGTTTTCATGTTAATCTGATGGTTAAATTATTTTGTTTTTATTTTACCGTCTGCGGCTCAGCTAAAAAATTTAAGGGCACAGAAAATTAAGACCAGGGCACATGGATTTGGCCCATCACGTGCTCTGCTGTCAAGCCCTGCTGAATCCCAATGTTTTGTAACAGAATCAGAAGGGGGTGTGGGGTTTCGAACGGGGAGTTTAGAGATTTTGTTGATACCTATAGATGAACAAAATGCTCGACAAATACAACATACGGGATTTTATAAAATACTATTTTAAAACCCTGATATAAAATTATAGTGTTAATAGTAAGTGAACTACTGTAACAGAAATATGAAAATTAAGTCTCTAAAAACAAATTCAGTACAATTTTCAACAAAAAACAAAATGTGGAAAATTGCAACATATGATATATAGCATGTCTACCAATCGCCATTTATTTTATTTCACACAGAGAAAAAAAAAGAGGGCTTACACTATCAGCATATTTAATTTCTTCGTTTTTCCATCCGTCAGACAGAAGTTTCTCATTGACAAACTAAAACACACAAACAAAACAAAAATAGAAATGCAGCTATGTAGTCTTTTTTGTGCAAAATTTAGTGTAACGAAAAATAGAAATTTACTCAAACCTTTTCCAGTTCTCCTTCCTTTAACAAATTCACATATGGATCAAGATCAATCATGCAACTAGGTTTACTTCCAAATTTAGCATAATACTCCTCTATGAGAGACATGGGTGATCCGAGTTTCTCTGCACCTTCAATGCCTTCACCATGTAAAAGTTTTATGAATTCCAACTTTGCAAGATATGGACCTCTAATCATACGCTCAGATTTCACAGTATCTGTAACCTGTTAAAAAATTAAAGTTAGAAACAAAATAGACAAGAGTACCATAGTAATGTGCTGATAGCAAGTTCAGAACGATACATTTTCAATCGTAACTAAAAAATGGTAATGAATATAAAAATAAAAATTATAGGAATGAATGAATTTTTTTGCCAGATCTACATTGAAATTTTGATTATTCTGATTGGTCTACATAATAGTGAACACTTATATGAAAATGTCATTTTTCCAGTGTGTGAGAGAGACAGAGTCAGACATTTTGAACAAGTCAAAATTGGGGATTAGGTACCAAGATTGGAACAGCCAAGTTTATATTTTTGATTTGCATACACATGGATAGTCACATAATTGGTGATACATGAATGTGTATGCAAATCAAAAATATAAACTCAATTCTACTCTGACTGTTCTGCCAAGCAAAAATATAAACAAACTTGGCTGTTCCAATCATGGTACCTAATCCCCAATATTGACTTGTTCAAAATGTCTGACTGTCTCACACACTGCAAAAATGACATTTTCATATAAGTGTTCACTATTATGTAGACCAATCAGAATAATCAAAATTGCGATGTAGATCTGGCAAACAAATTGCGTTTCATTCCTATAATTTTTATGTTGATATTCATTACCAGTTTTTAGTTATGATTGAAAATGTATAGTTCTGAACTTGCTGTCAGCTCATTAGTCCTCTATCGCTCACTTGTCTAACATTATCTAGATGCGCGCGCCAGCACTCTGTCAGACGTTAGCAGCCCGTCACGTCACTAAAATGTACGTGTGACGGACTGCTAACGTCTGACGGAGTGCTGGCGAGCGCATCTAATCTACTTGTAATGTATGTTATAATAGGTTTGTCATATCACACATTAGAGTTGGGTCCATATTGGAAACACATTTTTTAAATAGATATTTTGACAATCATACATGTTACAACTGGAAAACAAATTTATGAAATTCACATACTCTATGACCAGGATGAAGAGATGCTGCTTTAGTTTTTTGTGCAAATTCATAAAGTGATGAAGAAATTACCTGCTCTTTCGGTAGGCTTACATGCCCAACAAAGTTTTACCTGCACAGCCAGTTTACTTTACCTGTTCAAGCAGATCATATGAAATGTCATGTTCGATGGCTATATTTACCTGATATTCCAGAAAAGCTAGAACTAAATCCACAGTATTGTCTATTTTGTCCTCAGTGTTTTCCGGGGGACTCCAACCAGACTTGTGCAAATGAACAAAAGATTTGAAGTATTGACTGTAGTAGTACCAATGGTCTGGACTGAAATTGCAATAGAAAATGTCTACAGATATTTGTTCTACCAAGTAGGGAGAGTATTTGGATACCTCTAAAAATCCTCATCATTCACAATATTCCTTATAAATACTCGCTACATACATTTATAACACGGACATGATTTTATCATCGCAACGTACCCTTTGTAGTGTAGTATATTCCAGTTCCACAAAGGGGGTGTTTGCATTTTGACAGTAATATTACCCAATGTGTATATTTTATGTCACAATTATGGACTAAATAGGTACCCGTCGTTCAATCCCTCTCTGGACGGTTATTCAAATACGAATCTCTTAACATAATGATACATATCATACATACTCGTCTAAAAGCAGCTTTCTGTAAGCACTGTTCACATCAGACCAACGTTCCAATTTTGCTAAAAGCTCTGCAGTCATTTCTTTCTTGAAGAACAGTTCACTCATTAATTTATCTAAAACGATAGAAAAAAATGTTGAAGAATCCAAACTACATTGAATACATGTCGTAATCTGGTAATTTTAGATTCAAATTAATTGCTTTTTCCCATTACCTCCTAATTTTCCACTGAGTACATTAAGTGCATCTTCATACTTGCCAATCTGGTCAAGTATTATCAAATACAGTTGAACTTCTGCTTCAGCTTCAATTTTATCATCATCAACATACCTAAGAATAAACAAGTGAAAAAAAAAAGTTAAAACATATGTTCCACATGAGTGAGTTTCAGATTTTCTAGAATATTTCAAGACTTGGGCATATGGAATATCATTACTCACTTTTTTACCATTTTCTCAGCTAATGGAAGAAACATCATCTTTGCCAGCTTTGGATCAGTATGAGCCTAAAAGAAAAGAAAAGAATTACAAAATATGCTTAAAATGAATGAACAATTACAAAATATGCTTAAAATGAATGAA
Organism: Streblospio benedicti; assembly: GCA_019095985.1. Classification (NCBI taxonomy): domain Eukaryota; kingdom Metazoa; phylum Annelida; class Polychaeta; order Spionida; family Spionidae; genus Streblospio; species Streblospio benedicti. The sequence goes on from CM032660.1 coordinate 36,411,881, forward strand.
CAATTGTCAGTATTTCAGAAAAATGCAGTACTTACTTGCATAATAATGCTCATTACGGCCCAGAAGTAATATGGGTTTTTCTTTGGTTTCAACTTATGCAACGCCACGGCAGTTTGTTGTTGCTTTTTATAATCACTTAATCTTACATATGCCATGAAAAGAGCTGACAAAATTTCTTCATTGTTAGGTTTAGCTTTATGGGCATTTGCATAGAGATCGGCTATCAAATCCACTGAAAAAGGTAAGAGGTATACATGAGTGTTCAGAGCATGCAGGTTCTTGAATGCAGAGGGTGCATTCTTGCAACATTATGAAGATTTCAACTTGAAAGATATTGAGGGTCTAAATTTGTAATGTTTTGGCTGAAGCTTTCCTGTTATTTATTTTTTGTAAGTATCTATTTCTCTGGCAAAGTTATTAATGGACCAATGGTTTTCCAAAGTTCCAAAACTTTCAATTAAATCTTATCTAATCTGTTCATTATCCCGAAGTAGTGGCCTGACTTAAATACCCCATATCAACGGTAACACATTCATCACTCAAATATTTATCATGAATCGGTCTACCCCATTCACTTGCATGCATCATTATGCTTCTCACACAGCTGTTGTAACAAGAAGTAGGTGATGATTCGTAAGGACAGACAACTTTGCCGAATAAAATGTGCCTTCTAAACCCATAGATAGGAATAACAAAAACTAAAAACATATATGGTCATGATGCAAGATGCCTACATAATATGAGTATTGAGTAATAACATCACCTCTCTGAACCCTGCTTTAGAAAATACAGAAAAGCATTAGATGGTATTTGACTGAATGATTGAATCGTCTATTCCCTGGCATCTATTGTGGTGACAATAATTGCAAATTATGTTTTCTTCATATGGACATGTATTCTAGATGCAGGCGCTGTCATTCCAACACACATTTTTACATTGACACGTTACAAAATTAAAGGAGTTTTGATTTGTCAACATGCAGATGAATTACTGTGACTGCATCATATTAAATAATGCTGTGGAATTTATCATCAATTTAGAGAAACTATGAAATACTTTTGTTATAGTTTGCTTGCCTTTATTCAACTCTCTGTAACCAATGCTCATGGCCTGCAATGTGGCCTCATCTGATGGATGCTGGGCATGAACCTCATCAAGGAGCAGCACACTTTCATCATGTCTACCCAAGCGCAATAGAGCAAGAGCTTTCAGAACCTACCAAATAAAGAAGCTTTCTACACTAACATACAACAGCATGGTTTGCAGATTCGGTATTCTCTATGTATTTGCACTACTACAAAATACAGTACAACCTTGTTTAACCGAATATCAAATATCCGGATTTTCCCATCAACCGGATGTTCTGCCATAGTCCCAATTTTTCCGGACATATATTTTCGTGAGATCGAGTATGGACTCGAACAATGGTCTTTTACTTATTCATGGGAGCGGACAAACACAACGCACGCGGTGTTAGCCTTTGTCAAAGAGGCGTTCTATCCCATTTGGGGAATGCACACCACAATAGCACTGGTTGATTGAGACTAACGCCATTGCTTTGTTCTGATCAGTTTCGAACAAAATCATGGTGTGTTTTAATTACAGTCATCGCAAAATATAACTTTGTTACTTGCACAAAAGATATAATAAATATTCAATTGAATTATTATTATACATGCAGGAATATCAGTCTACGACAGAGGACAATCACGCGGCATTTGATGCGTGTAATTAACCACAATAACCACGCCATTAGTACACAACGAACGAAAGCATGTTTTGACTAATATTATCACAAAATATAGCTGTGTGTCCAATGCACAGGCTATAAAATGAGGTTCTATCAAATTGTCTTTGTGGGAATATTGTTTTACGATATATCAACGTCAAATCAAAGTGATGGAGGAGTCATTCTACAAGGTATTTGTTGAAAATCTATTATCGTCCATAGTCACTTGTGGTCGTATACACACGATGATACATGGTTTCTTACATTCGCCCACCCCTCCCCCTCAATCATCCGGATATATCGATTTTCCGAATGTCATTCCAGCTTCCCAACGTGTCCGGATAAACGAGGTTGTACTGTAAACGGAAAAATGACTAGATAAAATCACTCCCTACCTTAGCACATTGAAAATCCTTCTGTTTCCTGAGAACTTTATCAGCCTCTTGTATTGCTTTTTTGTTATTGCCGTTGTCCAAGCAATCTGCAAGAGCATAATCAAATCATGCATCAATTCTTAATAATTTGTGTTGACATTGAGATTCGTGAACAATTTTAAATTGAATAGTACTTCTAAAATGTACACTATAATAACAGGGGTAGACAAGCTGTATGAAAGTAAAAATTGAACTGGTTGCACAAAGGGCAAGTGATTGTTTAATCATGTAGCACGGGACATTCTTTGATGGCATTGTAAAAGTATAAATTAATTACATCTTCAAAAGTATGTTAAAACTTCAAGAACAAGACAGATTCCAGAATATTTCAAAACTACTAGAAATCATCTTGATTTATCCAATAATCCACAACTATCACAGTCTATGATAGAAACATTTTTTCACAACAAGTTATCCTCCAGTGTTCAATCTAGGTTTCGCCATTTGCGCCTTTGGCTGGGATACACACCAAATGGTACAATTCTTATCACACTATGGGCCTGTTATGGGCACGCTATGAATATTTCTTCATATTCTCATGTTTTTAATAATAATAGCACATTTTAAAGCACAAACATGTTTTTTGCTTCGCCATGACAGTCTCACGATCCCCCCAAGAGTAGCCTCGGCAGGATTCGGCAAACTTCAACATATTCCGCTAAGTGTGCATTTCGGTTTCACAGCGTCGGAAGGACATTTGAGTAACTGAGTGTTTGCACTGAGCCAGAAACGTGCATGTGAAATTTTTAATTTTTGTCACCAAAATAAGTAAGTTATTTCTAGTTTCTGTCACGTATTCGCCATTAGATTGTTTGAATGATATGCTAATGGATTATGCATTGCTATATTTGCGAACAATGAGTTTATGACTGACAAATGCGATGCTCATTCGATTTGACAACCAGAATCATAGATCAACTTTGCGGTCATAAAAACAGATCTACACATGTGATTAACTAAATTTCATAATAAACCCTGAGAATAAACGATATTCAATTACATATATTCCTAGTTTTTTTACTTGGCCCCCTCATTTTTAAAATGCCCCCCCCCCCCGCCCTTTGAAGTTCAATGGTCCCGTAGTGCCCCCTCCAACACAAAGCTAGATTGAACACTGATCCTCTATCGTTGGTTACTCTTCGTTGTGATATGTGGACACTTGATCACTTGCAATGTTGTAGAAAGGCTTTTCCACCATGAAAAAGTCAAAATCAATTGGCATGCCAACCAAGCGACATCAATGCTGATCACAGTTGAGGGCCTAGAACTTCCTGAATGAAACTGGTTGCGTTAGTAGCAAAGCAATAATAATTCCAGAAAAGGCACTTACATTAGTTGCTTCAAGTTAAGACTCTAATAATGCAAATCACAAATTGTGATCCTATTTAATCATTGATATTAAAATGTTCTATTTTATATTCTATTTTATATGCTTTCCAAATTAAAGATTGCGTTAGCAATAACGTGAATAAATTTGTTTGGGAAAAAATCATTCTATTTATTTATTCATCCTCATAACCAGTATAATCTGTAATCCCATATTCACACTCAAATCTGTACAAATACGGATACATCCTTGCAACTTAGCACGCCTGAAATTGCATACAAACTTTTTGATATACAAATGTACACAGTACATATCTGATTATCTGTACACCTCGGGACATTGATGATGGATCCACTCCATTCCAGGTTTTTGAGGGGATCAGGATAATCAAATGTTCATTAGACAATACTAGACAGGACAATGATTTTAGGCTATAATAAGAGTATTGTACATTCTTTTGCATAATTTAGCTCTTAAAAGGCTTTTAAAGTAACAAAGAGTACAACCTGTGGTATCAAGACAATGTCCAAGGTGCATTCAAATATATTGGTACCGTAGATCTTCGCGTATTAGTCGAGTTTTTAATACCCAAAAATTCTTCCCAAAGAGGGGGGGCTGACTTATATGCGGGACACAACTTTTGGCATGATCACAATCACGTATAAACTCTGTTTACACGCTACTTTGAACTACTGACCGCAGCCAACGGACTTGTACTCACAGTTAATGCCTCTGATTCACGTTACATTGTCATAAAAACATTTCCTATCACTTATCTTCTATCCATTATCAATTTTATTACGTGTATCCATTTCTATGGTGAATAAATAAAAAAATAATTGTTCCAAATGCAAATATGCCACCATCCGGCCGCCATCTTGGCACTAACATAAACGGCGGCATGAAATGCTGTCAATAACACGTGTTTGCATGCAGCAGACAAGAATAGCTTATAACAATCAATATTAGCCCTACACAAACCGTTTAGCAAATACTGGTCACGGGAGTTGTAAATAATGGTATGATTGTCTCTTTGTTTCACTGCTATTGACACCTCTTGCTTAGATTTGGCGGTTAGTGCAGAGACAGGTTAGAACATAATTAGTGTCAAATTGTGTTGAAATTCACCCGCACTGTAGGTGTCCTCCACACCACTTGCACGAATTAGCCATGCCATACATGTTGAAATAAAGGATCGCGGTATTTAGGGTCACCGTAACCAAACTAAACCGGCAACTAATCGAGAACAAATTGAAGGAGCAGACGGTGGAAGTCATGTGGCGAGGTTTATTATGATCGACGAAAATGCTCAGATTTTTACTATTTTTCTTAAAATTCCCAATTTTGAGGTCAAAACAAGGGGACTTATACGGGAAGTCGTCTTATACCCGAGATTCCAAGGTAATTTTGTTTTTGATTTGGACTACATGGACGATACTTAGCTGACATATAAGACTTTGCTCATTCAGTGATGTAAATAGGTTTTGATAAGGGTGAGTCCCTGGTACTGTGACTAAAATTTCATGTCCCAAATTTAGTATAGGAGTTGATTTATTCATATTAGTCTGTTTCATGCACCATATTTGTTGCAGCACTAAGAATATGAGGTGAAAAATATTTATTAACTAACAACACACAAATTGTCATCCAATGACGAGAACAAGATTAAACCCCAATCTGGATCTGCCAACATTAGTGTACATGGTGGTAATTTTGGTGTCTTTACCTCACCAAAGTATTCAGACATTCCGACGAGAGGATTTGACAGTATTACTGTATAACATTATCGCATTCATATACAATAGCAACTCCCAGTGTTTTTCGGTTTACAGACCCGCCGCTCAAAAAAAAAAAGAATTTAGGAATAAAAATAAAATTGAAAAAATTGTATTTTTTTTATTCCGCCGCTGAAAAAAAGGCGATAATACGAGACGTTGAATCAAATGGCCTGTTCCGACTTAAAATATTCATTGGAATCGTTTCCGATAAACATCATACTATAACAATAACGTGTCCTAGTATGTAATAAATGAACTGTTATCCATTATATTGCATGTATATGTCCATGTGGTGGATATTTAAAGAAGTACAGAACATATTTCAAATTACTCGCTGTTGAGTTGGGCAAATACGTGGCTGCCGCTGCAGCGCCGCCGGTATTATTCGGGTGCGTTGTGAAAATGTTTTATTTTTCAAATTTTTATTTTTTTATTTTTATTTCCTCCGACTGACGACAGTTGAGCATCCTGTGTGTTTGTAAACCATAACATCAAAAAATAAAGGTCTTAAATAGATGTGTATTATGATAGCTATTTCTGTTGACTTGCACTGCCATGTTAGATCAGGGCAACATAAATGTAAATGTAGATGTGGTGGTTTATAGTCATGATTCTAGTGCTCTCACAACTTGACATTCACACCAGGCCATTGGCATCCTCATCACACTATATCTTTCTCAACTCCCCGGGGAGCATACAGCACAACTGTGCCGTAGCGGCGCATATGTGCTAATCATTTACATTTGCGTTCACTCGCCTGACTTGTACCTATTTAACGTGTAGGTACCACAGAGCAGTGTGCAACCTGTTAGAGGTAAGTTTGCTCAACACTTACCACCAGACCCGACTGGGAATCGAACCCACGACCTTCTGGTCACGAGTCCAACTCCCTATCCACTCGGTCACAGAAGCACACATCACCTATCAAGTGAGTCATTCGATTCGGGACAATGGGTGTTGTGTTCAGCTGATCACTGTTGAAAACTGTATAAATGCGACTCAAATTTAACACAACCACAGGATAACGTGACAAACTCTAACGCATGACTATATAAGTGTTGGCGTGGGCATCTAAATATAATTTCAATTCGTTTCATTTATTTCCAAAGAAGTCAACTGTGCCACATTGTATTTTTTATAGCATGCATGTTTGCAGGCTATAATTAAGTTGTACTTTCCTATTTCAAAGTAAACGTATACTTTAAGCTGTGCTCTGTACTATATGTTCAGTTGCTGTGCCTCAACACGGTCTAGCATATTATTTCAACAGACCACTTTCAATGTGCACTATCTAAAATATCCCATAACCCCTCAACCAGTGACCCAGCCATCATTTGATATAACGGGGAGCCTGTCTGCATTGTCTCCGAGGGAGCATAACAATTGATACCCATGTTCATACCATGGGCCCATAATCATTACCAAGAAATTAATGTTGTTAGTCTAGCTAGGTCATGACTAACCCGATAATACTGGCTAAACATTTCGATGAATCTCCATTTATAGGAGAGTAGCTATAGCTGTCTTATTGCCGAATGTGTTTGGTTAGGTCATAACGAGTACTCACTACTTTTTTTTTAGAACTGTCGTACTTTATAATATCTGATCGCTGCACATTGAACTATATACCCAATCAGACAGTCTAATATAAATCTTATGGTACTCGTTCATTGTACTAATCGCAAATATATTTTGATTATGGCTTATACACACCATAAATAGGACGCAATCGTCTTTCGCTGACATCCACATGGCCTCTGCCCGGTGCCATTTTGGCAAGCTACCGTAAATGGGCTCGTGGCGATTTGCAATGGACTACTTTTTTAATATTTTGGAATAATAGTTATCTTTATGAATTCATGCATTGTAAACGTTAGTGTATATTAAAAATTACTTAAATTGAAGGAAATGTGATGAATGGTGTACCGTGCGTATAAAAATTACGCGTTTGTAACGATTTATTTACGCGTATTGATATATGTTGCATAATATCCGGTAATATCGCTCTCATGAATTTCACAATCCAAAAAGGAAGTGGTGTAAGCTTTATAAAAGTCGAAATTTAAATGTAAAACGTTATTATTCGTTCGATTTTGATGTAATAACTGATATGGCATCCGCATTAGCTTTAAAGCCATTGCAGTATGAGTTGTATCATGTACAGAATAAAGCATACTGGCCTGTGAAAGGTCGTCATATATTAGCACAGTACGATGATGACAGCATCATTGTATATCAGGCATTCAATCCTAATATAGCTGAATATGCTGTAAAACATCAAAGGTATGTGAATAAATATATAGTTATGCCTTTTTATATTGATGTACTCACCAAGTATATATATGCTTAGAAAGCTAGGAAATGTACATAAATATTGTCTACATAGACAGTGTCAGTGGAACCTAGCTATAGTTGCCCCTGTGGACACACAGGAACAATTTAGACAATCAATTATGCTTGTTCGACTGATGCGAAGCCCAAGCATCAGAGATGCATCATCAGTTTGGGCTTCGCATCAGTCGAACAAGCATAATTGATTGTCTAAATTGTTCCTGTGTGTGGACACCTGCCATTTAGATCCCCAATCGCACTGTTCGGCCATACACACAATCCGTGAATTTTATGTATGATGTGAACTCCCCGTTGTAGACGTCACTAAATTTCACGTCATATATTAAAATTCACGGATTATGGATACAGTCAAATGGTAGCATTCGGTTGTAAAACCTTTCTTAGATATGTCAATTTTTATGCACTGATAGGAGCTTGCTTGCCATAGAAAACAGAGAAAGAGAGAGAAGAATATAATATTTTGCTATCAATTTTGTTTTTATTCCAGATTTGGTGGTGATTCTTTCAGTTTTGCAAGAATGTCATGGATAAAACCAAACTTTCTATGGATGATGTATCGATGTGGATGGGCAACAAAGAAAAACCAAGAGCATGTGTTAGCTATCAGAATAACACGTGATGGATTTGAGACCATTTTGAAAAATGCATATACAGCAAATGTAGGCCTACATGTCTCTTTTATTACAGTAACTCATTATAATGAATCATTATTCTTTCACTAATAACATAGATGTGGTCGCCAGAGTCTCAACATACATCAGAGTGTCGTCAAATCACTAAAATGTATGTGTGACGAGACTCTGCCGTATGTCGAGACTCTGGCGACCGCATCTACAATATAAGTAACTTGTTAGCAGAGGATATACAAGCCTTTTCAGTCACCTCTACAAATACTAATCAACGTCTACCCTAGTCTCAAAGATAATTCAGCGCAAATCAGACAAGAATGGTTCATGGGAACATGTTTCCTTCTTCACAACAACATCTGATCTTTATACCAGAAATCCAGAGATACAATTAGTTGGGCCATCGGTTAGAGCGTATGACTTCCAAACAGGATTTGCCTGCATCATGAGTTCTGGGCCTGTTCACAGCAGACTTAATGTTGCTAAACAGTTACATTTATGTCTGCCATTATATTGTCAATCCCACAGTGTGTTGCCACAGTTGTATATCATACAAGATGGTGGTGACACTAAGCATGAGGTGCAGATGCCTCATTAAAATGCGTGCCACATGTGGTGAGTAGTCACCTCTCTGCACGTTTAAGAACTCACCTAGTTTGAAAACAATAACTAGTGTGATCACCCAACCCCAACTGCCTCAGGAGGCTCATGTTCAAACACCATGTCTGATACGAGTGAAAAGCACTTAGGATATTAATGATAAAGACAAGTACATGTTTTCATGGTACCTAAAGGCTGTCGGTACTATAGAAAATGACTCGTGTGTTTCAATTTCTTGTAAATCAATTCTGTGTGAAAGTTGTGATATCCCGGTGACCCCAGAAGTTCCAAAATGAAACACCAAGTGTCTGACAGTGTCACGCATCAAATTAGGCCAAAATAGTTTTTCATAAAGCAAGAACGCATGCCCGTTTAGAATATGTAACTCACATATGCCATATACTACACTTTAGTACACTCAGCTGCTCCCCCACGCTAAGAAACCCACTTTCCCCGAGTAAATTAGGTCACTGAACCCTTAGTACATGTTAGTAAGTGGTTTTACAAACAGAAATGTGTGGCTGTTATTACAGGTACTTTTACATCTAATAGGTCTAGACTCATAAGCTTTATTGATATGGATTCTATTTTATTGATGAGGTTACATGTACTTACTAGTAAATGAACTGTTTGTTTTGTGTAGGCTCAAAAAGCTAAAGGATTGACAAAGGATGACATTGAAGTAAGACTGCAATGGGATCCAGATCATTCACCATCTTATGAAAAACTTGAAAGAAAAGCAATTCAGTTGGGATTAAAAGGAAAGGTATACCTCGTTATTTGTCCAAATACTTGTTACAATACAAATGAATAAACTAACGTTACTGATTAACATTTGAACATATTTCAAGCATTTTTAATGTCTGATCAGTATGTGGTATTACCACAAATTTTAAAAGGCTATATATTTTTGTATATATGCAAATAAAATTTAAGCATTTCTTAATACTCAAAACTTTTTAGTTCAACCGATTATGAACAGTTCCATTCATGGCTATTTGTAGATGCTACAGAGGTATTCTGAAGAATTTGTTATATCTATAGAGGACATCACTGATTTTGTTGTAAAACAGCGTGAGAATGTTACAAAAGAGAAAATTGAACATTTGCTCACTGCTAGTGAAAGGATTTATCAAGTATCTTCTGAAATTCAAGAACAAGTTGAAATGAACTTATGTGACTGACACATCTTCATTAAGCCTTTGTGTAAAAAGCTCAGCAGCTAAGTTATTCTAGGCCCATTCTAAGAATATGTTCATAGCTCTCTACCATCATCGGTTCACTGGAATCTCTGTTACTCTGCCAATTGGCAGTATTTAAGGCCGTAGCCAGAATTGAAAAAGAGAGGAGGCAATATATAGGGCGAGGGTGCAGACAAGCACTGTAGGCTAGGGGGGTTCGAGGTCATGCCCTCCCCTCCCCTCCCCTCCCGCCCAGAAAAGTTTTGAATTTAGACCCTTTTTGAAAGTGATCTCCAAAAACAGAGGAAGCAGTTGCCTCCCTTGCCTCATATGTAGCTACGGCCCTGGTATTACAATTTGTACAATATTACTAATAATAATATGAAAAAATCAAGCAGTGTGATTTGTTTTGTTTTTGAACTGTCCAAATTTTTATATATCATAGATAAATCTTCATCTCCCAACAGCAAACTGTACATTACACACACCTCTGCATCATTCTTCTGAAGCATTGCAAGTAACAAACATGTTGATCACAATCTGAAAGATATGGAAATCCCAATTACGATTTCTCCAGCATTGGCATGATGTCTGTAGTCTATGTCAGTATTCATTGGTAGTATTTGTAGGATTATGTGACTACGGAGTTTATAGAACCTTTAAGTATAACTTTGGCATAGAGAATTATCTGGTTGATTGTAAAAGTGTGATTTTCAGAAATAGTATTTGTAGAATGAGAATAAGTTGTCATAAATTACATATTGAAACTGGGAGATATGGTAAAAATAGACTTAAAGTGGAGGGTAGGATTTGTAATCATTGTAGTTTGAATGTAGTAGAAGATGAACAGCACTTTCTCTTAAGTTGCCCTTTATATACCAGGGAAAGACATGAGTTATTGGAAAATAATGAGAAGGTTCACAAAGGTTTTATTGATATGCCAGACAGTACTAAGTTTATTGTATCAATGTTGTGACAGAAAAATGAGTTAACGAGGGCATTGGGTTATTTTATTAGCACATGTTTTAAAAAGAGGATTGTGAATTAAGTCTTCAGTACGCTGCAATTTACAATAACATGTACATGTAACAGTGCCAGTATATATACCTTTTGGTTAAATTTGTACAATCAAAATAATTATTCTTTCATGTCTTGTATATTGGTGCTACATTTTTTTTATTTGTTTGTAACAAATGATTTAAAAGTCCTTAATGGATTCTTTGATCAATAATACATTCTGTATTCTGAATTCACGTAATACGTATATACATAATCTTGGTCTCATTCAAATGATTGTACTGTATAGTGATGCTGGTATATTAGCCATTTTAATGAAATAGTCAGTAATAGTTTGTATCTGGAATGATTGACATGTATGTTCTCAATTGTAAGTTATTTCATTATAGTTACTAGATTTATTACAGCTTCATAATGCTTGAAACTAATTGTGAAGTAAGTATTGCAGGATGATAATCCTTGTAATTAGAATTCAGACATTTGTATTCTTATGATCTAATTCCTCGATTTGTAGATTGACTTCTTCATTGCCATTCAAATAAATCCAATCAATGCAAGGAGTTTTCTTCAGTATTCAGTAACTTTAATGCGTTTTTATTTATGTTTTGTTTTCTATGTATGTTCATCATGTGTAATTTGCATGTGTTCATCAATATGGACCAGTATCAGTCTCGGTATCAGTGTTAGTACCTGGTGCTATACTTTGTTTATGTTATGCCATGTTCACAAAAAATTCCTTTTCAGGCTAATAAAGTATCCTTATCCTTATGTGAGCATTATTTTCCTGTTTTCTTCACACTCCATAATCACTCTATTATTGCATCTATGACAACATGTGGTATTTAACTTCCACTTTATCCTCCTCACAATTTCATAATTTTTATGCAAGAAGAATTTATTCAGTTTATTATGATGACCCATCTCTTCTTGCATTGTACTTTTTAAGTCGTGAGCACTAATTTGGAATTTTGTGAAATGAGATTACATTTGTTTATCAGCTTTAATCATAACTAGACCTATGGTTCAAATACTATTATTTTTCTTTATATTTTTTTAATATAAATTGTATCATCAGTTTAATACCATCATTTGGGCATTTTTTTTTTATTTATTTTTATTAGAATTATACATTTGATTTTGATTTGATTTTATACCGACAACATGTAGGCCGGGGCTCGCCACTTTATACTAGTCACACAATTTCATAACTTTTGATAAGTTAATTATTTAGGCTTCATTATTTTTCCCATCTAAGTATATTTTTTAAGTCAGTGAGGGCCATAAACATTTAATAACTAATTTTGTGTCCTTGATAATTTTCCCCCTACCAGGATACACGAGCTGCCCCCAGGCAACGAGGTACCTGGGTACCTAAGCCCACCTCTCCACTGCATGCTATACACCAAACATACTGAAGAGGCCCCCAAGACAGAAAATTATCCTGAGGTATAATGCAAACAGTAGAATATCACTACTAATCATTAAAAAAAATCGGCCATTTGACTATACATCATAATGCAAACAGCAAAATATTGCGACATAATAACGCATACAAGATGTGTCATTTTTAATAAATATGTATCAACAACACATTGAATATATATCTTGCATCATATATACACATTAAAATTAAAATTATGTAATATTCTTAAAATATATTAATTTAACGACATCTACTAGTACAGGAAGTAATAGATTGAACTATGTAGGCCATGATGAAACTGTAAAGAAATTTCTTGAAAATACCAGATTAAAGGGTTATACGACTGTTACTGTAATTCTTATGGATTCAAGAAAAGGTCAATCTGCTCAACTTACAATTGAGCGTTTTCGTTAATGAATCTCTGGCTGCTGCACTGGAAAATTGTCTTCACAGACTTCACTAACTGGACTCATTTATTTGGAGTCTACTGCCAAGTATTGGAGTTATACCTCGCTGAATGGAATAGTAGACCTACACGTACGTCTTTCTCAGTTGACTATAGACTACTTTATTTGGGGCCCTTTATTTGCCCATCTTCAATACCAGTACTGATTCATGCACTTCAGAAACAGCATGGCAAATTTCTCTGGAACAGGATTTTCATTTCCAAGTCCTGCAGTAGTTTCTACTGTATCCCATGTACCAACATTTACCACTGGATTTGTGCAATTTACACCAAATAGCACAACAGGCACTACCAGCATTCAATTTCCAAGTCCCATGCTTAATAGCCCTAGTCAAATGGCTGTTCAAGAAGGACGGGGAGGTATAATGTCATCAGCTTCAGAAAATAGACCTACAACAAGCCATAGGATGCCAGCGTCATGGCAACCTCTTACACCATGGACACCTAATGAAGTGAATGGAGCAATGAATAAATTTACGGCTGCTGCAGCTAACTTCAATAATTCATTAAGTAACAGCACTACAAGGTAAAAGTGAAATACAATTTTTATTTATTACAATTTACTGGCAAAGCCTATACATATATGTTTTCTATGTTCTGGTAGCAATCCTGATAATTATTCAATAATGTTAGATGTGTGCTGGCAAATCGAGATATTCAAACCAACATGTAATATTCGCATCTAATATAAGTGTGACAAAATATTAAATGTTATTATGTAGTTTTCCTTTCATGTTCATTTATACAATTTTGAGGACAGTATTGTGTACCATTGTGAATATCAAGGGCTCATAATATTGCTCAAAACTTGTTTTGTGTTCCATGAGCCTGTATCATATAGAGTGAGAAAAGGACCATTTCATTCATAATTGTATTTCTAATTTTCAAATATCAAATGTATAAATGAATGTCTCTTCTAATGATCCTTGTGTGGTCTTGTTTAGGACAAATCCTGTTCCAAGCACAAGTACCTGCATGAATAGCTTCGGACACAACAAAGCCAAAAGACGAATGGATGTATTGAATGGGAATGACATGTAGGTATCTCATGGGAAGCTCTAGATATATAAAATTGTCATCATACATGAATTAAATACCAGTGATGGGTATATTATTCATATATAAGTTTGTTGGATCAGGGTGTTAATAAATTGTATTATTTAAGAAAAAATTGCTATATTTTCTTTATGAAAATTTTGAATTTCTGTTTTTCTATGATCAAACTATTTACCGTTTTAAAGAGTTTAATTCAATAGACTTCTAAAGCTGAACGTTATAAAATAATTACTGTTTCTTAATGTATCAAACTTATGGAAATTATATCCATTGTTATCAAATAAGAAAGTCATGTCTAAAACCCCAGATACTAGTGGTTGGTTCCATGTAGTAGTACTGTCTCATACACTGATATTCAGTACCTTTGTGAAAATCTGCAAAGTTATCACAGTGATCTGTAAGATAAAGAAGGACTCTCTTAGATACTGAGTGAGGATTGGCACAACCATTGTCATGATTTTGTGTATTTATAAACACCTTTAACTCTAAGCTTCCCACGTACGAATAACATGTGATAATTGTGTATGCCAGGGGTTGGAATATTATTTTCAGCAGTAAAAACGTCTTCGATCTTTGCTATTTTTTACTGTAGCTTGGGTGTACAAAGATTATTCTCGAGTCTAAATAAAATATTGGGAATTTCAACATGCCAATTTCTCTATGTGTATAAAATCACCCGTACTTTCTTATTTTCACCATTAGGTGGTCATATAAATTCATCTCTATGTTAAAAAATTTATTTAAGCTAACGTCGTAAGCATTCGCCGCTTCGAATTTGATAGGTCGGCATAAGATTTTAAACTGTGTAGTATCACAACTTATACAAATCATAGCAAAATTTGGTTTAGGCTATAAACTTATGACGTATGAAACAAGCCGTGCTGATCATGTCCGACCATTTTAATTCCAACAATATTTCATCATTATTTCTCTGCAGATTATGGTCCATCCAATTGTAAATATTCCGAAATTCACATGATTTGACATAGTAGATACAGATACAAATCCATATGTTATTTTTGACTTTTAATTTCATCACTTTGATGAAGCTATGGGGACAACTTAAAATTTTTACCGACAATAAGATTCAGATGTTGCTCGCCCATGCAGACGGTGTGAAATTTGGTGAAACATTACATCGGACATATAATTGCATTAATTGGCAATTGAAACCAGTTCATTTGCTGGTCTTGTTGAGGTCCTGGTTTTAGAGCATTTTATAGTGATCCTATGCGGACGAGTTGCATAATTTTTGCATTCATTGTCTGTGCGTAGTGCATTCATTGTACTTAGACTTATGTTTACATTATTTGCATAATTTTATGAAGATTGTACACACTGTATTAAATTGCATCAGTTTTTAACGATTTAGTGTTTCAAGAAGTTGATTTAAGTTGAAACTTTTATTATTCATAAGTGTGTTGTGCTTAATTTATTTTTCTTTGCATGATTAATTCATATCCATTAGAGAACAACCTCCAGTGAAGATTTTAGTTAACGAAGAGCGCATGGCAGCAAGAATGGAAGAATTGCACCTGGACAATAATAATCTTGATTGGCATCCTGATCTTGAAGAGCAGCAACAAGCAAGAGTTATTGCACACAGAACAGAACCTGCTTGGTATACTGGGTAAGCGCAATTTTGAAATACAAAAACAAAACTGTAACAGTTTTCTAATGAAGTATAGATATGAAATGTTAGTTTCAACAAAATAGATAAGAACTTACTTTAATAAGAACTATTGATTATAATGTAGACTGCAAGCGGATAGCACTTCGGAAGGAATGGAAGATAACTTGCTTAATGAAACAAGACAGCAAGTTCGACCTTCAGTGATGCTTTCCAATTGGTAAATCATTAAATTGATGATTTATTAAGATTTATTCCTTGATTCAGTATTTTAAAAACATATATCCATTTAAAACTTTCATATTATTGTTAGAACACTATTGGTACAGCTTATAGTATTCAAGCTAGTATACATTTGTTTTATTATATTTATTTTAGTTCCAGTTCCACATCTTCTTCTGAAGACTATGACTCCGACGGTTCACAAACTACAGGGAGGAGAAGACAACGATCAAAATCTTGTCCTAAGCTGGAGTTAAGTGATGAGCTTAAACTTACGCAGACAGATCTGGAGTTTGCATTAAAAACAAGAAATCGTTTGCCGGAGGTGCTTCTTAAAGAGCTGTAAGTGTTCTATTATATATATATATTCATCAAGGATTGAAATTCATTTTTTATGTACAATAATTAGAGAATTATGTAGTTTATCATCTCATGATGACATTGATATTGGCATTCAGTAATGCAAAGGTAAAAAACTGTTAAATAAAGTCATTCTTATGGGCAGTTTGTTTATAAACTTATCATTCTTATTGTTATGTTGTAATACTTTCCTTATTCATTACCTCATGTGTCAGATTAATTGAGACAATTTTTAATTTGCTGACTTGCTTGTTTAAAAAATCTTTTCTTTTTCTTTGCTTATTTGTCTGTCACCAGGTGATAAGGTGAACTATTCTGATTGCCTCTGTTCACAGTTTGTGCTTGTACACTAATGCTGCGTTCCATTGCCGAGGTGAAGACGGTGTACACCATCAGGAACTCACTGTGATTACCACAGCGGTAGTGTTCTTTTCAAGAGACTATGTACGCATGCGCATATTATCTGCACTTCCTATTAATCATGGACATTCTTGATAAATGTTGCGTTTTATTTGAAATGGGCTTTGTTTACATTGTTTTGATGTAACATATCATGCTGTAATGCAGCTGTATATATATATGTCTATTTAATCAAATAGTATTACGTTTCATTGCCGGTTTTTCCATACTGGTAGCCATCTTGTGACGTCACTATCTCACCGCCGCACTTGCGGTGCAGCTTTTGATTAACACCGTTTTTAGACGGTGAACACCACCGGTGAAGAGCAAAAGAACGGAAACTACCGCCGGTGTACACGATGACTACCAACTTCACCAAGTCAATGGAACGCAGCATAAGTGTCATTTAATTTTCAGCAAACTTACAATATTGCATTGTTATATGATTGTCATTATTCATGGGCAAAAAATGACAGAGCTCAAAGGGTCTATCAGTAATTTCCTTTCTCACAATAATAGCCCTTCACTGGTTGAAATGCTTTTAGAAAAAATACCATAACATACAAGTTTATGGCAGCTATAGCTATAGTTTCTGCTATAGTCTATAGGATATGGTTGCTTTCCCTTGGGTGAAGATTCAGTCAGCTCTAGAGTGTCAAACGTTGGTTTTTTAAATTTATTTAGTTAGTTATTTATTACTGCTACTACCATTCAAGTTTATATTAAACAGGCCTAAATTAGTTGTCAATTATAGGGTGTGGCCTTGCTGCCCAGTTGGGGACTCAACCACCACTTTCATGTCTGGTGGTCTGGACGGTCTGTATTTCTCATCCCTAGCAACTCTGGATCTCTCACCACCCCATTCCAAGTCAGTGTGGGTCTCTGAAGCTTTTGATGTTTGATCCTTGTGCTGTCTCACACTTGCAATCCAATCAGCTCCACTTGTCCAAGCAATATCCATTTGTTGGTGCAGAGAAGATCTTCAATGTCTCTTATCTCAAGCTTTTAGAAAGTGTGTGTCATCACTGTCAGTCTCATCTTGGGGCTCAACAGATCCACCTGATCCACCTGTTTTCTTCTTTGTTATCATGATATATGTGTGTTTCCCATGTATGTGTTGCTTGCTAAAAAGATGTGTGGGAGAGAGAAGCTTGAAAATATATCTGCAAGCACTGGGAAACACACATATATGTATATCAATCCCATAGCACTAAAAATGCTAATAAGACCTTGTAATATACGTTTACCTTAAGTTTGTACAACGCCACCTTAAATGTGTCATGTTTTGTGTGCATTACGTCATACCCGCCCATGTGGCACAATAAATCAGTTCTAGCATGGAATATTCTAGTGGTTACTCGCACAACACCAAAGAAACATAACATGGTGTCAGAATCGGTTACCAGTTGTTGAATTGATGTCTAAAAGATGACAACAGTTGTGTAAGAGACTAAAGACAGTATAGAGACAGTGTCACCAGCTGACGGGTACTCTACTCAACGATATATTTACTGGAAACTCGGACCAAATTCACGCTCAGATTTTGACAGGGAGCAAAGATGGCTGACGATGATCATGGAGTGAAATTAGGTCGCTTTAAACCAGCTGATGTTGAATCGTGTGCGAGTGAATGGGAGACCTATAAGAGACAGTTTCAAATCCATCTAGACTAAAGGATTACATGATGCAGCTGGCAGAAGGAAAGTAGGATTGTTACTTAAACACATGGGGCCCGATCACGTGAGAATTTATGACAGCTTCACATGGGCACCCGCCATGCCAGCAGTAGTAGAAGACGTCGAATGGGGCATCGAGGCCGCAGATGCGATACCTGCAGAAGACCAATACGACATAAACACTGTGTTTGCCAAGTTTGACTTGTATTTTGGCGTGCATAGATACAGGAGTATCAAAAGGCAAGAATTTTTTAGCTGCACACGCAGATCATCGCAAACTATAATGAGCTTCATAGCAGAGCTCAAGACAAAGGCCAGATACTGTAACTACGGTGCACTAGAAGATAGTCTAATCATAGACATGATAATTAACAAGGCGAATGATTGAAAGTGCACGGAGCGTTTAATGGAACTGTCTGACGACCAACTGACAATGAACAACGTGACACGTATATGTAGGCAAGTAGAGCTGACGTCAGCGCACGTGAAGAGCCTGGAGTCGCAGAACCAAGGCGAGACTCAAGTCCACTACACCGGACGAGGTGGAGGTGCCCGTGGTAAAGGAAGAGGAAGAGGAAGAGGCCGTGGTACCGGATATCGCAGGTTGCCAGGACACCAGGGACAGAGCAGTGCAGGACATAAATGTAAAAAATGCTGTAGAAGCCACCCAGATGGTACCTGTAAAGCCGACAAGGAATATTGTGGGGCATGCGGCACCAGAGGTCATTTTAGAAAATTGGAATTGTGCAGGGTAAATTCCCACAACTCAAGTCGCAGAGGTAACTCACATAGCTTATATGGTCGTGGTAGAGGTGGTCAGAGATTCGTACATCACACTGACGATGCCAAGACTACTGAGAGACTATATAGTAATCAGGATGACATGAGTGAAAATGTTTGATAAGTTTGACTCTTTAGATGCTTTACATATTGATATTGATGTTCACAATGTTAGTGATAAGTGTGTTGATAATGATTTTCACGCCATGTTACGTGTTGAGAATGACTCATTTCAGGTCGAATTAGATACTGGTGCAAAATGTAACATATTAAGTTTACAATCACTAAGGAAACTTAATTTTAAATATGCGTTAGGTGAAAGTGCAACCATCGGGTATACATGGTGTTAGTAGTCAAGCTATTGGATCTGTAACTTTACCATGTTCATATAAAAATATGACAAGACAGGTCGAATTCCAAGTACTTGATGGCAAGAAAGCCATAAACTTATTAGGTAGGGCTGATTGCGGCAGCTTTGGGCTAGTAGCACGTACCAACAAGGTCACTGTTAATGGCGCGTGTGAGTCCATTGTGTCAAGGTACGCGGATGTGTTTGGGGATCAGATTGGGTGTCTCCCAGGGGAGTATGATATTAAGATAGATGAATCAATCCCTCCCGTAATTCATCCACCGAGGTCAGTACCTTGTGCCCTTCGAGAAAGGGTGAAGGAAGAACTTCAAAGACTCGAAAGATTGGAAATTATTAAGAAGGTGAGCGAACTGACACCTTGGGTCAACAGTATGGTTGTTGTAAGCAAGAAAGACAAGAACCAAGTGCGCATCTGCATCGACCCGACAGATTTAAATAAGGTAATAATGAGGGAACATTTTCCAATGAGCAATATAGATGACATAGTGACAAGGATTCATGGAAGCAAATATTTTTCAACTTTAGATGCCAACATGGGCTACTTCCAAATCAAACTGTCTGAGAAAAGCTCGTACCTCACCACTTTCAACACCCCTTTTGGAAGGTACAGAAATCTGAGAATGCATATGGGTGCAAAGTGTTCCAGCGACAAGTTCCAATCAGCACTGGTGGGAGCCTTTGAAGGGATTCCTGGAGTCGAAGTTTACCAAGATGATGTCCGTAGACGCCAGTTGTAAAGGCCTTGGAGCAGCCGCAATACAAGATGGAGCCGTAATTGCTTATGCTTCAAGAGCATTGACCCCAACTGAGCAGCGGTATGCTCAGATAGAGAAAGAGATGCTCGCAGTAGTGTATGGATGCACCAAATTTCCTCACAGTTGAAAGTGACCACAAGCCTTTGGAGTCTCTCATGAAAAAACCCTTGGCAGCAGCTCCCATGAGAATCCAAAGGATGCGACTCAAGTTGGAGCCGTATTCGTTCAATCTAGTTCACGTTAGCGGCAAGTCGATCGGACTGGCTGACTGCCTCAGCAGGCTCCCGATTCCCGGTGAGACCAATGATGTAATGAAGGATGAAGATCTGATGGTATGCAAGGTAGATACGCTAGCCTACAAGTGGCACCAGCAAATTGAAGATGCCACAAGAGAGAATGATGAGATGTTAGCACTAAAAGCCGTTATATTCAATGGATGGCCGGCAAACAAGCAAGATCTACCACTAAAGTTGACCCCGTACTGGAACGTTAGAGATGAGCTCAGTATATATAACGGAATCATATTCAAAGGAGAGAGGATTGTCATACCACCACAAATGAGAGATAGAATACTCAGAATCCTACACCAAGCTCATTTAGGCATTGTCAAGACGAAACAGCTGGCTCGAGACATGGTCTACTGGCCAGGTCTCAACAGACAAATTGAAGAAATGGCAAGCAAGTGTCCCGCATGCCTGGAAAATCGAGCGAAACAGCAAAAGGAACCCATACCGGCTCTTCCGTGGAACAAAGTTGGGACCGACCTCTTCGAGCACGATGGAAAGAACTACATCCTGTTGGTAGACTATTACTCAAACTATATAGAAGTCGCTCTTCTGAACCAAGACACTAGGTCTGTAACCGTCATAAGAAACATCAAAACTATGATAGCCCGATATGGTATCATGGAAATGTTGATGAGTGACAACGGGCCACAATACATCAGTGAGAAGTTCAAGGGCTTCACCGAGGCTTACAACATAAATCACATCACCTCGTCACCGACATTTCCCCAGTCCAATGGCCTAGCTGAAGAAGCTGGTGACAAGTGAAAGACTTGATGTCGAAGTGCAAGTTGTCAGGAGATGATTTCTTTCTAGCTCTCCTAGACCTAAGAAACACCCCACGTGATGAGACAATGGGATCACCAATGCAAAGATTGCATGGTAGACGCGCTCAGACAAGCCTTCCCATTGTAGACAGCAAACGGAAACTTGCAGTTCCGGAAGCGAACCAAGTTCACGACAAGATGATGGGATACCGAAGACGACAAAAGCTGTACTACGATAGAGGTGCGCAGCAACTCACACCGATTGAAGAGGAGAAAGGACTGAGAGTCAGAACTCGCCGCGGATGGAAGCCAGCCGAGTACGTCAGACCAGACAAGACACCCAACTCACACATAATAAAAGCTGGGGAACAAGGCCGACTTTACAGGCGAAACAGAAGAGATCTCGTCACTGGAGAAAAACCAAACGTTGTCAGGACACCAGAACAAGTGGTCGCACCTGAAACCCAAATGAGACTACAACCACAGTCACATGTCAGGGCGCCAGAACCAGTGTTCATACCTGAAACACAAACAAGACCAAGACCACCGTCGCCGACTAAACCACCGTTGCCGACTAAACCACTGTCGCCTGCTAGTCCAACTGCATTGACATCCAGCAGACCAACCAGACAAAGGAAGGCCCCCAGCGTGGTTGAAAGATTACAGTCACATTTGAAAAAAGATCCCTCAGCGATGTGCTAGCGATGCACTTTTCACCATCTGCCGGTCGATTATCGGCGATCATCGCTCGGCAAATGGGGTCGGTGACACATCGTTGATGGCATCGGTGAATTTTAACTTGAAAAATTAGCGATGCATCCGCCGATGCCTCACATCCCACGCAAGCTAATGCATCTGTCATGCATTGATCGATGTTCGGTGCACGTACTGTCGAACACAGATCGATGCCTGATGAATAAGCAGACATATCGGTGCCATCTTTTGTTGAACAGACAGCGATCGGATGCCGACACAGTGTCGGTAGATGTCAAATGAATATCGACCGACCTCCGGTCGATTAGAAAATGTAACGTAAACGCGTCGCTCGCATCGCCTGAGCGTGCATATAAAACGCCGGTATTTCCATTTTGCGGTCATTGTCGTTTTCTCGTTTTATAAATTCTTGAAGTCCTGGGAATGCTCCAGCTCCAGCTCTCTCATGAGATTTTCATACTGGCCGAATAGTCTTCTTCTCAAGATCCATTCTCTCACCCACCACCTCTTTCTTCTCCTAGGAGGCCGATCTAGTTCTATTGCCACAATTATTCCAGCCAATATAAGGTATTCTTGATTACGTGCCACACCAAGTTGTTGCTGTAATAGAGCTAATCTGAGCCAGGTGCAAATGGTAAAGCCATGACAGAAAGTGGATTGAGGGTGTAGCTTGTGTACTCATGTATATACCAACCAGGCTTATTCGACCAATTATCCTTAGAATACCTACAGAGCACCCACCAGATGTTGACAGATTACCGGATGATAATCGACCAATATCTGAACATTTGTCCCATCATCGGCCGTATGCCCCTCAATGATCGCCTGACATCCCGCCGATAATCGGTAGAACTGATTCTCATTGTGCGACATTTCCCCCGTTGGAACGGTAAAAACGTGCGATACCTGCTGTTGGGTCTATTTTATCTAGCGATATGCAACGATGTCAAAATATTGTTGAACCCAGCGATCTCCCAGCGATCTCCATATCGGTAGATCAATGTTGAAGCTTAAGTATGAACTGAATTTGTTGGACAACTAATGATCCCAGTACTTTACATAACGGGCTCACTTGACGTAAACATTTGACACATCTGAAACTAAGTCATCTACTTCTAAGTCACATAAAATTGTACTCACATTGTTTTTAAATACCAGAATTTGTATTAGATTAAGTGTATCTCAAGTCTAGATATTTGTGATTTGTCGTGTTTTTTCATAGCATTTGCATAACCAGTATTACCTGTTGTTATAGTAGAACTGTTTAGTCATAGCCATTTCTCTGGTGCTACATGTATGAGTATCATATCTAAATCTTTAAATAAAGAGGATGTAATATACGTTTACCTTAAGTTTGTACAACGCCACCTTAAATGTGTCATGTTTTGTGTGCATTACGTCATACCCGCCCGCGTGGCACAATAAATCAGTTCTAGCATGGAATATTCTAGTGGTTACTCGCACAACACCAAAGAAACATAACAGACCTCACAAAACCTCTGGTTGAGATGATAACTAACCAAGTATATAAACTGGGGGTTACAGAGACAACGGTCCAGTCATGTAGCCTTTTAACAATTTGCTGCTTGGAATGATAGTATCCTTGCTAAAAAGATGTGAGAGAGAAGCTTGAAAATTTGTCATTATGGAGATACATCTATCCAGGTTGGAATAATGATAAACAAGTTTAACACTTAGTTTCTCTGGGTAATTTATTTGAAACCAATCAAGCTTTCACTCACAGCTATTGGATTCTCCAGGGTGTGATGTAATATGACAAGGAATCTCCTGTATGGTCTATCAGCTGGTGCCACCTCCTCTTGAGGTTCAACACATTGTCTCACAGTCTAGTTAGGTTTTACCGACATGGGTGTTTCAAGAGACCAACTAGGACAACCATTGAAACCCAGCACTTTATGCAGTTGACTTTGTTTTCATTTTCCATAGGATCACTCATAGTGCATTTTTGCGATGTAACAGGGTACGGACCACACCTCTTTTATGCTCCAAAGGGTGGTTACTATGAAAGTTCAAATATTGGTCTCCGTGAGTGACTTTCGGATTGTTCTGGTCAAGCCATCTGTGTTCACTATTGTTGATGCATCCACAAATGGCAATGTGCATTACTAATTCTAGGTCTAATCTATTTAATTCAATTGTTTTTTAAAACTTAATAATGACTTAATTATATAGATAATTGTTTGTATTTATGTTATTTTAGAACAAAGCCATGCTTACAAGTTGTATTGTGGAAGCCTCCAGGAGATCACATGAAGGATATTATTACAGGTGTGCACAGTGGGTAGTAAATTGATATGTAATTTCTAGTTCTACAGCTACCTCAAATATTTTATTGAAATAATGGGAGTTGCTAAAACATTTTCTGTTCTTTCATGCCAAAGCACTTAAAATAGGAAATTATTATCATAAAATAGAAAAGAACCTACGCAGATGCTTTTACCTCCTGCTTCAAGCATGGTGCCAAGGTGTGTCGGTTTTTGTGCACATTTTTCTGTCTCACTATCGTACTCTTCTTTGTCATCTGTGCAATTGAAGACTGTTGATGAGACAGAAAGAAAATGATATCGACAGAATATTTCAACAGGATCAACACTAACTCAACAATGTAGATGCATATCACCAAACTAGACATATGATCCCCAAGAATGAGGCCTAAGATTGTTGGACATGAGAACTGGAGCCGGAGGAAGACATTTGTGGCCTTGAAATTGCCGTGTTTCAAACCTGGGTTTGATCTGACTCAGTGACTCAGGCAAAGTGATCCTCCAATATTGACAAAACTTTTCACATGTCTGGGAATTCCACCCATCAAGTGACACAATGGCCAAAGCAAGGTGCATAGCAAGAACTGCCACACTTGAAGCCTGAAGCAGGAGGAATGTCCTTGGAAATGTCATTAGACATGAGAGATCTGAGAGGGTGTCAGTGTCAATACACGTCATATTCTCAAAGAAATATTGCTTTCTTATATTAATATTGTTGACTGAGTAGCAGTTTAAATCGATTGTTGAAATGTTATTATTTATTTTTTTTATAGCATCTGGGAAATTACCAGTTCACTCAAATCCCGTGCCAGAGTCATCAAGGGAATTAGATGAAACTCACCCATCTGTTGAAACAGAAGGATTGATGTGCTTAGATGTTGATAGAGTGGAAGTTCAAAATTCTGTTGAGGTGTCTGATGAGGGTGGAAATGAATTTAGTGACACAACCGCATTGTAAGTTCAATTGTCCACATTTTGATATTCTTTATATGCCTTAATTTCATTGCATCACATTTTTAAAGGTGGCCTAAAGTCAATATGGTGTTTTCTTTGAAAAAAATATTTCTGTATATTTTAGTATCAATATAGACAATTCATCATTTCTGACCTACTCAAAGGTCATTTATATTTTTAGATGTATTCAGCATTATAAAAATAATTTAGGGTATTCACCAAAACTTTTTCACATTTACATTGTACATGGAGAAAACGGCCCAGTTTCTTATTTTCACAATAATGAAGATACATACAGCATAAAGTCTGTTTTGACAATACATTTGTATTCCCAACCCATCGTTTGATGAAATTGCACACAGTGTCTATATCAACAGTCCGTGCTCTAACAAGACCATCCATAAATATTCCGTGTCATTATTCCAACTGTATAAAATGCCTATACTTGATGTATATATGTCGTTCATGTATGTTATCCATCGAATAATTGAATATCTTACTTGGATTTCATTGCAAAAATGCTCTCCGTACACTAGATACTCACATGTCAACATCAATTTTGCTCATTATATAGTGCAATCTAAACAAACTTAAGGCCACCTTTAATTGTGATTTGCTTTTAACGAATACTGCAAAGCCCTATTTGTTCATGGTTGTGTTTTAAATTGTATTTTTTTCAATTTTGACATCAAACATTGAATCTTTATAATTGCAAATTTGACCAGCGGTTTAAATACATGTACTTTTGTTGATTTGTGTAAATTTTATCAGTACTCACCTAATGGATGTCATACTGAACTTCATGCAAATGAGGCACAATATAGTATAGTAACACATACATACACTGTACGTAGTCATACTCAATAATAGTCAATGTGCGTATAAGTCTATAGACCTACCACTTGCACTAATCAACAGATGGATATGGTGAAAAGCAAATGCTGCAGCCAGTTATTTATGAGGGATGTATTGGTCTTTTTTGTTGGAGTGCATGGGTTTAATTTGTCTTTTGAATACCATATTTCTGCGTTTGAAAGCCTAGGCGTTTATTGTTTTCAAAACATGTCTAGCATAGGCATTTATATGAAGGAAGATTCATTTACAAAAACCTATTTTTTATTCCTTTACAATTCTGTATTACCTGTACATATAAACACAGTACAAACCACGTACAGCGCTATACCACCAATAATCAATATCCAAAGCGGTAAAAGCGTTACTTGCAGGGTGTGCAGATATTTAAAATTGTATATCGCAGTGTCTATTTGAGGGGAGGCTACAATTTGGCCAGAGTCTAAAAAACGTGGAAATATGATACGCAAAATTGAAAATACCTCAATATACAAGAAACACAAATTTAGAAGGACCAGGAAACTACTTGTGTGGCAAAGTGGAAAATTTAAGATTGCGAATTTAAAAGATTTTACAGTAGTTATGACATAGTGCATGAAAAGCACATTAATATATACATTAAAGTACAAACTTAGTATCACATCATCTTTCTTTTCCTTTGTAGGTGGGGACGCACAACTGAATCAGCCATGGTAGAAGTCCCATCAAATGATGACACCATGGAGTTGTGACAGCTTGTAAATGACTGCTAATTTTCTCTTTATTATGAGTGAAAAAGAAATGTGTGTAAGGTCTGACTACGTTTAATGGATTCATTTGTGTGAAAAGATATGTTTATACAAGTTTTGAAGCTTCAGAAAATTCTTATTTACACCAATCTGATTATTTGTATTGGAATGTATGACCGTGGATGTGGTGAAAGAATGGTACTTGAGAAACTGTTGCATACCTAACAAGTTTACCAATGGATTTTGATCTATATGGTTTTAATTAAATGAAACTGTTTGATCTATCATGTTAACAAAACTAGTTAATTGTAGCCAAATGTTGGTAATCTTCCTATGTCATGTTAACAAAACTAGTTAATTATAGTCAAATGTTGGTAATCTTTCTAGATTTAGCTAGAATTTGCATAGTTATTTTTCCCCTACAGTTTCATCTACATTTTTAGTATAAACTGTAGTGATGCTAACAGAATGCAATTTTGTGATCAGTGAGACTAGTTCTGATGAATCATTGGTCTTGATCATGACTTGAGCTAGTAGAATCTGCACAGCATTTTCTTTTAATTTCATCCACATGATTGTTATGGTTTGAACTGAAATGATACCAACAGACACCGGTAAATAGTAATAGAATGCTATTTTGTGATCAGTGAGACTAAGTCTGAAAGATCATTGGTCTTGATCATGAAAGTGAAGGTTAAAAAGATTTTTATGATCCTAATCAATTTGCAACTGTTTACTTATCTTGGAAAATGTACATGTTGTTTCAAAATATGTCAGTTAATTAAGAAGCAACATTATTGAGGTGTATTGTTCAGTTTTGCAAAAGTGTGATGTTTATTATTTGCATGTTTATAAATTTAAAAAAATACCCATTATTTACCTGCTCCTGTTCAAATATTGAATTTAGCTTACATAAAAAAATACCCGTTATGAATACCTGCTTTTCAGCTATCTAAACTACTGCAGTGTCCCCATTGTTCAAAATTCCATCTTGCCAAACTTTTTCTCCTCATTATATTGATAACATAGTTGTGTATTTTTTTTCCGTTTACTTTGGTATATATATTATATGTAATTATATACTCTATAGACTTATGTTTCTTGACTCCAAGTCAGGTACATGTAAACGACTCACATCCTTTGATGGGATTCACGATCAAATTGTTGTTTCAGATGTGCACAATGCATGAATAATTTCTTATATTAAGGTGACAAATTCTAAGATGACCAGTGTGGCTTCGCAATAGTTCTTAAAAAAAAACACACTATAATAGCTATGGTTTGAAACAAAGGTATATATTCATGCATTGTGCACATCTGAAACAGTAATTTTGGTGGTGTAGTGGATTTGTTAACACAACAGTCCTGTTGTGTTTTGTTGCACAAGAGTTTTATGGATTATTTCGATGTTTTCTCAAATGGTAATGCTTACGTATTCTTGTGTTTGGAATGTGCAGAGCCTATTGCACAGATCATTCTTGTAGCAATCCACATGACCTTTTTTTGTCTTGGCTAATCCTTAAAATTGGCTTTTGCGTGCATCACCTATTGATTTGAAATGTTGCATGATGCAAAAGCCACATCATTACCACTAATCGGCAACTGACATTTTTTTTGGAAGCGAAATTTTAATCTGAACTTCAGGCAATGTGGTGTTGTGTGGATGTTGATCCAAATCCCACCAGATGCTATGTAGTCCTTACCTGATATGGAGTGAAATCTAATGACATATCTAATGGTACATGATACGTAGTAATGTGAAAAATAAATATAATGGATTTATCAAACATTGGTTGGTGTTGAAACCTATAGCCATTCCACTGCCCACCTCCCCTCCCAAGCCAAAAAAAAAAAAAAAAAAAAAAAAAAAAAAAAAAAAAGTCCAAAATAAGTCTGTGTAATTCATGTTTACTTTATTAATTTTGAATTCAGCAGGTTCCTTTTTAAAAATAAAATATGACAAAATATAAAACATCAATAAAATTACTAATGGAATACCTAATTGGTAGATCTATTAATTTTATTGATGGAGGCTATTGCAATGCAAATGAATTGAGTCACTAACCTGTCATAATTCAGTTTGTAAAAAAGAACTTCATGGCGTTTACTGTAAAAAAAAATCACTTGAAAATTTAAAGATGTACTATACCGAGATAATTATGTATCTTTTAGGGCTAAATTTTGAGATTATGTGAGGCAAGGCGCCTGATATTCTCAAGTATATTTAGATGATGTGCTGGAGTTTTTGAAGTCATCACGATTCTAATGTAATTTCACTCAGTAAAAATGTATGAAATATTGTATCAGATTACTAAAATATAATCAATGTTCTCATTGACCAATATTAAATAGAATACTAACTTCATTAAAATAATTATGTCTAAATTTAGTTTTGGTGCATTTCCTCCAATATTTAGGTGGCACCATTGAAACTGGTGGGTAATGCAAGTGCAATGCATGATTCATGTTGGGTATCTAGTTCTTATGGTGCATTCGGAACAACTTGTGAATTCGTATTTTCGAGTTGACAAGTCGTTGCTACCAGTTGTGACTATTGGATACCACCTAACAAGTGGGAAATAAAATCTGTTTAAAAAAATGTCCACAGGGTACATAAATGAATGGTTTAATATATATTTATCAATCTTATTCATTTGGCATTAATTTCATAGACTTTTAACGGTATGTTATGAATATATTTTATGAAACTATCAGCGATATTAGAAGAACCTTATGGACGCCGCCATTTTGTCACTAAGTGCGCATGCGCACTGCCATCTCGTAGTCATCCCTTCAGCTCCCAGTTCACCAGTGGTAAACACGAGATAAACTTGTTTTGAACTTTTTTACCACTCGTGAACTCGTGTTTACCATAAATATGAGGTGTTCCAAACATCCCATAAATAACCTATAAGATCAGCAGTATTATGGTGCATTCGGAACAACTCGTGAGTTCGTATTTTTGAGTTGACAAGGTCATATACGAGTTGTGGCTATTCGATACCACCTAACAAGTGGTAAATACACCAGTTAAAAAGATTGCCTACAGGGTACATAAATGAATGGTTTAATAATATATCTATCAATCTTATTAATTTGGCAGACTTTTAGCCGGTTGTTATAAGTATATTTTATGAAACTGTCAGCGATATTAGAACCTTATGGGCATCGCCATTTTGTCAGTCTGTGCGCATGGGCACCGTCATCTCGTAGTGATCCTTTCAGCTCCCAGTTCACGAGTGGTAAACACGAGATAAACTTGTTTCGAACGGTTTTCACCACTCGTGAACTGGTCTTTACCATAGATACGAGCTGTTTCGAACGCCCCATTAGCACATGAATTAGTGATTAGGTATTGAAGCGCAACACAGAGTAGTGGTTATTTTGATTTTCTGACCAGTGGCACCACATGGATGTCCTGATCAACTGGAAAGTTGAATTGGTCTGGTCCTTTATTCCATCCTAACTTTCTACGCTATGGCATTTTGAGCATCTTTTCAGTTAAAATTATGGTTAGATCAGAGGTAATATGGTTCTGGAAAGTAAATGCATTGAAAGATTCTTACCATATATCAATATTATTTGTACAAGAGGTTTTAATTAATCAATCAGTGTACAAATTATATAGTAAATGTAATCATTAATTGCCAATGTAGCTTTTTATCTTTGTTGTGTAGAAATGTAGTAATTTTGTTTAATCTTTGTGTAGTACTTACTGTTCGAATGGGGAAGTTAATAGACTATGATGCAATGCCACAGTCAAAGTATGCATGTGATAGGAAACTACAAAAATAAAACTTCTATTCAAACAATCTTAATATTAGTTTTATTCACTAAAAATAACACTGGCTATAAATATCTTTATTGACATAATATGGATCACATTCAGATACATATGACTAACGCATGCATGAAAGCAGCCAAGCTTTTATGTATAACTTTTTTATCAACTCAACTGAAATTGATTATCCTTAGTCCCTGTATTCAATATACATATACATAGAACACTGTATGGAAATAAACATCTCTACTTAATTTAATTGCCTCAAGATTAGATATTAAGGTACCATTACCAACTTCTGCTTGATTTCATTAAGAATGGGCTGTTACGCTATAAAATATAACTGCCTCAAAATGTAACCGTTCACATTTTGCCAAATTGTAACCCTTTGAAAAGTGAGGCTTACCTTTTTACATTTCGTGTGTACTGTAAATTAAGTGTACATATATACGTGTCCACATAGACAAGTTCCACGCAAGTGATAAATCTATCCAATGGTAAAAGGCAGCACCTTTTGGTTGCATTATACAGCAGGAGGGCAACATGAATGGAGTGGTTACAAATTGGGTTAATACAACTAGTTACATTTTGCAGTGATGAAATAACACGGTTCAATGTGGGTCCTAATGTACAAACAGATGTATCAACCACGCATCAACTTACCTAACAGTCAACCATAAATCATGCCAATCTAACACTCATAATCTAGTCATTTTAATAAGAGTAAAAGTGATGCACTGGCATTTGGTACATAAATGCATTTCTAAAATATCAGAGGCTTAAGTGAGAAAATTAGGAAGTTGGTCAATAAAATCATAAGTTAAATGGCTTTCACCACCGTGTTAAGCAAGTGAAACCATTATATGTTGTATACTGTTTTGTTTTACAAAAATAAAAAAAGAACTAATAGTACTTAGTAGGCGGCTATAATGCTCCATAAATACATCGGGATTATAACAAATAAAACTTTAAAGGTTACACACTTCTGAACAATACAAAATGGAGACGACGATATTATTAATACTTTTTTTTCATAAAGCTGTTGACAGATTATAAGATAGGATATTCTGCATACAGCATCCAAACATTACATTTACTTTCATTCACTTGGATTCACAAGTGAAGTTGCATTACTTTTTTTGTTTTCATATCTCACACATATTTACACAAGAACACACTTCCTCTTTCATGCACATGTCACATAGTCACACAAAGGCCAAGTTATACATATGTAGAGTAATTATTATTTCAATGATTGAATAATGGAAGAGAGCAATTTGCTGCCATTTACTTTAGTCAAAAAAATACAAACAATATATGATAGTAAGGTACGTGCATATTTTCTTTATATTTATAGTTATTCAATAAATTTGGCATATGGTTTCCCTTCCTTATTCATTTTAGGTTTTTATTCATCACTATTTTCATTATTCATTCAGTATTTTCTAGGACATTATTATATATCACACAGGACTACATATGGCGAGGCATGATGTCATTATCAAGTATAAAATAATTCTAATTAATCAAAAGGAATTTAAATATCTACCATAACATTAAGTCGGTAGACTGCCAAACGTAACCAACAATAACGTATATCAAAATTAACTTCTAATTTCTATTTCCACAAAAAAAAAATAGTGTTTTTGTAAGTATTGAATATATGACTAAATCAATTTTCACCATAAAAATATTTGTACATGTTTTGGTCTGACTAAAGGGTGCACATGATTTATGCAATTTATCGAACAAGACAATCCTAGTAACGAACAATACAATCCACGTAAAACTGATCTGTTTGTAAATGATATGTCTAAGATTGCATTTACAGTAGGAATAGGATTGACAAGCAGGTAATTGTGAACTACTATTATTACATATGAATTAAAATTATCTAGGAAATTGTCTTCCTGTCCCATCTTCACATTGTGCTTGTATTTTGTGATGATGTTATTTATATAAACTAGCATTTCGCTTATAACGAATTCCATAGTGGGTCATCTTTACTTTGACTGAAGAATAAAATACAATCGACCAATATTTCCATCCTTGTGGGACTAGCATCAACCCCCATAACAAACTAATTGCAACATGAACCAATTGTAACAGAAGTTATATACATTCAATTCAAGCTTTTAAATAAGCACAATCAAAAACGATTGTAATTTTCCACTTTCACTACAGGTGAGTTTGTGCGGATCAAACATGGAATGCATATAACAAGACAATTTCTGTGAGTCCACATTTTTTCTACAAACTACACTTTAGTAAAAAACAAAAACAAAAACCTAACAGGTAGTTGAATATTATTCATATCAAAGAAAATAAGAATTCTTGTCCACCATTTCCTTATCAGGAAATTATAAATATCAAATATCATATTGTCTGTCTTAATTTTTTTAACTGAATCAATAACAGTAGATGTGGTTCACTATTTTCATTGAGTGTTATGTTGATCATATTCTGAAAGATAAAGATTCAATTAAAAATTTGCACTGCACATCACATACATGTTTTTCTCAATACTAACATTGCTATATCATTTTTGGCAATACATAGACATTCAGACATCAATATAAAAAATTTCAATGAATGTTTTAAATGTTTAATGGTAATTGAATTCTTAAAAAGAGTACATTTCATCTTGAAATGATTTATGATTAAATGCTAACCCTCATTTTCATGATAATTTCTAATAATATTATATTCATATTAGTCATACGTACACAAATTGCTGGGGGGATTATCACAGGAAGTTGTTTCCATCATAAGTAGATTTCAGGGCATCTGGTCCATTCTCCTTTTTCTTTACATTGCCAATACTCATCAGTAAACACATGAATAGGGTTGCCTGTTTGTTCATCCGTAACTTTCTTGAACCACCTGGGTTCATAATGTGGTAACTCTTTACCTGGAATAAAAACAATAAATTATACACGCATTACAAAAAATAACTAACTCATCCGTGTTAAATGTCTAATGGCCCTTCTATGGGTCTTAGACCAGATGCTGGTTTTGTGTGCTAAATTTACAGTCAAGAAGGGATGAAAGCCAAGGTAAAAACAAAAACAAAACAGGAATTCTTAATAAATTTCAAAATTGCCAGATACATGAATTCATTACCATCATGATTACAATGATTGCTTTACGAAAGTAAACTATAAATTCAATTAATATCACTATACGTCTGCATGTATAAACAAATGTATAAACATAACGTATGGAAATATTGTGGAAAAACACTGGAAAACAACTTAATTCAACAAATATGTAACTTTAAAATAAGGCAACGTTCACCTTCATCAAAAGGAATACTGCCTTGAATACAAACACATTTTAAACATGTTAAATCGGTTTCATCGTTTGAAAGTTTCCCATTCTTATACATAGCAATATGTTATATGTCATTTATACAAGTAATAATTGTGCAACATACTTCCAATCATTAAATATAAACAACTAGCACTTGATAAAATATATGAATGTGGAAAATTAAACATAAAAATAAAATGATACTATAAAAAAAGTACATATATAATAAAAATAATAGACAAGATTTTTCAATATTAGTACTTCATGTATATTACTTTGAATACTAGTTGAAAAATTAGTAGAGAGATTCTATTTTAAATATAGAAATATCTACAATCGTATCAATTTTACAAGCGAAAGTACAGACGAATCTCACTCAAAGTACTAATAGAGCTACATTACCATAGTAAACTGCAGGCTTCTACTCACATCAAATGGCTCACAAACAACACAAAAGAAGGGTGACAAGGATTTTTCAATTGAAGCAGCAATTTTAACAGCTCAATGATCATAACTGATTCCACTTATTTTTCTTCCTCCATTCAAAATACAATTTTTCTTCCCATTCATATCAAAAGAAACTTCAAATGAAAAAGAAAATCTATCAACTGAATCATCGTGACAGAGTAACCAAAATCAAGCGGTGCTGTGCTGCGTTCCTTGCCACCCTCCCGCCCTCCCGTCCTACCGCCGTCAGCTGCGTCCCCCTGCTGGTCCCCGCCACCTGCTCCGCCGCCTTGCTCAGCCTGTTGCCCACCGCCTCCTCCGCCGCCCGCCGCCGAGGAACGGACACTACCTTGGGCTGCGGCTTCGGCAGCGTCCGCCTCGCGCTTCCTCCGCACGGCGCGCTGCTTCTCCTCAAGCAGCACCTTCACCCGGTTGGCCTCGTCCCAGTCGCCGACCTCCATGTGCCGCTGGTCCGGCCGCAGCCGCGAGTCGGTCGGAGCGACACCGTCTTCCGGCTCGTTCAGCTCGATCGCCATCTGCGTGAAGTAGTAGAACTTCTCCATGTCGTGGCTGAAAGAAGAAGAGGATGGCTGTCAATGTGATTCAAAGGTGAAGAATTAAGGATTTACTGATGTTTTTTTTTAAATATGATTTTTGTATAATATATGATGTGAACGTCTTTAAACCTTGATTAATTTTCATCTATCATGTTATAAATTCTATAACACACTGAACAGTGGACAGGTTTTAGAGCAGAGGCTGCTAATGAAAGTTTCCTGGGGCTTTGAAATAGCCGACGTGAATACAGCAATTACAATACCTTGCCAAACAATCACGTGAATCACCGTACGCCAAACGCTGCTTTTCCTTTGTTAAGAAATACGCTACACGTTCCAGACATTATCTTGTTTACGTCAATAGGGCACACGTATGTTTTCTTGTTTATGTTCAATATGGCACACGTGCATTTGTTGTCACTGCTAAACCCGCACATACAGGAAACGGAAGTGAGGGTTTCCTTGAGAATAGCATATTATAAGTATGTAATGATAGCTAGGATAATAATTGTAATTGTATAAGTTACCTTGGATACCGTCTTTGCCATAGCACCTTGGTTGGACCAGTCTCATACACAGTTTTTCCCTTCGATTCAATAGTCTGCACAACTTTAGCTCCTTCAATCTTGTCATCCCATGAGCCTTGCAGCACCCACCTTGCCTTGCCTGTAGAATCCGTCACAACTCCAGTAACCTGAATAATTCAAATAATCAAGATGCCAAACAAATATAAATGAGAATGTCTTCAGAAAATTGTATTACCTTCATTTTGTAACCGGTCAAGTCATTTAACAGGTAGATGTTTTATATCCAATGCCCAAACAATGATGAATAAAATTAGACAGATGTTTTCACAAACCAGACATACTTCGAACTCGTTGTTTAGTATTCAATGTATTGATAGATTATTTAAGTATAATTTCAAACTCTCCTACAATAAGTGTAAAAGCTCCGTAAACAAGGGGGGAAAAGTATTTAGAAAATATCAAATCTTTTCATTTAAATGCTACGACTTCATACATTATATACATTTTTAGACACAAGAGCCGGGAATTTATCATGTACAGTACAACTTCGTTTAACCGAATATCAAATATCTGGATTTTCCCATCAACCGGACGTTCTGCTATAGTCCCAATTTTTTCCGGACGTATATTTTCGGGAGATTGAGTATGGACTGGAACTATTGTCTTTTACTTATTCATGGGAGCGGACGAACACAATGCACACAGTATTAGCCTTTGTCAAAAAGGCGTTCTATCCCATTTGGCAAATGCA
Organism: Streblospio benedicti; assembly: GCA_019095985.1. NCBI lineage: Eukaryota > Metazoa > Annelida > Polychaeta > Spionida > Spionidae > Streblospio > Streblospio benedicti. Next base: position 36,448,022 of record CM032660.1, read on the forward strand.
CACCACAATAGCACTGGTTGATTGAGACTAACACCATTGCTTTGTTCTGGTCAGTTACGAACAAAATCATGGTGTGTTTTAATTACAGTCATCGCAAAATATAGCTTTGTTACTTGCACAAAAGATATAAAAAAACATTCAATTGAATTATTATTATACATGCAGGAATATCAGTCTACGACAAAGGACAATCACGCGGCATTTGATGCATGTTATTAACCACAATAACCACGCCATTTGTACACAACGAACAAAAGCATGTTTTAACTAATATTATCACAAAATATAGCTGAGTGTCCAATGCCTATCAAATTGTCTTTGTGGGAATATTGTTTTAAGATATATCAACGTCAAATCAAAGTGATGGAGGAGTCATTCTACAAGGTATGTGTTGACAATCTCCTATTATCGTCCATAGTCATTCGTGGTCGTATACACACGATGATACATGGTTTCTTACATTCGCCCACCCTTCCCCCTCAATCATCCGGATATATCGATTTTCTGAATGTCATTCCAGCTTCCCGTGTCTGGATAAACGAGGTTGTACTGTAGCTAGATAAGAAACTACACAAAATACTTGTCCAAGCTTTACAATCTTTCAAGGTTGTTGATGGAGGATTTGAAATGTAGTGACAAAACTTTATCAAAATACAGAGAATACAATGAATTTGGATTACTGTTTTGTGAAAAACAAGTAACAAGCCATTTTCTACCAAAATTCAATTCTAATCCCTTCTCTCTCCCTCTCTCTCAGAGTGCTACAGCAATCAGATTCATATCACTATATTGCCATGACGTAACACTCATACGGTTACATGTTTGAGTCCTGTCAGTGCCACTTGGAATGGATGCTTAGCATTGTAATCTAACATCAGCTATGTCAATATAGTGGTAGGAGCATGCTTGTTATAGCAAACTGAGAAAGGGATTAGAATATTGAATACATTAGCAAGCTTGGAAAAAACCGAGACATAAGATCTATCCAAGTAAAATCTGATCGCAAAATCCCGGGAGCAAATTATAACAATATATAGAATAAAAAAAAGAAAACACTGTACTACATAGACAGAAAACATTGATTCATAACAAACAGTTCACCTTTCTGGGTGTTTCTCTGGAGAAGTAACTGTAAGGTGTGTATTTCAAATGACAGTTGTCACCATTATGGTGGTTTCCAATGTCCATCTCTCCATGGTTGTCAACCCACAACTTGCCCACAATAATGTTGTGTACAGTTGTTGTGACT